>JACBWW010000015.1:13136059-13415480 GCA_020086605.1 Lanius collurio | reverse complement strand
CCGCCGCCCGCCCCGCCCCAGCCGCAGCTCGGCGCGGCGCGGCTCGGCATGGCGGGGCTGCGCTTCCCGCAGCACGGCGGCTACTGCCGCGCGGCCGCGGCCATGAACCTCCTGCTCGGCGTCTTCCACGTCCTCCTACCCTGCTTTCGCCCCGGGGAGGCGCAGGGACAAGGTGAGGGCGCCGGCGGGGTGAGGCGGGCCGGGGGGGTGCCGGCACTGCCCGCTCCGGGCTTGAGAGCGGAGCCGCCGCCCCCGCCGCCGTCCCTCGGGCGGCTGCCGCGGTGGCAGCCCGGGGACACAAAGGGAGCCGGGACGCAGCTCACCTCTACCCCCCACTCCAATTCCCTTCCTCCCGGCCCCGCGGCACCCGCCGGGCCACGCGTCTCTGCCGGCCCGCCCCGGCGCGGGGAGCCCCGGGCCGCCGCCTGCGGGCTCCGGCCGCCCGCCCCCTGCCCATCCGCGCTTTCTCTCTCTCTGCCCCTGCAGCCATCGAGCCCATCCCCGGCGTGGTGGAGCTGTGGCAAGCCGAGGAGGGGGAGCTCCTGCTGCCCGCCCAGGTGAGGGGGCGCGGAGGGTGGGGGCGGCGGAGGGGGCCGGGGCCATTGCGGGGGTGTGCGGGTGTGTTGGGCCCGGGGGGCGGGCGCGGGGCCGGCGGGGTGGGGGCCGCCTCGCCCGCTGCTGTCACGGCGGAGCCCCATCCCCGCGGCCCCCCCAGCCTACGCCAGCGGCGTGGTTGTTAGGCTTCCTTTATTTTCTGTTTGTGTTTTCTTACCCCCTCTCTCTCTTTTTTTTTTTTTTTTTTTAATACGAGTACATTTTTGCTAGAAACGCACTAGACGTGCCTAACGTGAACGTGCATATATTTATATGTCAGGCCTGCTCAGGTGAAGCCATTTTCCCCCCCTCAAATGACACATCATTTATGGTACCGTTCCTCTCGTTCTAGCGCATTTTTTTGGTCTTGTTTAGCTGCTTTCATTGGGCGCCAACAAGATTTGATAAATTCTGTATTGGCGAGAGGAACCAATATGGTATAATGCCTGGCGGGGCTGATGAGCGAGGAGGGGCGCTGGAAGCGGGGTCTGGAGTTTATGGCATTTGAGGCAGTCATTTAACTCGCACTGATGGACTCTGCCATATGTTGAGCTGGGCCTTCTAGACTTCAAGGCACCAGGCTCATAAACGGAAAGAAGCAGTCCTTAGGGACATCGTCTTATATGAGGGGCAAAAGCGAGTAATTTATTTGTCTTAAGCCCATATATCATTCTCTGTTTCATGCTCAGCCGTTGACACCCATTAATGTAAGGAAAAATAGCAGAAGTGCTGTTTCTTAGCTAGCTAACAATTGATGCTGCTTACCAGAATCCAGCATTTTGTACTGTGGTGTTATGAAAGTATTATCTATTGGATGTCCAAATAATTTTATAAGATACATTTACTGTGCTATTGAGATTTTGCCCGGTGTGGATGTGGTAGTAGCTAAGGGAAGGCGTAGAGTTGCTGTGCAGAGATGCTTGGGGAACTCAGCCTTTTGCGTCTGCGTTCCTTACGTTGAAGACATTAAGATGCAATAGATGTAGGACTGTGTAATGTAGTCATTTATAGTTGCTTCTCATAGCGAAGCTGCAATTGAGTGATGATGACGTGATGTTTACTTCCTGAGGAGATTAGGTTCTCTTGGAAAACGGTTTGTTCTTGAGCATCCATATAAAAATAAGCTTTAGCTTGGCTAGGGAAAAGCCAGGCATGAATGACCCATGCACTTGGCATAGTTGAGCATGTGGTCTTGCTGAGTCTTTGCATCAGTGAAGATGAAGCTGAGGCTGCTGCTCCTCCATTGTTTCTGTCGAGGCTGTGTTAGGTATGCAGAAAAGAAACAAGTCTTCTGGCTTCAGTTGTGACAGAGAGGCAATTCGCAATAGGCTTCCTGATTTAAGAAGTTAGAAGTCAGATGAGCCAGTGCCTGAGTAGTAGTGGTGCATTGACTGGTTTGCATGGTTTTCCCCTCTGAGGACCGCAGCAGTATCTGATGCATCAGTGACTACTCAAGCTAAACAGAAGGGTCTGGATTCTTCAAACATATTTTAAGACAAAAATTTGGTTACAGGCCCAACCCTGTTGCTTGATCTTTTGTTTCCATGTGGACTTGGGCTTTACCCAGCCCCTGTTGGGCTTGGGCCCTGTGGCCACATTTGAAACCACCTTTTCCAGTTGTTGTGGTGAGGAGGAAAGGAGCCTTCCCTTAGTCCCTGCAGATGTGGTGGGGGACCCTTTCAACACCTGTTTTATGGAGTGGTGGCACTGATCTGCAATGGATGGTTCTGGCTCTTCCCTGGATGCTGAAGGAGTTGAGGCTTGCCCATCCAGCCATGATCCCCTGCAGTGTCTGTGAGGTCCTGAAGGCATTTCAGCATTGTTTCCCTCCTGGGTGATTGTTCCAGGTTGGTGAGGGGCATCAGCAGAGACGCCAGCATCACTTCCTGAGATCTGGAAAATCGCTACATCTGTTAACATCTGACTGCCCTTTGTTAGAGAGATGCTGAAACGTGCAAGAGGTTTATTGCTTGTTGATTACATTTCACTTAAAAAAAAATAGTCTGACCTACTGCTGCTACAAGGAAGTTTTCTATGTTCTCTTTCTTGCAAGAATAGACTTTATTGGTTAAACACTTGGTGAGGGTTGTTGCCCAGTGTTCATGTATCACAGCAGTGGTAATGCTATGGTGAGGGTCTCGTAAGAGGAAGAACTTCCTTGCTTTTGAGTGGATAATAAATGTTGTTTGGTAGGGAATATTGCTTCATTCCCATGTTTGAGGATGGGTCTTGGTGAAGCCTTTGGGAATAGGATTGTTCTGGCCCGTTGGTTTTGTTTTTCCTGCTTCTTTTTAGAGAGAGTGTGGCACCAATGGGGATTTTACCTGCAGAAGTGAAAAATCCAGGGAAGGACCTGTGCATATTCCTCTGCCAAAGCACCTCCCTCCCACTGCTCTCAGCAGGAAAATGGATTAGGTTGCCCAGTCTGCCAGCCCTTTAGCCTGTTTCTGGCGGGTTACCAATGCTGTCTGATGGATGTTTTTCTCTTTCTGTCATGGCTTTTACACTATTATCTTATTTTCCATGCATCATCAGCTGCCTGCCTGTGACAGAGCAGTTTTGAGCATTCCTTGCTGCCTACAGAATTTGAGGATGAAAGTTGGATGGATTGGTAACCCATTCAGCCATCCGGTTGCCTGCACATGCTTTTGTTTCAGGAGCATGTAGTGAATAAAGACATCACATTAAGGGGTGAGGGAGGGGAAACAAAGCATTTTAATTTTTGTAGTTGCTTTCTAGGCCTTTCATGGCATCGCTTTGTCTACGTGAACTGCATGAATTTGCATGCTGGAGCACAGCCACCCAGGGCCCCCACGCCTCCACCCTGCTTGGTTGTTCTACCTTCTGTTTCCTCTTGCTTCCCTTTCATTGTTTGTGCTTCTTGCATGCCCCCCTCCCAGCTTCCCTCTTATACATATTTGTGTTTTTCCTTTTTTCACCCCTCCTTGTGCTTGCGAGCTTTTGATTTCGGCTTCCTCTGAAGGCTGCAGAGCTGTTTGGGGATGGCTCACCTACTGCTCCTGCTCCTCAGCCGAGCCTGAAGGGAGCCCGGAGCATTGCAATTGGTGAGGGTGTGCGTGGGCTCGTGCGCCGGGGCTGACGGGGAGCTGCTGTATCTAGCCTGCTGACTGTCTTCCACTGGTCTGCTGCTTCCTCCAGCATTTTAATATTTCTTCCTGGGTTGCCTTTTAAGCTCTGAGATGAGCTGGTTTTCCCAGTCAGATGTGATGGCTGTATTCCCTTGTACCCATTTCTTTCTTGTTGAAGGTGGTGTGAAGTGTGGGGTAACCACTGAACACCCACTGTGGACCTTGCTGTCCTTCTCCTTGCCCTTAACCTCCCTTCTATAGCAAATGTCCCTGGGATGGGCAGCTGGGTTTTTCTTTGAAAACCAGTAGGATTTTTGACATGGAAAACCTCAAGTGTCAGAGACTTGATTAGAGCAGTTGTGGTTTTTATTCAGACCCCTTATAATTTTGTGGTTTTGCATGTTTGTTTGTAACTTGTTAATATTTACTTAAGTAAAATGCTTGGGAGAAAAGCTCCTTTATGTGAGACTTGACACCCAAGCCATTCATCACTAAAGGCTGAAAAAACTCCAAGTATTAACAGCCAGGTTGTAGCACTTCAGTGCATAGCTGAAAGGCAGTTAGTTATGTTTTATGTTTGCTGAAAAGGAGAGGAGGGAGGACAAGGAAAAGCATAGTAAGGGTATCAGGCCAGCTTCTTCCACGAATATATGAAAGAAGCACAAATGAAAATTGTTGTTCACAACCTACACCACTTAAAAGAGGTATCAGAGAGTCATAGTTGCTTGTTTCTGTCTGTCAGAAACCTTGTAGGTGGTTATTGGGAGCATCTGCAGGCAGGGGCAGGTGGGTTGGGTAGCTGCAGAGCACTTTCCCTTCATCCCCTTTAGTTTAGAGGGAGGAACTACCTTAAAATGACATAATGAAGGTTAAGTTGTAGTTCTTGTTATCACAATTGAAAATGACAGTAAGTCATCAAAGGCAGTGTATACCAAACTTCAGTTTTGTATCAGTGCTGTATTTGACTGATGTGTGATGGGTTTTCTACTGTTTCTGTGTGTTACATGTAGGAGATGAGTGAGATGTTTCATTAGAGGAACACCTTGTGAATGTTTCAGTTTGCTTGCAGATACTAAGGTTACAGTGACTTCTTGTTTCACTTTATTGTGACAGTGTTTCAGGTGCATGAATTTTAGAGAAAGATACCACAGTATTTACTGTATCATGGTTGTTATAGACACTGGACAAATACAGAGCTGCTGCCTGGGTTTTCACTTACAAGGTTCTGCTTGGATCTGAAAGACTTGTTTTTTTGTTTTTTTTCTTCTCCCAAGTAGCTGCAATTTGTCTTCAGTTTCTGTTCTTCAGTGCTGCTCAGGGGCTAATAAGGTTAATTGTTCTACTGGTTTTGAAAGCCGATGAAGATGTTGATCTTACATATATTCATCAGAGATACGTGGCATTGCAGTGTGTCATTAATGATCCCATCAGCTGTGCACAAATTAAATGTACAGTCACTTACTTCAAAGCAGGGTTTGTCTGAAGACACACAATTTGTGTGAAAGTCTGAGACAGACTTGGGGTGGGAATTGTATTCCTCCTTGGGTTGTTAAAAGGCTCCTCCAGACTCCCAGCTGAGCTTCTGGATGGTGCTGATAGGACTTGGGACTGGTTGGCCATGCAGATTATGCAGTAGCTGTCAGCCCAGGCTCTTGAGACTTGTCTGACACAAGAGGGGCGCTTTCAAGGGCTTTCCAGCACAAGATAAGCACCTGCCCCATATTCAGGATAAGGTTTGGAGGAAGGGGATTTTTTTCTTTTCATGGGTAGACTGCTAGGACCTGCATTTTAACTTTCAGGAGGTATTTTCTTCCTTTCCCCTGTAGTCCTGTAGTTTGAGAATGCTAGTTTTTTCTTGGTGTTTTGTTTTTTGTTGTAAATCCTCAGTGTAAGCCTACATATATGTGTAGCCTGTGGCACACAGAGAAGTGAAGATAGGAGAAAGCTGGACATGGTGGTCTGTGTGTGATCAGAGTTGAGGGTAATTTCTAATTTTTTTTTTTTTCCTTGCACAGTTGAGATGTGCTGTGGCTGCACTGTAGGTTGGGAAGTTTGTTTGGTTCTTGCTTGGGGAAGAGTGAAGAGGAGAAATGGTAAAGTGGCTGGTATAAAGGGTGAGCACAGTGTAATGACACAGACCCAGGTTTCTGATGCCTGACAGATGCTAAGCTGTTTAAAGGAGGAACTAAGCCATTTAAAATGAGGATAGCTTGCTAGCTGGCTATGGCAGAGGAGCTATTTCTGGAGAATGTGGAAAACGAGTCTTCTAGTTCTGCTTGGTATTATTCTGAGGTCCTAGTAGTACAAAAGGAGCTAGGAGAAGCTGGAAAACATAATGGGTTTGTATCGTGCCATCCTGGTGGAGTCTTAACAGCAAGGCTTAGCAAGGCCTCCAGAAGAGATGTCTGGGTCTTCGTGGGGCCAGGTGCTGGGATCTCTAGGTAGATCTGTGCTGAAGAGCTTTGTGGTGTGCTGCAGATCCTGGACAATTAGCATGGTGTCTCGAACCTCTGGGCAGGCATATAGAAAGATTGTCATGTCCTCAAATTAACTTGTACTTCTCTGTTGGTCTCGTTCCAGATTTGGTTATGTTATGGGGGAGGCTGTGCTGCTACTCTTGTATGAGCTGCTTGTGGCAAAAGATGGAAGTTCAGATACATCTGGTAGCTTTTGGCAAGATCTGTATTAATATTAGCCATAAGGTCATTATTTTAGGCACAATAATGTTAATTATTAGCACTAATGTCAACATTAACCATATTTGTTGCCATAGTGTATAGTCATTTTTCCTTACTTCATGAAGCTCAGATCTTTAGAAATCCAGCTGTCTGTCCCATTCAGTAGGCAGGTAGGGCTGCCTGATCTGCTTAAGCATCTGAAGCCTGTAGAAAGATGTTTAGTGTTTACAGGTGATATTTTTTTCCAGTATGTGGTGAAAATAGGAGTTAAAGTCAAAGCTGCTACTTTGGGGCCTGTTCCATGATATGCTTATGTGGGAAACGTGTAGGAGGGGTGGTGGAAAGTACACTCTTAGTTTTAAAAGATTTTCTTCCCCTCACCTTTTCATTGCTAAGGTCAGTAGTTCATGTCTTGTAGAATCATCACCTGCAGAAGCTGGGAAAACTCACTAGCTGTTCCTGGCAGGATGACTGTGACCTCTTCCTGAAAAATGTTAATCTCCCTAAAGTTGTCCCTGGTTTCATCAGCAGGGGTTGAGTGGCTGTAACACACTTCATTTTGAGTTGTACCTAAAGCTTTCCAGGAGATCTTGGCCAGTTCAGAGTAGCTACCTCCTTGTTTTAAATGGATTTCCTGCAGGGAGCTCATTGAACCAACACTTGAGCTCATTTCTGTAGACAGCTCAAAGTAGTTTGTGGTGAACTACAAGCTGACTCAGTTCAGCTGCATGTCTTGGAAATTACCTGAGACCAGCAGCTGAGCTAAGATGATCTATTCAGAGCTTCTGCTCCCTCTACTTTCTGTACATGCTGATAATCAGTGATAAGATCTGGGTTTGGGACCTCACCGTGCCAGTTGGAATGTGGTACTTTGCCTCTGCTTTTGGCATTGACAGGTGATCTGCATTTCAAGGTATTCTGCATCCTATTTTCTCAGGTACTGGCTACTGAAGTTTACTAATGGGGACATATAATTTGAAAGTGGAGGAAATAGTCTTCATGTAGTTTGAGGGCAATTGATGGCTTTAGATTGAAATTCTGTGTGAGCAGATTTTGTATAGAAGCATTTACATAAATGGAAAATGAGTCTGTTCAGTCAGCATTTGGGAAAAAGCAGCAGAGTAGCCACGTTAAGTCACCAGTCATCTTTGCCAGATGATCTGAAACCGCAGATGGGATGTCCATTAACCACCTTACTGGACTCATAAAAGAGTTGGAGGAATTTTAGATCTCTGAATTTGTTTTGCAAACAAGTCATATGAGAATCCATCTGTGAAGGAGTTAAAAGTGATGCATATGTCCAGTGTAGCATGGTGCAGTTCTGGGATTCTTACACAGTATTTTCTCTGTTTGTCAGGCTGATTCGGAGGAAGATGTGGAAGAGCATCCGCAAGAGCAAAGGTAAGCTGAACTCAAATGGAAACAAGAGTATTGAAGCTCATTTTGGTTTTTGCTTTAGGAAATACCAAAGTGTAATTGGGCAGACTACTTAAAATTACTTTTTTCTCCTGCATGTTAAACAGTTTTTTATTACTTGTGGCGTACAATTTTCTCAACTTAATGTTAACATTGATTTATTAGCAAAACCAAAATACCTGTGCTCAGTGTATGCAAGCACAAAATACCTTTCCTGCATCTCTTTCTCCTAATTCTGTCCGTAAGATGAATTTGCTTCTCATTGCTTTCACACACACAAAAAATCCGTTTATTAATCCTATTTTGTTGTCTATTTTGTAATTGATTTCTTTAAGGCAGGAGACAGTTTTCCGTTATGAAATTTGTAAATGCAAGTAATCTTGGAGTGTTAATTTGTACCAAGACAAGGAATGAGGTAAAGGAGATTTAAAGCCAAAGGTTTATTAAAGTGTTGCTGTGGATCAGTAAATATTCTGCCCTTATGTCTTGAAGTCAGATAAATAATAATGCTCTTCAGAACTTCAGTCTCAACTCTGCTGTTTCTTTTGATATCAAGCCTTTTGTATTTTGGAGGGTTGGGTAAATAGCATCACAGATTATTTTTTTAAATACACATTTTGTTTCCTCTGAGCGTCCAGGTTAAAATGCTTGGACATCTACCAGTGAAACACTTCCTTTCTCTGGTATGTGTTAATGTGATTACAGCTTTCAGTGCCATGCCAGCCAGAAAGATCACAAGACTTAAAATAAACATGTGTAACAGCACCGTTTTCTGATGGCTGCAGTTAGCCAGAAATGCTTTTCGCATTTATCTCCAGTCTTTGCCCTTAGCTTAGGTTTGAGAGCAAATAGGTCTGATAAAACACAAGCCTTGCTGGGAGCTGGCAGAAGGAGTAAGCCTGAGGGGCAGGAGCAGGATGGTTATGACGGGTCTGCCCTGCAATGCTTCTTCACATGGCTTTTCCCCTTTCTGCCCCATTGGGAGCCTTCTCATCTGGACCCAGCATCCACATTAAGGCCTCATCTCTGTGGGAATTACAAAGATGGTGTGGAAACAGGTTGTGAGAATTACTGTGGCTGCTGACAGCTGGTGCTGATTATTTGTGCTTGCCTAAGTGCCCCAATTCCTACCTGCAGAGGGGATTTTTTTTTTTTTCTACCTCTTCTTGTGAGAAGAGAGGTGTGCTATTGAAAGCTGCATTTCCCTGCATAAATACCGAAGTTTCTCATTTTTTCATCTGGGAACTATTATGATTTGGATGCAGAATTTTTACTGTGTAACTTTATTACCTGCATGCTTTCTTTATTGAGAGGTAGTCGGAAGGCAGCATTCTCTGATGCTGTGCTTAAGATTGATTTTGAGATTGTTTCCTTAGTAAGCAGAGAGATGCAATTTAGGTGGGAAAAAAAAATCTCTACTTGCCTATTTTTCTCTGGAGGTGGATGGGGTAATTGGCTACTATGGTAGTAATAAAATATTGAAAAATAATTAGTTCTTAAGACTAGGAGAGGAAAAAGTGAATTGTCTGTGTTTTTTTAGTCATTCAGGTGCTTAAGGATTTTTCTAGTAATTATTCATTTTTGAAAATGAACTTGTTTTTTGGGAGTAAGGTTTGTAAAGGTTCACTTGCATGGTGGAAACATCCTTCTATTGTCATACTGAAATGCTTCAGGAAACGTGCCTAAACAGGTCCTGGCTTATGTGTGTCTTCTAAACTTTTGGTTTGCTGCTGTATGTAAACACATACATAGCCGTGTGTGTGCTCTGTAATACTGAAGGAATGTTATTGTGTAGACTTCATGAAGAAAACCCAGCAAAGGTACATTAGAAAGACTAGAATGTATTAGTTTATTTCCAGATTAATTTTCATTCCCTTGGCTTTTATTACTGTATGGTGAAGTCATGGGGATTTCCTTTTCCTGTAGTAGCAAAACCTGAAGCTTGCAGAATCTTCATTTCATTGTCTGACTTCATACCCTGGGGAAATCAGCTGAAGCTACTGTAATTTGATGTGAAGCCCCTAGAAGCAAAGTACCTTAATGTGGGGGTGGGTATAAGCAGAAGTTAAAGAAGATAGAGAAATCAGAAATTTCTCCAGAGATGAAGGAAGTACAGAGAGTTCATCATCTTGGAACATAAAGAAGAAAGTCTCTTTCCAAAACATTGTTTTATTCAGTTTTTAATTTTAGGTTAGTGGGCTCCCCTGGGTGCTTGCTAACCTACTTAAAAAAACCCAAACACAACAAAACCAGTAAAATACTGACAGTCTTTTAACTGACTTCCTGTGCATGTGCATCATAAGTTCTTCCTTTTGGGGTGGTCTTCTTGGTTTGCTGTTGTTCTTGTGGCAAGTGCACAAGGGCTATGGATGTGGTCTTATTTCTGCTTTAGGTTTAGCTTTAACAAATAGAGAAATTTGCATGGGGAGGGTAAAAGAAATTGTCAAGATAGCAATTTTTGTGAAGAGCTATTTCAGAGATGAATGGGAAATGGTTGATTTGTAGGTTTGTGGGTTTGCAGCTGCCCCGAGTGACAAGAAGATGATTATCAACTCCTTGATTTCCCCCCTATGATTCCTGCTGTTGTGATTGCTTGGATGTTTCCACAGGTTGCCTCCTGCTGTTTTGTGTTTCTCTGGATCAGATTCTGAAATAAGAAATGCAGCACAGTAGACACTTGAGTGCTGCTTCAGGCCACAGACTTTTAACAGGATTAAAGTCGTGTGTATTTGGACTAGCCTATTAAAAAGCTTCAAGTTTCCTTAAAAACCTTTTCATACGTTTGAAAGTGAGCAGTAGAAAGATGCCTTTCAGAACAGCCAATGACAGGTGTTGACAAAAATGGGTTTTGTTGTGTTTGGAGGGTTTTTTGTTTTTTTTTGTTCTGCCACCCCTTCATCCTGGTGAGTTTGGTTTCCACAACTGGCAGTAGCAAATTTTGAAGGTTTAGGTGCTTGCTAAAGCAGCCTAATGAGTCAGGACCCAAGGGAATGGCCTGAAGTTGTGTTGGGAGGTTTAGGCTGGATATTAGAAAAAAGGTTTTTTACCTTTTCTGGCTAGGCGCTGGAACAGGTTTCCCAGGGAAATGGTCACAGCACCAAGTCTGACAGAATTCAAGAAGCATTTGGACAATGTTCTCAGGCATGTGATGTGACTCTGGGGAATGTTTCTGTGCAGGGCCAGGAGTTGGACTCAATGATCCTTCTGGGTCCCTTCCAACTCAGGATATTCTGTGATTCTGTGAAATGCAGAAGTCTGGCACAAATAAAGAGACCATACTGTCAGGTGATAGGCACAAATGATGCTATCAAAATTTTTAGCTTTCTACTTCAAGGAAGTAGTCATTGGACTACAAAAAAAAAGTAATTTCGCATATATGACGTTGTAAGTATTTGGGTTTTAAGAACTTCTGGACAAAGGCCTTTGAGGATGCAGTTTCGTGGCTGATGCATTAAGGAACATTTGCACCAGAATAAACTACTGTACTCAAGATGTGAGGTGTGTATTCTTGGTATGTGATGCACAATGATTGCCTATGGGAAGGGAAATCCATAAAATGCTAGGAGTATGGAATGAAATTAGCCAGGAAGAGGACATTTTCCAGCCTTTGCCTATGCCAGGGCATATTTTACTTTGAGTAAATAGGTATCAACTGCTAGGAAAATGCCAAGTGTGATGCAGTCGGCTCAGTCAGGCATTTCTGTTGAACCTTTGCCTTTGATCACTGGAGAGCATTTGACCCTGTGGACTGGAGCTGCTTGGGGCTGTAGGTGGTATCAGCTCCTGGTGGATTCCTGCTCGGGTGTCAGTGCAGCCTGGGAGTGACAGCTGATGCCCAGCACTTTGACCTCTCAAGATTGCTTGGTGGAATTACTCCTAATCCTGTTGTTTTTGCTGTGTCTGTGAATTAGAGCTCCAGATGTGGAGAGAAATGGAAGGTGGAGGCAGCTTACTAGTTGCCTGAGAGAGAGCAAAGCAGTTAAGGTGCACAGACTGCAGAATTATTAGAGGGTTTAGGGGATACTTAAGAGATGTAGTTACAGCATTTGCTTCAGGAAGAATCCAGAGTGGCAGTGGGAGAATGAGCCTGCTTTGCGTTGCTAGGCTGTACATTGCAAGTTCTCCCTGGCCACAACTTCGTCTCTAGTCAAGAGGCACAAATGAGGTCTGGTGCTGTGGATGGGGTATTAAGACACTTCAGAGGTGACTCATCCCCCAAAAGTCTTGTGGTCTTAGTGCCATAATTTTTGACAGTCCAATTCTTGGAAGGCAGTGGCATGGGACTAGTGGTAAGCCTGGGTACCAGACAGCTAGCTTGGATGGTGGCTAAGGCAGGAAAAGAAAGATTGAAATATATGTTAGGATCAACCAGATTTTCTTCTCCCTTATGCTTTTTATTACTGAAATGAATAAAAATTGATTTTGTGCCAGCAGAAGTGTCTGAATATTCTAAAAAATTGGTTTGTGTTTATTTTTTAAATACCTTTTATGAAAATCAAACTGAGCATCCATAGAGAAAGTGTTTCAAAATCAAAAGCTGAAAAGTAGTTTTGAGAGCATCAGTGAAGGCTTAAGCTGTCTGAAAAGAACCATCTTAAAACAATATTTTCAATCTAATCTTGTCTGGAGTACCACTGATCATCATTAATTGACATTATTAATGATTGTCATTAAACTTACCCCAAAAATAAGTCTAACTACATGAAGATTTTTCCTAGAATATATGCTTGGTCTTAACTTGCAATAGTGAGAGCTGCTTTTATTAAGTTTTTAGTGGTTTTTAAAATTTTTGATTTACCAAAGAAGCAGAAATCCATGTGTGTATTAAAAAAAAATAGAAAACACTGAGTTTCTTGGGAAAAAGCTTTTTAGTTTCATTAATGTACTTGCATAAGGTAGCAATTTCTACAGTATGCACAGAATGTATGGTTTTAGTGGTTAGCACCAAAAGCTTCTTCAATATTGGCTAAATTCTGGTTTTGATTGATAAATCATGGCTCTTGTGCCCCACTCCCATTTTGACTATATCACCAAGGGACTACTAATTTTGAATTTTACTGGATGCCTAAAGAAATTGTGTTTACATAATCCTTAGAAGTAAAGGAGGGGAACAGAGATGCGCATACCCACCTGTTACACTTGGGTGAAAATCCCTAAGGAAACGCCTGTTGGGAACACAGGACACTGTGAAACTGGACTAAAAGAAGCTCATGGAAGAGAACTGCAGGAGGTCATTGAAATTGGAGGTTCTCTTGTAGATGAAGAAACAGACTGTTTTGGAAGGAACTATCAGCGTTACTCTTCCTTAGGCTTCTGCCAGGCACAGCTAGGGTGACAGGCTGAACTCCTGCTGCTTTAATTGTTTATCTGTGTTTTATGTGGCAGTTGATTCACTGATGAACTTTGCCTTGCTGAACTTTGTATTAGATGCTGTTAGGGACAGCTCTTCCCTTGTGTGCATTGCTTCTTCCAAAATACTGGTCCTTTTACAAAATTATGTTGCTTTCCTGCTGATACAGGGGGTAAAAATTCTGTTTTGTTTTTTTCCCCATGGACGTTGCATGGTGATGCTGTGTGCTAATGAATGTTTCAGCTATCTTTTGTTTCTTTATTTCTAAATTGTTTTCAGACATTTCATAAATGAGAGCAGTTGCCCAGGCCAGCTGTACAGTGTTTCACACCAAACTGAGGAGGTGACCCTGTGGCTTTCTGTGAACATGACCTAATGGCAGATGAGACAGTCTTGCACTTGTTTGCAAAGAGCTGTCAAACTTCTGTCCTCAGGGTAGGTCCTACTTGACCTTGATAGAAATATTTTAAAGGTGATATGTGGCCATATTTAATTACTCTTGGATTTGCTGTGGCAGTCCTACTCATCATCGTAATCTTGTCTGTTTGCATTGAACAAACCCTGCTGGAATGTGTGTGTTTCTGTCACTTTTGTGAGCTCTCTTGGGCTGGAAGATATTTATGGTTGGACCAGGGACTCTTAGATCTGTGTCAGCTCGTATGCTACCTCACATGGACTTTCTCAGCTGTGGATGACAACTTGGCTTTGAGAAATGAAGGCAGTCTTGGTGTGGTAGTTGCACATTGGCACTTCTGCATTCGTGTGGCTCATGGTGCCTTGAAAAGCAACACAGGCTTCTATGGAAACACCAGTTTCTATATTGGTAAAAATAGCAGGCTGGGGCTGTGAGGTTTGCACAGGGGTTAGTGTGTATGAAGAAACTGTGTTTGTGGATATGTGCTACTGGGGAAACTTTCTCATATGTAATGACCTGTTTTAAAAGAACAAATAAACTATGCTTTACATTTTGATGCCCTATATAGTTCTTTGTTTTCTTCTGTTAATAATTTCTTCACTTTCTGTTCTCTGAATCTTCTGCTGCAGATCTCTTGTATACTGTTTTATGGCATCTCTAGTTTATTTTAGTTTCTTTCTGCCTGAAAGAAACTAAAATATGCCTGAAATGGTTGTAGTTTCTGTACTGCAAGAGGAAGAGGCTGTCTTGCACTCTGTTGCCTGGTGTGGTACCCTGCCTTGTGCAGCCGTACAAGTTCTCCAGACTAGAAGCACTGTTTTGTTATATTACCAGGTTAACATTTACTTGTGATCATTCTCTGATTTGTTTACCTGTTGCTCTCTGGCAGCACCAGCTGAAAATGTGCACAAAAGTTCTCCCTGAGTGTCTACCTCCCGCTGTGTGGGATGGGTGCCCTGTGTCACCTGGTGTCATCTCTGTTCCACTTGTCTCACGGTGCTCCCAGGGAGCCCCACCCATGTTGGTGTGGCACTAGTCTGGATCTTGTGGCATCTTTTTGCTCTTTCCTCAGTCCTTCAGACCTGCCTCTCCCTGCCCCTGCCTTTTGGCCTGCTGTGGGGGTGGGTGGTTGTGTGGTGGTACCTCTGCCAGGTCTGACTCTGCTCCCTTATCCCTGCAGTGCAGGAGGGGCTGTGGAGGAGCCCAGCCAGATCTGCTGTTCCACTCCCTGTAGGTGAGATAGATGAGCAGGTCAGCCCTCAAAAGTGTGGGGCTGGGATGGACAGAGTCTTCTCTGTTAGGAGTAACACCTTCAAGTCAGTGGCTATGGGGTGTAAAGCAATTGCGCTGGGATGGATGATGGATAGCCTGGGAGACAGCTTGTGGTTTTGGGTGGATGGTGTGGAGAATCAGGCAGTGGCAGCACTGTGTGGACAACACCGGTGCATGAATGTGTCCGTCATTTGTTGTGCATTATTTTTTTTTTTTTTTATTTTTTTGGTTCTTGCTAAAAACCCCATAGCCAATGCTTTGGGACAGAGCCCACCCAGACTGCATGCCGTTTAGAGCTGGGACAAGCCTGATCTGAGCAGGTGGGACAAGGGCATATGGTGTCTTATTTCCCATTGTGTTAGGTTCAGTACCGGCTGCAGAGCTGTGCGAGAGCAGAGGCAGATCTTGTGGCACAGCCTGTTGCTGAAGTCATTTAGCAAACACATGGGGAAGGTCAGATTTTAGTGCCAGGCCAGTTACATGCTGCGAGGGCTGTGCAAGTCTGCTTGGAAACATGGCATTTTTCTTGTTAAACTTAACCTGCCTTGTTTTGAGAAAGGGCATGTTGGGACACATTTTGTGTGTTTAGAGAAGTGGGAAAGAAAACAAAGAAAAGCAAAAGTAAACAGCTGCTGTGGTGTGTTTGTCCATGTCCATTTGCAAACTTTGTGTGCCCCTAGCCTGTACTTGCTGCTTCTGTAATATAAGTAGTTCAGAATAGGAACTTTTTTCTTAATGCGTCTACTTTTACATTTTAATACACTAGTAATGGATTTCAGATGTCTGTTAATCTCAGGCTAATCCTTCTGATCTGTGGGCAGTGGGCCACAAAGGATTTAGCTTTTGGTCTGTGCATTTATTATTAATAAATTATTTTCACCTCCATAATAGCTGTTTCTTAATTGCCCATAAGAGGACTTAATTTGCAATACTTTTTATTTTATCATTATGCTATTAAACAATAGACATCTGGAATCATAGACCAGTGTCAGCAGTCTGAAAATTGACACCCTGTAAGAATTTAGCTTCACAGTTTTTCTACTGTTGCAGATTGGCAAATTGTGACAAAATAGAAAAAAGCCTAATCAACAGTTTGCTCAATTTTAGGAGTTTGTGAAGCGTCTGCTTCTGAATGATTAACCCCAGGACTCTGGTTTGATTATTATAAGCAAAACATAAAGTGTCCTGAAATCTCTCTAATGCAGTGTAATAGAGAGTTATGGGCCCAGCTATAACCTGGCTCTCATCTTCGTAGATACTTGAAGGTGTCACAAACCTAGCTTTTAATGACTCACGTATTTTTATCTGACGAGGAAACATGCTCTAGGAAAGCTGTGCTCATGCCCTGATGGGCTCTGACTGCATGGCTTGTGGGCAAGTGGGTGAAGGAACCTTTTCAGTAGTTTGGGTATTTGCCATAGTAACGTACGTAAAAAGATGAGCAGGAAAACATCAACACCACTTGTAGTTCAATACTGGTTATAAATTCAAACCTGAGTTTTAAAAAACATCTTAATTCCATTGTCTTAAACATCTTTCTTTATCCACTTCCTTCAGTATCTGCTTTGGGAAGAGATTCTTTATTTTTGGTGGTTATTGCAAAGCTCATCAGGACAGAAGGGCCCTGTCCACTTCAGAGAGGGGAACATTATATATCAAATATTATACTTGCATGTGATGACAGTGTGTATTAACTCTTTTGCAAAATTCTGAGTACTCAATGCAAATATTTGTGTTTGTAGAAGAGTTTACTTTCATCAAATAAGCTAATCATCTGGGAGAAACGTGATCAGTATGAATAATTTAGGTATCTACTTGTTGTCCCAGGGGTCCACCATTCTATGTTATATCCTGGCTGCCAACTGAGATAAGGAAGATAGTGGGCAATGCTGGCAGTGTTAATTGTCACCTTATCTTCTCCTCCACCTCCTGGCCCCAAAGTGGTGTACAAATAAAGCTGAGGGTTTTTTTTGTTTTTACTTTTAGAAATAGCAATGGAAGTATCATTAGACAAGGATAACTCAGGATATTTTGTGTGTGTGTACAAAACAGACCTTAATTTCTGCAGAACAATTGGACTTTATATAAACACGGGAATTTCTCAAAGACAGTGAAGAAGCTTTTTTTCCTCAGAATAATGAGGAAAAGAGGAAGCAAAAGTATTTTCTGAGAGGAAGGTGAAAAGTAGGCCTCTGTTCTTATTTTTGCTGAAGTTCTCATCTTCCCATGTCTGCTTCAAGATACTGTTGCAGTACCCAGTGAGCTGTAGCTAGTTCTTTACCATCTGACCCTACCAGAACTCTGCAGATGGCAAAATCAAGAAATTTGAAGTACAAAATAATGCTTTTAGTTACTGCCTGATAAAAGCCAACTTCAGCTTTAAAACTTTGCGGAGACACATGAAGGAGCTGTAAAGACTTGGAAATAAAAATGAAAAAGTTAAGATGGTGTATCCTGTTCAGTGCTGTTGAAAGTATGGGCTGTGTTCACTCTGGTTCATGGTTTTGTTGTGTTTCAGAGTTGGATTTTATTAGAAAGAAAAAGTTCTGTTTAAAATGTGTATTTGCAACAGCATGTTCCATAAGGAAATATAAGAAATGCAGAAAACAACTCAGTATTTTTTTAAGCCTAGAACTGTTCTTTTGGCCAATGTGATGGTGCCAAAAGCAGTAGCATAGCTCTGCTTGCGTTATGGAAGAACTTGCTTCCTCTGCAGTACTAAGATTTGAAACTGATCTGGCCTTTGGAGACACTTGTATATCAATAGCATGATAATTTGACACACATCAAAATGGCAAAATGCTTGAGAAGGCTTTCAGAAGTCTGAATTTTATATATATATGTGTATATGAAAAAAAAGTGACCTTAAGCCAAAATTGTTCTGGCATAGATTTTTGCTAACTCTTTTGCATGTATAAATAATTTTATATTGCTTTCCAGTTTTTTTTAATTGCTATTCATTATTTTAATATTACTCTTTGGGTCCTGTTTATTTTCCTTGAGAGAGTGAAGCAAAATTCTGTTGTTATGCACGTAGGTACCTGTTGCGGTGGCTAGAGGTACCTTTCAAAACAAAAAGTTAACCTTGAATTAAATAGGCAGTCTCAGCTTTACAAAGTGGATAGAGATAAATGATGACTATCTGCCTTGTTGGTAGCACATTTATTTTTATCTCCTGAGGAGAATTTCCTAGCTTTTTTTAATCATGTGAATGCTGATATCTGATCTAATAGAAAGTTGATAATCTGTCTCTTTTTATTGTTCTTTGTTGTACTCTGAGACCCCTGAATTCTGCCATGTTCTTATAGCCCGTTTCCCCTCCTGAGTTACTGGAGGGCTTGATTGAAAAGCTTTTGCAGGTCCCGGGAGAGGATACAAAAGGGAATTGTTACAGAGACTCAGATTTCTTGGAACTCTAGGGACTGGCTTTGAGTCACTGCTGTTGACTCCTGGCACTTCTTTCAGAGCTGACAGTGGCTGTCAAGTGGTGAATCCAAATGTTAATACTTAACACTTCTTTAAGTTTGTTGGTGCACTGAGGTCTGACCTTTATTGTGAAGCTGCTTGAACTATTTCTGTGATTTCTGGTTATTGTCAAAATCAAATTTAAAAGAAAAGATCATGTGGTATGCTGCTTCCTGCTGGTACTCTTTTCCTGATGAGCATTTCCAAGGAGTTCCTCCATGGGCAGCATGTGGGGTTGGTGACATCAGGCAGCTCTTAGCAGTCCTTCAGCCGCAGGTATTTGTGTCTTATCAGTGAAGACAGAAACAGGTTCAGCAGCCATGTGTAAGACCAAAATTGGGCACATACATGTATATGCACTTTAATGCCACCTCCTGGCATTTGTTGGAGCAGTGTGTTGTGCAGCCGTTGGGAATACACTTGGAACAAAGTGAGACTTTGGAGACTTCTTTGACACTGATCCAGCAGTCTCAGTATGATGTGTTTAGCACCGGAGAGAGAAAAAACAGATGGGTGCTTGTTTTTTATTATTTGTGAGGAGGCTCTTTTGAATGACTTCCAAGGTCTTGAGGTTCCTGCATGTTGTGCTGCCTTTTAACTCCATGGCTGTAGTGCACTTGGACGAGAGGTGCAGTTTACACAAGCAATTGAAATCACACGTGCACCGGATTTTTTAGGCTCTCGGACTTCCTCGCTGCTTGTGTCAGCATGCCAAAGTGCACCGTGTTCTCAAAGCTTTTCTGAGTGGGAGTGTGTAAAAGCTGTCAATTACTCCTCTGTTCCAGGCTGGCTGTTTTATAAACAGGTGTGGTCCATGGGGACATTTCCCTCCTTTAAAAGCCATCATCTTCACTTACACTTCAGCGTTAGCTGTTGTCATTGCACAACACAGCTGAATCCAGAGAGAGTTGTGTGATAAAAAGCAAAACTAGTTGAATTCTACTGAATTATCTGACAATAAAATTTTTGGAGAATAAATCATGGTGATCAATTAATAAAAAAGTTGGTTATATTTGGGAGAAAATAAAACCTGTAATTTTAAAGTAATTACTTGATTACTTCCTAGGATATGAAGATGTACATTGCATGGAATTTCAGAGTTATAGGTACTAAGTGTCATCCTGAATGATTCAGTTGCCTTTGCAGTAGTTAATAGAGAAATTATATTGTGTGAAGTCGTTTGCTCTCTACTTGAAAAGTAGGGACAGTCTAACAAGGATTATTGGAAGGGTTCAAAATTGAAATATAAAAGGTTTGTCTTTTTACCTTGTAACTCTACCAAAGTTATTGACAAGTAACTGTCACCATGCATAGAGCTGGACACTCACAGTTTTTGTGCAGTCTGGGCCAAAGTAATGCTGTAGCAGGTCAGCTCCTGCACCTCAAATAGCCAGAAATCCTCAGCATTTTGGAGTAGTGATGCTATCGCTGTAAATGTGTGCTGCCCAATGCAATGGTTACCCTGGTGTCTTGATGTTAAATCTCTGGGTGGAAGGGCAGTGGGGTTTTACTGTGGGATGTGGCAAGAGGAGGGTTGATTTTCTTTCCCTTTCTTAAGTTCCCACTGTCTGTCTGGGTGCCCAGCAGTGTTTGTCTCGAAAGAAACTACTCTGAGCTTTCAATGAGTGCTTTTTGTTTCCCTTTTGGTCCCCTCTGGGCTCATCAGACCCTAATCCCAGCCAGAGCCTCAGGGACTGTGCATGTGAGGGTTGGGGGCAGCAAGGTAGCAGCTAAGTGAGAAAATCAGTAATGTTACTGAGGCATGAGACTATTTTGCGGGATTGTAACTATCCCACATACTCACAGTGCCATCATGGCATTTGTGCATTGTTCATCTGTTGCTTGAAGGCAAGGTGAATGTAGAGGGTGTGGGAGTGGTCATATTACACCAGTCATGATAAAAAATGGGTTTCTGAGCAACAGAAGAACTGTTACTACAGGAGCCAGGCAAGGTTCACCTGCAGCGTGACCTGGAACTGGCCCATGGTGACAGGTAGGATCCATCCCCACTGTCAGTATCTTGTCTTTTCTATGGAGAAACTCCTTTCCCAGGTACCTGGGCGGTGGTGGAGGAGCAATTTCAGGATAGAGCTTTAGATGTTGAAAGGAAGACTGGTTCACCTTCAGCTCCTTGCACAGTGAGAAAGCAGTTTTACCAGAGGATGGTCAGAGAGTTTAATTTAGTTGCTTTGACTTGCCCTCACGAGCAGCCTGTATTTCTCAGTCCTTGAGAGGGAGGGGGAATGACAGGTTTCTAATTTCAGAGCCCAGGGTAGGGGAGTGATCGCGTCCCCCCAACCTCTGCTGCCTCCACTGCTTTCCATGTTGTGTGCAGCTTCCCCTTGGTGCAGGGAGCAAAGTGGCAGGTGAAATTGAGGCAGCCTTTTCAAACCTCTGGCATTTCTGACTTGCCTGGCTTGCCCTCTCTGCTCAGGTTTTCATGTAGGTTCAGAGACTTGAGGCACCCAGCCTTAGTTTGTGTCCTGGGGCAGAGGCTGTGGTTGCACCTTGGGTCTCACTGGACTTCCTGCTACAGGAAAAAAAGGCACTCTGCAACCACTATGCCTTTCTCTGGAAGTGCTGCTTACAGATCATATCTGCTTTGGTGCACAGGGCTTTCCTCTTCAGACTGATGCCTCTTACCAAAGCTCAGAGCAGTGTGTTGGGTAAGGCAGAACTCAGCTGAAGCAGGATGCTACCATCCATGCATGGTTGCCTGGCTGGGAGGAGAGGCTGGGCAGCCAGCAGGTTGCACATGGCACTGGAAACTGCTTGAATGTGACGCTGAACATGTCTGGGCTAGAATTTGGCAGCAGGGAAAGGATGGGGTGTAATTGCCAAAGAGGCAAGGGCCGGAGCAGAGTATGGTAACAAGTGAAAAAATTACTAAAGATTGTGAACAGAAAAAAATAGGCAAAAAAAAAGTGCCCCAGTAAAAACAGAAAGTGAACAAAGGTACTGTCAGGTAGGGAACAAATGAGAGCTTTCTCATTTCAAGTGATTGGCAAAACTTATAAGGGACAACTGCAGATTTTAATCTTAGCAATGAAGGGAAAGATACACAATAGCAAAAGGGAAGTGAAATAAGAGAAAGGAGGGAGTGACTGATTCATAACTGCTTACACCTTGGGTAACCACCACCTCTGTTCACATCAAACGATTTTAAGGGTCCGTGCAAAACAGAATGAAGTCTCTTGACTGTGGCTGGCAGATGTGTGCAGCAGTCTTGCTGCACACTTATTTGATGTCAGCTATTATGCAGTCAGCAAGTCAGAACTCACTAGTGACTTTGTAGGTTACCTCTTAGATTTTGCCTACATAAATATATTTTGTGCTGAATTACATTGTCCTATCGATTGCAGGTGTGGGTTGGCATTTTAAAATTAAGGTGCTTACACATCAATAAATGTACAACAGTAAAGACCTGAACACAGAGATGATAAATATACGCAGATGATATATATACAAGCAGAAATCATGTCATTCCTGTTTTGGTTTTTTTTTTTTTTTTTTTTTTTTCAAATGAAACTGGAAGAACAAGAAGCACTGTGCTGCCCTGGGCAAGTGAGCAGCCCTGTAATATTGTAAAATAAGTTTTGCAGTTCCTTACTGTGTTGTGTATTTAACATGTCTGCTCCATTTTGTGCCTGCCTGCTGGTGCTCTGTGCCATGTATGTCTCTGGTTTGTGTCTAAATCTTGATTCCTGGCAACTGAAGAAGGGTAGAGAGTTGAAGGGCCTGTACTTGACCGACTCCTTGACCCGTGCTTTACGTGCTTTGTTGCTATTAACTGCCTTTCTTCAATAGCTATTGTCTGATTTCTGTCTTGGTGTGTTCTGTCTTTTATTCAAGGCCTTTGCTGCAAGCCTGCTGCCTACAGCTCGAGAGGTGCCTGCTGCCTGCTTAGGTATTTCTGTGGCCTGGCGCTGACCCAGTTTCTGCAGCGTTTAAACTGCCCTTTTGAAAAGGGGACATTTCTGGCCTTTGTGAGCATTCTCAGTGTGGCTGGGATAATGTGGCTGATCCCGCAGATGCGGTAGTCGCTTTAAAACAAACACACACCCCTGCCCTGGTCCCCATGCTTTCAGTCTTGCTTGGGTTTTTTTTATCTCCTTGTAAATAAAAACAATTATTCATGCTTTCTGGTCATTGAAGCGATGGGCTGTGTTTTGTTGTTCCTGGAACAATTACTGCAACATTTGCTGTGCAGGGAGGGCAGGACAGTGCTCAGCCATATAGAGTATACGCTTCCAAATTTTAAGATGGGAGCCTTTGCTTTTGTTCTCAAGCCAAGGAAGCTTGTTTGGGACTTGGAAAACTTAAGGTTGTCCCATGTCATCCGTGACTTTGTTGTGATGCCTGACTTGGAGGTTTAAGTCATTCTGGGTGCACGTACCGGGTTGGGAACAATGACACTTTGTTTGAATACTCACATCTTCTTTATTTTCCCTCTATCCACTGAAAGCTTGCAAGCTGTGGAAAGGTAAGATGAGGTGTCGAAAATGTGACTTCGTGGTAACTGCAAATCCACATTACCTACTGCTACTCATGGTTTGGGGCAGCATCCTAAGCTTCTTTATTTCCTCTGGTTTTTTGCCATATTCCTGCCAAAAGCCACATCTTCCATTTTGACATGATTGAAGATGTGTTTTACAAAACTTTGTTGCTCCTTTTTTAGTATAAATTATTGCCATGGAGTGACAGAAGATGCCTCTTCAGAGGCTGGATCCACTTGCCAAGCCTGTATGTCTTGCTCTTGATTCAGATGCATGCCCATCCATGTATCCAAATGCTCCCATAAGAAGGGGCAAAATGCTTTGTGTCAGTCCTGCTCCTCAGTCCACCCCAGCTGCCCCTCTGCCTATGAGAATCCCAATTGGCATCAGTGGGACCTTTGTGCAGGTTCCCATGTGGGACCATGGCACTAGTTTGCTTCTGTTGCAGAGGAAGAAGTGTCAAGAGATGTATGGCCAAGACCATTTAAATACACCTTTGGGCTGCAGAGGGCTCTTTGGCCTGTCTGGAGGAGCTTTTCCTCTCGTGGGCAGCTTGAGAAACCCCATGTAGGGCATGCAGAAGCCAAGTGCATCCTTTATTGCAGTGGAAGCAGATGTCTGGTTTGAGGCTTGTCAAGAAACTAAAAATAAAGTTACTGATGCTTTTGCCTTTGGTTTCGCAGGTGAATGTTTCAAGTTGGTGAACTCTGATTAGCTTCCTAGCCTTGAAATAAAGGAGGAAATGCAAGAATCTAGGGGAGGTTGAGTTTTAATATTGTACTTGATTGCAAGACTTTTTAAAATGGATATAAAATAATCAAAAGCTGACTTCCTGCTCTTTTTTCCAGCTAATTTTCTTCTTCCTTTCCTCACCAGCTATCCTGCTGAAGGAAGCAAATGTTAACATGTGGACTGTAGGTGACCCTTTCTGGAATTCAGAGCCATAGCATACCTGAGTTTCTTTGGTGGCAGACATTTTGTTAATAAACCTATGGAACAGAGTGTGTTTCATATGGTTCTGAGTTGTATAATAGCAGAACACTGCAGCATTTTGTACATCAGAAGAAATTGTCTGAGAGCATATGCTGTGCATTGGCCTCAACAGATCCCAAATGTTTTGTAAGGACCTGGTGGTTTCTGCGATAAGTGTTGCAGCTACTAATCCTGGTAATGCCAATTTTTTTGTATTTTTGCCAGTTTGAATTTTCTGGTATAAATTTTTTCATATCTGTGTGTTTCCTTTAACAACATAATCCAGCGAATTATAAATACACAGTAGTACTTAGGAGTAGGTCACAAATACACTGTGAACGTGCTTACTTTTATTAATAGCACCAAGTCATGGAACTGTTTCCATTTTGCACCCCACAGCCCAGAGTGGCGAGTGACACAAGACAGGAGAGCTCAGCAAGCTGCACTTTTGAAAAGGGGCAACTGGGGAAATTTTACAGGCTGTCTGCATGGTGTCCTGTCACCATGGGGCTCTACTGGCTTTAGGTGAAAAAGTGGAAATGATCTGACACTGTGGAGGATTCCCCTTTCTTTTTATGACTGCAGGAGGGGATGTACTTTGAAGTATAACCAGAGTTTTGTATGGGAAGCTAGAAGAGAAAAGCTCTTTGTTTGAGAGTAGGTTTAAATGACTGTGCTGTTGAAGCATAGAGATGAAGATGAAAATGCACAGTGCTGTCAGCTAATAAAGTGCCAGTGAACAATAAAAATAGTCTGCACTTTTTTATTGCAATTTTTAAAAGGTTCTTTATAAGGGTTCTGTATTTTGTGTCCTGTCTAAAAAAGAAACCCCACACATCACATATGGCATAGATTCAATGAATTACTGCACCAGAACAGAAAGTTTTTTCAAATGACACCAAAACATTTGGAGGTGGACTAAAGAGGATGTAATACATCCCAACTGGGAGGGGTGGAAAACAGGAAGAGAGTGATGCTCCTGTGAGAGAGTGGTGGTGGTTTGGGGTTGAATCTACTTTTTCAGTGTTGGTATTTGGCTAGTGACTTAACTTTAACTTTTCATGCTGAAGATTGGTAGTGGCCCCTGGGGTGTGGGGGAGCAGCTTTGCTTCTCTGCTGTGCGGAGGATGGCTGTGTGACCGCAGCTTCCCCCTGCAGCATCACACTTAAAGTACCTTTAAAAAAAGTGTAGCCTTGCTTCTTCTCCTTATATTTTTATTTGCATCATATTTTCACATTTATATATAGTACAGCTTGTGAAAATGCTTTTCAGTTACATGACAAATTATGTATTTTTTTAGAAAACTAACGTAGTTTAAATTTGTGGTAGTTTGGAGATGCTTCAGAAAGTCTTCTATGAATTTTCATCTGCTAGAGGGCATAATTAGATTTTTAATAAGTTTGGCAATCAATAGTTGCAATAATTTTTCTCCATCTAAAATGGAAACATAGCCCTGAGAAAGCTGGTCTTGGTCTATTACTCAAGCAAATGTTTGGTAAAAGGATTTTGCAAGTGGTTCATGGTTTTAAGTTTTTGAGGGACTTCCCCAGCATCTTATCAGTTTGTAAAATAAATTACTGCCAATGCTGTGAAACTGTATATTGGACTGTTTGCTTTTTTTGCATTTGTAGCATTTGAGGCTACAAGTGGAGGTAACTTGTACAGTTTTCCATACTGAGCTCCTTTCGGTTGTCTATCCACATACACTGGCTTAAACAAGGCATGGTCTTGAATGCTAATTGATAAATTAAAGGTTAACGCTTAATGATTATACTTTGTTTTTAAAATTCGGGCTGAAATTGACAAAAGAGAAAAAGTGCAAAGTCCAGATTGATGTTTTCCACTACTGGGTATTTTTTGTAGCTTTGAGACGTGATCTTCGTGACTTTTCCATAACTTCAGGGAAACTGGTGTCAGGTGTACTGTTCAGATTGGGGGAATAAATTAAAAGCAGAAGTTACTACTTTTTAAAGTCCTAGGTCTGAATTTTCTTATATTTGCTTAGTTTCCTTTTTAGTTAGCATTTTTTTTTTCTTTTCCCGGGGAGAGGCAAGGCACAAGGAAGAATAGTGGGGTTTTTAGTACTTAATGGGTTCAGTGTGAAGGTTTCTTATGGGCTTTTGAGCTCCAGCAGGCAAATACTTGCTGTCCTACATGCCTGTACCCTTTCATTATGAAAAGGAACTAAAAGGCTTGGATTAATGTAGAAACAGCAAAAGGCAGCTCCCATAGGAAGATTATCACTCTTAATTACTGTAGGAAGATTATCAGTCTCAATTATTAAGCAGGTCAAGCTTATCAGTGACCACAGAGCTCTTTCATGCATTTTGCTGAACTGCTGTAACTTCAAATGGTTTGTGTCAAGATAGAAATTTTTGGCTGTGCCTGATGTAGAAAAAGGAAATGGTTGGGTGCAATGAAATTTGACAAGAATGTAACTTCCTATTGCTGTGAGCTTTGCAGCCCCACAGAACTTCCTGTCAATGCATCCTGCTTTTCTCGAGGTGGGAGCCAGATTCACAAAGCTGGAGGAAAACTGGTTTCCCTGGCATGTGAAAGTGAAACACTTGAAGGGAGGAAGGGTTGCTACTGACTTGACAGAAGTTGGCCCTTTGCTCTTCAGCTTGGGGAGAGTTTTTGAGTAAAATTGGGTGTGCTTGATGAAATGAATTTTTATTTTAACTGTTAAAAACAGAATTGCCGTTGGTGTGTTAAAAAGGTGAGGTCTCTTTTCACTTGGATCTCTTCCTTCTTTACTGGTGATTGTTCCACAGACATGCTGCAGGAACAGCAAATACGTTCATTGTTACTTTTGTGGGAATTAATTTAGTTGAGGCAGGTGTGATTGAATTTGTTTCTTCTAAAATACCTGCCTCTTGTTCTGTTCAGTTTGTAATTATGTTAGGACAGGGTTGTGCTTAAAAACTGCCCTTCCCGCTAAAATTTTCTGCTGCTGTTCTGCCATTGCAAGGACAGAAATAAAGGCTTTGCTACCTAGTAAGTAAAAAAAATTGTGTTCTTCTTAGGTACAAGGCAGGTGTGCTTGTGGCCTATCTTCTGGCTTTTTTGAGGTTTTTTTGTCCTGCCTCTTTCATGGAGCTGTGCTCTGAATTTTGACTGCTTTCAATAAAAGGCTTTGAAAACTGTGGGTAGGGAATAGTCATTTAAATTTCATGGTATTTCACCTCAAGGCTTGCATTAGTGCTTTGTTTTTAGCCAGAGAAGGCACTGTGCTGACACCGTGGAATCCTTTTCTCTAGGTACTTCTCTGTGTACCGTTTCTCTGGGATTCATGTCTTCAAAGTGTCTGAAAAAGGCTGTGAGCAGCACATCTCGCTTGAAAATGTTTCATTTTCTGTTCAGAGATGCTGGGCAGGAGTGTGGCTAGGCAGCCTGATCTTTCAGAAGTGTGGAGACTCATAACTTCTCTTGTAGGGGTTTTGAGTTGTGAGCGTTGCACAGCGTTCTTCAAAAAGCAGCCATTTCTGTATGTCTGTTAAATAGGCCAGGGTGCTCCAGGTTTGTCTGCCTTTCTTGATTCTGGTTAATTGAGTAAGCTAGGCAAAAATTAGCATCTCAGCAATTATTTGTGATCTTAGTGGCAGTTTTTGAAGAACAAACCTGTGTTATGCAGGCAGTTTAAATGTTCTTGGGGAGGAGTTTGAGCGTTTGGCAACTATAGGGTGAGCAAATGAGGCAAAAAAGTGAATTTGGCTAAAAAATTTCAAGGTTTAAAAAGGAAAAAAACCTTCATGATTTTTGGTGTTACTTTGCAAACTCATCAGCTAGAAGCAGTCTTCAAAGGGACATGAAACGCAGTATTTTCTTAAAACCCACAAGTCCAGGACCTGGTAGAGACAAAACGTCAAGATTATCAAGGCCAAAACTGTGTGTTTGTATTGGGCAAGTGGCTCTTTTAATTTGTCTTGGGAAGAATTTAAAACAAGAAAAGAGTAAATTGAATTGTTTCCGTGATTTTAATTTTAATGGAAGATCTTTGAAAAAGAGAAATAGTTAAGAAGCTTAAAAAAGAGAAAGGCACACCAAGAGTTTTATTTGAGAGCAGTTATCAGAGTTTACCTCATGAAATATTGCAGAATGAAAAGGCAATTGTTGAATTATATGAAGCCAAGAGTAAAATGAAGGTAGATGTTCTGCCTGCCAGGCTATTTGGAATTTGCTGGGAGCCGTAGAGGTGCTTTAAATCAGAATATGTTTGATGTGCACTTTGAACTGATGGGCCCTGTACAGTCTTCTAAAACAAATAACTTAATTATTGCCTATCCAAGATGCCTAAAATGTACATGGTCCCCTTGGACCATCTCTAGGGAGTGCTGGTTGTTGCTTGAAATTTGGGTGAGTAAAAGATTCAAAGAAGAGGTTTTGGAAAATAATTTCAAATTAATTCAAGTAATTGTGAATTAATGTCTTAATTTACTTAATTAATGTCTTGACAGATTTCAGTTATTTCAGAAGTTGGGGACTGATTTATGTGAGGGAGTAATCCTGTTGTGCTCTTAAACATGCTTTATTGTGCCGCTCCTGCTACTAAAGTGCAAACCACAGGTGCAGCTGGGGAAGAAAGACTTTTCTTTTCACCAAGATGCTCACTATAGCACTTTGTCCCTCACTGATCATCATCTTCCCTAGATTTCTTCACAAGTCTTAATCTCATTTTATATTGTGATCTACATTTAACTTCTTTGGGTGATTTTCAAATAGACTGTTTGGTTGTGAGGGTAGAGAAAACAGCCAGGGTTTTTTAACCAGTGTCCTTGCATTTACATCCCATTGAGAAATGTGGCTTCAAGTACTGCAGAGTGAGATACTCTTAAGTTTGATCATTGCAAATTTGTTGGTGTTTTTTAATGAATAAAACTGAAGCACTGCTGGCTTAGCTAACTGTCATGCAAATGGTTTGTGTAAATGCTGTTGCAGAGCTTGGTAGGAAAAGGGACCACAGGCAGCCAGAGGACAGAAGGTTGCCCCAGAAGGAGACTTGTGGCTGTGGAAGCACCAGGGCCAGAGTAATGGAGCAGAGGAGGCTGCTCAAGATGCTGGAGGAGAGCAGTGCACAAGGGACCTAGTGGAAGTAACAGAATGGTTTGTGCTTCACACGTTGAGCTAGACTTACCTACCTCTTTATTTCACTGCTTTTGTGAATAAGTTACCAGCTCATTGAAGCTTTTGTGGGCAGGTCTTAGCTATATGTTGCTTTGCCAACTTCAGTAGTTTAAGAAATAAAAAAAGAAAGAAAATAGGTCGATAGACCTGTCTTCCTCCTTAAATTATGACTTTGGCCATAAATTATGGGATTTGTTTTTAGAGAGACTGTCTCATGCATTTCACTGGTTTCTGTTGGTTTAGGTGCCCTTCTCTGTTTTCCTGTAGCGAAAACATGCAAATTATCAGGTATACATGCACATGTTAGTTGATAGGTAATACTGGTTTGGTGTTTCCTGCTTTCCACAGTCTGGGATTCAGTCCTTGATGTACATAGTGTGCTTCAGAGGAACTAAAGGCAGCCATCCTTCTTCCAGAATCACAGAATGGGTCAGAAGGGATCTCAGTCTTGTTCAAATACTCCTGCCATTGCCGGGAGATTTCCACTAGACGGGATTGCACAGAGCGCCTGTCCAACCTGGCCTTGAACACTTCCGGTGGGCAACCTGTTGTCAGTGCTTCACCGCCCTCACGGTAAAGAATTTCTTCCAGAAGCAGCACAGCTCTCTGGTAAAGCATGTAAGTGAATTCCTAATGATGGGTTACAAATCCCAAGCATTCAGAAGCAGTGAGTCAGTCCTCCCTCTCTTCCCTAAAAAAATACAGTGCTAAAAATAAGGGAGCCCTCTTGACTTCTACGTTTCCAGTGTTCAAAATTCATATTTGTGTTCTTTTACCTGTTGGTCATTCTCTTTCTCTAAAAAGTAAAAAAAAAAAAATCTAGTAAGACTGAATGGTTCATGTGTTGCCACAGGTTGGTACAGGATTTCAGAAGTCCTGTAAGCCTTTGGAGCTGAGGTGGCAACTGTGACTGCTCTTCTCCAGGTGCCAGAGCCCCACAGGGACACACCACATCCAGCTTGCCCATGAGTGGTGCAGGGTTATTGCAAGCTGGACAATTTCCTGGTTTTTGAGGACTCTTTCTGCCTCTAGGAGGAAAGTTAAGGTTACAAAAAAATCCTAATTTAAAACTGTTCCAGTTTCTGGTTTTGGCAGAGTTGCCTTGATAGTAAGCTCAGGTTTTGATTTTGTATTTCCAAACAATTTCATTATCTCTTTCAAAGCTACTGTGTGTCTTTCAGGAGCTGTACTTTTAGTGTTCTCAGTACTGATTGGTGCTGTTACTGCTTCTGGTAAAGGGAAAGTTGAGAGAAGAGAGGGACTAGGGATGTGACAAACCAAACCTTTGTATTCGCTCTGCATAAGACTTGGATTCATCTGCTTTTATATTTCTATGTCAATTACCTCTTAATTACCTGTTTTCATTTGTCAAAATAATTTCATCAGCTGTAAACAGAATTACTAAAACTATCTGGGTTTGGTTGTTTCTGTATGTGTTCCATTCTGCTTTTTCTTTATCAGGTGAAGTCTAGAGGAATGAATCTAAAATTAGTCAGTAAATGAGGGGTTTTATCTCCTTTTCTCTACTTCAGTTTGCATAAAAAATGTGCTTTCCTGTACAATGCACACACACTTTCATATCTCAAAACCTCATCTTGTGGGTTCATTAACATCGCTGCACTAGTGATACTAAGTGCCAAAATGCTCAACATAAGTAAAATTTTACTTTTATCAATATATTGAAAAATAAAACAGTACTGCCTAAACAGATTAACACAAAAAACCACCTCTTGTATGTTTAAGAATCCAGTCCTTTTTGCCTGCTGCTTCCAAAAAACCCCTGCAACCATGAAGCAAAAGACCCGACAATAAAATGCCTTTCCCCAACTTGCTTTTTCAGCATGTGCTGTGAACAAAGCACTCAAAAAGGAAGGAAGAAGAAAGGGAACCAAGTAGCATTTGTGATTATTTTCAGCTACAGATGTTGCTATCTGAATCATCAGATAATATGCATGCTAAGATAGTATGAAGTAATCAATTCAAGTGAATGAATAAAGATACAAGGAAGACTTAAAGGAGCTAATGGAATAAAAAGCAACATGAGGATAACCCTTCCTTCCTTCCAGAAAATGTCCTTCACTTCTGGTCAGTTGCAGGTTATTCTCCAGTTTGAGTGTTTTATGTGTATAATCAGATTAATTACTCAGTTTTAAAGTTTCTTTTAAAAAAAGGCAAAACCAACAACCCCCCCAATGCAATCTCCAGCAATTTGTTCAGAATAGATCTGCTCTTTTGTTTGCATTTTTAGGAGAAATGTTTCTCTTGTGATTTCTACCAGTGAAGTAGGAATAAATCTCCTGTGAAAAAAGATCTGCTTCTGTTTGACTTGGGGGACATATAAGGGTTTTGCTTATTTTGAACAAATGTTTGTAATATACACTGCATAATAATATTAGGGTTTGGGACTGTAAATACTGACTTAGGTGTTTATCTATATTTACTTAATACATCACAGACTAACAGAACTGAAAGAAGGAAGAGCAAAACAATTTCAATGCTATATTTCACAGTGCTCTCAGCATCCCTGTATTAGCATTTTGTTAGTCCCACATCAACAGGACACAAAAATGTTCTTTCCTGAGGCAGGAAACAATGTAAAAGGCTGGAACTTCTCCATGTTCAAGCACCTCAGGGGCTTCTTAGTGGAGGGAATATGGTAGCTTCACATTTTACAGCTCACACACCTTCTAGAAAACAACAAAATCCCCTAAAAATGCTGCCCTAGAGTTACGTGTTCCTCTGCTTGCACAAGAAATCACTTGTGCAAGCACTGGTGCTTGCATTCCTCCATCCTGCTCTTCCTCCCCTGGTGTCACCCCTGTTCCTTACCCAGCCTTCCCTCCAGCCTGCTTTTTTCAGCTCCACAGCCACCTTTCTCCCCAGCAGGCATTCCTGATGGTTGTGTGCATGCTCAGGATTTGTTTTTCTGCTGGGTGTTTTCTGCAAGTGAGGGTGATGAGCTGGAGTTTTCATGGGCTCACCCTCACCTTTCCTGCCAGAACCTGTCCCCAAATCTTCCTGGCACTCTGGGTGACCCTGCGGTGCCTTCCTTCACCTCCTCAGTGTTTCGATTTTTCTTACTCTTTTTTCCTGGAATTGAATGGTTCATGGTGTCAGGATTTTAAATATATTGTGTGGATGGACAGGGGGAAGGGCATTGAATTGTTGGGCTGGGAAGTGATAACAGCACCATTTAAACTAGGTTTTTGATGCATACTGAGTGTTCAAAGTAATTGCCAAGAATTTTCTTTTCCTCTTCTGTTTCTTTCTCCTGTTTCCCTCCAGTTCACTTGTGCTTAAAAGTGTTCTCTGAAATGCTGGAATTGAATTCTTCTATCAAACTGTCATTCAGGAGATGTTCAACTGGTCTGCCACAAAAAAAAGAGAGATGCCATGGAGAGTGTGGTCCAGCTTTGTTAGATGGCATGCTTAATGGGATGTTAGCAGATTTTCAAAGCAATGAAAGAGAAGCTGGAGACCAGGCTTTTTCTGTTGAGAATAGACCTATTTCTCCACATTTGTTGTTTCAAGACTTCCATTCTTAGGCAGATACTTGTCTTTCTCAAGCCTGTGACATTCTCATGAAAGGATCCATATGCTTTTTTGTACACATCCTCTATGGCTAAAAGAGCAATATTTGGCATAATTTGAGGCAAATCTATGGGTGAGATGATGTTCTTAGAGGAAAAAAAAGTAATTTTTTTTGTTAAAAGTAACTTCAAATTTTAAATGTCTCAATAAATTGCCTTGGTGTTTGTTTCTGTGTCAGTTCCCTCACAGAGATCTGAATTCTGTTTGGAGTTCAGGGATGCTGTTCTGCCAGCTTCCAGCTGCCTTTTAGAGACAGTAACTGGAGAAGTATACTTCTGATGTAGATGGGTCTGTCTCTTTCAAAGTGGTGATGCACTTCAAAGTGCATCCTAGTTGTTGGAGTGTCATGAGCAGAATGTTCTCCTGCCCATTTCTGTTATTCCAACCTGTCATCTTCTCCCTTAAGGGGAAAAAAAAAAAAACAACCCAAAACAGTGGTAGTTCTCTTTTCACTAGTTCTGTTGTTGAAGAAACTCAGCTCTCAAGTTAGGTTTTGGCACTGATTCGGAGCCACTGATAAGTGGAGCAGGCGCCCTGGAGCTGAACAGTGGGCTGGGAGATGGGCACGGTGCCATAGGAATGTGGCTGTTGTGCTTTTGGGGCCTGGCTGGAGCTTGAAGCGATTTGGCAGCTTTAGTGGGGTGCAAAGCAGAAGCTGGATGTCATCATGGGACCGTTCTGGTCAAGTGGTGTGCAGGGGTGCTCCAAAGTTATCTCCATGCTCAGGAGCCAGCCAGAGGTCGTTAACTTGGCTTCAGCCACCCAAGGTCCAGGCCGCCTTCTCCAGAAGGAATAAATGGCACCCCTGGGATCTCCCTGCTGTTGTTTTTGTAGGGCTTTTCCCATTTTTTACTAGTAGAGGGTTGACTAAAGAGCAATACAGTGCATTTTTAAGAGCCAGTGCTGCAGCATGGCCTTGTTTACCTAGACCAAATGAAATGCAGTCTCCTACAAAGGAGATGGATTTGCACCCAGCTGGTGCATTTGGTACCTATTGCAAAGAGCGAGAGTTGAGAGGAAGAGAGCTGATGCTGCTAGAGTTCCTCAGAGGGAGGATTAGTAAATCTTGGAGAGCTACTGCCAATTTCATGAATTGGCAAAGAGAGGCACTCAGCTTCTTGCTGTTCTCAGCACAGATTTTTCTGGTGAGAAAAGGTATTTCACCAGTAGCTGTAAGATGCTAGAAACTTAAGCAGTGGTGGGGTTCAAGGTCATACTGTAGTGCATAAACCACTGGCTTAACTTTTATTCTGCTGTTTATGTGTATGCATACAATAAAAGGATCTGAGGGCCTTTAAGAAACATATCTTCCCCAAATGTCTGTGGGTTTTACTACAGTAGTAATTTTAATTTGTGTGTGTTTACAACAGTACTCAGACTTACCTTCTGGGTACGTCCCTGAGGCTGATTTTTGGAAGGGGAAGAAAGTGCTGGTTGCTGCAGTGTTTCTAGGAATGGAGCAAGAGTTGGCTGCTGCAGAGACAAAGTGGTTGGAAGGAGACTGTCACTAGCAGCTTCTCAGGAATGCTGCCTGTATATATTGCATTCTGCCTGCTACAGTTGAGAGGGAGTTTTCTCCCTTCTGCGATTCTATGTTTTCATGTAAGTTGTGGGTTTTCGTAATAAAAAACATTATTTTTCCTGACTGGTACTAAATTATGGTGTCTGTTGCTTTGGAAGGTAACAGCAGGATTATGTACACACTAAGAGATATTAAAGGTGTAGAGTTACAGAACTGCATTTTTAAATTTGGAACCAATTGACTGTACTACCACAACTTAGGCAAAGCAGCTGGATATCCAATAGAGACTACAGTCCATCTCTCACTTCTTGGACTCATCCTTGCTGGGATGCTTATTAGCATCATCCAGTAAAGATATGAAACTGGTTCTGGCTATTCAACATGCAGACTGCCTCTCGGGATGCTTTTGACAGGGTAGCATTGAGTATGCAGATAAAATGAAGAGGTGTTGGGCTTCTTTTATACCACTGGGGTTGTTGGGACTTGTGGAGGACAAGTTTTAATTGAGAAAATGGTGAACACATCCTGCAATTTCTATGTTACAGGGTATTGAGTAATGTTGAAATAAGCTAAAAATGTGCTAGAACTGATGGAAACTTTATTGTGAATTTTTGTAGATCAAAGGAAAGATGATGATGTACATGCTTCACAGTATTTCTTACTGCCTTTTGCACAGAAGAAATGAGCTGGCTTTTGCGTTACGGCCACAGCTATACAGGCACTTCTTTTGATGTCTGCTTTTGCCCAGGCTGCTATTTACTCTTCTACCTCTGTATCTCTCAGGTGTGCTCATACCAGTGCTTGTAAAGATGTCTAGTTGGTGAGACTGGAGATCTGCTCCATGCTGACATAGTTTTCATTCCTCTGGACTCCTTCTGGTTGTTTTCCCTCTGTAGTTTACTGCACAGCCCCATAAACAGCTGTGTCAGCATGTGACCTGAGCAAGGAAGGGAGGTTCAGAACATGAAGAGTTAAGAGCCTGTAATATATCTTCCTTCCCTGCAGATTGTAGCATCGTGCCTGCTAAATATTAATCGTGGCTTCTTTTCCCTTCTTTTCAGCTTCTCAGCAAAGATGCCTCCAAATGGGAAGGCCTTACATTTTCACCCATCAGTTCTGCATTTTGGAATGCAGTGAGTATCTTACATTATTGTTATTTTGGTTAATAATGAAGTGTGGAGAAACAGCTATACTGGACTCCTTTTGGGTAAAAAGCATTAGCTGAGATCATGCCATCCCCTGAAAAATAGAGAACTAGTAAATAATTGCCACAGAGCTGGAAGTGGATTTCTTGCCTTGCAGCGTTTTGTAAGTTAAAATCAACACAGTTCTGAGAAGGTGGAAAAGCTAATAGGGGATATAATGTATTCTAAGTGTACATTTCAGGTGATTCTGCATGGATGTCAAATAATTGCTTCATGCTGGTTGTTCATTTTTGGAAAGATTGCCTTTCTAATGGAGGAATAGTTTGTTGTTTCCTTTAAATTCTGAAAACAAAATCCAGAGAGTCCCAAGCAAAACATACTGGTAGAATAAATGAAATTTTTCTTAGTACTCTTTTAAGAAAACTTTAAAAATTGTTCTTAAGTGATAATCGACCTTTGACCTATCAGTAACTAAAAAGAAACACAGTCCCCTTGTGAGTTAAAGGAGTATTTCAGAGGGTGTACTGGAGGAATGTCTAAGATGTTGGGGTTTAGGATGTACTAACTAAAGCAAAAGCCTTTAGAGAATTATGGCATTAGCTGACAAAACAATCAGTTATTTAAACCTCTTTATTCAAAACTTGGTGCTTTGTAAGGGTTATTTTTCCCTTTGGCTCCTCGTTACTCCAGTGAGTTTGTCTAAATGTACCTCACATCCCAGTGTTATAGAAAAGGCAAAATTTGTTTGGTATGTTTCCAAAGATTACAACTAAGTAATTGTTGCAAACCAATATTTTTTAAACTGATATGTGTTGCTTCTTTTGTGCATTGCCTGTGCTTATAAAGTATTTTTTTTCCTCCCCTGCTTTAGGTTTCTGGGGTTACCCAGAGCTAAAATGCTACATGCCTACAACCCTAGTAGAGATAGAGACATTGTAGTCAATTCAGTGTTTACAGCTACTAGACAGTTTCATGTGTCTCCTGCTCATAGCCGGGTGAGTGTTGATGTCCTTTTGGAAACTATGTAATGGCTGAGTGCCAGGACTTCGTGCTTCCTTTGGCATAAGCTCTTCATTCTGTGTTTTTGTGCTTTTTTGTAGGACCTCCAACTCTTTTTCTGTTTTGCTAGTGGTTTTTTTGTTCACTTCTGCTTAGACTTGTTTGGGAGAAGATATCCAAAACCTACAGTAGGAAATGTGTTTGACAGTAACAGAGGAAGAGATGAATTTTTCAATGTTAGAGAGACTGTTTAAGTCTCATTCTGCTCTAAGCAGCATTATGCAGTAATTCACAGGCATGTGGGTGTTTTACAGCCATGAATTTTCAGTCTTTTGAATGGCCTTGCATATTTATCAGAAAAACCTGCAGTGAAATGTTTTATGTATTTTGTATTGCAATTATGGGCATAATTGCCTTTATGATCTAACACCATTATTTTAACTCTGATTTTTTAACAATGTATAACAATAAAATGCATGTTAAGAATGAAATGCTGTGATCTCAGTTGGATGAAGCCCAGTTTTTATCCTCCACTGATGTGCAAAGGGGTTTTATTATGTTTTCGTCTGATTTTTGCTTTTACTGTAGCTAAATGGGCATAACTGTGCAGACATAAACATCATTGTTCCTCCAGCCAGACTATCTGGTTACTAACAGTGTTGCCTAAGTTCAGCTTTGACTGCTTTGCCTGTGTATCACAGGGATATTGATTCACTTTGCAATAGCCATACCTCTGGGTGGGGAAGTGTTTTTGGGCATGCAGGCTGGCAGTGCTGCATGGTTAAGATCTTATGCAAAAAGAAGCCTTGACTGCTGAGGCCCCGTGCTGGCTGAGAAACTCCAGCCATAATTTGGCAAGCTGCTGTGTGATCTTGGTCTGTAGTAAGAGTTGAGAGTGCACAGATGAAACTTCTCAGTGCTGAGGTTCTGCTTAGTGGGATCTACAGACAGGGATGTACATGTGGAAGTGTCCTCTGGGCTCCGTGGCTGAATGGTGAGTGTGTGATCACTGGCACCATGAAAGCAAGCTGCTTTGTGGTCTCTGCAGGTGATTCCAGCGATGGGAAAGATGTCTTTCAGAGTACTCTTCCTGCCAACGGAAGAAGGCAGTATTGAAAGCTCATTATTTATAAATACCTCATCTCATGGAGTACTTTCATATCAGGTAACTTCTCTTATTTTTCATATCAGGGAATTGCTCTTATTTTTAGCTTGGGTTTTGGATTTACTTATGTTTTAAAAAGTGATTTTCATAACTTCAGGGACTTTAAAAGTTCATTGAATTCCTGATACAGATTGGGTGGGGTAGTGTTAACAATTCATCCCATTTATCAGATTGTGCTAGTGTCATGATCACATACACGTATATCATTAAAATTACTGCTTTTAGTGGGGCTACTCATGGTAGTAAAACTAAATGCTTTTAGAAGATCATGGTCTGATTTGTTTCATATATTAGTGCAGTCTAGACTGTACTGTGCTCGAATGCATTTGTTGGGAAAAACCCATTAGGAAATATTTTAGGTGGCTTTCAGCTGCTCTGCAGGATTTTATGTAAACACATTGGGGATGTAACACAGGGTGAGAGGTTTAGGCCTTTAAAGCATGAAAGTCAAAATAATGGTTGTGCATTAAGGCTGTCTGTTGTCTGACTAACTGGTGAATTCAAGCAGGTCTTGCTTTTTAAGCATTTTATAAGGAACACTATATACTCCAAGTTCTTGTTAATTTGGCAAAGAAAAATCTTAACCCTGAATTTAGTGATTTAAAAAGAGTGTCAACTTTAGTCAATCATCAAACAATTTAATTCCTATACTTTGATACTGTGCTGGAAAACAAAGCTCCTTACATAGAACCTTAGGTAAGTTCAGTTGAAATACATGGAGTTTTAATACATATGTTGCATTTATCTAGTATTTATTAGAGGTAATGCCACATTTGACAGTAACATTTCATTAAGGATGAGAAAAAAGTGCATTATAGAGTGATTGACCTTTTCTTATTGACATCTCTCCCCTCCCTGTGCTCGCTCCTGACCCCTTCATTTATTGCCCAGTCAGCTCAGCCTTTTATCAACAAGTTGCAGGGAAGCAGTTGTCGGTTTCACCTCAAAATTGGTTTGTTTCCTGTTGGACTGCTGCAAAAGTCAGTAGCAGACTGGTTTTCATGTACATTTTCACCAGACACCTGAGACAGAGGAAGTCACTGCCCATGTTTTCAGCTCACATTAGGTTTAAGAGTTTCAAAAGGAGGCATGACTTGAGTGTTTGATGCACAGTTACAGTGCTCTTGAGAGCCCCAAAGCCTTGAAACATTTGATGTTTCTAATGCATTTATGCAAGAATGTGTACAGAAGAATCACCCAAATGGAGATGAGGTACAATTATAGTAAAATGTACTTTATAAATACCTACATTAATAAAGAAAAGCATATTCCCTTTGTTCTGGTATTTTCTGTCTGTAGTCAAAGATCTTCAGTGAACACAGAATGCATTTTATTATCCTCTTAATTAAAAAGATGTGGATTTTTCCTATTAAAAAATAATAAATCTTTGCATACAGGTGAAAAGCCCCAGGTAATTTTTCTTAGCCTCTAATGATCCCCTGCCTCCTTGATACTTCACAACCCCCAGTTATGGTCATAAGCTCATCTTGGTGGAGCAAAATAAAAATGCAGTAGAACATACCAAATGACAAATCTTATAATGTTCAGAAAACTGCAGTCTTGATAAACCAAAATAATAAGAAAATATTTTACTCAGTTTTTAAGGCAAAGCCATTGAATTCAATATTCAGTGGGACTAGTAACAAAGTTTTCTCAGAAATTACTGCACTCCCAAATAGTGTTACGTGTATTGTAATTGCCTGAAGAATAGTAGGATAGTTTAGACACTTTCTTTTTGAGATCACCTGATGCTCTGCTGGTGAGTGCTTTGTTTTGTTTTTGTAATAGTGCCTCAATGAGTTATGATTCTAAAGTGCTGTTTATGTGTATGATTACTTTCTACATTGCAACTTTATGTTTATTGTCCTTTAAAAGAATCTAGCATGAAAAACTGATCTGTTTCTTGGGAAGATTGTTGTTATTAGCAAAACAGTTTTGGAAATTGCTGTTATAACTGAAATTCTAGGTGTTGATGTAATGACCTTTTTTTTAATACAGGTTTTTGGAACAGGAACTCTGATGTCTTCTCCAGAAGAACCTAAAGTGCAGCTAGCAAATGCCTATTTACTGCTTCCACACATTCGAAACATCCAGGCGTCACACACACTGGTACAGTATACATTTCAAGGGGAGATGAAACCTAAATCTGCTTAACCACAAAAGATTTTTGACCTCAGGTTGTTGGGATGCAAGGAACAATTAGCAAAAAATCCGAGTACCAGTGACTGCAGGAGAGAGACTGCAAGATACAGGGTTACTGTGATCAGCGGCTTTTATAAGACAGTCTTTGGCATTTAAACTATTCACACTTTTTCTTCTTTGTGCTCCTGTGGTGGGGTGCCCTTTAAATTGTGCTGGCAAGACTGTTTGTGAGGCCCTGCTCTGACTGGAGAATCGGTCTGACCTTAAGAAAAAAAATAAACTTTATACCATAAAATTGAGAAGGGTGGGAAGTTGTATTGGTTTGTTCTGTATTTTGCTCCTGGCCAGTTCCCCATGCGAGTTCACAGCAGGGCTGCACCAACAGTTTGCCACAGTTAAAAAGCATGGCGTGCTGCATGGATGAGAATGGGAGCTGGGAATCAGGCTGCAGCATCCCCTCCTGCCCCTCTCAGTGCTGAAGGTACCAGCTTTGCTTACCTCATCTTGACAAGGAGCTCTGGAGAGCACAGCAAGCTGAATTTATGAGGCATAAATATTTGAGTTAAAAGAAGCTTTAATGATTTCTGTCATTTGTTTGCACTTGCAGGTATTTTCATAGTCTTCCAGTCCATACAAAACCTTTCAAGTGAATAACTAATTTGAAAAATTGATCTTTCAGATTTCCTGTTGTATTATACGCATTGTTTTTCCAAAAACATACTTAAAATATCTTAGCATGTACCAAAATTTAATACTTCATCTAAATGTAAGCTGTGTTAATTGCCTTTGTGATGCCTTTTGTTCCACCTGAGAAAAATTACCAGCACAGATTGTATTTTTCAGTCTGCTATGTATATGTTAGGTCAGTTTTACCTCTATATAAGGATAATGCACAATTTCCTTCTCTCCATTTCTTTTCTTTCATGCCAGTCTCTTCCCTCTAGTCACATGGTTGTGTTTGCTTGTGGACAAACAAAGAGTCTTGGAAAGGAAGCAAAAATCTTAAGGTTTTGTAATTTGGAGTGCTAGAGGTAGAACTGAGAAGGTTTTTTTTTATGCTGTTTATGTGTGCATCTTCACATGTGGCTCGATGGGTTGTTGTCAGGTAATATTGGAAAGTTGCATACGTGCCTTTTCACAATTCAGTCTGAATTCCTGAGCAGAGAAGCTTTGGGGAGCATCTGACATTTTCCTTCACTGTAGAGTGACAAACATTATCCTGTGCTTTATTTGCATGGAGTACAAGTTTGAGGTTGTGTTTAGCAGTGCAGCATGGTACCACCTGGCACTAGCCTTCTTGTAGGACATGAGGTAGGAGAGAGTGATGACTCAGTTCTCCAGTCTCTGGGTGTAATTTTTCTGTGCTGTGTTGTAATTGAGGAAACACTCTTTACTGCATGTTATCATTTTGGGCAGAAATCCTGCAGCAGTGGGATGGGCTCCTCAGCTGTTGAAGATGATAGACAAGATCTAAGTACTGGAGAGGAGTTTATGGTTTAAGTTTGGGTTCCTTTTAGAAGAATGTTTCTCTACAGCTAGTTGTTCTCTCCAGAAGTGCCTTCTTTAATTCACCTTCCTTATATTCTGATCCAGATCCCATAAAAAAAGGGTATAATTCTGTTTTGTCCAATTTATATTTTAAGTTCAGAAAATGTAGAAGGAAGAGTGGTTAGTGAGGTTTGAGTGAGTAAATACACATGGACAAACTGGAGGATACATAACTATTACACATAGAATGGAGGCTTGTAGTAAAAAAGCATTTAAAACAAACCAGTCATACTCACTTAGCTGTGCACATTTCTTTTCTCCTGTTTATTTTTAACCAACATAAAATACCAGGGTAAATTCAGGATAGCATAAGCCTCACTTGCACATCCCTTTTCACCCACGATGATCGAGTTCTACCCTTGGGTGATAGTGTCTAGTTTGATACACTGAAGGTGTCCTCACCTCTGAAGTCCACTGATACTGCTTGGAAACCTTAGACAGAGAGCTGCATGCTGTGTGTCTGGTTTTTTGCCTCTGTTGTCTCCTGTTTTAAAGGTGGTTGTGTTTAAATTGTTCTCTTGTACTGACATCCGTGGTCAACAAGGCCAGAAAATCATTTGGTCCCATCATGTGCTAGGTAAAGTGACTTATGAGAATTGATGGAGGCCTTGTTACCCCAAATACAAATCACTTTGATGATTGGAAACCTACACCTGACTTCTAATTTAAGTTGCTTTGTGGCCAGTTTATATATTAAGATGCACGTTTAATTTATGTAACTCTTCCTACTTCTGATGTTTACACTCAGAAGCATTTGTAGCTGGCATCAGAACTTTCAGCTTTCACTTTGCCAAGACGAACAATCCATGCTTTGCAGTATCTTTAGTAATGGGCTGTCCATTTCACCACCAAATTGACCACCCCTTTTGTAGCTTCTTCAATATGTAAAAACTTGTTTTGAAGGTCAAGGCTAGAATTGTAAATAGGGATATGGGTAAAATTGTGCCACTGTAGGGTTATTTGTGTTGGAAATGTAACATATACCTGGGGATTGTAGATGGAAATTTACCTCTGCAATAGTGTTTCCCCTGGAAATACAATATGCAACAGGTTTGTATTTGAATTTTTTGTGGAAAATGAACGTCCATGGTTTTTGTGCGTTGTTTTTAAATGGGAAAAGCATGAAGGCCTTTCTTTTTTCTCCTTCATTCCCCCACATTTTTAAGCAGAAACTCTTGTGCTTAATAAGAAAACAGAAAGAAAAGTCAAACGTGCCTTTTTTACTGTTGAATTTCTCCATCTTTCTGTTGCCCTTTTCAAAGTTTCAGCATTTGCAGGGTTTAGGATTGGCCTGTGGTCCTGGATCCCAGGATTCCTGGGCTCGTGGCTCACTCATTGGGAGGAAAGAAGAGCTGTGTCCCACACTGTGAATTCGTAGTATGTCCATGTGGCCATTCAGCAGTGCTGGTTACCACTAAGCCGTAACAGATGGTGGAGCCCATATAGGTCATCTTTGTTTACCCAGCTTCTGGATGTAGTCTTCGCTGTAGTTGCCTGTTTTTTTGGCATTGTTTAGTATTTGGATAGCGCTAACAGGGCAGCTACATTGCTGCCTCGCTGTGTTCAGGATGGTGGAAATGTCAGTGGAGGAGTGGCGTGCAGGGTGGAGGGTCTTATCGTAGGAGACACAGATACCGCTTTGCTGACTTCCCAGAGAAGTTCAAAGTTTATGAACTGATGACTTGGGAAGTACTGCAAGTACTAACAGGAATGTAACACTCCTTAAGCCATGTTTTGCACTGGTGGGCAGAGGATCGGAGAAGCAAACGTGTCCAAGTGCTGTGCTTGGGTGTGGAGAGGGAAGAAAGGACGACAGTAGAGCTTTCTTGGTGTGCTCTCCTGATAACTGCCTGCAAAAAACTGATGGAACTCTGCTGAATCATTATTACAGGGACAGCTTATTAACATGAGTCAGAGTGGAAATACCGCTTTAGGGCAGGAACCTTGAGGGATCAGCCTACAGGAAGAAGAGGAGGATTGTTCAGTGTTGTTCTTTTTTAATGATACTGTAGCCAAACTCCAGGAAGTGACTTGAACTCTACAATCCTGGTAATGATTCAAGAATATATCTGAAAATCTTGTAGAGAGCCATGTATGATTGAGACTTCATTGATGGTTGAATTGTTTTCTAAATAATTGCCAACTCTACTGTCCCTCAGCAAGAATCCTAGCCCTTTGTCAGGAGGAGTGGGGCTCCTTGGCGATGAATAGTTCAGTTTTTTAGGGTTTTATGGAAAGAGACCTTTATTTCTTTAAAATTTAAAAACTGCCAAGAGTTCGTGTCACTTCTGTCAGTTGTCTTTGTTCAGTTCATAGAAGATTTGAACATGTGTGTATTTTCAAATATGTATACTTAATACAAAGTAGAGGCACCAGGTAATTAAGTGGCAATAGTTGTACTGCTTTGCAAAGTTCTTTTTAAGTTTTCCCTGCTGTGCCTCTCCTTTTCAATTTGCCTGTGGTACAAATATTTGCTGCATAACTCAGCTCTCTGCTCTCATTCATCAGCAGTGATATTTACAGTATAAATGGAGTGCTTGCTGTCCTGGATTTGTCTGATTGGAAACTCTGCTTCTGACTGTTTTCTTCTCAGATACATTATCTCCTCTTTAGGGTTAACTCAGAGCCATCCTGCCAGTGCTGTAAGATACTTGGCACAACAGTTATGCATTATTGTCTGCCTTAGAGAAATGCAAACCTGTTTCCTTTTCTGAAGATAGCTTCTCAAGGAAATACAAATTTCCCCTAGAAAACAGATCAACATCAAATACACCCTCATAGCATTTCCCCCCCTCCATGTACATTAGAAGCTTCAATTTTAAGGTGACAGCAGTTCCCATGTTAGATCTATGCCAGGTCAAGAAAAACAAAGCTGGAAAAAATATGATGTAGCTGATAGTTTTAATAGAAGTGTGGGGTCTTAAATGACTTTAAACTACAATGGCATTGAATAAGGGCTAACAAATCCTTATTTACGACCATGAAAGCAGTAGTGTTCTTTCAAGAAGTGCTGAGAAGGGAAGTCTAAGCATCAAGTTTTATCTGATCAGAAAATGACCACCTAAGTTGTAAATCTTACTGCCTTGTTAAAACTCCACTAGCAGCCATGGCTATGAGAGGTTAGGAAATGATGCATGTTTTGAATTCAAATGGGTTTTTTTTTGTGCTCTCACAATTTCATAAGGACAAAAACATCTGTAAAAAAAGAAAGTAGTTTGCAGGGGTTTGAGTCCCCCAGAAAGCTGTGCTGTGGACAGTGTTTGGGTTGCCACCAACCACCTTTGCAGGGGCTACATCGCCCTCTTGTGTGAAGCCTCAGTCATTTTGGTATGAAATCCTGTTGAATTGGGAATGCAGATCCTGGCTTCCTTTTGGCAGTGCTTTTGTAAAACTGGACCCTCTGAAATGCCATGCGTGTGCTAAATCTCTCTATTCACGTTCCCTGCCTGTCCCCTTTCTCCTGCCTTAGAGAGGTATGAAATAGGGTGCTAGATACCTTCAAAAGTTCACAGTTCTGCTTTTCAGCATCAAATTATTGAAATTGTTTAAAGTCAGTTTCATCAAGACCTTCAAAAACCTGAACCTGCAGATACCCTACTCAGATATTTCAGAGAAACAGAGGGCAAGGGTTCCACATCAGCCTCAAAATTAGCATGAAATTTGGCTGTAAGTAAGGCACTGTTAGAGTGACAAGTTTGCCATTCTGATTCTGGCTTTTTTTTTTTTTTTTTAATTTAATTTAGAATCAAGATATACTGGCTGTGCAGTTTGTGCAAGTAATTTGGCAGTGCAGATTTCCTGATAGCTTTCTTGAACTGTACTTGCCTTTGTTGGTGCTGTTGCCCCATTAGATTCATTAGTGCTTTATAAGCTTGCACAGTCAATGTCATCTTCTATTTTCTTTTCTTTTCCCATTCTTGTCAATAAAAAGACAAAACAAGTATTTTCTATCTGTCCATTTTGGCATGAAGCCTGTGTATCAGACCATGTCCAAGAAGCATTATGTTCTTGGCCTAGACACTGTATTTCAGTATCCAGTCAGCAAAAAAAATACACAGAAAACAAGGAAATAAGCTTTTATATTGCACACAAGGGCTCTGTTGAATACAGATTTTTGGCATAAGAAAATTTGTAAGAGTTCTCATGCTGACGCTGTATCAATATTTAATAATCATGTGTAATAATAAGTTTTTGATGTTTGATACATAGGTAGATATTGATGGAATCCTGAGATTCGGAATTTCATTGCTGGACTACTGTACAGAGTAATTGTATTCATTAAAAAAATTCCTTACGTTGCTGTGTTATGTATATGAACAAGCAGTTCTATTATCTTTATAAATTATGGTATGTGAATTAGATTTATGTAACATTTGAAGCAAGGTGTTTGATGTTTTCTTTGTTTCTCTTTATTACAGACAGAAACTATGAATGCCAGTCTATTACGGGTTCACCTTGAATGCAGTTTACCTAATGACACATATCAGCTAGTTAAGGTATGTTTTATTATTATTCTATATCTGTGTAAGTCTTATTTTAAACCAAGCTTAGAGGGACACTTTCCAGAGCTCTAGAAGTTTTAGCAACAATGCAGTTTTCAGTGTCTCAGTTTAAATGGGAACTGTGTTTTTATAAAACTGTCTCCTCTTATATAAATTAAATGTCACACACATCACACTAAAATCTTTAGGAGTAAAGGAGATGAAAAAAGATACCCAACATCCCATAAACCTCCCAAAAAACCAAACCAAAACCTGTCCAATTGGCTAAGCATTCTGATAGGTAGGTGTTGTACTACTTAGATTAGATTTCTGTAACTTCTTTTCTCCAGGAACTTCTCACAAGTGTCTGCTTCACAGTGAGAAGTGATCAGTGAGCTGAGAGGCTGAAGCCTGGGCTGTGTTCCTGGGGGTGTGAGGGCAGCCATGGTGCTGGGCAGAGCTGCAGAGGGGAGAGTGTGTTAGCAGGGATGCCCCCTCCAAAAGCACTGAGCCTTCAGGACAGTAGGTTATCTCCTTGGCCTGGGCAGTGCCATCCGAGTCCTCTTCCCGTCTCTCCTCGAGTGTCCTTACTCGGTGGGTGGGTGCTGCTCACTGCCCTCTCTGTGGGAGTGGTGTTGGGTCAGACACAGACCCGCGCTGTGGCCGGTGGCACCGCTTTCCCCAGCAGTGACGAGGCCCAGGCTGCAGAGCTGTATTCCTGTGTGTTGCACGGGGCAGCATTCCTGTGCTGCTTCACTTCCTCGTTTGGTTCTTGCAGTGCACAGTGCATCGAGGTGCTTGAGGTGCCCCTGAGTGTTAGAGGCTGCAGAGGGTGCAGCTGTCTGCCCTTTGATCTGAGCTTCCCCAGGGCGCACTGTGCCTGTGCTCCAGTCGCCATGGCAGCCTCCTCTCCTGCTCCTGGCAGCCATTTCAGGTGCTGAGGGTCTCTTTGATGCTGTGTGAGCTGGCATCCCATCCTCAGGCACTTCCCACTCCAGCTGTACTTGCTTGCAGTACTTGAGATTAGCTGGAAGTGTTTTGCTGCACTTCTGAGAGCACTTCACTTGCCAGTTTTCTCCTCTTCCTCCTCCATCCTGAGCAAATTAGCCCTCTTGGTAGGGCATCGGAGCCTGAGTTTAGCCACCTTTGTGGTTTGATGCAGGACCAACTTATGTTACTCACTGCTGATTGTCTAGTTCTGTTTTGCTTTGTTGGCTTCAATTTTTTTTGCGAAAAGGTGTCTGTGTCTTTGTAGTTGCTATGACTTAGCTGTGTTAACAGCAGCCACTGCTTACAGATGGAAATAAGATCCTATTTGTATTTCTCTGAAGTATTCTAGCCAGACAACAGTGTTTCCTATTAAGAATTGTACATGTATGTTTGTTTTTTTAAAATTACTTCAGTGAGAAATGGAGACAAAAACACAGGATTTGGAAAAATTAACTATAAACAGACCAGTGAACATGAACTGTCTTCCTACCATTAAGACACATGCATCAGTCTGTTTATGGCACATTTTATTGAAGGCAGAGGATTTAACAAAGGAAACTGTTTTGCAGTCCCTGAGGTGAGACTGACTAAGACAGTTTATAAATTTGCATTCTCTCAAGGTTCAGTGTCTTTTATAGTTGTTTTTGTCTTTGTTTTTGCTGTGCTCTCTGTACCTGCACTGTGGTTTCTGCTGAGATTTTAGCAAAGGCCCTAATTACTTCTGTTTTGCCAATGCTTTGGTACTGGAAACCTCGTCCGTTAGAGAATACCTTTGATTAATTTCTCAAAGTACCTCAGTGTAATGAATTTCTTCTGTTCTGTCCCCCATCACACACACACCATATCCCTTTGTCTCGCTCCAGAGTTGCTGTTTTATGTCTGATGACCCAGTGCTGCTAGAAATGAGCTTAACAGTAAGAGTGCAAAATGCCCAGCAAGATTTCGTGGAGCACAGACAATACTTACTGGAGAATCTTTTTGTAGTTTATGTAGCAATGGAAAGAACAAAGACCTCAGGTAAGTCATAAATCTGCCTGTTAAGTGTAATACAGCTTGGTTTTATACATAATTTGCAATTTGTTATCCTATATTGAATTTTATTCCTTAACAGCTTAATTTCACAAGTAGGGGGAAACCAAGTAAGTTCAGTTAAACACAGCCTGCAGGAAACTGTGTAGGGCAGAGTGTTGGGGAGGATGAAATAAGGAAACCTTATAAATATGACTGCTTGGCAAAAGATTCTGGAAATATAAAATCTGTAAGTGAAATAGAAATGAAAGCTAGCTTTGAAATATAAGATACCAAGCTGTTAGTCAATGTACAACCAAAAAACAAAGAACTAGCCCGCTGAAGGAGAATCTCTCTTGATTAAGCAATGTCTTTAGCAAAGAAGAAGATGCTCCCGCAAACAGAAAGGTCCAAGAGTCAGAGAGACCCTGCCAGCGTGGCAGGGAAGAAAAAAGTAGTTTTAGAAAATAGTTTTAGGAGTTAAAATATAACACAGTATGGTAATGTAGTAGTTTTGATAGGTTGTATGTAAATTCTATAAGGATTGCTGTCTTCTATTGATTGGATGTTGTAATATTACCATATTCAGTATAGGAAAAGATATAATATCATGTAACCAGACTTTTACCATTCATTCTTATTCTTCTTATCCTTCTTCTTCTTCCTCTTACCCCTATGCTCTCTCGCTCTCTCTGGGGCATGCTCTAAGCTGTGGCTGGCAGCTTAGGCAGAGCTCCTGCACCCACGACCCTTGCAAATAAACTGCATGTTTTAGGAGCTGCTTTGAACTGTAGAAATCATCCCTGAACCGACTGAGCACATCGCCCCCTATAGATTTTCTACAGCAGAGTTATCATAAGCAGAGTTCTCTTCATAAAGGTAGCAATTGTAAAGTTGTAAACTAGATCTCTTTCGTTCTTTAGTCCCCCATGCTTATGCATCTGCTTAAATGGTAGGGAAAGATGACAAGGTCTGTTGAGTTCTACATCTGCATTTTTGGTTTCCCATTAATTAAACTAACCATAATGGGAGTGTGAAGGCAGAATGGTTTATACAGTACTGGTGATAGTGGCCATTATGGAAAGTAGGATAATGAGGTAATATAGATGTGCACATCATTTGTTCTTGTAAGCTAGAATTCCACAGGCAAAACAATCAACTCCTTGCAGTTTCTTTATGCTGCAAATCCTCTAAATCCAGAGGATTTAAAATTATTTATAGAGCCTTGCAGTCTATTAGAACAGCTTTTTTTAGACATTTTTGCCAGTTTTTCCTTCTGATTGGAGAAGAAACTGCTTAAGAATCCAAATTAAAATAATGTTTTTTAACATACTTATTGAAAAAGAGCGTGATCTTTTTGTCTTTTGAGAAATGCATTTCAAAATCTAGTCATAAAACAATAGATACAATATACACAAGAAAATATCCACAATATGTACTGCTTCCCTTGTGCCTGTTTTGTGATGTGATATTTCACAGAGCTGAAACTGAAATACTCACTGTAAACCTAGTTTCTCTGCCAGTGAGATGCCAGGGCTTTGTTATGTTGAGTTGTGGATTTACATTTATTCTGATGCTGGTAGAAAATTGTTCCCATCTGTTCTGTCAAGGGTGCTCACTGTTAACGCTTTTGATGGTTAAAGTACTAGAAGTAGCTTTTAGGACTGTTTTCTGTTAAATATAGTGTAATTATAAGTCCCCTCTGTGCTAGAGGCTGGTCCCGTAAGCCTTTTGGATTAGCTGTTGGTGGGATGTTAGCACCTAGAGTGGGACAGGAGGCAGGCAGGGCCTGCACAGGGGAACTAACCAGCTGGAAGGGCTGAAGAGGAGTATGTGCTTTAAACAGCTGTGGGGTATGTGGAGCTCATAAGCAACACCTTGGACCTGCTTTTGGAACCTGGCACTTGCAGTCTTGCTTTTCAAGCAGCTGAGCAAAGCACATACATTATTAGAAATCATGGCTGGTCAGGTGGGAGAATGTCCTTTCCTGTCAGCCCGCATACACTGATTTAATTCAAGCATGAGCAAGGACAAAACCACAAGTTACTCTGTCCTGCTGCTCTTCTTTTGGTTCTGTACATCTTCCTACTGTCCTGTGGTTGGGAACATAGCTTTGCCAGTGACTAAGGGTGGTTCCCCAACACAGCTGTACCACCTTATCAGCAGGTGGGAGCTGTATTACCCCTGTCTCCTGTTGCTTTAGGCAGTAGTTTGTGACCTGGCAGGTGATAGAACCATTTCTGATTTGAGCCCATTGCACTGAATCTGGCTTCACATTATCTCCTGGGAATGCTTGCATTTTAAAGCAGGCAAGGCAGGATCTTGTTCAGCTGTGTGTGATACAGAACAGTTTTTACTGGACTCTCTCCTGCTACTGATAGACTGGCCTGTAGGAAGTTACTTCCATCACCAGCCGTTCTTCTTCCCGTCAGCTGTTAACTCCTGTCTCCCTGCCCCTAGGAAAGGGGGGAATTGTGCTCTATCTCCTAGGATTTAGAGGATAATGAAGATTTCCCTGTTACAGCTTGCCTGCGTCTTTGTGGCCAAAAATCTTGTTGAGTGGATTTTTACTCCTCTCTCAAATGTTTGCCAGCTCAAGATGTGAATAATTCTTCCTTTTTCTAAGGTTATCTGTCACACAAAGATGTTAAAATTTAAACTGGGATTGCTTCTCATGTGAGCGTCTGACAAAACAAGAGTGTTTCTGTCCTTGGTGAATTTACCTTGGTGTTCATTCTTTTGGACAGGTCATTCATCAGTAGATGTGTACATCATGCATTCTGGAAACAGCCTTGTGCATATACAGGTAATTGTGGGCTTCAGGAAGTCATAATTTAGGGTGTTGAATTTGACTGGGGAATTAGCTTTCTCTAATAGCAGATTGATTTTGCTGGTGGCAAATGTCACACTTGTAAATTTTTTAAGTGTGCCCAAATGTCTAATAGATCCTTGAGATGACATGTTGTAGTTCAGTGATGAATTTTTTTTAAACGTAAGAGCTGTTAACTTGAATAAAAATTCATGTGTTGATTTAGAAGATACGAGAAAATGGCAGATGGTAGCTTGCAAATTTGACAAGAAGATATACTAATACAGGAACTGCAACACTAATAGTAGTAGTACTGCTACAAAAATCATTTGTCTTGTCTTCATGCAGGAAATACGTCAGTTGTCACAAAAAGACACATCACTTGTGGAATTTGAACCAGTACTGCTATCCTCATCATCTACTAACTTCACAAAAGTTGCTTCTATTTCTTGTAAAGGTACAGGTTACATATATTTAGAGATCATATAATTAAACAAGATTTGATTGCTGAAAAAAAGGTAGTTTATTTCACCAGACACCCTGAAAGATCTCAAAATCAACTTGTCTGGACTTTATTGAGAAAGAAGATGAATTCTTTTTGCTAGTTGTTTCTACCATTTTTGTGTGTATGTGGTTCTTCTTGTGCTGGTCGAAGTCTGTGAGCTATACATGCTTGAAAAAGGGGGAAAAGACATTTGCTAAAATGTTAGCTGATTTTACAATAAACATAATTATTGAACATGCTTTTTCAACATCCTTTTATGGCTTTTTTTCCTGTTTCAAGTATGTTTTCTAAAAGGCTATTGTGCTTGGGTGGTCATTTCCTATGACATTTCTTGGCAGGACCATTGAAGAGGTTTGCCTGAGAGCAGACAGTGTTTGTGGAAAAGCAGAGATTGGCATTTAAGCATTCCCGACTCCAGTCTGTTTCCTATTCTGACCACTAGACTGCAGTGTACAGACTTTAAACATTCATGAAACAGACTGCTTTCATAATGACATTGAGACATGCTTTTCCTAGGAAAAACATGGGCGAATAAGAAGGAAGAAGTAGCTATTATATTAAGAGATTCTTCTTTTCAGAGCAGTTTTTCAGTTATTGAAAGGAGGCAGTGTGCTCTTATTAGTAAGAATGCTGTGCCAGTGGCATGTGGTTAAAATTGGTCAGGTTGCTCTTCACAGCCTTATTGTGTGTGTCTGTTTTTGAAGGTGTTTAGCATTCATGAATGCTTAAGGCAAGGTTTGAAACCTCTGAAAATCAGGACTCGAACAATTAGGTGCTTTACTCACCTATGTGAGGATTGCACCAGCAGAGGTTCTCTCTCCTTTCTTGCAAATCTTCACATGAAATCACTTTTGATATGCTTCTGGATGATGTATTCCATGTGTCTGCTCTTTCCCAGCTGCATCCTGTGACAGTGAAAGTCTTTATTCTGACAACAACGAGAACAATCTTTTGAAAGGCACTACAACACTCAAAGCCTGTTTTTTCTGTCCTGTGATGGAAGGGTAAGTTGACAGTGGTTTTTTGTTCATCTGTTAACGTTCACTGATATTATAATGAAAATACTGTACCCTACTTTGAAGAGATAAAGTTAACTTCCTTTGTCAGTCTATGATTCCAAGGTCAGTGAAAAGGCTTCTTCCTGTTGTTGCTGTGTCATTTGCCAAAATGGACCTGTCATGTTTTGAGCAATAGTTCTGTAATTTATCCCAAGAAGAATTTCAGGAGCCACTTAAAAGATATGCCTTAGCAGCTCATATCATATACATGTTGCTTAGTCTGTGATAAAATTTCCAGCATCCTTGTTAATGCAACGCAGAAGCTGGATAGTTTTAGAAAAAGTGTGAAGTCTTTTTTTTCTTCAGTTATCTTTTGCCAATTTCATGCAGCCTACTTATCAAAAAAGCAGTAGGCAGTGTTGTACTATAGCATAACAAGAGGGTAGAAATTTTGCCTGCCTCTTTACATGGTTCTTGTGAATTTTTAATCTCATATGTAATTATTCCCAAATAAATAATTTTGTTCTTCTTCATAAAAACTTAGAAGATCCTCATTATGCAAGAATGCTGTGGTATCTTCTCTTGTATGGACCACTTGTTGTATACTCAAGACAATAGCAGGTGTGTTTATATTTTTTCTGTATTTACTTATAGGTATTTTGATGTAGATCCTTCTGCAGCATTGTTTCATATAGAACCACACCATAATACTTCAGGATACTGGTCCATATGGTTTACAAATAATTTTTACTTCAGCATTGAATTGAATGAAGTCTTCATAGCCAGAGAAACAGAGAACATAGTAAAGGTGAGCTTTATTTCTTCTTTGTACAGTGTTTTGTCTTTGATTTAAAGATAGGGACCTTTGACATACAGCATAGGTCTGTGTTCTTAGAGCTGGTTGGAATCTGTTGAAAATAAAGGTATGTGTACATCTGTAACCATTAGGCTTTTGTCCCAAGAGGCATTATTCACTGTCCAGCTTAGTTTTGTATTATTTTATTAACAACGGTTCTTTCATTTGAGTTGCAGCTACAGATATATCAAATTACAGACTATTAATCTGTTCTCAGAATTGTTGCATGTGTGTTTGTGCTCTCCAGGATTCAGCATTTCTTTATAGTGGAAGTCTTGAGTGCACAGATGAGCTTTGAAGCCGATAATTTACTCACGCAACTGCTTGATTCAAATCATGCAAATCTGGTTTATGAATAAGCACATAATGTAGGCATCTAAATGACTTTTTTAATATCTTGATATTGAGATTTGCATATATATACTGTATGGGTTGGGTATAGGCACATATGACCATGTAGCAACAGCAAAAACACAAAGGGCAAGATCGTTTACATTCTTCAAGGTACCATCTGCACCAGCAAATGCTGTGCCAATTTTAATTCAGTTGTTGTTTGATTCTTTTTAGATTCTGAACTTCGCTGAACCTCTGACTCTACCTCCAGGCTGCTGGAATGTATTTTCTTTGAAGCTCAGTGTGAAAGACACTGTAACGAATGTGCTCTCTAGTATTTGTTTGTCCACAAATGTGGGAGTGCTGTTTGAAATACCTCTGCAGATATATTCCACTGTGTCCAAGGTATTGTATTCAATTGTGTGTGTTGAATTGTTGTTAGGCACTGCAAACTCAACTACAGCAGTGTCTCTCTCAGGCCAGAAATCTACTCCTTAGTCCTGAAAGAAAAGCTCGGTACCAGACCACTCTGTTAAACCGTTCTGTAGCTTGAGAAGTTAAGTCCCCAGAGTTGAACAGTGGTGGAATTACGGTTTTCTCGGCACTTAATTCTCTTAATTCAGGCCTTAATTCTCTTATTTGACTCTATGAAATCATACACTGATGAACTGAAATTTGTTGTCTTGTTTTGTCATATTTTTGTTTTGTTTTTCCAGCAGGGAGATCTTAATTTTGAAGCAATTGCCCACTGTGATATTCAGTGCTACTTGGGAAAGTCTGATTCAGGTAGGCTCATACTAGGCTTTTTTTGGCATGTGACAGTAGTTTTATTGTAGAAAATTCATTTTATATAGCCAGACTTGTAATGAGAATCTTGAGATTGTTTATACAAGTACTTAGTTTTACACTTTTTTAAAAACACCTGCTTTTCTGGGAGTGTATAAATGGCTGAGGGTACTGAGTACATGGTGCAGTATTTTAGATATGTAATTCCATAGCACATGCTAAGCCATTGTTATATCTTGAAACTTTTTTTTTTTAATTTTAGTGTTTAAGACTCTTGTATGAGTTCTCATGGGTGATGTATTGCGCTTTTCTTTCTTCATACACATTTTCTTTAGAGATATGGAGGTAGAATGGTAAAACTGTCCACTAACTCAGAGTTACTAGAAAATGTGCATAACCTGGGCCCCAGATCCTGGGAATTCTTTGATGAAAAACAAACAAAAAAAAGTTGACCAATATCCGCCTGTATCCAGAGTTAAATTTGAAGGCCTTCTCCTTATCTCTTTCTCACAGCAATAATTCCATAGCTTTCTGCAGAAGATGGTTTATCAGGCTTCTAAGACAGCATCCTTAACACTGTATCATGTGAAACAATAAAGGGTCTTATTTTTTTCTGGAACTGAGGAATCTATCTCCAGATACTGTAATGCTGGGAGCTGTTTTATGTACGTGGCTGGCATTTACCAAAATACAGCAATAGGTATTACGCAGCATGATACTGCCTGAAGAATGTTGAATCTGTTGAAAGCAGATTCAGAACAGTAATTTTAAATCTCTGTGCAGTAGGGAATTTCAGAAGGCAGCTGGTACCATGGGCTTTAAATGTTTAAGTGCTCTCCTGGAAGAGAGCACTCAAGATGACATTTCCTAAAATGTATTTTTGTGTGAGGATGTGAGGAAGGAAATAGTAGTCAGTCAAATGTGAAAAGGAAAATTGAGGTGACATACAGAAACATGTGACTTGAACAATTACTGGTACACATGCATGTTTAGGTACATTTTTTAGAAGCAAATGTTTGCTTTTTTGTATTTTTTTTAAATCTGTATAAAGGAATATGGCTGATGCAACTGAATCCTTGTTGCTTATTTTATTTTTGTTCTAACACTACACAAATGAGATCTTTATATACAGGTATTCTGCCTTCTGCTTTAGGATACTAGTATTTGTTAAACAGAAATGTGTAAGGCAAGAGCCTGAAAATACTGACCTAAAGAAACTGTAGTTGGATTACTCCAATAATTACCAATCTCAATTCATTACTTTAAACATTAAGGATTGTAGAATAAAGTACGTTCACTTTCAAAATAAATAATTTTTGTTTTCTTTCAAAGGAAGTTTGCTTTTCTAACTATTTTCTGCTATGTGAAAATGCTCAAGCCAATGAGTCTAACTTCCTAAAAGACATTAATCTTTAGACTGATGTAAAGCCTTGCAATCTATCTTAAGAAGAATTTGAGAAAATTTTCAGCATCTAGAAAAGAAGCTGAAAGGAGAAGACTGTTTTGGTCAAACTGTGGGGATTATTCTGCTCCCTGCTGTTCTGTGCTACTCTATTTTTGTACCACTATGTAGTATATTATCTTGATACTTTACTGCCATCACTGGAGTGTACTGTGTAGGCTACTGGTAACATGGTTACTCTTCAATTGCAGATACTGATTTCTCATGTTCAGAAGTAGATTGATGGAAGGAGAAAATATTATTTCTATAAAATCTGAACTCTCTATTATCCTTTTAGCAAATCGGCTTTGGCAGAAGAGTCTCTCTCTGGACCGTTCTGCCTGGGATGTGGATTCGGAGCTTGCAAGTGACCTTTATGAAAGATGGCAAAAAATAAGACGTGGGGAAGCATGCAGGTCTGTACAGAATCTGTTGAGGTTCTTAATTCAAGCCAATACAGTGTTTTAAGAAAGAATATTTCTGTTCGGAGGTATTCTTAATTAGAACAAAACATTTTGGACCATTTTCTACAGTTAAGTTAGTTCTCTTGAAGCATGCGGTGTTTCAGAGCACTCCAGACACTCCCGATGTTCCTTTCAAGGCACTGCCAGCCATAAGTAAGCTTTTCAGTCTAGAATGTGTTATTCTGACTATAGTCATCTCACCAGGGCTACCTGGCATGAAAGCAGTCAAAGCATAAAGCGTATTTTACCAGAGCATTTATGGAGTTGCCTGAATCCTTCATTGGCAGGTTGCATAGCAGTGTTCTCCGGATTAGGGTCTTTGAATGGCTTCCAAGGTTTTTAGTCCCTGGCCTACATACACAGAAGTTATGCTGATTCTCTGTTAAGGGGTACAGCTTTATGTGCTTTATTTTGTAGAGACCATTTTCAAGGAAAGATTAGTTGCTGCAGTTATAGGCCCTGGCAAATCGTCATGTTGTTGTTCTTCGTTTAAAAGGAAAAAAAAAGAAAAAAACTAACTAGTTTTTCTGGTTTTGCCAATAAAGCAGGAGAAGTATTTTAGGACCAGCTCGCTTTATTCAGCAGAAGAACTCTGAAGAGGAATCCTTTGCCTTTTTCTTGCCACGGTTAACTACAGAGCCTGGCCTTACACTCAACTTCAGTGCCACAGCTGTGAAAAGTAGTATGGTGAGGATGGTTGTTCCTACACTTTTTTCTGAGTTGATGTATGTTTAGCTTATTTAAATTATAAAGTCTGTGGGTAATGTTTGGTGCTGCTTAGCATTTTCATACTGCTTGTGAATTAGTGTTTTGATCTAATTTAAAACACTAGATTTGTATCCCTTTGGCTCTTTGATAAGTTTTCTAGCTTCCTAGTTGTAATATTATAGTACAAGGAGAGGACTAAAGCAACGTAGGTCTTAATGAACAATTTTTTGTAGTTGTTAAAACTTTCCATCATTTATTGTATAATTTACATGCTTGTGGTAAAATAATTGAACGTGGAACTAGGAATACAGTGTGTTGTCATTAGTGATGCATGTGGTTACAGGATGGCCTTCCTCATGCCACTGCCTTGTGTAAAAGAAGTGTGTAAAGCATTTACGAGAGATACATTGCTCTACAAGTGTTGTATCTTCCAGCCACGCTGACATTTATTTCTTTCTTGTTTGTCAGATTTAGGTCTCTACTAACTTAGCCTAAGCCAGAACCAGTCATATGGAAATAGTTTTCATATGCACATACTGTGAATTACCTTACTATTCCATTTGTCCAGTTTAATTGTTAGTCATTACAGTAATTTTTATAACCTGCTTCCATTCAGACTTCTCTAAGAAAGGGTGGCACCTCACTAACTTCACTTTCTTCTGTGCAAGAGCTTTGTTCACATCTGCCTACGTAAATCAAAATCCAAATGAAAGGGTTGTTTGGGGAGCAGGGGCGCTCTATATTTTTGTACACGTGGTTTGAAATGCACTCTTAGCTGATTTTGCAAATTATGACATTGTGGTGACATGTCCTGCTGTTCCATGCAGTCTTGTGCATGTATGATTATACTGCATTAAGACAGAAGCCAGATTGAAGTCCCTTGAAAATGCAGATCATATTACTGAATTATTTTACCAACTAGTTCTCAAATATGTAGTTTTTAACTCTTTCTTTTCCCCTCCAAACTATTTAGGTAAAATATTTCGTACTAAGAAACCCTTCATCCTTCCCAGTTACGTTGCAGCTTCTGCCTCTTTCTTACTACCCTGATCCCCAAGCTTCACTGAGTCTGCTGAACAAATGGTAATAACTATCTCAGGATACTGTTTTCCCTTTTAAAAGATCTTACTTGCTATGCCTTATGATTGTTACATGTTGGGTTTTTTTGGTTTTTTTTTTTGGTTTTTCAAAGTATATCTTAGGAGGGGATTATGTTCTGATCCATTTTGGAAGATACAGCCCTGTTCAGGGCAGTTCCCTGTAAGGTGCATGTGTTTGTAATGTACCTCATCATTAATAAAACACAAATTGAACATGTTTTAAGCAAGTTTGTGTCTGACAGACATAAGTCATAGTCTGTCATCTTCTAGGATCTGAGACTTGGCGCAAGCTGCCCGGGTGAGGTGAACAACTTACAGATGTGGGGTTGTGCATCTCCTCCTGGTGCTAGTTGGTATTTATAGAGTCTGTAGACAGATCAGTGACAAGAAGGTATCTGAACTGTCCCACCTGGAAAAGTTTTCTTCTTAGCCTTTGCTTAGGTAATAACCCCGGTTGAAGAGGAAACAGGAACCAGGAAGAAAAATGCAGGTCCAGAGGGAGGAACCTCAACATAAATGTTTAGGGTCAGCTAAGTAAATATTTCTGCGTTGGTTTGGACTTTCTGTTTTAGAATTGAGATGATCAAATGAGAAATCTAGAGAAGAGTTAGATGAACAATAAAGGGACTTGGTGAGGTGAGCTGAAGTTCGCCAGAACAAGTCCTGACTGTCACACTTAACTTTGAAAAAAGTTACAGTTGGTAGGACTGTTTGGTTTGAGACAGTAGCATTACTCCTGTGCTTAGGTGTAACTTGCTTACTTGGGGTCCCAATCCCTGTGTAATTGCTTCCTTAACCTCATTTCTTTACATAGGTACATGCATGTGCATATATATGTCTGTGTATATATATGCACGTTAATAACTGCATCTGTTTGCATACTAAACATGATTTCCACATGGACTCTTTCTAGTGGTTTGCAATTACATTTTCTCTGTATTTGCACACCTTCATTTCTGCAGATCTTCTACGTTTACCAGAAATCACATCCATTAACTGGTTCTTTTTAAGCTAAAGTCATAGACAGTTGTGACAAGTGAGTTTTCAATTCAGTGGCTGGAGGTCCATTAGTCCTCTATAATCAACATTTTACCTGTTGATTTTCTTATGTCAGTTTTTAATAACAATGTCAAATGCTTAAAATTCTCACTTATGCAAAAAAGTCAACTGCTGTAAGTGAATTTGATTTGCGAATTATGTGATAGAAAATAGGAATTTATCCAAAACAAATCATGAGCAGAAAGAGGGATATTTGTATAAATTATATGAGATTTTATAATGATTATTTCTTAACAGTTAGGTGAGCAGAAAAAGCTTCGGGGAATTTGTGTTTGTGTGGCTTAGAAATTCTATTTCTTGGTTGTGATCTTTTACAATATTCTACACTGACAGACCTTAAATGCCCAGCCATTTGTCTGTGTTCCAAATGTGTGGAATCCAAATAAAACTGATTTGCAGTGTATTCTGTTGAAATGCAGACCCACATTTCCACCATATTTCACATTGCCAAAATGCAATTGTAAAAGTAGTCTTTATTTAAGAGTAGATGCCAGCTTGTAAAAATAAGTCAGTGCAGTTATGACAGGCTGGGTTTCAAGTGCTTAACTTTTTGTTTTGGTTTATTTAGGTTCGGCATAAATGTGCAAGCTATTAATTTCACAACCACTGAATTCAGGCTAATGGATGAATGTTCTCCCAGGGTAAGATGGCTAATTTTGGTGGAACTGGTCTGACACACTAGAGAAAGCTTTTTCTAGCTATGCTACTTCTGGGTTGTTCCCAAGTGTGATTTAAAGCACTTTCACAGTGTTTTCTTGATTCCCTGACAGATTTGTATCTTTGCAGTTAATTATTTTCAGCATTTGATGAGTCTGTTTTGAATATAGCTGTAGGGAGGAAGTGCATGCATGCCTGCAAGTGTGTGTATGTGTTGTTGGGACTTCACACTTAGCTCCAGGCTGACCATGAAGTGTTGGGCTGTTGAGTCGGTGATGTCAGGAGCTGGCTGGTCATCTTCTCAGCAGAGGGAAATAGTGTCACATAGTTCAAGGGAGGGGGAGGCGAGATTTCTGAGTCTCAGCTTCATGCCATTGCAACTCCTGGATTCAGCTTTGGAGTGTCATGATTCTCGCTGGTTTCCATTGCCTAATTTTTGCATGAGTGTGGTAACACTTGACTGTGTCACACCAGTGCTGAGTTGTGCTTAAACCCAGAGGTGTTGTGTCATGGATGACAGAAACAGAGAAAATACTGTATCAAGGATGTTGGCATATTCTGGTGACCAGAGTATTATCCAAAATACCTGGAGAATTTCTTCTTAAGACTTCTGTTTATTCAAAAGCCCAGAATTAATATATTTTCCTTGCTGTTTGGGCATGCTGCAGCTTTGCCTTTAATGTCCTATGTAGATACATGTTTCTGCACATATGCTTTAAGACCCTAATGAAATATTTGTACTTTGTAAAAAGAAAAGAGTATGTTTACTATGCTAATCAAAGCTGACTTTTCCTTTCTGGCAACAGTTGTGGAGTTGTTGTGAAAGAGAGGAGACAGCAGTTCATAAATACTAGCCTGTAGGTTCACTGGGGAAGGGAAGGTAGCATAGGGGTGGGAGTGAGTTTCTGCAGTCCCACACACCATCCTCTTGCCCAAATGGAAAAATAGCTGTAGATCTTCACATCAGTGTGTGCAATACACATTTTTCATTAGATTTGAAGAGCTGTAGGGAACATGCATGGTTTAGATAGGTGTTCAGCACATTTGAGATGGATCTTGGCTTGTTAACCAAATCAATAGTTGTTAATATTTAAGTTTTTGCATTTGTCATCATTTCCCTAGTCAGTTTTTTTTGTGCAGAGAGTTGTTAAGCTCATGTTTGAGTGCATGCATGTCTTTGTAGGGAGTGACATGGTGAAGTTTGAAAATGCCATACATGGCTTGCTGTTATAGATACTGACTATTAAATGCAGGTTCTGATAGGTTTTGTGTGTTATTTTTCATAAAATAGACTAAGAATAAAAACATTTTGAACTGAAAAAGATCAGAAAAGCTGTAAGCACAGCACCCATGAATTGAGAAACAACCAAACCCATTTTGGAATGTTTATGGTTTTTTTGACTGCTATAGGTAACTGATCACTCCTTTCCCCAGTTCTGGAAGAACAAGTTTTAGGGCTATTTTCATTTTTTGAAGGCAGAAAGAATTAACAATAGTATAAAAAAAAAAAACCCACCAAACAAAAATTTACATTATTTCCAGACTAAGTGAACTTCTGGTAGTTCTGGTTTTCAATTAATATAGTAGAGAATTCACTTTGGCTTCTTTCCAGTGACTCAAATGATCAGCATATTTTCCAGCAGTCCCTTTCTCACTTCAGTCAAGTTGTAAGTCATATACTGAGGGTATAATGGTTGCCACATTTCCCTGTGCAATCAGTATACTGTCAGTTCTTGTGTTGTGAAGGGTTTCAGGATTCCTTGAATATGTGAAAGACACTATATAATTTCCATCTGAGCTAATAAAAGCTGTTTTAAATAATGAAGTAATACATTCCCACAATAAGTGCAGTAATATGAACTTTTGCTCAAATAAACAATCTTATCTGATGTTTTATGTTGTCAAAAGGAAAGACTTTGGTATAATAAGTTAGTTAGCAATTTCTGCACCTTGCCAAAAATACCCTATGTGGTGCTTAGTAGTGATACAGTGCTTTCTTTATTGAGATCTTTAAACACACTTTTTCTATGAGTGAGAAGTGTATTTTTTCTTTAACAGAATGCGCATCAAGAGGACCTCATCAGCAAGAAATGCAGTTCTGACATGCTTTGGTTAAGTTTACAGCCACTGGAAACCAGAAAAGTTGGTGTAATTTTTACACCTCTTGACTACAAAAGAGTCACTTCCCTTATTTTAATCAGGTAAGCCGTGTTTTTGCTGTAAGCGAGAATCAAGCAACTCAAAGTAAAAATGAATTTTTAAAGTCCTGGCACATAGACAAATGGTCCAAATTTGGAAGTCAGAATGCCTCTCATTTAATAAAAATTGCTTAAAAAGTGTTTGTGCCTTATGTCTCAGTCATAAATTTTTTTGATACATGGTCAGAAGATTATAAAATGCATGTGACTGTACTGAGGCAGTTTTGACTTGAGAGAGAAACACATTGCATGGCTTTGCTATTTTCAACTTGACTCTGTAATGATAGGAGTTACTTATCCAGTAAGACTTATGTGCAGCCAAACATTGGTTATCTTTGTAGGAAAAGATAGTTTATGGAAGAAGCAACCATTTTTACTAGGTGGCACGGTTGTTACCCAGTGGCAGTGGTCACTCAACTTGCTCCTTCACTGTGTGAAATTCACTAGTGACTGGTTCTGGAGCGATCCTGTCTCTGTTTAGGGGAAATCTGTCCAGATTTGGCCACGGATTCTGTTACTGAAACACTGCATCAAGAGACCAAAGCTGCGATTTCGCAATCTTAATTTGTGCTTTAGTGGCTGATTGCTTGTTTTTTATTTTATGGCAGAAACAACTTAACCGTTCTGGATGTGGTCAATGTAGAAGGCTTTGGAGCCAAAGAATTGCTTAAAGTAGGGGGAAGACTCCCTGGTGCAGGGGGATCCCTTCGATTCAAAGTGCCAGAAGCTACACTGATGGACTGCAGACGACGTGAGTAAGGAGACACAGGTCTCTGGTTGTGCAGCTGGCTGCTTTGCTCTGCACTGGTACAGACACAGAACATTAATGTTACATAAAGTGATTGGTAAAAGCTGAAGAGCTTGGCCTTGAGAAGTGTAGATTCTGTTTTTTTTCAAAATGCTGACTAAAAATAGTTAAAAGTTTTAGAAATACACTACTGCAAAACAATCTGTATTAAATCTTGGTCACTTACTTTTTTTTTTATTTGATTGTAAGTAAAAATAGCAATTTATTTATGAATGTAAGAAAATAATTTCTATGCACTGTAAAATAATTGCTCTCTTTTTTTCCTTTAAGAACTGAAAGACAGCAAGCAAATTCTATCCATTACGAAGAACTTCAAAGTAGAGAATATTGGGCCTCTTCCTATAACAATTTCATCAATGAAAATCAATGGTTACAGTTGCCAAGGATATGGATTTGAAGTGTTAGACTGTCAGGAATTTTTCCTGGCTCAGAACTCATCACGAGAGATCAGCATTGTGTAAGCTCTAACAAATTTGCTGACAAAATAACTGAAGTGGAAATTTGAAATAATTAATTTCAGGAGCAGACACTCCAATAGCATACCACACACAAAATTTTGAATGGAAATTTAGTAAGAATTTCCCTCAGGATAACACTAACAAACAAATAATATAATACTGGTTCTTTATATGACCCATTATTTTTAAAAAGCAGCATACAGGCTTTTATCAGTGTTTTATGAAGTAATAAGTCAAAGCAAAAGAGTTGCCACAAGGTTTATTTGCTTGTTATTCTCTAAACTTCTTCCAAGTAGCCTGACCACAATCTAATCTTGTTTTCCCAACATCATATATAGTCTAAAACTGATTCTTTTTAAACTATTTTTGAGTGAAAGATACTGTGACTTAAGCAAAAGTCAAGTTAATATTACTGTATTAAAGTAACTGAGGTTTCCTATACAACAAATTTCATTTCTACTGGCTGGAAAGGCAAGTCATGCCTTGTAGCAATCAAGTAGAATAAGGAGGTGGGTCAGGGAAGTGGAAGAAAAGACAAATCTGATGTTTCTTCTGCTTTCCATATCTTTCCAGCTTTGTACCCTAGTACCTGGCCCTTTCTGAAATCATGCTGGCTGTGTGCTGGGCAGCTGTGCTTTTGTTGATTAACCTGAGTGGATCATGTGCTTCTCCTTGAGAAAAGGAAAACAAGTCACAGTAGTAGGAGTATTGTGAAGAGTCACAATGAACCCACATATTTTGCTGATTTAAGATGACCTAATGCCACTTCCACAGTTTAAGCAGATAGTGGACACTTTATTTAACTGTGCTTTAAAAAATATTAATAAATCATATTGTTTTATATTATTAAACTGTTATTATTAGATTAATAAAGTAATAATATTAATAATGAGGCAAAATTTAAGTAATTTTAATAATTAAAACTTACTATTAAATTATTAATAAATTAGGTTTAATACTTGTTGTTGTTGTCATATTACTTCTATTTTTGGTATCAGTATGACTTCAGAAAATTAAATTCAGCCCAACAATGAAAAGGTAACACCATCTCTGTTTTTCCTGACAGATTCACTCCTGACTTTACATCTTCATGGGTAATTCGTGAGCTCACACTGGTGACTGCTGCTAATTTGGAGTTCCACTTCACACTCAATGTGACTCTCCCTCACCATCTGTTACCACTGTGTGCAGATGTGGTGCCAGGACCCAGCTGGGAAGAGTCTTTCTGGAGGCTCACTGTCCTGTTTGTAAGGTAAGGCTTTTTTCCTCACAGCCCCCTGAGTTCCCCCGAGATGCAGTGCGTGTGAATGTCGTGGTGATAACACCGGTGCTGGTGCCTCCCCAGCAGAGATCCCCGTGCACTGTGGTGCTGCTTGCACCGTTGGGACACTGGAAACAGTCAGGGCATGAATGAAATGACAGTGGTGACCACATTGCCTGGTTCTGGATGCAGCAGAAGAGACTGTAGGCATCTGAAAAAACAGGATTTTTTCATTCTGTTTTCCTGCTAACAAAATTCACATTGCATGATTGAGAAGGTGGTTTGATGAATTAGAAAGATTTTTGGTTTGATCCATATATGTTTGGTGCAATTTATACACTGTGGAGAGAGGATATTTTGCATCTACATTTCTAATTTAGAAGTATGGTGGCATTTGTAGCTCATTTTGTGCCAGCATTTTCTCTAGGAAAAGAAAGAGACAGTGTTAAATAAATACCAAAATAATGACAGTGACTTTTATGAATGAATAGGAGGCTGATAGATACCATATTATGATATGATGTAATTGTGTTGTAGTGAGACTTACTTCTAAATTATCTTCAAATCAAGGATTATCTTTTTTAGAATGAACTTTTTCTCTGTTCTGTTTTTTTCTTTGTAAAGTTCATGACTGAGTTATTTTGTAGAGCTTGTAACTAGTAAGGGCTATAAAGAAAAAAAAGGTAGAGATAAGACTATTGTAACTATCATCTTTAAAGCTGTATTTTGAGTTTCTTGTTTGTCTTTTTACTTAGAATTTACTAACAAAATATTTAAAAGTGTATCTTGTTAGAAACTTTTTAACTCTTGCGCTGAATATTCATGAAGGTTGTAGACACCAGTATCTGTTGTTTTCTTTGGCAGTTTGTCCCTGCTTGGAGTGATTCTGATAGCCTTCCAGCAAGCTCAGTATATTCTAGCAGAGTTCATGAAATCAAGACAGAGGCCAAATCCTAGTGCTTCACCACAGCAGAACAGCAACTCTGTTGATGTAATCAGCTCTGATTCCTACAAGTAAGAATATTTTTTTTCTTCTTTTGTACCCTGTTTATTGTGAAGTTGTGCTTTCTGTCTGTATTCTGATATTGCTGTGGGGTGGTTTAAAGGAGACAGTGTTCCAAGTAGCCTTTTTTAGAGAACTTCCATCTCAACCCAGGAGGAATGGAGGAACTCAGGGGATCATTAATCTTGTATATTGACAGTAGTACATAAGGTAGAGATTGTGTGATGAAAGTAAGGGATGAACCAAGTGTGGCAACTATGGAAAAAATGGAAAATACGTTAATGGTTCTCATCTCTGACCCTCTTGAGTGGTCAGTTAGGTACTTACTGAAGCATGTGAGTGTGTTGGAAGTCTGAGCAAATACCTAGCATCTTGCTGAACTCCCACTGAAATCAGAATGTGCTTAGCTGGTATGGTAAATTGAAGACCTAAAGCAATTTCTTGGCTTGTGAATATGCCCCCCTTTCTTTTCTGACAACAATATCTCATAAAGCAATTCATGATGGCTTTGTAAAGATAAACAAATCTCAAATTACTTTTTTTTGTTCACCAGGGGAAGCTGCAAGACATTTATGGATTCCTATAGTTCCTCAGATAAAGGTAAAGGGAAGGGCTTCCTGTCTGTAGGCACTTCTTCCAGCCGAAGTCAGAGTGCGGCAAAGAGAAGTCCTGCGACCTACAGCCACTCTCAGAAGAAACACAAATGTTCAGTTTACTACAGTAAGCAGAAACCAAACACAGCAGCTGGCAGTGCCATTGCAGCTGCTGATGAGAAACAGAATCAGATTGCAGAGAACCAAATCTCAGCACCAAAAGAGGACATTTGCACTGATGTTGTCAGTGAGAACTGGGTAACTCTGAAATATGCAAATGGCATAAACGTTAACAAGAATTTAACTCTTCCAGAAGACTTTCTGGGCAAAGAAGAAAGTACACTGAAAAATACAGTTCTCATTAAAAATACTTCTTCAGAGTGTGATCTGAAGGAAGATCTTCAAACGTGTATGTTTCCTAAGGAAACTAACCTTAAAACTTCTGAAAATCTAGCTGAGCTCAAAGAACAGGAGTTCTGTTCTGTGAAGATGTCCAAGAAGCTACCTGAAAGTCACTTGTCCAGAAATACACCTCAACAACAGCCAGAACTGCAAGAAATTTCTAGGAAAATTAGTGGTAAATTTTTTTCAAATTCCATCATTCTAAATTACTAAGTGAAATCTTCTGATGAGTTCACTGTGACCAGGATTTTGTCTTTTGCGTGAGACAAGGGGATGTGGTGTTTCTTATGTGTTCACTGTGATTTGTCTGTTTACATTCCTAAGGAAGCAGCTTGCATTTCAGGTTGTTTCTTGGTTTACAGATTTCAAGCTTGTGCCATGGCATTTTAACTGTTAAAATAATTGATATCATAGATCTGCTTATAAGACACAAATTGCCCTTGTCAGATATTCAGAAAGATCCCAGTCAGCTATTTTCAGGGCCACTGAAAATACGGTGCTTGAATCACCAAGCAAGCACATTCAGAAGTAGGTATTCAGAACTCCTTTGATAAAACCACCCAATATAACAAAAACCTGACATCAGAATAATGTGAACTTATATTTTGTAGGAATTGGCAGATCAGTGTTTCTCTTAGTGATTGCCTAGCTATATTTTTTATCTTGTTTATCTTTTTTTGAAATTGTGGGACTAAGCTGCCTGGGAACTCCTACCTCTTAGCTTCACAATTCAAAATTTTAAGAACAGCAAAAGAACACCTGTGAGGAATCAAGAGCGTGACAGGAAAATGTATCCTCTGGAAGCTTGGCCTTACTGAGGCACTTGGCAAAGTAGTTGAATGGTGAAAACTGTCTTTTGCTGTAGCTGTGGCAGAGTTTACTTGGTGAGTGAGTCATCAGAGAAGGATTTCAGGTCCTGCTGTCTTGTGTAGTTGTTACCTTGAGCTTGTTGCTTCCCGTTGTGTTGGCAATCTGTGAGCTATAGTGAGGTACAAGTGTGCACACTTGGGTGAAGGCAGGATAGTTTCACTTATTCTTACAAGGTATTTTGAGATTCTTCATGTGCTCCTAAAATGCAGTTTTGTGTATTCTTTGCTTTGAGTTAGGAAATCATTCCGTGTATTCAGTAGTAAAGCACTAAATGTACTTGTCTATTAGCAGTTGTGGTGTTCTGCACTATCAGGTATGCGAATATTTCTGTTCAAGACATTTAGTAGGATATGTTAAGTCTAAAAAGTACCATGTTGCAGTGTTTGTATCTTGACATAGTTACAGACTAGGTTTTGTGCACAGGGAGTTCAAGACCTCAAGTACTCACATGTTTGTATGCTGGAGAGCAACAGAGTGTTCTTTAGAGCTCTGGCAGTCTCCCTTGCCTGGTGTTTCATTCACACATGTTCCTTTTGCAGTCCTCATGCCTGCCTGCTCCAGAGGGGAAAGTGTCTGACTCAGAGCTGGCTTGTTGTACTTGGTTGGTAGGAAACTGTAAAAATGTTTGGGCTTGCCTTTTCCAGTTGAGAAGGCCAGTTCAGTTCAGGAAGTGATGACATTTCTTATGCGGAGCAACTGAGAGCCTTGGTAGCAGATCACTGTGGATGTATTTCAGATCTCTGAGATACCTGAAACCCCTCAGAGGTGAAGTTAATTCTGTCCTGTCCTGGCAGGGCCCAGGCAGAGGAATGTGACTCAAATGGGCAACTCAGCTAATTGTTGAGCCAGGCTTCTTCTCAAAGCTTTCGTCTTTTGGACTCTTAGATCAAACTAATGCTTCTTCCTCACAAGCCTCTCAAGTAAAAGAACTGTCAGTATGAAACCCATCCCAAAGAAAGGATGACTTCCCTTTGTTTTCATCATGAATGCAGAGGGCACTTCAGAGATGTAAAGCACCAAGGCTATCCTTTCTCCCCACTCAGCTTGCAGAGTTTTTTCCTGTTTGTTTTTTAGTCCAGTGTTCTCTAGCTTCAGACTCTACCTTACACACTCATGGCTGAGCCCCAAATAGCTCAAATTCAGATGAGATGAGCAGGACTTGGGTAATCTCTGCATGCAGTGGGAGTGGTGTGCTCAGGAGCATGAACCAACACAAAGCTACTTTTTGCAATTGCTGTAAGAATTTTTACACAACATTAGCTTTTGATTTTTAAATTTTCAGTATCATCAGCCTAGAGGTTAGTCTCCTAGTGTTTTGGAAAACAACACAAGTCTGATTTTAAAGAAAGGTATGTGGTTATGACTGAGAGCCCCTTCTCTTCCCAAGCAAACTGTTGTTACTGTTTAATTGTAGGGAATAGCCAGCAAGTGCCTCTCAGGAATGAAACAGAAAACTGCGAGACTTTAAAAAAGCAGATCAACCTAAAGCCTTCCACAGAGAAAAAGATTAATAAGGGACCTAAGGAAGAGACTCCATGCTGTGCAAAAGAGGAGATTACCTCTTCTGAGGTTTGTATGGTTATCTATCTGCTTTTAAAATTTAAAATTAACTTTTTATAGTTTAGGTACATATATGTACACATAGAGGTATATGTATGTAGGCACTATGCTGTAGAGTCACAGATCTGAAATACTGTAAGTCAGATGAATGAGGAAGTATGCAGATGTGCTGTCCCACATCCGTTGTGTATTAATGCTGCTTTATGGAATGATGAACAGTTTGGGTAAAAATCAAAACAGCCACATCACAGCCAGAGATTGTTACTGTCAGAGCAGGCACAAGCGTGTTGGAATCTAATGCCAGCTGTCAGCCACACTAATGATGTGGGAGCAGTCTCTGGAGGGGAGGCGGGCATACTGGCCTTCATTTGCATACCGATCTCCAAACCCAGGGCTTTGCATCAGAAACTTGGATTTGAGAGTACAGCAGGCAGAAGCCCCTTAACACATTGTGAAGTTGTTGAGAATGATCATTTTTCACCCCTGGTTTCTGAGTATCATAAACGCATCAGGCTGTACCTCTGTTGCAGGCAGCATAAAACACTAAAAGAACTTCATCAGGCAATTAGTAAACCTGAGAATCTGGATTATGTTTGTATTCTGTCTACTGGATAGAAATCCCATGGCAAAAAAAAGGTGTAAGGAGGAATTGCTTACATTGCTTGGGGAATGTATCAAAAAAGACACGGTCTAGTCTTGCTTTGGGAACTATTGTTACAAACTTATTTCTATGTGTGGCTGATGGTGCTCAGTTTGCTTCTGGCATTTTTTGAAATTACTAGTATTTGTTGGTAACTGACTCCATAATTTTCTCAGTTGTATTCATTCAAATGAATGCCTTCCCCCACCCCCCCCAGCTGCTGAGGAAAGGGAGGATTTATTGCTGCTGAACTTGCACACAAGCTGATCATAAATCTGGCAGATGTTTTTTGTTTTTAGCACATTGGGAATTTTATTAACTGCTTTACTTTTTCTCCCTCCATTTCTTTATTTCCCTGAAAGTCAGAACTAGGTGCTATGAAGGGGAAAATGCTAAGTTTGGGAATTCAAAAATTTGTCTCTCATTATCTTTTGCTGTCTTGATGGGCAGAGTCTTGGAAAGGCTGGTTAAATTGATGGTGCTGGAAAGAGGATGTGCTATGGAAAGACACTAAATCATGAAGTAACTATGCATTTGGGTCCGGTCATTTTGTCCAGAGAAATTTAGCTAGAAAAATCCAATGGAGTTCATTGACTAAGTGAAGTTCATTTTATAATGTATGTATTGTCTCAGCTTGTATTTTTGCCTTTAGCAAGAAGATGCATATAGGAAGAAGAAACCTCAGGAGAAAAAGGAAGGAAATGTACCTAATATGAATTGGAATAGAAATAGAACATCCAGAAAAAATAAGAAGAAAAATGTAAATATATCTACAAGGTATGTATTGCCTCACCAAATCATGAAGAAACCCAGAGTTGCTGCTGTGTTTCCACAGGTTTTCCATAGTACTTTAGGCAGGATTGCTTTATCTATTTAAATAAACACACTTCAATCCTGGCCCAAGCATTTATTTCTAGGAATGTGCAGTACTAAGTATCACCACCACCAACAGAAAAATGTAGAATATTCCATTTGTAAATCTGTATGCATATAGAGGCACCCCATTCTGCATAGCAGTGGTAGCTCTCTGTTAGAGCCTGGAATGTGCTGTTTCTGAAGTTTGGGTGGTTAGCTTCCCTCCCATTGTGTATTGTGTGGAGAAGTTCCAGTCGGGTATTCTCTTAAGTGAAAAAAGGAAAATAAAATTGTTGAAATGATTCCACCTTCAGGAGAGTCATCTGCTATATTGAGTAACTGGGGGAGTATTGTCCTCTACCAATTTTGGAAGAGAAATGTGTAGAAAGGAGACAGCAGCTTGCATTTTTGCTGTAATGAATTAAAAAGACTAGAACAGTGCTAGGTTCTAAAGAATATTGAATGAGCACTGTGGGAAGTAACTTTTTTTTCCCCCTGAGGATTGTTTTGATACATTTTAAAATCAGTAAATTACTTTTAAATAATTTGTAATATATTTTAAATTGTTTGTATTAATAAAAAATGCTAGTTGCAAACTGCTGTTAGAGGAGAAACACTTCTGAGGAGAAAATCCTACTCCTTCCCCTCCCCCAGCCCTTTGAATTAAGGTCACAATCCTACAAAGCCTTCACAGACTTAATTTTTATTGCGAGTGGTTCTATTGAGGTCAGTGGACTTTAAAAGGAGATTGTAAATCTGAAGGGGCTGTTATAACTCATTGTACAGAAATTTCTATGAGTTTTGTGTGAAGTCAGAGCATGTGTAAATCTTTGCTGGATGCACACCTTTGTAGGTAGGACGGATGAAACCCAGCAGTGAAATACTGAAGTTCAGTGTCTGTTCCTTGAACCAATTCAGCAGTAGCTATTTTCTGAGTTAAGATGGAACCCTTTCTGCAGAAATTTGACAGCTGACTTTTAATAATTTTTCCCTAATGCTCTCTGATTATGACATTGGTTGCAGACATTTCAGTTTTATTAGCAAAAATTTAAGATTGCTTCAGATTGTGATTTTACTCTAGTTATAATTACACCAGTGAAATGAACACAGGGCACATTTTTCTTTGTATCTAGGTCTTTTTACACTGCTAGACTGTGCTTATCATGTATCTGATTGCCTTCTATATGTGCTTTAGAGAATGGAGTTAAATATGCATGTGTCGTTTTGCCTCTCCCCCTGAGAAGCAGTAGTCTGTATGGTAGGATATTGCATTTAGGGAAAGGTTTTTTAGGTTTCTGAAAAGGTGAGGAATAAGACTCCCAAACCTATTGCTTTTCCTGCACTTTGCCTTGATAGCTGTGTGAGTTGAAGTGTTTAATGGCTGAAAAGGAAAAATGCAGATAAAATGTAAAATGCAGACATGTTTTTTTTTGGGTGTGATTGTATTAGGGTCCCTGAGCAGAGTGAGTTGAAGCATATGTGCAGTGAATTTGAAAGGCCAGAACTGAGAGCAAATATTGGAATAAGAGCCTGGTGTCCTCAGAGTAACGGAGAAAATTGTAAAGCAGACCAAAAAGCTGGGAGCTTGTCCATACAGGGAGAAACAGGTATGCCATCTTAATTGTCTTAAATGGGGCAAGAAACACAACGTGGATTTTGTGGCAGTAGAGCTCTCTTCCTTGCTTGGGAGATCTGTGCTTTTCTCCCTTTTGAACCCTGACACGAAGATGACAGGACTGGCATGATGCAATGCCTGAAATAATACCTGCTCACTTTTGAAGGGCTCTGCATGCTTCTCTGTGGGGTTGGTTGGTGGTATGAATCAGAAAATGAATCAGTCTGAAGGGATGACCCATCAGCTCTTGGTGAAGGAGAGACAGACTGACAGTCTGCTTTTGTGTACAAAAGAAAGCTGGTATTACCTGAAGCAGTTGTATAATTTTTAAAAAACAACACTAGCTTGGGTACCTGCTTCCTGCTTTTCCTCAGGATTTTAATCATCTGTTTTCCCTGACTTTAGGGAAGAGGGGATCTGAAAAAAGATACCTATTTCTATAGGAGTGTCCTGTGCATCTCTGATGAGATAAAAAGGAAAGACAATCTATCACTTATGAATTAATTACTTGCAACATTTTGTCATTGCTCTTAGTATGCATGTTCACACAGCCAGGATTGTTTCATGTGTAAAGAATTAATTATGTATTTCAAAGGACAGTATGCACTTCCTCTTTCAACCTGTTGCCTGTAGCTGCCCTGTATCCTCACTTGCATTCATTTTACTGGGATGTTGTGTAGGTCAGAAGCTCCTTGTGTTAGGGTCTAGCTACTGAAGCTGTCAGTAAATACTATTTCCTCTCTCATCAGTAAATTCTGAGAATCAATGTAAATTCATTTTTCAGATGACTTTTCTCTGACAAGACTTTCTTAAATGTTGCATTGGTTTTTTGATTGTGGGGTTTTTTTTTCCATCTTCTTTAGAAAACTTTTATCAGCGGTCCAAAAAGAAGTGTTTGGAGAAGTTTTGTTCTGATTCGAGCTCAGATTGCGGAAGTTCATCAGGAAGTGTTCGTGCAAGTCGTGGGAGCTGGGGTAGCTGGAGCAGTACCAGCAGTTCAGATGGAGATAAAAAGCCAATGATTACTACCAGGCATTTTCTTCCATCCAGTAAGTTTTGCAAACAGTACCTCTTCACAGCAGTGGGCAGAGTTTTAGCCTTCCTGCTGAATGGAAAGGCCTGCCATGGCATGGGGCACATAACTTGTCTTTTGTAGAGCACCTCTTAGACACACAAGGAGAGATTTAAAGAATTTTGTGCTTGACAAGAAGTACCACGCATCTCATGGAGACAAAGATGACTGTCAGGCTCCTCACTGAGGAATATTCACAATTAGTTGTCATGGAAAGATGGGAGAATTGAGAGTCACTAGCCAAAGCAATTTCCACCTTTGAATTTGTTTCATCATGTTACTTTTTTTTTTTTTTGATGTTATAGCTATTTAAGTAATGCACAAATGAGCAATGTGTGAAGGCAGTTCAGATCTGAGGATGCTGGGTTTGGATAGATTTTTGAGGCATAAGTAGCCAGGAGACCTGAGCCACTTCACTAGTATGAGAAATGGGAGCTGTGGGTCATTACTGCAATTCTTGAATGCCTGAATATTGTCAAAGTACTTGAAAGTCATCATCACAATTATCCAAGGTGATGTGGCACTAGAAGTAAATTTTAGTGTGCTGAAGTGACACCAGCAAACCCAGCTTTGGGTACCTGTAAAAAGATGGATTGAATTATTTTAAAATATGTAAAAACTTTCATGTATTTGTGTATCTATAAAACTTTACATTACTAAGTGATAGATGATAGTATGTGGTGTATCTGAACTTGTGATCTAATAGATAACAAATCATGTGTATATGACTTTTCTGTTTGTTCAAATTATAATTCCTCTTAAAAAAAAAGAAAATAAGTGATTCTAAATTCAGACTTAATTTGATAGTAACAAGGAACCGCTCCATTAAGACTGTGGTAATCACTTCTAAATCATAAAATACATTTTAAGACTATGGGCCTAGGTAGCATGCTTTGAAATTGATTGTTAGTGATAATCCAGTGTGAAAAAAATTGATTAACACCATTGATGATTCTATTTGTGTATATGTATATTCTGTGCATACTTCTTTTTTTTAAGGATCTTTGATTTTCACAGTCATTCTTTTCTTTAGGAGAGAATATTTCACAAAATGATTTTCCATCTGAAACTCCTATCACTCTAAATCTGTCTCATAACATCTGCAATACCAGGTAAAAAAATTGAATCTATACCTCTAAGGCATTAAAGAAACACCACCAACTTGAAGTCTTGTCTCAGTTTGATAAATAATACCTACCTATTATCTTGTAATTTTTTTTATGATCATCTGATTGTAGTTACTAGTTGGGAGAAGAATCTTTTTCATTACATGAAAAGATATAAGCAAAATTGATAATGCCGCATAAGTACAGTAAAAGCTTCCAAATGAAAAATAGATGGAAATTGGTTTTCCACTCTCACTTCTTCCAGAGCCTAGCAACTTACTACATTTCCATTACTGCTTAGTTGTATTAAAATAGTAATGTTTTTTTAAAAAAGGTGGGAGTAAGACTTTCAAGTTGATGCTATTCTTTTAATGGGAATAATGTTCTCCTAGGATATACAGCATGAAAATTGATTCCTCCCTCCCCCACATTCTTTTCTCCCTCTTTACTGTAGTAGAGATAGCATCTACAATTTTTATTAGTAGGAATCCTCATTTCACTTCTCATTCATCCCTCTCTGTTTTCACTAGGAGAAATAATCCAATCCTTTTCCATTGGGATTCTGGTGCTTGAAAATGTTTCCTTTCATTCATTTTGACTAGTTTCTTGGATGGGTTTGGTGAATATAAAATCTGTGCTCATGTGTCTCTCTGTATCTTCATGGACATAAAAGTAAACTTACCTGGAAGTTGTTTAAACATTATGAGAGGTCCTACTGATCTTCATGAACTATAGCTTGTTTTCCAGTTTTAGAGAAGAGCTGTTGAATTAATTTGCAATAGGTTGATACTTGGATAATAAAAATGGGATGATTAAAGTGTATTAATTTAATTCTTTTTACATGTGTAATAAAAAGCTGGTTTTTATTGGAAAAAAAAACTTAAAAAATTGCACAGTAGTAATTCTGAAGTAAGAAAAATCAGGACAGTGGGAAAGCACTAGCAATCACAATTGTCATCAGAATATTTTTTACATCTCTGTAGATTTCCTTTGAAATAGTTTGGATTATGAGACTTAAGAAATTAAATTTTCTTTTCATTCAGCAGAGACATGAACAGCATCCCCCAATATCCTGAAACCTTATGTCCCAATTTCACTGACATAGCTGCAGATCCTGACAAAAATAAAGGTCAGTATTAACAACTGAAGCAGTTTTTTTCACGCTTTGTCAGGCAGTTTTAGTGATAATAACACTTGCATGCACCAACTTGATAGACACATCGTTACTAGAACTTGACTTGCTTCCAAGCAAGTTAGGTGTGAAGTTTGCAAATGAAGGCTTAAAACCTTGGCAGTTTTTGATTATAACCTTGATTATTTTTGCTGCATCTTCCCTGTGTGAAGACAGCATTTAGCTTTCAACTCATGTTCTAGGTATTCTTTCTTTTTTTCATCTTCTTGCTTTGCACAGATTAATGTCCAGAAGCAGTGCAGTTTGGAGATCAAGAGCAGTGCTTGCTGTGTTAAAGTGTAGCTTGGCATCAAATCAAACATGACCATTTTTATCTCTAAATTTCCACAGTTGGGACTTGCTGTCTTTGAAAGCAATAATGAGTGAGGTTGTGTAGCTCTGTTAAAATTCTTGAGTTTTCTTTGTTTGTATCTCAGAGGGGAAGTAATATTACCTTTTTGAGTGGGATTCATAAAGGCATCATGCATCATGGTGAGGTGGAGTTTGAAAGCTGGTTAGGATACGTGGTTCTTTGGGCAGCAGCACTCCCTGCCCTTCTGCTGTAGGTTTAACCTGCATCTGGTAGGCTACAAATGCTGATTAACCTTTTTCCATGGTAGCAATTTTAATATGTATCATGTGAAGTAATGAAATAGAGCCAACTTTACAACCATTGTCTCATGGAAATTGCTAATTTGGATTTTTTTCCTTTCTCCAGCTTGCCAGTTCTCAGAGTTGATAGAAACCAAATATCTGTGGGCAATCAGGGCACTAGGTCCATCTGCCCTAGGGGGTAATACAACATTTAATGAGTTCAAAAATTGTCTGGTTGGGAATGGCTCCAGTCTGCTAGAAATCTAACCCTGTTCCTGCTGTATTTGTGTAGTTGGACTTCAGAAGTGGTTACTGACTGAGGGGTGGGGACAAGAAGGCCAGTGGGGATTGCATCCCTGCTGTCTGTCCTTCTGTGTGGAAATGTGCCACCTTGGCACCCTGGCAGCCAAACACTTAAGGACCCTCAGTAGGAATTTCTTGCCCTGTTTTCTTGAATTCCAGTTTCTCAGTTCTTATATGTCTTACATATATTAAAAAAAAATAGAAGTTTTGAGATGTCTTTAAAGATGGGCCTTCATCACAAAAAAAAGATTGCTTAGTAGCTCTGGATTTTTTTCTCTAGCAGACAGTCCTTATTGGGGATCTAAGAATAAAGTGTCAGTGCAACAGAATCTGTGGAGTCTCCTTCCTGTTGCTCTGCATTTCATTCCCCTTTCTTTTTTTAGGTCTTTACCCAACAGGAGACTTGTGGTCTGCCCAGCCAGTCTGTGTGACAAACAGCTTAAACTACAACCTTGAGAATAATATACCATGCATGATCCAAGAAACCCCCTCTGTCCACAACAGGCAAGTTATGTTTTATGTAAAATGTACAGATAATGCTTTGTTCAGGCTTCTGTAGTGCAGAAGACTGTACTTGACTCGTTATATTTGTAAGGCAGATGATAGTTAAAATAAGTCTTTCTTCCACTTCAATCTTACTTCTAATTGTTAGTGCTCTTCCATGAGTACATCATGATTAATTTTACTAAGACAAATACACTGCTGTTCCTGTTAATGTATAGATATTCTAGAACTTCTTTCAAGTTTAATTAAATACTTTTCAGAAAGTTATTAATTCCTTTCACTCCTTTTGCAGACAGAGGGCCTGGCTTTGAAATTTGTTGCCCTCTTGCTAAATGCATAGCTTCTGTATGCCACATGGTGTGTTATGTAGTGTGTACTTGTGCTAAATGGCGTGAACAGGCATTGTTATAAAAAGACAAATATTCCAGCATACAGGTGATTTAGGGATACAAGTTGGTATGTTTCAGGCTCTCTGTATATTTGGGTTGATCTTCCTGTAGTAATGAACTTGATTCATTCTTGTATTTTACACTGCTCACACTGCAGATTTTACTAATGAAAGATGTGCCACAAGCTAGTGAGCCACCAAACTACTCTGCCACCACATGGCACTAAAATATGGCCAGTTATTCAAGTTGTATTCTGTCATTCAAAATGACAGGAGAAGGACCTGGGGGTCCTGGTGTACAACAAGCTGTCCCTGAGCCAGCAGTGTCCTTGTGGCTGAGACAATGGTATCCTGGGGTGAATTAGGAAGAGCATTACCAGCTGGGCAAGGGAGATGATCCTGCCCTTGTGCTCGGCCCTGGTGAGGCCACATCTGGAGTGCTGTTGTATCCAGTTCTGGACTCCACAGTCAGTGCAACAGAGATAGGAAGCTCCTGGAGCATATCCAGCAAAGAGCTTCAAAGTCAGGGGTCTGGAGCATCTGTCTTACAAGAAAAGGCTGAGGGAGCTGGGCCTTTTCAGACTTGAGAAGAGACAACTGAGAGGGGACCTTATGAATGTCTGTCAGTATCTGAAGGGAGGGTGTCAGAGGATGGAGCCAGGCTCGGCTCAGGGATGCCAAGAAACAGGGTAAGAGGCAGTGGGCAGAAACTGATGCACAGGAGGTTCCATATGAACATAAGGAAGAACTTCTTTAGTGTGCAGGTGACCATGCACTGGAATGGATGGTCCAGAGAGATTGTGAAGTCTCCCTCACTGGAGATGTTAAAGAACTGTCTGGACACAATCCTGTGCCATGTGCTCTGGTATGACCCTGTGTGAGCAGGCAGGTTGGACCAGATGACTCACTGTGGTCCTTTCCAACCTGACCCATTCTGTGACTTTGTTTTCATGCACCCATCTTGACTGGGATAAAAATTCATGCACATCCATACTGTATTTTATTGATATTTAATAGTGATAATTTAGGATAGCTGCTTGGCTGAATATTAAAATTGAAGTAGGGGAGCTTCATGTGAAATCTTGAATTTGTGTGCCTACCTTGTGCAGACGGGATCCAGACTTGGACTACTTCAAACTTGCTGCATAGCAGGGCCAGTTTTACTACTGACATGTCTTCAGGAATTACTTTTGAAAAAATCTTCTTGAAATTTTGAAGTTATTTTAATTAAAGGGGTATAATCCCTACAAACAAATGTGTAGCTTAGACAACACACAGTTTAACAGGACTTTAGCCCATGTGGTTGGGAAGATAGGAAATAGAAGTCTCCATTTTAATCGCTATTCTCAAACGTTCCAATGCTTGAGAATGTGCTGTGTCTTCTACCTCAAATCACATTATCCATGATTGTGGGAAAGAAGTACAATTATTTTCATTTTATAGAGGAAAAAGTTGAATCCAGGTAGGCATTGCATGACTCTGGTAGTGTCATTACAAGTTGTTCATTTTCCCAGAGGAAGAAGAACTCTGTGAGAGAGATTCCTGTGATTAAGTAGTGGCACAGAAGTAGATACTGGCAAAATTGACAAGTGGAATGTGAAAAGCCTCACCATCAATTACAGGCATTTTGCATCCAACAGCTTTGCATTTAATAAGTATTTCTAAATCATTTTCAGAAGTTCTGCAAATTGTTTCTGACAGCAGATTTTTCCTTTTCTTGGGACAGCTTCATTGACTGGAATGCAGCTTGTGACAGCCAGTTTTCCAACATGTATTGTCCGCTAGAGATGAATGAATATGGTGCTTTCCCAGAAGGTAAGATGAAATAAAGCTTATGAATTATCCCAGAGCCATGGTTGTTTTACTCTCACCCTTTAAAGAACAAAAGGCTGAGCTGGTCTACACACACACGGGTGTTCATTGCTTAAGTGGACTTCAGCTGAGTGCTCTGTAGTAATAAACAATGACTGCATGTGGTGGATGAGAAGATTGGCCTTTGTATAGAGTTATTGAGCCTGAAAAGGCAGTATGCAGGACTCTCAGAGGGAATGGAGACAAATGCTTGTGTCTACAGTATTACACATATCTTTTTGCACAATTTTCTTTGTTTCCCCTCTGGCAGGCTTCTGCCTTCCACTGTGTGTGAAATACAAGGCCTCTTGTGACCAATTATCTTTCCAGGCTAGAGTTTCTTGGCTTGGGAAGCACACTGGCAGCAATCTAGAATTCTTTAGCATTACCTACCTAAGTAATAATTAAAGTTCAGACTGCAGTATCCCAGGCAGCACGGTAATCCCTCGGGTGCTTAGAGCTCAGACATGTTGGCGGTGAGGACTGGGTAGGTTCTGCCATGCATGTTCTGTCTAATAAAGACTCTGTTCTCCAGCAGAGGGATTGCCAAGTCTCTATCCTGTCCCCCTGATAACAATTTGTTCGTGGGTCCCTAATACAGAGTGGCAGTCCTGTTGACAGAAATTGATAGGCTTTGCTGTTTGTGCTACCCTGACACTGTCTGAAGGCAATGAAGGATTAGGTCAGTAGAGCCTGGCTCCCCCTCGAGAAGATTCAATGTTCCTCCACAGAAATGTTAGTAGTGTTTTGTGTTGCAAAAGCCTTAATTTGTCTTCCTGATTTTATAAATTGCAGAAAACATGAACTACCCCAGTGGCTTCCCAGGTACTGCAGCAGTGCAGAATACAGCCTTCATTGACCAGAACTGTCCCTCCACCTGGAATGCTCCTCCCAACATGCCACCTGCCTGGGAGCCTGCCAGTTACGTCAACTCCACAGTGAGTATTGTCCCTGTGAGGCGCTGCCTTCGTGTGCTCCTTCAAAGCTGTCCTAGTGTATTGCTGTCTTTTCCCTACCTGTTGCTTACCTGTTCTTCGTCAATCTTTTAAGTAGCCTGATGTTTGTATTTAATGCTGGCATTGGTAGCCCAGGTTTTTCCCAGCTGTTTGTCAAGGATGTTACCAACCTTGTCTGCAAAATTTTAAGATGATCCTTTGCCTGAAAATTGACTAAAATCAGCTTAAATATGGAAAAACATTTTGGGCTTATGTAGTCTACTGAGACTTTTTTCTATCAAAATCAGCATGTCCAAAACCCAAAAAGTGCTGACAGCAAAACCTGGAAGGATTTGAAAACTGAAGAGCTGAATGGACAGCTGTGCTCAGTGACTTTGACAGGGCTTTTTTTGCTAGGAAATCCAAGTGATTTAAGGTGGATTTGTGCAGATTTCAGACCTGTTTACTCCAGACTAGCCATGTTTGTAATCCCATAGTGCAGTGTAGTAACTTCAGTTCAAGGTGGTCTTTAATTGTAACCACCTTCTCTTCTGCTCATATTTCAAAATCCTCTATTTTAGAATTTTTTTTCATTTACTGTAGGTTTTGAATAAAACTAACCAAATAAAGCAAGAGATATTTTCAACTGTAAAAATGAAAATTCTTCCGTGTTAAAAAGTGGCAAAACTGGTAGAAGATTTTTTCCTAAAATAAACATGGCTTTATTTAATATTTTATTCAGGAATGCCAGGAAACACAGAAGGTAGAGATTGGAAAATGCATTAGATAATTCAGTTCATTTCCCTGGCGAGCTTTTCTCCACAATGCATTTCAATGTTTCATTCAGTTTTAAAAGTCCCAAGACTTCCATGACCTTCGCTGAGAGACTTCCTTGCAGACTAACACATCTTGCCCTCCAGGAGGTTCTTTATAAGCTTTCAAAATTTTCTAACTAAATTCCCAAGCTCCCAATTATAGTCTCATTTTTCACACTGAATATCCCTTTCTGCTCCCAGCATGCACAGTCTTTCTGGACTGACACATATTTGAGCCTTTTTCTTGTCATTTCTAGGCATCCTTCTCTTCTCACTTTAATTCTCAAAGTATGCATGGTGATCTTTGTGTGTCTTCCATTTCTCCTCTGTCTCCTTTAACAGTCTGACCAGAACTGGGTAGGGTATTGTTGTTAGAGTAGTATCTGTGCCATGCCAGGGGGGAGCTCATGTGGCCCCATTCGGTATGGGGCCTTTCAGCACACCCACACCCACGTTAGTGCTGCCGTAATATTTCTGGCAGCAATATTTCTTTGTAATCCCCTTTGTGGATTTCCTAAGTTTTCTGCATAAATGTTGCTTCCTCTCTCCTGTTTAGTACTTAGCATTTCCAGATTTTCTTTGGCAAATGGTCCACGTTGCAGTTTTCCATGCTGGTTTTATCTTGCTCTGCAGCCCTACCTCTCAAGCACCCGAAGCTTGTCTCCAATGTCTGGACTTTTTGGTTCCATCTGGGCACCTCAGAGTGATGTTTATGAAAGCTGCTGCCCCGTCAGTGCCACGACTCAACATTCAACCCACGTGGAGAACCAGGCAGTTATGTGTAAGCAGGAATACTATCCGAGGTTTAACCCTTTCCGTGCCTACATGAACTTGGACATATGGACTACAGCAGCCAATCGAAATGCAAATTTCCCACTTTCAAGGGACTCGGGTTATTGTGGAAATGTGTGAAAGGAATTTGATTTCAAAATGTGAATAAAGATGCTTGCAATTTTGATTACTAGAGTAAGCTGGTTGCTGAATAGATTACAATGTTGGTGAATATTTTGGCACTTTTATATTGAAAATAAATTTTTTTACTGAAGTCTGAGCATTCAGTGCATTTTAAAAAGCACAGCATATTCAGGATGCTGTTAATTGTCTGGTGAAGGCTATAGACTTAAAATTCAGGTTTTTCATGAATGAGGACAGTATTCTTAAGAGCATCCATGAACCTGTACTGCACATGTTTCTTCTGAAGTTTACATTCTGTGGTATAAACTAGGAGTGGCTTAGCATTTGTAGGTACAAACTTACACCCATTGTATCTGTACCAAACAGTAACACTGGGGACCTACCTGTTGATGCAGATCAGAGTTTCCAGATGGTGCCACTTATAGTGCTGATCTGGTTGTTTGTGAACACAAACTTCTGGCAGTAGAAAAGTGTCTTGTCTATCTGGCTTCAAAATGCAAGTTGTCACTTGGACAGTGTTATGCTTGTGCAGTGTGGGTGAGTGGGCATTTCTTCCAGGAACTTTTCTTATGAGTGACTCCTGGCATTTTTTGTTTTTATTTTTAGCCTTCATGTTGCAACAGCATTTTCAGTGCGTGTAATTGCACTTGTTTAAAATGCCAAAGCTTGAACTGAAAGAAATGTTTATTTGAGAGCAGAGTTCACACCACTCCCCAAAACACAATACCATTGTGTTGGCTCATGTTAGGAGACTGAAACTCTCTAGTGGGAAAAGTAGCTCAGGAAGTGCTGCCACCCATGCCAGCACCCAGTCCATCATGCAAGATGTCTCTGCTTACCCTTCTTGTAGAGCCTTTTCTTCTTCATGGCAGAGTGGTCTGGACATCAGAAGGAGCGGGAGGCATCCCTTAGGTTCAGAGATGTCCTCGGCACAAGGGCATTTCTCAAGCCTGAAGAGAGAGTGAAGGCAGACCCAGTAGCTGTCTTGTACAGCTGCTTCAAGAGGAGCCACAGAGATGGCAGAACCAAATTCTGTGTTGTGGTGGCCACAGGCATTATGGCAAGTGGCAATGGTCATAGGCTGCCACATGGGAGGTTGAACATGAGGAAGAATGATGTCCCTGGAGGGGCATGCTGCAGGAGGGCGATGCTGCAGGAGAGCACGTGCTTCAACAGGTGCACAGATCTCTGCTTGATGTTCATGACGTAGCTGAAAGAAGCCATATGTGACGGGCTGTAGCGGTGGTGGCAGTCCTTCCCCTCATGGCAGGTCAGACTGGAGACCACCAGGGTCCAGATACTATATTAAGAATTCTGTGAAGTTGAGCAAGTTCCTTTTTGCTACTTAATTTCCTCTTGCCCTTTGCTCACAGAGTGACTGGAAGCCAAGAACTCTGACAATAAGAAATCAAGAGGTTTTTTTATTTGTTTTTGTTCAAAGGCAGAGCAGAAAAGGCACTGCAAGATAGTTCACAGCCTCCATGCAAGGCTACTCAGTAATCTGAGCTCTCAGACCTAAATTCTGGCCCTGCCAGTATCACCACATTGCTGAGCTATCAGACCAGCTCCTTTATCTTGCTGGTTTCATCCAGAAATGCCATTCCAGGGCTTGAAATATTTTAGCAGAAATAGCGCATTTTCGCAAAGGGTTTGTTTCAGTAAATCAGCAGTTCCTGCAAAATAAGTTTTGCTGAAAGTTACCCTGCCAGCTATGCTTTCACGTGTGTTTGGGTTAGTTCAGAAGGTGATCAGGGACTGGTTGGGAAACTCAAAAGCTGCTACATTTACCTGCTCTGATTGCTCGTTTGGAAGGTGGTCCTGAGCCTTCCTTTGGTTTTGATGTCAGAAAAATGGAATCGTCACTGAATGCTTCTCTGAACTGTGGTGTTTTAATTGCTCGATCAGGAATCAGCACCCGGAGTCTTCGGCTGCTTTCCATGATGTGTTGTGCGGGGCAGGAATTTGTTTGACTCAAGTTTAATCGTAATTGCTTGTGATTCTGAAGGAAAGTTCACCTGTTCCTATGAACTTTGATGCTCCTGAAATTGGTACTAAGCCATGAGAAGTAGTCATAACCACTGACATGCTTTCTGTGCACCTTCTGCCTATGGTAGGAGACTTCAGGAGGAATAGAGTGGGAGTACAAACACAATAAATACAGATTAAAAAAAAAAAAAAAGTGATCCTTTGGTTTGAAATGCAATTAAGTTCTTTATTCCCTGGATAATATTGCTTTTTGTATAGCTTGCATGGATTTTGCATTAAAAGGTACAGGAGAGAGGAGAGGACATGGAAAGCTGTGCTTAGTCGTCTTAGTTTATTCTGTTAATTCCATTCAATGTTTCAGGGAGATCCTTATTTTCTGTGTGCTGAAGGGAGGCTTTTCCTCAAGTTTTAGTGTAAGGACTTGGATTTCTTACAAACTGCAAGATTTCGCCAACAAACTGTAACAACAACCTCAAAACCCTATGGAGTTCTGATAGGCACTGAGTCCTTGTTGTAAGTAAAGTGTATGTTTCAAACACAGTCAGTCACTGGAAAAGAGAGGAAAAAATGTATGCCATAAACCAAGCAAAGGCTTGGAGAATTTAGGGAGAGCAAAACCAGATAGAAATTTTTGGAAAAGTAGACCTGTGTGAAAAATTTGGTCAGACTTGTTAAAAGTGCCAACAAAAGACAAGGGGAATGAGCCACGAAGAGTTTGAGAAATACTGCGAAGAAAGGAAACAATCATTCCCTTTAATTGAACCAGAACAGATCAAGAAGTAATTCCCTCGGGGAGCTCTGTAGTATTAGGCAAAGTTTTTCATATAACTTTTCATAACAATAACTAAGGAATGTAACAAGCTCATTAAGGTTACTAGAAATAATTGCTGCCATCAGGAGACATCTGTAGCTTAATTAGCAATCCACTTGAATGCAAGTGCATTTGGGCTCAGTTAAAAATCATTCCTCCTACAGTAAAGGGAAAGATGAAATAATTGCTTTGTATCAAAGTGATTGTAATTCTGCTGGAGTGAACTGGAGAGGCTGTTCTAAAGACATCTCATTGTCAGGAGCAAAGTAATTTCCAACTTCCTGCCTTGTGCCTGTAGTGGCATTGGGAGCTTCACTGATCTCTCTGAAACTGGTACCCTTTTTTTTAAGAGATTTTGGCAAAAGTTGTTCTTGGTTAACCAATGAAATGCTTAAAATTGTAAAGGGAAGACCAAAACCACCACTATAAAAGAGCAAGAGCTTGCACAGTTCACTAGTAGGGCTGATGAAGGAGCAGGGGGAAAATATCCCCATGGATGCAGTTCCAAGTATTCAGTATTGACTTTGGTCACAGTGTGAGCACTACAGTCTCCAGACATTGTCTGTTTTCCTAAGAAGAGAACTGGGAAGAATTGACAGCTACCCCTGCTTTCTGTTCCCAGCAGGTTTGTGGCTTCTTGTATGTGTACTGAGAACCAGGGATATCACGTTATCACCGTCCTTGATTTTCACAAGGTATAGCGGCCAAGCCTGCCTGGTTGTGCCAGTGTTTCCATTATGGAGCCAGAGAATGTTCCTGGAGGTGTATTGGTACTATGAGAGACAGCATTTGGGCAAAACCAGAATCTGCAGCAGGGTCTTTGTCTGCCCTAGCCTTGCCAGGCTGCAGCAAGCCCCTCACAGTATAAAACTGCGGGAAGGGGAGCATCCAACGCAGCTTCCCTGCAGGAGAGAGGCAGTGCTCCGTTGGGACCCTCTTTTGTTGGTGTATGAGGCTGGCACAGCGTTGAGCTTGCTCCTGCAGGGAGGGATTTGGACTGCCCAGCAGCCTGGCTGCCACCAGTCTGGCCTGGGAGCCTGGTTTGAACTCCTTGGGAGCAGCAGTCAGGCTATGCCAAGCTGTAAGTACCCCCTGCGGGATCAGAGCTGCAGGGACAGTGCTTGTCCCCAAGGCAGGCTCAGGTGGGGAGCACCATTGCCACTTGCTCATGGGAATTTGTCACAAGCTCAGTGGCAACTGGCAGATCTGTCCAACAGCTCGTGCAGCTGCACCTGGGCGTGCAGGACTGTTCATCTGCTTGAAGAAGCGATGACCAGCAAGCAGCAATGCTGTCAGAATGAGCCTAAAGCTCTGAGGGCAGGTGAGAGAGCTGATTGCCGGGGGGCAAGTGAGTTCAGTGGAGAGCTGTTAACTTAATCTTCTGAAGACATCGGAAGGGGAGGAAGCAAGGGAGGTTTCCACCACCTACATTAGGGCTGGCAGTGCCTGCAGCTCCACCACCCAACTTCTTTCTGCCTCTGGAGAAGCCTCCGTGACTCCTGGGAAGTCGTGGCCTTCGCAGCACCGTAGGTTCCTGCAGAGCCCTCCTACCAGGTGAGCTCCTGGCTGATATTTACAGTGGTAGTTTGGGTGTTGCTTTCCAGCATTTGTTTTCTTCCCTTCGATCCTTGTGAAACACCCACTGTTTATTTTTCTTAGTCACTGAGTCACCTCCATCTGCTCTTTTCACATACTTGCTTTGCTTTCAGCAGCTACTGGAAAAAGTGTGCAGTGGCACCTCCCTGTCACCATGGGCGGGTTTTACTTCTACCTTTGATTGCCCCATCCTGTTGTTCAGTCTCTCTGACCACTTCTATGGAGAAAAAGGCTCAGGGCAGGGCTTATCATGTCCTCTTCTGCAACATGCTTGGGTGAACTGAAGGCTCACTGTCTCCCCAGGACTGCTGTACTGTTGTGGCCTTATTCTGCCTGTCAGAAAGGCAGGGTGAGTGTTGGATTGCCGTAGAGACAGAGGTCAGTGTCCTAGCTGGAGAAGGAGGTCCCTGGTGTTGCTTGGGGCAGTTGCCCAGTCCTGCACTGGAGGAGGCTTTGCTGGGCAAGTTCCAGCGGTGCTTCCTGTCTCTGCAAGCTGAGGGATGTGGAGGAGTGGGAGGCAGTGGTATCTCTGCTCTGCCCCATTTTGAGCAAGCGACAGAGCAGAGCAGGGGAGAGGATTTGTTGTCCCAGCCCTGCAAGGTGGTGTTGCAGCTGAGATCCTGGGGGCTTGCACCCACTTCTGCAGCTCATTACTAACATGTGGACATAGGCACTCCTGGCCTGCTGCAAGCTGAGTCTTGCTGTTCCTCCCTCCATCTCTAGAGTGGGTTTCCCTGCAAAATCTGTCTATCTGTGCCTGCTTGATGAAAACACCTCCTTTGTAATTGTGGGCCACACACTGTACAGCTTGCTTTTTCTGCTCTGCTGTACTTCATTCTTACTGTGTTCTTCAGCAGCAACAGCAGCACAATCCCTCAAACCTTTCCTACCCCTGAGGTTGTTCTGAGGGACTTTTCCCCTGGTTGTATGTGGGAGTTACTCCCTGGGCTGTGTGCGGTTTTAGCAGCCTTGTTTAGAGGTGGTAGAGGTTTGGGTGATTCCACACGGCCCCATGCACCTCTCTGCAGATTTTATTGCCTGGAGGCTGCCAGTTAGCTGCACACACAGGAACCATACTGGCTTAGAATGCAGAACCTGCCCAGTGTACAAACTAGAGCCAGATGAACTTCTCTGGCTATTGTGGACTAGCTTCTCATCTACATGAACTGGTGATGTAGTCACTGTGAGCTACACTTCCAGCAGCCAGGCTTGGCTTGCGGCTGAGTGCAAGTGTATTCATCTCATGGAAGGGACAATGTCACCCTCATGAGTGACCAAAAAGGCCCCAACCTCTTCAGTAAACTCAGCTCTTGTGCAGGGATTTTGAGAAGGCAACAGATCATAGCTGTGATTGTCCCTGCCCTCCTCTGGGTTGTGACTGCTGTACCCATGGGCTGACAGGCTGTGCTAGACCTCTTCTCCAACCACTCTGGAAAAATGCTCTGTTTGCTCGAAGCCATTTGGTTTTAATTTTGACTGGATGTACGATGTGAAGGGAAGCTAATGCTTTCACAAGTCTTCATTAGCACAGATGTGGGGGGAACCTATGCCTGGACCCTGCTCCAGCTCTCAGAGACAGAGACATGGAAGGTGGGCTGCCTTCCTTGGGCTGGGCTCCAGCAGGTGCTATTTCAGTATTAGAAATAATATTCAAGAACAGTGCAGGGCTATTTCAAAATTGGAAAGAGCCTTCTTCTCATGTAATGCTGAGGTGCTGCAGCAGTGCACTTGTCCATCAGTGCCTTACAAGAACCTGCTACCATGGCTGGTTCTGATTTAGTGAGAAAAATGTTTCCCTTCATTTACTGAACACAGCCTTGTTAGATGAAAGGTGATTTGCAATGTGGTGTAGGAAATGCTGAAGAGTGCAAACCAGATGTTGAAGATGATGAGGGAAGCTTGCAGAAATGTCAGGAAATGCTGTACCATTCCCACTGCTCCCCCCAGGCCTGTGAGACAGTGGAGCCTATTGCTCTCTATCAGCTGCATTCATATGAGAAAGGCAGCATACCAGCAGTGTTCCTCCAGCTGCTTGCAGGCAGGCTGGCTCATTCTGCCTCCAGCCCATCTCATGATGGTGTATGTACATCCTGGACAGGGCGCATGGCACTTGTGAGGGAATGGAAAATTACCTCATTGCTGCCCTTTTCCAAAACCAGTGTGGGAAGCCCTTGCTCTTCTTTGACTTCCCCCATGTTTTCAGCCACACAACCCACAGTCTGTGGTGTGAATGGTTTCTGGAGCTCAGCGGCAGTTTCGTATTGATCAGCTCTTTCTAGAGCTGCCTGCAGGTCAATCAGTCCCACCGCGCACAAGCAATCAGCTGTCAACCAGAGGAGATGCTAGCCCTATATCTGTTGGTAAAAGCCTCCACTTAATCCCAGATTGCCTTCCTCCTTTCATTATTAGCCTTCAATTAGGCATCTTCCAGTCTCTCCCATTGGCTAAGGACATGAGGCACTCACTGTGTTTGATTTCAGGCTCTCACTGTGTGCAATTTGTGCATTTGCCAAATGACTTAGCATACCAGGTTTCAGTTTTTCCCATCTGCATGTCATTGGCATGTACTGCACTTTCCAGGACTGCTAGAAATCAGACCATAGGTGTCTTTTGCTTAATCAAGGCTCAGCTGTCCAAGTTTCCCCCACCAGCCCTCTGGTGAGCACAGATGTGGCTGAGCAATTTTCTTCTGACACTTTGCTATCACTTTCACCACTCACACATCACAGCAAGTGCAGCTGGTCTCCCTCTCCCAGCTTGCAGGGTTTGCTTTTGCTTTTGATTGCAGTCTTGAACACCCCAGCTCAGCGTGGCCTGGCCTGAGTCATCTGTGGCTTGCAGGGTGGAATGCCCCTGATAGCAAGCAGAAACCTGGGACACAAAGTCCTGATGGAAATGCCCAGGGATGGACAGCCTGCTGAGCTCACAGTGACACAAACTTTTCCTGTCTGTAAGTATTTCTGCCTTCTGAGTGAGGTTCACAGGCAAGATTATGAGTTTCTCTTGTAGCAGCTGAATTTTGTGATCTAGTGTGATACCCTACAGCAATATGCAACTTGTGATTGCCCTCAATTCACAATATCATTAAGGAGAGATATCTTTGTGCCTTTTATAGATGATCTGCTTAGTCACTGTTTGGTGGAGGGTTTGTTTGGACCTTTTTAAAGAAAGCAACTTTCCATTCACTTGAAAGGTTTTTAATAATAATTCAGTTTAAGTACTGATAAATTACAATTAGTTGAAGACCAGATAATGGTTTATACAAATGCTTCACAATCCTTAAGTGAATATGAAATATTTTTTATATCTTTTTTTCTTAGCTTCCCTAGTAAAATGTAAGCCTGGGTGCATCTTCCAGAATGGTGGACATGACTGATAGATACTCAGTAAGCTGCAGGTTTGATTTTGGTTGCAAGAACCTCATGTGCCATTTCCCGTAATAGAGAAACCTGAAAGCTAACCAAGACAGTATTATTCTTTCTGAAGAGCTGATTTGAGGGATTAGCTAAAGAACTTGGCCTTTGTTCTGTCCTTCTCCTTGCTCCCTCTTGTCTGAGTCATCCAATGTCAGTTGAACAGTCCCATCAGGGAACATGTCAAGCACAAGTTCATCTGTCTTAGCCAGAGCATCACTCGTATTTCGTATAGAGAGAGTTTGTTAGAGAAGTCCTCAAAAAACTAAGTATTGATTTCTATGAATAAAAATAGGAAACAGATGGCACCAGTTCCAAGTGGTTAAGTGGTTTTTAACTAGTCCAGTAACTAATGTTCTCAAATGCCTACAAAATATTACAGTTTTATCTTAGCAAAGATCAAAAGAACAACTTTAAAGCACTTGCCAGGCACACACAGCCATGTGTTCTAATAGACGACAGACCAAATGTATCCTTACAGTAATGGGACTGACTTGCCAATTTCAAATTCCCCCCTGTATTCCTGCAGGGAATAATGCCTAATGACTGCTCTGGTTGAGGTTTTTTTATTATTATTTTTATTAGTACTACTGTGGACCCAGTGTTGCCTCGAACATGCTGCAGGTATTAAGAGAAGTCTGCAAGTCTGGGATCTGAGAGAGAGTCTGGTAAGGAAGCATTTCATGAGAGAAAGGAGTAAGAAGCCTCTGGAGCTGCCCAGGTCTCCTTAAGTGTCTGTCAGCATCCACTGCTGTTTAGATCAGTCTGCTTACTCATGAGTATCTGTATTAATTCCTAGAAAAGTACAAGGAGAAGACAGACCATAGCATGCCTGACATGGATTTGCAGAAGCAGGCCCTGCACTGCAGCACAGTCTCTCAGACAGGTTGTATGAATGATGTCTAAGATGACCGCACCCACGGGAACTGCAGCACTGCCTAGCAGCAGGTGGAAATGCAGTGTACCACCTGCTGCAAGCTCCAGAAACCAGCCTCAGTTGTACAATTTATTCTGAAAACTGTTTTCCAGTTGCACAATTTATTCTGAGGACAAAAGAGGCCATTGTTCACGAACTGGAATAAACCTTTTGGAGTCTACACTGTGTGGAGTTACAGCTGAGCTAATGCTTGCCCTTGTGTAAGATGCTTTGATTAGTTTGTCTGCACAACAGCTGCTTCTGCTTTCCACAAACACTGCACACTGGCTTACAGTCTGTCTCTCTCTGGTGCCTGCTGCTCTGCTCTGAGAGCCAAACCTCTTGCTGTGGGAGGGGAATGCTGCTGTGTGTGCCGGCACTCTTGGCCCCTTTTACCTTACTGAAACTTGCCTTCCCAGGACATAGGCTTCTCTTTTGTTTCCCTGCTTTGTGTGTCACATGAATGGTTGTTTTTAAGCAGTCTAACCTTTTACTTAGCTCGTTTGAAAGGCATATTTTTGGCAGTGGAGATGGAAATATAAGCACACTTGAGAAATCTCTGGATCTGGTAATGGTACCTTTCCCCTGCATTCCACATCAAAACAGTCTGGTGTTGAGTTTCTAGAAGCTCTATGTATGAAGCTGAATGTCGATGTCACCTCTAAAAATTATGCAAAAAGTCTGTAGCAGGGATTTTTTTCCCTTGAATTTCATCTTACCCATTGGATTTTAATGTATCTCCTGAAACAAAGAGAGAAGGAAGGACTGTCGCCTTTCTTTTTGTAGGTAGTTGTAGAGTGTAGCAGTTATCAGCAAGTCACAGTTAGTGACATTTGTGCAGTGGTTTAAAAATTAGAAAAGTGTCCTACCACAGTGGCAACCAGGAGAGAGACTTGGGCAAAATTTCGGATCCTGCTGCCTCTTTAGACATGTAAGTGTTTAGCATTTAGTTCTTGCATGCCCCATATTCAACTGACACTGGTGTCTGGAGACTCTGGAGTTTGGATACCTTTAATTGCTGTTGGATTTCTATGTCTGCTTCTGAGTATGCTCAGGATGTCTCAGCACAGCTGGTACTCTGACAGCATCATCCATCTCTGACAGGATCCTGTGGTTAAACACTTGCTTGTATCTTTTTCGCCCACATTTTCTGCAAGGCTTAATCCAGTTCCTAATTACCTGGCTCCTCCAGAAAGCTTGTCCAGAAGAAGCACCTCCTTTATTTCTGCATCCCAGCTGTAGCAGCATTTACAGAGGTTTAGGGAGCCCACAAAAAAATTCCTTCTCTCTGCTATGGAACTGGAGCAGTCATGGTGTATCTTCCCTGAATTTCCTTATTGTCCTGCTTACTGCAGGAAAAGGAGCAGTGGTGACAGCTTGTCTCAGTGATTTCCCCCTGCCACAGGCCTCTTGAACAGAAGGTTATGGCTTCCCAGAGCCAGGCAAAGCCAGTCTGTGTGCAGGAGCAGTCTTGTCCTGCTGCCCACAAATGTACAGGGTAGATTGGGTGGGGACCCAGCTCTCAGCTGCTTTCCCACTGGTGGGGACTGGGAGCCAGGGGATCTTGTTGCCCTTCTGACATTCCACCCTGGAGGAGAGGGAACAAGCAAGCCCTCAGTACCTTCACTATCTGATTTTCCCTTTAAAATGCATTTGAGGTTCATCTAATTGCAGAGTATGTGCACTGCTAAAGGTGTGGCTTTATCAACAAAGTTGTTTTCTTGCACACCAGAGGTCACAGGGAAAAGCAAGGTTTGGAGGGGAAGGAAAACCCCTGGCTGAGCTCTGGAGTGGGAAGTGCAAACCTTTTAGGACAAACCAGCTCTAAAGCATGATGGTAGGCTTTGCATTTGGCAGCTGGTTGGGGCTCTTGCTCTGCCTGAGATTTCCAAAGGCTTTCTGAGCTGGTCCTAGCATGGTTGCATGAGACCAGCAGCTTCCCTATCCTTGCCTTCCTTGCTAGAGATGTCCTTCACTCCTGATAGGTTCCCAGAGAGGTTTTACTCCTCTTTGGATGGCAAGAATCTGGAGTCAGTAAGGCTGATCTTTGAAAAGACAAAACAAGATCTATTAGTCATTGTCCATTTCTTTATTTGTTTTAGGAATTTCCTGGTTTCGGTGTTGTACAATGTTTACCAAGGACGAGCAGCCAAAGTAAACGCACGAAAGAAAAATTGCAAATGAAAGAGCCAGCCACATGGCACAGCTGGTCCCTTGCCTCCAAGAGCCTCAGTCGTTTCAGATTAGGTGCTCACTTGGCATTCTCCTGCAAACATGCTTGCAAGGAATCATCCTGGGACAAACCTGCCTCCATGCACAGCGACTGACAGAAAGCTGAGGCAGGTCTGGAAAGACTCTCTAGCAAGAGGGGGGATTAATGTGCCTGCTTGTTAACTTTGGCAGAGCATACAGTCGTCGTTGTGCCAGCAGTGTTAGGGAGAGCAGTTGGAGAGGGATTATTTTATGATTGGTGGCATTCCTGGGGGATGGGGCATTTATTTGGAGCCTTCCTGCAAGGAGTGAAAAACAGACGGGAGCACAAAGCAGTTCCTTCACAGACGGCAGGCTGTTTCAAAATGAGGAGCCAAAAAAGATGGAAACGTTCCCTTCTCCCTTAATCCAGTTGCAGACCTGACTCACCCTGACTGAGGGACTGGTATCAATATTGTCCTGTTACTCAGTGGGAAGTTATGAGCTCACAGATTTCTTGTCCAGCAAACCAGCTTGCCAGCTCCTTGCTGAGTTCCCCCTGAAATGGAAAGGGCTGCCCAGCCTGGAGGCAGGATTTCTCCACCTGCAGGAACAGGGAACCAGCCAAACTCATTCACAGGCTGTGTTTCATCATGAGAAGTATGAGAAATACTTATTTTACAGAAAAGTTTAGACCACTGCACAGTAGGGGAGAAGAGTCCAGCCAACCTTCACTTTACCCATCCCTTCTCCCATTACTCATTGCATTTTTGGTAGTAACTCTTGAAAAATTCTGTTCAGCTGGAAGACTTTGCAAATATCAGAGAGGACACTGTCAGAGGCAAACATGGAGACACCAGAGAGATCACCAAGAAAGATTCCTCTCAAGAGAGGGTTGTACATCTCAGTATGCTCTGCCTGGCCTTTAGTGAGCTGGAACAAAGAGTTCAAGGAATGAACCCCAGAGAAATAAAGTACTCCAAAGAACTGATTTTAGGGAAATTTGTTGACACTATTAATCATGGAACATTCAAGAAATTAATTTTAAATTATGTCATAAATATAGCGCATGAAAGAAGTGCAAATGTAACATAATTTCTATAAATAGAAAAGCATATTTATGCTGACACTTGTGTAAGTTATAAGCTAAAAACAAACCAGGTGGACAGTCTGTTGGGTAGGAGTTGTTAGACATTGGATAACAAGATCCAAAGAAACAAAGATCCTGTGCCCACAGGTGCAAACTTCACAGTGAGTTAAGCACTGAAGGCGTATCACTGGAGTTGATACAAGGTAGGAGAGTGCATCCAATCTGATGCTCTTTCCCATGGTGGAGCAGATGTAAGGTAGGAAAATTCTATTACCTTATGGCTATCTCTCAACCAACTTATTCTGGTCCTGTAGTTTCAGCTATGGAAAAGGAACTTGGTTGTTGTTTGCTGGTTTTTTACCTCTGTTCTCTTTGATTCCTCTTCCTTTGACAACTCTTCAGTCCAAAAGCTGTGAAAGGCAGAGCAAATTACTCAAAAGCATGAGTTACCGTGCTTTCTACACTCATTAGAGCTATGCAAAACTCTTTTTAGCATTGCTACAACCCTCTGTTGCAATGCCACGACACAGCTATGCTCTTCCTGGCACGTCCAAGTAACTTACTCAGGATGTTAGAGAGCCATTCAGGTCAAGTTTGTAAATATAGGTATTTCACAGCAGTAGAAAACGCCTTGGTTTTGGGGTTCATCATCTGGTATGGTGAGTTTCTTTCTACAGATACTGTGATAAAGACAAAAAGGCATCACAGGCACAAGCTGCACGGTCTTTTCTGAATCTGGCATGACTAAGCTGGTACTATTACAGTCAAGAAAACTCACAGAAGAGCAAGAAATGCAATCTGAGGATAATTTAGAAGGAGTGATTAAAATAGCTGAGTATGTGCTTGAAAATCAGCTTGGGCTGTGAATGCTCTGATATTGGAAATTGCTTATTTTTTGAAGATTGTTTGGTGGCCCTATCAGAAACCACGCACGCTTTAAAAATATTTACTGACATCTTTTTATGATCAGGCTTTTAATTTTCAGCAAAAATTATGTTTTTATGCACATTTACAACTTGGTTTAAGTCAAGCTTCTTAAAGATTTGTTCAAAAAATTATACAATTGCAAAAGAAGACAATAGAAATAATCCCTGCAAGAGACTCACAAAACATATCAGTTTTCCAGTGAGGAAAAAAACTGCAGGATATAGTACCTTAGATATTTTGGTATTTTTAAAAAATGTGGAGTTTTATAGGCTATAAAGCCAGAAAAGAACCTACACTGAAGAAAGAACTTCTGAGGTCTTGAATATCTGAGAAAAAAAAAAGAAAGATTTGGAGTTGACTAGTTTTTGATTTCTGAAATCCACTGTTATGTCTGAAATATTTCATGGCATCAGATAGAGAGGGACTCAGCAGCTGAATGAGAATCCTGAACTACCTGTGCAAAATACATCCTGGCATTATCTTTTTTGGAACAAATACAAAAATCTCAGTATTTTTATGGTACATGATAATGATCTGCTTTATTTCGTGCTCAGATTCTTGCCCAACTGTTAAACACAATTTTTTTCTTTCGTAAAACAAGCAGTTAAATACGTATCTCTGCATCCCAGCAAAGTGCTTTCCACCTCCGTACAGGAAACAAACTCTAGCTGGTTCTGCAATGACTTGCTCCCATTCCCAGGAATGTTTCCCTTCCATTAAAAAAAAAAAAACCCAAGAAACAAAAAACCCAAACCAAAAGATTAAAAAGAAAGTACTTTTTTCTGCCTATTAGCACTAAATAGGCATAAGCACAAAATATGTCCATGCATTCCTCTTAATGAGGCAAGACAAGGTTTATTGAACCTTTCCCATACTGGAATGCATCAACATGCATGTCCCTTTGCCCAGCCTTTCTTGAAGGAGCTTTTACTTGAAGCTGAGTGAAGCTTTTTTCCTCCTTATGGGAAATTCCAGGGCCAGGATGTTAAACCCTAACTTCCTCACAACAGCCTGCCAGTGATGGCTTGCACCCGGTGGGCTGTGACAGGGTGTGTTCTATCCTGGTGAGATGAAATGAAGCAGAAGCTGTTGAAACAGCGAGCGTAAGAGATCCATTCCTCTCTTCCTGACCCTGCCCCTCTGGTAGTGCAGCCTGTGCTGGGAGCCCATAGCCATAAGTGTTTGTGGCTCTGTCCAAAAACCTGCAAAATCTTTGTTTGGAAACAGGAATTGCACCTCTTTGTTTAAAAACTGGAAATATGGCTTAGGTGTCCAAATACCATTCTGGGCAGCCCATAATAGATGACCTCTGTCATATAGTCTGGGATACAGCAAAGCAAACTGAAAAACAGAAAAGAGTGAGATAGACGTAGAGCAAAGAAAAAAAGTCCTTCTAAACACTGTGTGAGTGGTCCTTGGGAAAGTTACACAGAAGTATTTCCTGAAGATCTCTAAAACAACTTAAGAACCAGCTTTGTATGTTGATAATGTTGAGCCAATCAACATTACGAAAATTTCAGAAGGTATTTTAAGAGAAAATATGATTTCCAGATTATGTCTGTTTTTAGGGGATGGATCCCTGGCAGCAGTAAGCTGGGAGCCTAGCTGCCCAAGTACATTTGGGCTGACCTCTGAGGTCTCAGTACCAGGTATGTGTTTCAGGTTTCTGAGCTTGATTTCCTACAGCTTGATTAGGCTCTGCCTCTGGCATGCCTATGGAGATCCAGGGTTGCCAATATGGAGAGTATAAGGGCTGGTGTAGCCAAGCTGGTCTGTCAGAAAAGCTGAGGTCAAGGCTGCTCCAAGCAGCATGGGTCTTGGCCATGTCTCACCATGTATGGTTCTCATACCTGCATCTTCTCTGGGAGCTGGACCCCTTACACAGGGATGCAGGAAGCTCTGGGTGATGCTCAGAGGAAGTTGTACTCAACCGGATATATTTCCAGACAGACCTCTCCCCCACGCGCACCAAGGGAGATCATCAGTTGTTGGTATCAGCTTTACATTTTACCTTTCTCTCTGCAGCATGCCAGGAAACCTCCAGCCAGATGTGGGTGCCATTGATCCCACTGCACATCCTGCAATTGTGTGTGGCTGAGATACTCATCAGCAGAGCTGACTGGTGTCCAGCCCCATGCAGGCTGGGGGAACAAGCAGCAATGATTGTGGGGACCTCTTGCATGTGAGTTGTCTCAGAGTTCTCATTTTGGAGTAACAAATCTGTGTGGTGGTAACAGGATTTTGTGTGTTTGTCACAGTGGTCTTCAGAATAGGGTGCCAAAATTTGCCTTTTTTTGCTGCATATTACTGGAAAATATGTATTTACTGTGTATCCTAGCATTCCTGTCAGAAACAAGTTTTTTCACTGTATCTAAAGAACGAGGTGAGAAAGGAACTGCATTGTCCAGCTTTGCCTTGCATGTAGGCTCTTTCCTGTTGATGCAGTTTCCTTGGGAGTCAAGAACTCATTAGAAATACTTTGGCAGAAATTAAGTGTTTTCTCTTGTGAGCCATGCTGTTACATCTATGCTAGAAAAATGAAACTTTCCCTATCATTAGGATAAGCTTTGGTGTCTTAGCCTGTGGACTTCCCTGCAAGCTGCTCCTCATTTAAGCCAGCAAATCAGTGCTGTGTTTTTCTAACTCAGTGCTTTCAGACAGGATATGACAAAAATAAATCAACAACTCTGCTTCCTTCGATGAGGAGGTGCTGTAGGCTGGCTGTTGAATGAGTAACCAGTTATACATCATTATCCTGCTCTGCCACAACTGCAGGGTGAGGATTGTCCAGAAGAAAAACAAAGGTGATCAGGTCCTTTGCATTTAAACTTTCAGTTTGAAGATCTAACAAGGGGATTGAGCAGCTGTCAGGGTAGGCCTGATATGGAACACAGCAAAGTTAAAACGGTTTACTTTTCTTTATCATGTTTTTGTTGTAGCTTGAAGATGAACTCCTGAAGCCCTGCAAGACAGATTAAAGCACAGGCACCAGCAGTGCATGCAAAAGATTTGTTCCCAGAACCATGAAAGGATGCCAAGCCATTCTGCTTTCAATTACATGAGTATTATACCTTCTGCTCCAAAGACTGCAAGGACAGATTTGACTTTCGACTTTTCCTTGCTATCCTTTTCGGGGCGGGGCTTAAGAACGTCCCGTGTTCAGCCTGCCTGGCACTGCTGCAGCCAAGCTGACATGCTGGCACATCCTGGTTACCAGGGGTAAGTATGAGGAAGCAGTTTTGTGCTGTTTACAAAGATGTGGAAAGTGTTTCTGCTTGTGTCAAGGCTGGTTAATAGGTTTGTGTGTCCCTCCCTTTCCTACTGCCCGGGTTGGGTCCCTTCTGCACTGCTCACTTGTCCTTTCTCAACAGGAAAGCAAAAGGCAGCTCTGAATGTGGACACTGACATAGAGGAGGAAAGAGAGGAAGGGAGGGGATGGGCTGCAGGATCCTCCCATGTTTAGACCGGGAACGGAAAGTGCTTAAAGAGTGCATCATGCCTAGTTTGTGTGCTGCTTGTGCTGCTGTTGGATAAATGGCAACATTTAAAGCAAGACAACTTCAAAAATAATGACCACATCTTTATCTTATCCCCATCTACCTGCTGGCAAAGGCTTGTGTGGTATCTCTGCTTGGAACACCTGCAGTTACAAAAGCACCAGCTTGTTGCAGATCCATGTGCTTCTCTTGGGATAATGTAATGTAGGTGAAGGCATGTTGCTTGTTTTGAGCAGTATAAAAGAGGAAGGTTAATCTTAGCTTAAACTTGGAAGAGAAATCACCTACAAGGTACACTTTCATTCAATGCTAAACATGAAGTTACTCTAGAGAAAAAGCAGTTGAAGAGTATTCTCATCTTAAAAGACAGCAGCTTTCTCCTACTTTAGATTCCTTGGTTTCAAAAGAAGTTGTTTTGAGCCATGTTGCAGCTCAATTTGAAAGCTAATGCACTGGGAGGCAGGTGGCTGGTACCTTGTCTCTGTGTGTGGGGCAACTCGAGGAGAGCATTTTAAAGCATCCTCAAACCTTCCTGACCCTGGATAATGTGATAAACCCTGACAATCAGCCCCATTTCTCAGCGTTTTAAGCAGCTTGCTGAAATGGACTGCTTGGTTTGTCGACTGTGGCATGGTCACACCAGTTCTCTCTTCCTGAGAGAAACAACAAACTTGGCCCAGTTTAGTTCCATGATGAGAGGTGGCTGAGCCTGGATGTCAGGAGAAAGTGGTTACTGCTGAAAAAACAGCTGGCACTTACCTCAAGTCTCCATGAATGTGTGGTGATGATACTGTAACAGATAGAAGAGTGTGCCCATTTCACACTAAGTTATGTACATGGTCTTCTTCTCCACAGTTCTTCCCAAATTCAACTAAAATTTTTAACTGTATCATGGAGGCACAATTTTGAAGACAAAAATACATAGAAATGAGTCTCATTGAACCTGGAGTTAATGTTTTGAAAACTGAAGGTTTTCCCTGTTCAAGAACAAGAACCATTTCAGCTGAGAGGTGCTAGAGGGAAGAGGTGGCTTTGGGGAAGTTGATGACATCCCTTCCCTAAAAGACTGTTTCCCTTCTCTGCTCTGCCCCACAGTTGCTTTGTCTCTATTTTACAATGTTGTTATGCTTATCAGCTGTCCTCTGTAGTAGACAGAAAATACAAGGGTATCTCAGTCTTTCAATTTCTTTTTTTCTTAACCTAATGATCAATGCTAATGTCAGTGCAGCGGGACTGAAGTTGCTATGAGATGCATTTGGGCTCTCTGTGGGTTTTGCCACCCTTGATCACAGAAGCTGCTGTGGGTCCTCTGTCACATGTACTCAGGCAGGTATTTCTCGGTGCAAGAGGGCAGGAAAATGTGATAACTTCTGAACACAGAAAAAAAAAGGTAACTGCAACAGGAATGTTAGTGTTTGGGTGTAATGGACTTGCCTTTCAGAGCTGGTAGGATGACTCCCTGCCCCTTTATGCAAGCAGCATACTTGGCTACTTGACCAACCGCATGTTACTTCAGTCAGGTTAAAATAAATACCACCAAACCTCCTCTCTCAAAATTGCCTTTGAGAGATACTTTCCTTCAGACTGTGTCTTGTCCTTCAGCCAGAGTATCATTGTTGACAACAGGACTGTAGTATTCTAGGAAATGAAAGGATGCTGAGTGTTTCTGTAGTACTCTCCTTGACTAAATAATTTGACTCCAACACTTAATATAATATAGGTACTCTATACTCTATATATTGATAATATTTTACAGAACTTACATAACTTGATTGTGCTGAGATGTTCTGTTTCTCAGCACAATGAACAACCCCCCAGTGCTACCAGACAAAAAGTATTGAAAGTAGAGGTACAGGGAGGTGAATGCAGTTCTGCCTGGGAACTATTTCTGCACTTTATAGTGGAGGAAGTGATTATGAAAGAATGACTTGCGCAAAATGGTTTCATCAGCCTGTCCAGCAATGGGAGTTGACTGACGAAGAGACTGACACTAAATTTTATCTTGCAAAGAAGAGAGTTGAAGCACAATCTGTTCCCATTTTTGCATCTCCAGCAGCAGCAGCAGCAGCAATAGAACTGGTTGAAATGTGAGTTTGAAGGGCAAGCCATACATGCTGGACAATCCTGGACTCTTCAGAAGCCCTAGTTTCCTTAGGGGAGCCACCACTTGTGAGAAGAGGTGCAAACTGGTATGATTCACTGGCTGCGTAGTTAAAGGACCCTGGGAAACTGGGAACATGAAGCTTTGTTTGAGGAGAACAGTATTTTGAGGGTGGAATATTTTCTCACTTGAGGACTGTCACCTTATCAGACCTGCCAAAAATTTCCAGCAGGTATGTGTTGTGTTTGCAGGTATGAGGTGACAATTCAGATGCCATGATCAGCACCTGAGGAGACTGAAACACAGCATGCAGTACTCAAGGTAAGTACTTAACCTCTGCTTATTCAGGGTGTACGGGTACTGTGCATCTGCAGTACTGGAACTGTTTACAGTTCAAACTTGGTGAAGTGTCCTTTGGCACCTGTGGCATGGAACACAGCCCTTCTTTACATTAAAATCAGTGTTCTACTATTTACATCCACTGTTTATAGGGTGACAGTAACATCCAATTCCCGTCTGTTACTGGTGTTGTTTTACAGAAAAGTCTGATAGACTTCATTGCATATCAGCTTGCTCTGCCTTTCCAGTAAAGAATGTGAATTGCTTACACAGCGTGCAAAAGGGTGTGGCAGGAGCTCTGCTTTTTGAAGCCCTGAGGCTGGTGAGACTCCATGCAGGGGACCCCATTATCTCTTCTGGAAAGTTTGTGGTCTTGGAAATCTCAGACCACTAGAAGGGCTGAGAGGGGGAGCAGGCTCTGTTTGGGCCATGTAGCCATACAAAATGGGCAGGCTGATGCTGGAAGGGCTGAGAACATTTGTAATCATAGAATCACAGAATCACTTTGGTTTAAGAAGACCCTTAAGACCATTGAGTCAAACCATTAACCAAATGCTGCCAAGCCTACCACAGCTATGTCCCTAAGCACCATGTCTGCTTGTCTTTTAAATACCTTCAGGGATGGTGACTCCACCACTTCCCTGGGCAGTCTGTGCTTGACTGACTTTTCTGTGAAAAAAATTTTCCTGATAGCCAATCTAAACTTCCCTTAGGCCATTTCCTCTCTTCCTGTCCCTTGTTACCTAGGAGAAGAGACTGACCCCCACTTGACAGCCTCATTTCAGACAGTTGTAGAGAGTGATAAAGTCCCATCTGAGCCTCCTTTGACTCCAGGCTAAACAACTATATCTCCCTCAGCTGGTCCTCCCAAGACTTACATTCTAGACCCCCCCCCCAGCTCTGTTGCCCTGCTCTGGACACCCTCCAGCACCTCAATGTCCTTCTTGAAGTGAGCAGCCCAGAACTGAACACAGGATTTGAGGTGAGGCCTCACCCGTGCTGAGTACAGGGGAACAATCACCGCCCTGGTCCTGTTGGTCCCACTATTCCTGATACAAGCCAAGATACCATTGGCCTTCTTGGCCACCTGGTCATATGCTGGATCGTATTCAGCTGCCTGTTGACCAGCACCTCCAGATCCTTTTCTGCTGGGCAGCTTTCCAGCCACTCTGACCCCAGCATTTAGTGCTGCATGGGGTTGTTGTGATCCAAGTGCAGCACATGGTGCTTCACTTTGTTGAGCCTCATACAACTGGCCTCAGCCCATGGATCCATCCAATCCAGATCCCTCTGTAGAGCCTCCTTACCCTGCAGCACATAAACACTCCCACCCAACTTGGTGTTGTCTGCAAACTGAGGGTGCATTCGATCTCCTCATCCAGATTGTTGATGATCTAACCATCTTACCCTGTTTGGGGCCGAAATATCCAGCTGTAGGATGCTGAGAGGAGGCATAATGTGAGAAATGAAAGAGGTGAGAACCATAGCCAACTGCCTATGAAAAGCCAGGACACCAAGGATGATCCTTTATAGCTCTTAACAAGTGATACGGCTGTACTCTGGGGATGAGCAGCACACCGTGGTTGCAGGACTAAGAAGCTCAAGTAGGAGAGGAAGACTGATATCACAAGATAACACTTTCAAAAAAAATTAATCTGAGATTACTAATAAAATAGTGCAGGTTTTCAAGAGTTTTCAGGTGCTGTTCAAAATTAATATTTGACCCTACCTTCTCTCCTGTTTCCTACAGCAAAATGTCCATCCAAGCAAAACACAAATCAAGAACTACAGACACCTGGCGAGTGTTTGCCATCTACATGATATTAGCTGCAAACCTCTCTGAACAGCAAGAGCTGAAGCAGGCTTGTCCTTCATGCGATAGCAGTCAGCTTTGCAACTGCTCTTCCATGGGCTTGGACTTTGTTCCCCTGNTCATGAACACAAAGACCTACCTGGAGTGGCCTCTTGAAGAGGAGCAGCAGGAGATGTTTTGGTTTAATTTGAAAATAGCTCTAAGATCTTAGACAGGGATGTTAAAGAATAAATATGTAGTGAATCTACTCTGGATTTGTTTCACTTGCCTGTTTGTCCCATCACTTATCTGCATCTCAGGAACACAGCGCTGGGCTACTGGAAATTCTAACACTTGCTATGATTTTTGTAGCCATCATTCTGAATAGTTGTATAGGTTTGGGCTGGAATAGAATTAATTTTCTTCATAGTTCCTTCTGTGGTGCTGTGGTCTGCCTTTGTGCCCAAAACAGTCTCCATGACACAGGGGCTTTTTCTTTAGTGCTCAACAGTGCTTGCACAGCATCGAGGTCTTTTCTGTTCTCATGCTGTCCTGCCAGTGGGCAGGCAGAGGCTCAGTCATAATTTGGGAGGGGACACAGCTAGGACAGCTGATCCCAGCTGACCAAAAGGATGTACCACACATAATGTCATGACCCATGACAACATAATCAGCACTAAAAGTTGTGGGCAATAAAGAGTAAGGAAGGATATTTGGAGTTACCATATTTGCCTTGCCAAGTAAAAGTTCTGCGTCATGGAGCCCTGCTGTCATGGCAATGGCTAAACATTTGCCTGTTGATAGGATGTAGTGAATTGATTCCTTGTTTTGCTTTGCTTGTGAGCATAGCTTTTACTTTACCTGTTGAACTGCCTTAATCTCAACTCACAAGTTTTCTCACTTTTACCCTTCAGATTTTTTCCCCTATTCCATGGTGTGGAGAGTGAGAGAGTGGATGCATGGTGCTGAGCTGCCTTCCGAGGTTAAACCGCAATAGTTATCTACACGTTAATCAGCAGTATGAGCAAAAGCTGTTTCATTTAAATATTTAATGATGAAAAGTTGTTTAGATATACAGCTATGTGGTTAATGTGTCTTCACCTTTGCAAAAGTTTTAGGAAAGAACCTGCCTAGCCAAGGGGGTTTTGCATTCTTTGTATAAACCACTTCTCATCAAATGCTAAAAGTCAGTCTATGTAACAAAGAATTTTGTCCAAGCTCTCCTAAGTCAGTGGATCGAAGGATTGATTCTCATTATTTCATTGTCACAGCAAGTTAAATTCCCAGATCTCCTGAAAATTGTGGCTGCAAGGCTTAATGTAGAAGTGTGCTTTCCCATTGCAGTTTTGTGTTTTGTAGCTCATAGGTTCTATAATTTCCTTCATGAAAGACATCTATGGAGGACGACTTCTGTCTAATGTCATTGTACTACATGTGGCAATAGATGCTTCAGACTAGGGTTCAAGTGCTCTTCTGACTTGCACAAGTGGAGTTTAAGCTACTCTCAGCTGCAGTGTGGGAAACACAAATATATAGTCTTTGAATCCAGTACCACGTCCCTCTCTTTGTTCAGCAACCTTAACACAGGCATGAAAAGGGTGTTTCTTACCTTTTGCTCTCGCTGTAAATTTAGTCCATAAAACTAAAGTGGGTGAAGAGCATCCCACATAGGACGCTGTGTTTGCTGTCAGATGGGGCCGTGTTTTCTTGAGAAGGTTACTGGGACAAGGGTCCTAATTGCTGGAAAAGTGCAACAAATGGAAGACTGGCACCAGATTCATCCTTCAGAGCTAATTTAAAAAGAAAGGGGTGTCTTTGTGATATTTTCCTTGTAGTCACAGGAAATTTCGGGGGAACCCGAATAGTTTGAGTCTGGTAGGCCAGAGGGACTATGAACTTCTGGATCAGTTCAGGGCTTAGGTGCAGCTCAGGACATTTCCAGGCACTTACAGAAGCTTTCAAATGGAAACATCTGCAACATTTGGCTGTAACTGTGATGAGACCATGTCCAGGTTAGTGTTTTTATTGCTGCTTTGATCTTGGGCATCTAATGTGGTACAAAAACTCTGTTCAAATACCTCACTGCAACTAAGTGGATTGCATTGGAAATCTCCTCTTACAGCTGGTTACTTGTTATAAGTTTCTTTAGCAAGTTCTTTGCACAGCCAAAATGTCAGTGACCGCAAAGTACCCCTGTTGTTTGCTCACCATTGGGAAGGCTGAGGACACACCTCCTTCCATTACACCCACAAGTAGGCAGCTTTGACAGCACTATGAAAATTAACAGCTTATTTACTTGCAATTATGAATGCAGGCATAACACATTATAAGAATTATTAACTTTGTTGCTTCAGCTAAGCTGAAAAAGCCACCTTCTTTCTATGTACTTAAGATTTTATCTTTTATTTACTTTGCTTTTTATTAAGCACATTGTTTCCTATTTTTAGCATCTAAACCTTACTTTCACCTGTAGATGGCTGCATAAAATATCTGCTTTATTCTTATATATATATATTAAAGTGTAAGTTAAGATTTCTAATAATAGTGTAGAGATGCTTAAAATACTGACCATGTTTAATTTTAAATCAGAAGCTACTTGTGCTGTCTACTTCTTCATTCTAGGCAATAAATCTATGTATTTTTTAGCACGAGCTTCCCATTAAAACCATCAATTTATTTTAATTCTTACTTTGAGAAAATAAGTTTTCACAGCAGGCTATATAGCCTTGCTGTAATACAAAAAGAGGCAAAAGGGTTTTTATCATACCAGAATTCCAGCAATTGCTGTTTTCTGCAGTCTTTTAAAAATAAGTACAGAATATGCATATTACTGTAGGCAGGTAAATATCCAACCCTTTGAATTCTCACCAATAATCTGCATCCTATTCTAGAACCAGTGAGTAAGTAATGCCTTGGATGATGCCTGTAACAATTGACTGCCAAACCACCAGATAGCAGAGACAGTGCAGAAGTTGTCCATACAATATTTGGGTGTTCCCACACAATCTGTTCATAAGGCAGCTGGAGAGAAAAAGCAACAATATGTAAATCTCAATGTTTTTCTTAGTCAGAATCAAAGACACAGTATTGGGTTAAATTTTTGAAGTATCTTTTTTTTGTGTGTATGCTCATAATTTACTTCCTTTTTTTATAGAGGTTAGATTAAAATTAAGTGGCCTATGATTAAATAGGATCTAAGAAAAGAAGCCAAACTTTGTTTTCAGTCAAGCAGTTTTCTACAGACACAAGAACAGATCTTCAACTATTTTTTTACTTGCTAAAGGAAAAATCTTGTTTACTAACTACTAGAAGGGGAAAAAAACACTTATTCTGAAAGCGCATTATATAATTAATAAAAAACAGTTAAAGAACAAAATCCTCTGCATGGTCTTTATAACATTGTAATTTATATATTGTTTAAAGTGATTCTCTAATTATAAAAATTATTTCTAGATGTCTTGAACTCAAGAAGGAAATATATATGCACTTTTATTTTCCTAGCTTGCTTGGGGTCTTATTTAAGGTAAAGGCAAACAGAACTATCATCTTCACTAAATATAATTTCTCCTTAATAATAACAACAGGTTTTTCATTCATTTAATGTGGCCATCTCATCCCTCCACTGCAGATCAAAACAAGAATTAGTAAGTAATCAGGCCATGGTTTAGAAAATCCAAATGAAAAGCACACTTGTTACAGAGAGGGTATGGGTTGTTTAACAACCTCTTCAAATCAACTTTCTTAGGGCAATCTGCGTGAGTTTCATTCTTGCCAACAATGCAGAAGCTCTGGGTGCAGGATTCATGAAATCCAGTATCAGGTGTGTTGTTAAGGAATCTTTCAAATGCAAAAAAGACTCAGCGCTTACACCTGCAAACCTGGTCAAACCATCAACAGATAATTTTTAATGACTGAGTGTGGACACTGGTTTTATAACCAAGCAGTTTCAAATTACTTAAAATATTTGGACAATTTGGAATTATTGTAAAGCTGAATCCAACGTCCTTAACATCCAGATTGGTATTCATATTTTCCAGCTCACAAGAAGCCAGGATACTTTTATGAAGTGCAGAAATGGGTGATTAGTAACTGTTCCAGCACATATTCAATATGTTTCATTTTAGTTTCTGGAATGCAAGATGTGGAGTTGTTTGGTATCCCTGGGTCACTGACTCTTCTGTCAAGCTGTAGGGTACAGGACACTGGTTGAGAAGGGTTCCACATCTGCCTTAAAACTGCCTGGCAAACAGCCCCAGGCACAGCTGGAGGAAATCCTCTGCAGTACACAGGAGTGGAGCCTGAATTAGCAGACCTGGCTGATGGGTCAGCATGCCTGGTCTAATGTTCTGCCAGGCACCCCCACAAAGGCTGTGCACCAAGTACCTGGGAAGGCAGATTTAAGCCTGAAACTATAGGATTATAGCCACTCTTGCACCAGTTTGTCAGCCAAAAATCTGCATGGCCTCAACTTGTGTTACAGAACTGAAAAACTGTTTGTGTTCCTATTTTTACTTCTTCACTATGTTGCTTCTGAATGTGGTTTTGGTTCCTTTTTTTCCTTGGCATTTATTGTCATAATTTTTTTTTTAATGCAGCATAAAAGAAGACAAAATAATAGTTTCATAATTACATGGAAAGGATATCCATGATTACAGGACAGCTGTTAGGTATTTTCAATGATCCCTTCTTTTTTTTATATCCACAAAGACTTTCTGCCCACGGACTGCACAGATGTCATTGGATAAATTTCTTGTTGGTATGCCACTAATGTTGTAAAAGTGTCAAGATTAAATTTACAGGAAAAAAAAAGAAGCTAAAGAACAACAAAATATTTGCTTAGAGTCAAGGATGCAGAAACACATTTCAGCGGCCATCGATGAAAATGGCTGCAGTTGTCCAAGGTTACTAGTGCCAGGATGCACAGTTACCAAAAAATAATTAAAACCTTATTGCTGATGCAAGAACTTTAGCAACCATCTGCTTGATGTTAAGTGACTGGAGTAAGGTGATTGTGTCAGCATAATTCTCTTATTTGAGAGGGGAAGATAGGAGCTATTAAAAGGAAAGGACAAGAAGAGTCTTTCGCAGACTTTGGGGAAGGAAGAAACTTGTCTTCCTATGGCAATTAGGAAAATTTTGTAGTTTCTTTGACATAGAGATCTGCCTTTTGGAAACCCCAAATCCCCACTGGCGTATGGCAGTGGCTATTGCATTAAGAGTGTTCTCCTAATCATAAGATTGTTGAGGAAGTTCAACCTTTGTCTGGTACAAGAAGAGCTCTTCTCCAGGAAAAGTGAGGTTAGTTTACTGCAGGAGTATCCAGCAGACCTTATTGTCATAAATCCAGAGGCACAAGAAATTAAAGAGCTCGCTTCCAGTCCTTGCAAGTAGTATTGGGGGTGATGTACTCTGGCAGGTCCAGCAGTGGTGGAAGCCATTTAGGCAGGAAATCTCCAGAGTCTCTTCCCATCATTCCCACAGAACAAGATAATAAAAAGGCAGCGTCACTGTAAAATCCAAATCAGAGCGGATCAGTCATCAGACTCTTTTCTGTCATAAGACTATGAAAGATTACTCATGTCAGTCTGTTCTTCACTAAAACACCAGAACTTCTTAATTCACCTAGAAATTTTACCTGGGTAGAATTTGAATTTTCTTTATGTTTGTCCAGAATTTCTGCATCCCACTCAGAGCTACTGTGCTGGACTCAGTTTGAGCTGCTGACCAGAAATTCCAGGGATTCCTCAAGAAGGAGTAGATCAACCTCATAATGCATCTGATGTAAGTCCAACACTTCTTGAAAGGGTTGCAGATATTGCACACATATAAATCATCTGTTCCTTTAAGTCTCAGAACTATTACCCATACACTGTATAGTTGATTAATCTAAAAGTATGTAGCTCTGATGGAAAATTCTTGGCAGAAACTTAGCAGTCTTGTGTTACCAATACTGTTCAGCTTTATTCTGTCCAACTATCTTTTTCAGCTAAATTCCCTACCAGTGTATTTCTAAGATACAGCTACAAAATTTGTTAGCCCTGGTTCAAAGGCTTTTACTGTGTGTCCTGTAGCAGCAGAAATGACAAGCCCTTTTTAGTGCTGAGAAGCTTCAGTTTCATAGTATTTTGTAGCCAGGTTTCAGTCTCCCAAGACCTGTTACACATAACACAGTCTCAGAGAGTTGACAGGAGACATTAACATTTTTGCAGACTCTATTGGGTTGGGAGGTTTGTGGGTAGGGGATTAGATACCACTTTAAATACCACTGCATTTTAGCAAAAGTTTTGCTCTGAGGATTTATATTCAGTGGACTCTTTCAGCTACAGAAACTTAACATTTCTCTGACTGGCATGTTGCACCTTATTGAGATTTGGCTGATCTGTTGCTTCTGCAAAACAAGGAAATGAATATAACTGTTCTGTATAATAAGACTGTAAACAAAGTCCCTTTCTATAAGAAAATGTGTCGGCTTGGCCTACCTATAGCAAAGCTGGGCAGCTGTGGCTCCAAAAGCAGTTCATAACCTGCTCTCAACAGTGCTGGCTGTAAAGCATATTCATGCTTTTAGTGTTGGTGAGTTTGCTCCTGCAAAACAAAACAAAAATTAGCCTGCAGTTTGAAGGAAGCAGGAACTCATTAGAATAGAAACCTTTGGCAACAGTCAAAATAAAGAGATCTCCAAGCAGCATTATAGCCTGGCAGAGTAGGAAATCATGATCATCAGAAAGAATTATAATGTGGTTTTGATATGAACGTACTTATTAATTTTTATCCATTATGTCAAGACTTTTGATGTCTCATCACCTTCAGGTGCATAAATGGAGAACTGAATATTAACTCAGAAGTTAGGGGATTAAATGAGTGAACACAGTGGCTGTACAAAGTTGAAGGGTTTTCCCCTTCTCTCGTCACACCACAGACACAAATTGTGAAATGACTTATTATCAAACTTCAGGTCAGCTATGCAATAGGAAACCCCCAAGAAGTAAGAGGACCTACAGGTCCACAATGCAAAAGGGGTTTCATATGTAGAGGTGGGTGGTGAAGAGACCAGCCTAGAGCAATTTCACTGCATACAAAGCAAAATCTATCAAATAGAAAATCCTAACTATTGCCAATCCCAATTTTACCTGAAGTTAACTACCTAAAGAATTAATTAAATCCAAACATGGTAAACATTACACCTAGATAGCCCACAATTCCAATTGCATTTATGGATCATTAGGAACAATTTGTACACTAACATATAGATAGAAAAAAAGAAAGACTGCTCAAGACCTTGTGTATTTTGCAGAGTAGTGCAGAATGCTGCATGTGTATCTTCTAACTAAGTATTTATATAAATTCAACAAGGTTTATGCTTCTGTATTTTGCTCTTACTTAGAGGTCAATAAAAATGTATAATACAGGAAAAAAGTACAGGAAGGAACCCCCATCAAACCCAGTTTGTTTTGCTTCAGTTTTCACAAGAAATGGTAATTGTGAACTAATTGCTAAGATAATGAAAACTAACAGTTTGGATTTGTGAAGGAGGGAAACAAAGGGCAGAACAGGACAAAAAGAGGTAAAAAACAACTGAGGTTAGTTGGATACAGTTAATTCAGTATACCACCTATGAAATTTACCTATACCACTTAAAAAACAACAAAAATGGGATGTCTTGTGATGTTCTTCCCAAGAGAGGCTGCTCTGAAAGTTATGTAAGCATAATAACTGAGAGCATTCCTCACATGGACAGGGTTTTCCACCAGCAAAGGTTAGTGGTGAAATAAAGAGAAACAACCCACATAAGCAGCAGTGGGACAGTTGGCAAAATTGAGACAGTCATTCCAAAGTAATGACATTCCATGTTGCCATTGTGCATGGTCAGGTTTGAATAACAGACTGTCAAACCCTAAAACTCAGACATAAAATGTTACTTGTACAGCATCTGACCCAGGAGTGCCTTTAACTCTAGAATGTTAGTCTGCGTTGCACTCTGTAAATAATTAGTAAATCCAATGTAGTAACTGATTATAATAACAAGAGACAACTCATCAAACTCCTCATATCATATCCTTAAAATCTAAATTGTCTACTGATAGAATTATATTTACTGGTACAAGCATTAAAGTTTGTTTTAGAACTCAAATTACATATGGTGACCACAAGGTTAAAGTTTTGGGAGCAAGTGTTCTGAAGTCAGAGGAGGCACTTTGCCCTTTAAGCCTTAGAGCTGCTCTTAGGAACTTTCAGAAAGGCACATTTGGTTGCACTGCTCTGGGTGGTGCTTGGGTACATAACCACACCAATGAAAGACTTTCTTAAAAACTCTTTCTTCAAAACAAAATGCTGTGACTTAAAGTTTTAAACTTTTTTCCCTAAATGAAATTACATCAAACTCAATACATACATTGGCTTGAGCCGCCTACACTGATGAAATATTCTATTTCTTTTCCAATAAGCACATATTTGACACCCACTGAAGAGTTAAAAGCCCTGTAATGTCATTTCTCTCTGTAGTCATGTTAATAAACCATGGATTTGGGATTGTGGAAGCCTGATGATGGCAAAGATAAAGCAAGACTGACTTTAGTATGTGTTTGTAGAGTTAACTCCTGTATCCTTGCAGAAATGTTACTAAAAATAAAATCCCCAAAACTCTAAAGGTAGACAGTTTTAAAATTTATGTTTGGTTTGGTGCAGGGGGATTCTTTAAAAACAAACAAAAAAGCACAACTCATCTAGGGTAAAAGGATATCTCTATGGAAGATGAATCTCTTTCCTTAATCCAAAAAGTAGAATTCTGAATTATCGTGTGTTGCTCCTTGTGAAATTTAAACCATTTTTGCCACAGATTTCAACTGAAGGAGGACTCAATTTTTTTTCTCTAACAAAAAAGGAGAAACCCTTAAAAATAATCCCCCCCAAGCCCCAGATACATGGAACCCTTGAACAAACTGGTATTCTACAATATGGTTTCAAATGGATTAAGAGATAGAAACACCTGCAAAAGATAACAACACTGCATCACTATATCACATGGGTGTTAGGCCTTTCTCCACCCTGCAGCCCTGACTTTAGGAGAGCACAGTCTGCTGTCTGTGACCATAAAAGTGACAGGGCTCTTTCCATGCCCTGCTGCCCTTCTCACATGCCACAGGTCAGTGCCCTCTACTCACCCCTGACCGCAGCTCCTGAGGTTTCCTGGCCATCACCAGAGGCCACCAAAGGTTTTCTGTTGCCTGCCTGGCTGGTTACTGTCCAACATGAACCCTCTCCTGTTCACTGTGCTTATGTTCTGTGGGCTGCTTTTTTTTGTTTTGCAGTGAAGTAAAGTTTGAATTTAAGTAGCAAAGCCAAAACTGCGTGAGTACACATATTCAGTAAATTGGCTACTCTCTAATAAAAGATTGCAACAGAATTTTGTCATCATGTTAGCAGCAAAATTAAATGCTAATTAATTAAAAAATGGTAGTGCAGCCTTCTCTTGGATGATGCTGTTACTGGATCAATTGGTTTCTATTACTTGCAGTAATTGTTTCAACTTTCCTTATTGATTTTTATGTCTTCCAGATTGTTAATTTTAATACTATTAGCCTCTACGTGAAATGCATGAGTATATCGTCATATAAATGAGAACAAAGATAGGAATCGAGTCATACAGATGCAAACCTCAGTATTGATTTATTATTAATACTGAAAGGTCACCATCTGGACAATTCCATAAAATAATACATCTGCATTGCTGCTAAATAGGAGCTTTAACATCTGGATCATATTATTCCAAATTTTCCTCATCCACTCATCATAGCAAGAGGAATTTCCTGACAAATTAGATTGCTGCCCAAAGGTAAAATGTTTTTCTCATTACCATACTTTAAATGAGCTCAAAAAGACCTAGAAATGAAGTCAGCATCAGCGTCATAGACAACTTTCCCATTTTCTAATTATGCAGATTGAATAGGTTGTACAAGCACCAACTGAAAAACATTCATCTGTCCTCTGCTTCTCTCACAATGCTCTCCCCCACTCTGAGGAAGTAAGAATGGCTATCACCAGGAAATTCAACATAAGAGGATTATCCCACTATCCTTTCCGTCTTATAGCATAAGATAAAAACCGTATACATAAAGAAAATAACTGTGTAATAATTGGATTTATTGTAAAAGATTGACCTTATCAGAACTTGTTAACTTGGCAACACAAGCTAGCTGGCTCCCTAAAAATCTAGTTTCTTTGGATGTAGGCATATTCAAATACCCAGAAACATATGCATTGAAGAAATAATATATCAGGATGTTTGGGGGTTTTAAGGTTTAGTTAATATGATTCTATTTGACAGCACATTGAAAATTGGCAGGAATTTCTATGTTAAGTAAATCAACCAGCCTTATTTTTTCAAGATTTGCCTCATTACTTAGGTACAGAAATCAATGCTGTCATGACTAGGCTGTTTCATTTTTCAAATATATTCCCAAGTAAGTCCCTATTCCGTGACTGCCACATGATACAAGTTATAGAATCAGTAAAGTGGGCAGCTACCTATGGTACCAGATGCAAGGCTTTTGTGTTTGATCTACCTTTCTATCTGAGATATTTAGGATTAGTATTATGGCAAGGGAGAACAACTTTTTTCCTATATATATCATATTTATTTAATTTTCACCAATGGACATCTTCCAACAGCAAGCAAATTGCATTACAAGAATCAGTTGATTACCTGATAGTCACAATTACCTTTGGGAAACTTCAGAGTCAGAATACTAATAAGCTTTTTCCTTCCTTCTCTATTTGCTATATTAGACTTTGGCCTTTATGTTGGGAAAAATGGATAGGCTAGCCTGGGACAGGACAGAATATTTTTTCAAGGGTGGTAATTCTCTGACTAGCATTGTTGGTTGACATCCCACATCCCAGAATACATAATACAGTTGCAAGCGATTGCCTGCACCTCACTAAGTGCAAAATTTGTGAGTAAAATGGAGAAACAAGAGCGTTATTTGAACACATATGCAAACCCACTGGAAAACAGGTTTTTATAAGGTGAATTAGCAGAACACAGACTTCATGTTTATTTTTCAAAATCTGAAATAACAAAATCCTCAAAAGTAACCGAGAAACAATCATTTTCTCTAATTTGCTTCCTTGTCATGTGGAAGTTAACCCCAAACTGTCAGCTACCATCTGAAGGAAAAAACACAGTTATCAGAATAGCCTGTGTTTTATTTCAGGCCAAGACTTAATAGAAAAAAAACTAAAGTCAACTCTTCATCTTCTTTTTTTTTTTATTTTCCCCTTTTCCTACCCCCTTCCGCTGTACTACTTTATATGTGGCCATCTGGTGAAGGGCAATCTCTTCCCTCTTGCCCAAAATTATCTACAGCTGAACCTTGGTTGCCTTGCTGCAACATTTTTTGCTCTGGCCTCTTTGAAATAGGAGCCTTCCCCAGCATGCCTTTTTTTTCAGGAGACGTTTTACATTCTCGATAAGCCTGGATAAGGCTCTTTTGGAAGGTACAGGCTGTTGCTGTTTCTCTTGCATCTAGTAAGTAGTTGCTGCTTTTTATTTTTTGTTCTTTTTGAGAAAGCTAATGAATGCCCTTTCCATTTAGGGCAGATTTTATGCTCCCTTTGACCTTCATTTCCTTTTTCTTTCACAAAGAAACCAAGCTTCTCTTTTTTCACATGTTTGCAAAGCACTTTGAAGGGAAGGGTGGGAGTCAATCATTGCAATTCTTTGCTTTATTTCTACTAACAGGACTGTGCAATTGTCTCTGGGCTCTTACTATGTCTGAGAATAGTACGACAATCCAGAGCAGGGAAGTGCATGTGTGCAAAGACCTGCCATGACCTCAGACTCAGACAGAAAGTTTTGCCAGCTGATGCTGTCTACCAAGCCATGATATGCAATGGAGGGCTGGCTGCTTGCTTCATTGGGCTCTTGGAACAGAAAATGGAAAAGAAAGCAGTTTTTGATCAGATAAAAGAAGCCCTAGGTTTACCCCTCCCACTGAAAATAGCATGTTCTACCTCTTCATCTGATTTCCCTTGTCTTTTGCTCCTAGAGATGCAGATGTTTTTATGATCAGACGAAAGTGTTTGGTGTCTTCTCTCCCAGCATTAGACACTCTGCTTTGTAACCTGTATGTGAACAATACAGGCATAAACCAAGTCACCAAAGGCTGGGTGGCAAGTAAGAGAAATGTGCAAGCAAGCAAAAGCAGAGAGCTGTTTTCAATGAATATGTGGTTGTTTTTCAAATTTTGACTTATTTCAATGTTTCTCACCAAATTAAACTAAAACTATATGCACATGAATGCAAGAATAATAATTGCCACCTGCAAGAACAGCAATGCAGAAGTCTATGCCTGTACTTAGGGGAGCAGTAGATTCTTTTTTTCTGTTTGTTTTCATCTTGAATGGACAATTTCCTGTATGCATTAACCAAGCTGTTTAAATCTTAAATACAACCATCTTTACATTTTCTGCTCCTGAAACAGGCAGCTTTCTTATCTGATGCAAAAAATATATGCTAGTTATTTTTCATTTATCTCATTAATCATCCAGCTTTGTTTCTTAATGTTTTTCCTATTAGCTAGTCTTTGAAATATAGGGATCAGATGTTGGAACTTACTATATGGGTAGAAATTTTTAACTTTAGCGTTACTATATGACATGCTCTTAAAGAGACTATGCTCATTCAAGGAGATCAACAGTGTGTTAGAAAACTATACAAAAATCTCTGGATATGAAACATTAGGTCAGTTACTACTTAATACACAAACTTGGAAGTTGGTCTGGTGACTTTTAAATTATCTAACACAGAATAAATGCAATAAACCCTTTACTGGCAGTGACCCACAGTGACCACTCTTCTCTATTATAAAGTAACTTCATACTCAGATAGTTGGTGGGTGTGAAAATACATTGCTCTCCCAGCTAAACAGACCATGAAGCAGAACTGTCAAAACTCAGTGCGAAGTGAACTTCAACTGCTATTTTTACTGAAAGAGGCTCTGCTTCAGTTCCTCTTTTACTGGAGAAGGAGCCTTTGCTGCTGTCATGCAGCTACGCACTGAAAATTGAGGCCTCAACATGTTTCCGGTGCAGATATTTTGTTTGTTTTTAAATGCACTACAAAAACCATCACAAAATCTTATTAAAGTGTTGTATGGATACCGTTCTACAGAATTCTCCCTAAATTAGTTAAACATATTTAAAAATCTATTTTATCCTGTATTACTTATTTCACCTTGTGAGTGTGACTGGCTCCTGTAAACTAATGGTTGGGAATGATGCTTCAATTGTTGAAGGCTGAGTAACACAAGTAATAGAATTGTAAGCATTATGGGCATTTTTTTTAAATAGTGTTTGATTCTCTCTAGTACACATTAACTAACTTCACACACAGTTGAGGAGAATAATGCCAAGGTGACACAGAATGCATGCTTTTTAGAATCCCACAAGCTTTTCTAGGCAGACAGGAACCTTCCCAGTATGTGTACATTGAATTCATGTGTTTCAGCACTGATTCAATACCAGTTATGTGCAAAATATTTTCAATGGAAACATATGTGGATGACATAAGTGACCTTAGTCACTTCAGTGTTGTGCTCTTTATTCTAAATATTTGTTAAAATGAGTAAGGAAAAAATTCATAGAAAAAAAAAATACTTGAAATATTGAGATGCTAACATGAACATAAAATTAATAAATCATACAGCAGACTGATCTAGAAGAGAAATTAAAGAGAACAGAATGATACAGTAGTATTGTGTATGATTATACTATGTGCTCTCAGGTATTGTGTGCTCTCAGGGTTAGGAGCTTGTGTTTGTAAAGTTAGAGAGTCTGTGCCATGAAGTTAAAACCCTCAATGAGCTGCACTATCTGTGACTTCATTAGATGCTTCACCTGTGCATATGAGGCCGTGACAAAACTTTGTCACTTCCTAACTCCCTATAGTTAAAGAGCTTGTTTCACAATCTCTGCGTTGCAATTTTATGTTGCTGGGGAAGGCCCTTGATAGGTAGGCTGTCATAGGTCAGGCTAGTTCTGTATGTTGTACTGAAACAGGTTCTGTAAATTGTGTCAAGGCCTTAGAGTTTGCCCGAGCTGTCAAATCAGGGGTTATGATGCCTCAGAATCTGAGGGGCAATTGTCATGAAATAAAATACTGATCACCCAAGTTACTGATATCACAGTTCAGGAAGATCAGTTATGAAAAACTGGATTTCAATCTACAGATGGCTTAGGACACTCATCAGATGACGAAGACTGAAAAGCAAAGAAGCTGCTTGTGCGCTTACAATTCTGCCTGTGTGCAACACCTGTGTAATCCCCATTATTTGTTTAACATTCTCTTAAAACTCATAAATTGCTTTTTAAGGACTGCTTCCTTTCAGAGATGCCGTGCCTTTCTTTAAAACTACTGAATAGGGAGGTCTGGTGTGGAAAACGTACTACTCTAGTTTTCTCAGATTTGCAGAAAAGCCTGTGGTAGATGGGAAGAAGTGAACCAAACCACCCTGAACCCCAGTTTTAGCACCTTAGCCACAAAACAAGCTCTCTCTCTCTAATTAGGCATGTGCCTGAGTAATTTGATGAATAGGGGACTTCAGTTCTTTCAGTAAAGCCTCTGAAGCAGTATTTCATCTAGGCAAGGGTAGTGACTTTTTTCTCCTATGTAGTCCATTATTAGACAGTATGAAAGCTCTGAGTATTTTCCTTAAAAGTTTTAACCTCCTAAAGACTGACAACAACATTTGTGCACAAACACAGAAAATAAAACACAATTTGTTTTTTTTCCTCCTATATAAAAGTTATTCTCCACCTGATCGAAAGCCATGGCTTGCTGCTTTCCAGAGACTTGGTTGTCTTGCCAGATGCAATCCCTGAGGACTGTGGCATGACTCCCAATTGTAACCAGAGAAGGATATTGTCTTAAGCAGGACAGCTTCAAAATGGCTCTTTCTGACAAGCCATTCACATTGTAGGACCAACAGTGGCTTTGTTTCCATTGAACAAGCACAATCTGGGCAAAGTAAATGCAAACTCAGAAGAGGGCTTAAAGCCCTGTTTCTGCTTCCTTCTGTATAAAGTGAGAATTGTAACTGGTACTTGTCTTCCTTCTAGAGTTAATAAAAATTTCCTTGAGCCCCCAAGGAAGGAGGGGATTGTCTTAGAGCTATAATCAGTCTCTCATCATATGTAAGTCTGAGTGAGCTTCCCTGTTACATCAGAGTCTCATGTCCTTGTAGTTAGGAATCTCATTCTTCATCTGAGCTTGACTCAAATTAACCTGGATGTTGATTTCCCTCTGACCTGGAGCCTTCAGGACCTACATTTCAGGAGTCAGCAGCACCTCCTGGCTTACAGATCTGTGTGTGCATTGACTGTGCCTCAACTACAACCTGAGATAAAGCTAAAGAGACAGACATGCACTCTCTCCCTTCATGTAAGGGAGCTGCAACACTCTGTGTGATGCCTGCCTGGGATGATTTGCAGACCCAGACCTTGTGTTCTGGTGGCTGATGGGCAGCAGCTCCTTTGTTCAGACACAGCCAGTGTTAAACCTGTTGGGATCCAGATTGGAGCAACCAACAAGGCAAAAGCAAGAGGCCATTCTTTGTTGCTATTAATTTCTAACTCTTATGAGCCAAAGTTTGCATCCAATCAAAGCTTTTGACTTTGCAGAAATCTGGATATGGGTTTTAAGCACACGGCTCTGTCCCATTCCTTCTTCAGAAGAAAAAGTGCAGTAGTACCCACACTCTTTTCCATCTGGAAAGAAGTGGCTAGATGATGGATGCTGAGCTTAGATGTTGCAGCGCTGCAGCGGGTACCGGCACCAGAGCTGAACGTGTCATTTCCCAGCTCTATGCGGACACCACCGGGCACCACCCCAGCCCTGCCGGCAGCCTGCTGGCGCTCAGCATCTCGGAGCAGCCCGCCGCGGTCCCTCAGGACGCATCCAAGGGTGCCCCCTTATGGGGAGCGCACCGGCAAGCCCAGCGCTGGAGATGGTGGGATTAATACAGTAAGTAATTAAGGAACGAGGAAAAGGTGAAGCAGAAGCAGGGAGGTAACAAGCTTCCCTCTCCAGCCTCTGCCACCCGTCCCCCAGCAAGAAGGTCTTAAGGCGATGGTTAAAAGATCATTTCTTTATGTTACAATGCAGGAAGCATTACATTTATTGCACCTAAAGGAAAACATTGCACTACAGCAGCAATCTCCATAATGATCACTGGAAAGCCACATCCTATTTCGTTTTGCTGAGGAACTGATTAAATTGGCATAATAAGAATTCCAGTACAGTTTTTCAAGAAAAGAAAATTCCTTATTTACTATACTTCTGTGGAAAAAAAAAAGTTAAATATTTCTGGTATTGCTGTAAATATAAACAATTTGATTATCAAAATATTTGCAAGTAATATGTAAATTAACTTACTACCATTGTTCCTCTGCTTATAAGAAATCACCTTCCTGAAATGCATTCAAAACAAATACTATAACTTCAAGTCGAACAACAGCCAGATAAGGGTTTCTTCCCTTCACCTCATCACCCCCTTTGTCCCATGAGTTGCTGGATATGTTGTTAAGTTCCCTCTGCCCCTCTTGCATGGAAAATACTTAGGAACTTGCAGTTCATCAGTAGTGGTCATGCAATTCCTTCAGGGTGGCTGACCAACAGAGATGATGGGGTATTCTAGAGACCTACAGTTATAGCATGACTTCAGACAAAAGGGACCTTAGCAGTTATGTGGACCAGCACAAAACAGAGTGAGGACATCATGTTGCTCAGGGCTGAGGCCAGCTGAATTATTAAAATCTTCATGTATGGGTATTTCACTGCCTCTCTGGGCCCCTCCTGTGGCAGCAAATTCTCTTTTCCTTCTTCAATACATGGGGGCAAAATCACTGCAAAAAATTAGCAAGCTGAGGTTTAAACAAAGTGTCTTCTAGGTTTAATCAAAAATGTCTGATCTTTCAGATGTGTTAATCCAGCAACTCTGCAGGTACAACCATAAAGCCCGTGGTATAGCTCACACAGAAAGAGACTGAGACGTTGGCTTTTAGTACTCAATGAAGTCATGAAGTCTAAAGATAGTACTTCTGGTTCCAAACTGAAATATCTTAGAAATGGTGATTATCAAAGATGGCATTTAGTTCTTGTTTTTCCTCCCAAATCTTCCAATTCTTTAAATGTCTTTAAATTTTCTATAGAAATTATAAAACTGAAGAGGGTAATATTTTCCTTATTTTTTAAAAATGTGGGGTGGTGTTTTTTTGTTTTTTTTTTTTTTTTTTTTCAGTTGTAATGTCCATATGTGGGGATGGTTGTTATGGTTAATAAGAATTGAAGTGTGCCCCTTTATGTTGTTTTTTGCCATATACACCTCAGCCCTATGGGTGATGTGCCCTTGAGTTTTGCTCCTGAGTACTGAGGGATATGCTACAGTTATGCCATCTGCCTTAAAGGACAGCATGGCACTTTGTACTCAGCTAAGGGAGAAACAGGGAATGCAAGTCACCATTCGCTTGGGGAGAGATGAACACTCTTAGAAGGATTTAAGTATCAAAAGATACAACTTCACCTAGCAGGAATTTCAAAGCCATCCAGATGTCCAGCTGCCATTCTGCTTTTTTAGTTCTTTTTGCTGTTTTTTCTGTCAGAAAATTGTAAGGCAAGAAGCTCCTGATCTGATGTCTTTTCAAGGTCATGAGGATCAAATTGAGGGAACGAGGGAAAACAAAACACTCACTAAACTTCTGCAGAGTCAAGTAAAGGTGCTGACAAGTCAGCAAATACGGTAACACAGACTTGCTTTTGTAGTTCAAATGTATGGTAATGTGTCTTTACAAAAACACTGGATTACACATCCGCAAACTCTAATCTCATTAGAACTGAATTAAATTACAACAATCACATTATGTAGCTCCAAGTAGAGATGTGTTTCAATTCACACTGCATAATTTATTTGTTTACCAGCTAGCAAGTGATAAAAAACTTGCAGATTCTGAAAATGCATTCATGTCTTGCTAATTGAATCTGATTTCTGTTGTCAGTATGCAATAAAACTGGAAATCATTTGGGATGGTTTAAATCCCGCTTTACTCAACACTGCACACCATAATTTGTCTCTGTAGCAAGCTAGGGACCAGTTGAAAGCTAACTTAACCCAGTTAACTGGGTTTTAATAAAATTAGTTTTATTTCAAAAGTGGCAGACCATTTGCTAGTATTTCATGTTATTATATACTCTTTTCCACCTTATTAAAGTGAGGAAGTTATAGAAAATACTGACTTTTTTGTTGTTCAGTTTGTTTTTGTTTTTTTAACCCAACACATTCTGATAATAACATCTTTTCTTCATGTATCAGCCTATCTGTGCCAGAATATAGTTGTGACAGTGAAAATTTTATTTGGCCTCCAGGCAAAGAACAATGAAAGGATTTGGTTGCAGCAGGGATCTGTAACATCAGTGTGTAATGGATGATCAGTGAATGTATGGCCATGGCATGACTTATCCCCCTCAGTTTCGGCAAGCTGACCTGGCAAAAAAGTATTTGCTATAAATGGTAAACTCTCCTGTAAACACAGTGTCTGTCAGCAGCAGACTCAGATAAGAACTAGATACCATTTGTGCAGTCAGGGCTTCTCTTCTGGTGGCTGGGTAAAAAGTACTTGCTAATGAGGTGTAAATTAGCGTTACCCAAGAATTGTGCCTGGGCTTTTTGCTACTACTACAGTTGTAATGAACAGTGATTGTGGTTAGTGCATAGGGTTGCACAGAGAGCTACCATCTTACCCTTGCCAGCTGAAGTAAAATTCTGTGAAAGCTGTATTAGGTCAGAAAATGGTTGAAAGTCTCTTGATTGCTCCATTTTCCAAGAGCGAAGGAAAAATGCATAAAAGAGGAGGCCTGGCAGTCTTGCTCCCCAAGAGTGAGCAGGTAAGGGAGTGCCCAGTCCTGCTGGGCTGGCCAGGAAGGATGGGTGATGCCAAGCCAATGGGTTGAGAAGAATGAGTGCCTCTTTTGGAGCAGGAGGACTGGGTTTTCCTTTAGAGCTGCAGGCTTGTCTCTGCCCCCTGTTTCAGATGTCTAGGGTGCATCTGGCCTCCCCCCAGACCTGTGTACCCTCCCAGCCTATGGGACACTGGAGCTGAAAATGTGGCTTCTCATCACACAGCCAACACCACCTCTTAGCCATGCACCTGTCTATGCACACACCCCTGCACACACACACGGCTGCAGCCAGACACTCCACCCCAGCTGCCCCACACCTCCTGCCACTGCCAGCCTCTCTCTGGCCACCCCCTGCCCTCCTCTTCCTTCTGGCCCCAATGCTGCCCCTCCAGGACCATGCTACAGCCATGGGAGTAGTCATGCCCCCAGCAGCAGGTGGGGAGGAAGGTGCCACTGTCAGGTGTCCATCCAAGCCCACGTGGGTGGACACGTGGTGGCAGGGCTGGCAGGCTGGCAGCAAGAGCAGTCAAGGCTGCCCCGCGTTCCATCTGACCCAATGCAGCCCAGACCACTTCTGTTGGCCTGTCCACTCTGTTCTGAGCATGGGGGAGGACATGTGTCTTTATTACTCTCCCTGCTGGGTTTGCTTCATGTGCCTGATGAGCAGCTGTGGGGAAGCAGCCTGAGAGATATCTGGAGCAGCCTCCTCAAAGCCTCCCAAGACAGCAGCAAATTGAACTTTATTATTGTTTGCTGTTGCCACAGAATGACTTCATTCGGTTCTCTGGTGCATGGGACACTGAAATGGCAGTGGCCTGTGGTCTCCTGACCCTTTCTGAGTCTGTTTTTGAGGATCCTGAAGAGATGGCCACCCTTTGCAAGTCCCTGATCACTGTGGAATGGTGAACCTTTCCTAGGTATTTCCCTACAGGCACATATAATTTTCAAATATGTATATATTTCAACACAGTAGGTTGCATGTCATAACTTAATACAGTTTCATTGCATAGCTTCCATACTGGGCATTTAACCCCAGAATATGAATCAAAATCTTTGTAATAATCTTAAATCATGAGATGTTTTTCTGTTATAAAAATAGTTTGTTTGTATTTCCAAGTGTTCTTTAAAATGCAACAGCAGAATCTTAAAAAAAAAAAAAAAAAGAAAAAAAGGAAGCCTAAAGAGAATTTACCTCTGACGAAGCAGAAATTTTCAAGCGAAAAGATATATGTTGCTATCCTGTTTTTTCCCTTTTGTTCTACAGCGTTTTAAGAAACAGGAGTAGGCAGCCAAAATGGCCCTGGGTGACAGAGGAATGTTTCTGCATCAACTAACAACACCCAAGTTCAGCCTCAGCACACTGCACCTTTGTAGCACTTACCAAACAAGAGCGTCAGAGCACTTGGCAGAAATCTAATCAAAAGCAAGGGGCTGTGTAAGATAGCCTAAGCCAAATTTAAATTGTGTGCAATTAACATCAGGGGCTCTGTTTTTCCATCCCAACCTCTTGATGACCAGGCAGCTCTGTAAGTTGTTATCTTTAACCCACCAATCAGCAGAACACAGCAAACACTTTAAATTTTATTCTTTGAGCTTTTCCATGAAGAATGCTTTTCTAGATTTGTATATGTTTTCATAAACTTGACATGTTTCAAAGGCTTGCTTTAGCCTTACAAGACAGCAACCTTTTCTGACTGACTAGGCTGGATTCTCAGGAAGTAAAAAATAATAGATTTTTTTTTCTTATTCTTGGAACTTTCGTGGGAATGTCAGAATTGCTGAAGCTCCAAGCTGGGTCTGTCAGATAGCTCTGGCAAATTCTCCGTATCGTTACTACAGAAAATACTGTACAGGAAGGGAAAACCCATTAGGAAAATAATTGTAACCAGTATACTTTTCATCTCATGATGCATACAATTTACAAAAAAACAAAACAAAAAGTAAAAATATTCATTGGATACATTTATGATCAAAGAATAAAGCAATATAGATAAAGCAAGATGGAGATCAGCTGGTTTCACTATAAGCTCAAATTACTGAAAATTGTTCCCCTCTACAGGCAATAAAATTTTGTTTTTCTAACTACCTCATAAAATGCAAAAATGGGACCTCCTTTTGCAAAAGTTGAAAGGCTATTGCTTTTAGTTGTCATTTGCACTGGTTAAAAGTGCAAATTTCTATGCACTGAAACATGCATGCACACACAGTGCTCTGTACATTGTCTATTTTATGTCCAGCTTCTGGATATTGTCAGATAAAAGAAGAACACTGTTAGCTTGTGAAGGTGTTCTTAAAAAGCAGCAAAACACACCAGACAAGAAATAATAAATTAATCTGCCAAAAAGCAGGACATTAAAATGTGTTTTCTACTCATATCTGCAAAAGTTAGTGAAGCAAACCTCTTTACTTCAAATAATGAAAATTCAAGAACCAATCAATCCCCTTTTTTTCCCCAATGGTGTGACTAGTTTAGGAAGAGAAAATTTTCTGTAATAACAGCGTACTTTCTCTTAGTAATTTTAAATTTTTTAGATACTAGGCTTCTCTATTTCAATTTTTTTTTTTGATTGAAAAAGGAAATCCAAAAATGTGCATTTTATAAAATGAAAGCAGATTAGATCTTTATCATACCAGAACCCCAGAATCTGTGCACCAATAAAACATTCTGAGAGACTGGTTGTGGACCATGGTAAAGGCAGCACAGGCAGACTCATCTTCCACAACACCACTTATTGGCATCTGTCCCACTATAGAAATGGGAGATAATTGTCATAGAGAAGTGACATTGCCTCTGGTGGTATTTATTTTGTCTGAGGCACCACCTGATTAGAAGATGGTAGTGGAGAGTACTGGAACAACCAATGGCCAACATGGCCAGAGGGACCAGGGTGCCATGGTCTTGCAAACTAAATCTGGTAACTGAAGAGGCACAGAGCTGCCATTCAGGGCAGCTCAGAAAGGAGCAGGAGGGAGGAAGCCGAAGCTGGAGGTAAGGTGCTGCAGTAAATAATGAAGATAACAGGGCTGGGGGATGAGAGGTGTATTTGAGTCAGAGTGCGGCAAAGAAATGGCCGATACATACCTACCCTTAATGGAGCTGCTCTCTGGTGTAGGAGATCTGACTGAAAGGCACAGAGTTCACTGAACCCAAGCCCTTTGTGCCCACTCAGCTGGTGGTTCAACATACTGTGTTTGCCACCTCAGTATATAAAGCCCTGGTGCTGCCATCACTCGCTGAACTGCAGTGTTGCTCCTGCTGAAGTCAACAGAGTGAAGCAATGTGGCTGCAAAAGCCTTTGTGGTGTGGGCAAGGAGCAGCCAGCCCACGGTGCACTGGGGAGGCAGCTGCTGAGCAGCCTGGTGTGTGTGCAAAGCAGCTTCCCCAAATAAAACCTGACAACTGAAGCTGCTGTGAGGCCTCTGGAGCACTGCTGTATGCTTTACATCCTGGGTCACGCGCTGAAATCCATGCCACGAAGCAGTCGTGTGCGTGCTTTAGTCGTGTGGAAGTCAAAGGGAATTAAACACGTCTTCAAAGTTTGGCATGTGCTCCAGCACTCCTTTGCCCGGGAGGCACATGGTCATTGTGCTGTCCTGCTGCAGGGAGGTGCATTTCTATCTCACAACAGCTTGCAGACAGCAGTAATCAAGTCAAGGGCCCATAATACTTACTGCTGCGTTTTAGCTATGTTCGGAAGGGAGTACATTCCATCCAAATGTGTATAAGGTTTTACACCTTGGAGCAGCAACTGCCCTAAAGCTCCCAAATTTTCAAAGAGCTACATGGGGATTTGTCCAGCCAAATCCCATTATGATCAATGGGAGCCGGGTGAATAATTACACTGCGGTTCTTTATAAGTAGTGGGGCAGGTGCCAGTGATTGCTGATTATGATGCTGACTTTTTGTAGATATAGATCCCCATCAGTCTGCTGGGAACTGCACTTAGACCACCAGGTTATTTCACATATCGGTATAGTTTCCGTATTTACTGTGCATATCACTTCAAAGAACTGAGGTTGATGACTTCTGGTCCACTGTGTTAGCAGTCCGTCTCCTCTCCATCTCCTGTTGTTTCCTTTCACAATCTGAGTAACAAAAAATGGTGGTGTAAATAGAACTCCAACAAAGAGGTCTGTTGAGCCTGTAATGCTCCCCTGAAAGGAGGCTGTCTAGGGGATGAATGGAGCAGCCTCAGCCGAGCAGTAGCAGGGAAATAGATGACTTGGCATTGGACAGTGGCAGCCAGCAGGGTGCATATGCCCAGTGTAGTGGCAGATAATGGCTAAGCTAGTCAGTTGGAGGGCTAAATGAGAGTACATTGTCTAACCCTCTAACCGTAACTAAATTGTAACCTGAAAAGAGTTTATAAACATCTGGCTGCTAGCCCATGTGTAGAGCTTAATAGCTAAATCTGAGGTGCAGAATTTTTTAAGGCTGCTAATCATCATTGGAAGTATTACTGTCTTTAGCAGATTAATTGCATTTCAAGATTGTAGAGAGTATTAAACTGTAGTTAAAGCATCTCATTTATGATTGATGCTATTTCTATTTGGAAATAGACACTCATTTGGAAACTCCTTTAGGTTTCACGACATTTTGCTACTAATTTTCTAGCTCTGCTAAGTATTTAATACAGAACCCCAGTCCAGTGGTACACCTTACCATCAATAATTATTGTATTAATGTCTTTATCCAGATCCTCATATATTTAAACTTGAATGGAGTGAGTGACACATCTGTATCCTTAGATTTCTCGCAAATTTAGCATCATGGGAGCACATTTCCCTGTATGCTCCTATTTTATTTTAGTATTGCTATTCGGTAACAATGAAAAGCATATACTGGTTAGACTAATAAGCATGTGACCTCCTCTGCAGACTAGCTTTTCAAGCTTTTTATGGCTTTCCTTATTAATAGGAGAGCATCTATGTACGGCAGATTCGTGTTGCAAATACTTATAATAGTTGGAATAATTTTCTAATCACCTAAACAATGCACTGTAACAGGACCAATTGAAATTCCTGTAAGCTACAGGCTTGCTAATTGTTTCCTTTAGGAAACCTAATTTATGGGGCTGTGCAAATAGTTGCTGGGTTTAAAATATTTTGGCAGCTGAGCTGCTAAGAAAATGTAATGGACTGAATGGAAACTTAATTTCTTTAGATTTGTTAGCACAGCACAAGGATTGATTTGAGGTTATAGAAACATTTTTTAACACCTGGCAAGCTGTTTCATTTGGTTTTCATGTACATTTAATAAAAGAAAAGGATTGGGTCATAAACATGAGAGGGAAGTAGTCCCAGCTCTCCCATTTTATCTGCTGGTTGAGTGAGTAGGGCAGTTTACCTGGGATGTTAACAACTTAAATTCAAGACTCTAAACTGTTTCAAACTTTTTACTAAAAGGTTTGCCTAACACTTGGATGAAAGTCTTGATGCTGGGAATGAAGTATTTTGAGCAGGACCTCTGTTTCTTTCGTAGGATATCTAGATTTAAAAAATAACCCATATGCATCAAGCAAGTAAATCAGAATTTGTGGGTCAGGTTTCTTGTGCTGAATCTTTGTTTGTATGCCTGATGTGGGAGCATAACACATATCTACAGAGGCAAGAGAGAGACTAAAGATCAGTGTCTGACCTTTCTATCTCATGTCCTCTCACTGCTGTGCACAGTAACAGTCATTGGGCAGTCAGCTTATTCTTTCTCTTTCTGATTTAGTCTACAATTTTATATAATTTGGAGCATACTCTCCATTTGAGTGTGTAGTTACCAAATCCTCTGGTTAGTGGTTAAGGTCACAGTGTGAACAGAGACATGGAACACCGAGGAGCAGAGAGGACAGATTTGAACATGGGTCTCCAACGGCCTAGACAAGGGTTTGACATCTTGTCTCACTTATCTGTTTGAGCATGCATGAGTGAGTATAGCTAATGACAGTGACTGTGTAAATCTGTTACCAGAACTGGAGTAAATCACTTCAGAAATGTCCACTGCCAACCTTGGAAATGAAAGGGAAACAGCACAAGGCGAATTTCCCCAATTTATTTGAGTCATCCAAACCAATAAACCATATAATGAAAAAAATGTTCAGCCAACTGTACTTGATTAATGAAACTTCTCATAGTGTGAAAATTGACAAAGACCTTGGGTGTTCCATTCATCTGAAATTGCTATCAATACTGTAACTTTTATAATGTTTTTTGAAGAGGCTTTTGCTTTTGAAAATCTCTGAATAATATTGTACATTTGGGAAACTCATTTAAAAAAACTTGCAAAAAGATTTTTTATTTTTTGTTGTTTTTTAGTTTTTTTACTGGTTCTGGAATGAAACCAGCAACTAACAAGGTTGTATTTTTCAGTCTGTCTGAAGACTGTGCATTTTTTGATAGTCCTTGGGTTTTCTTCCTGTTCTTTAACATACTTATGATTTAGCTATCCCAATAAAGAACTTTTGAGTCTTTTTTCCCCTCTGTTTTTACAGGACCAAGTAAGATTTACTTGAGGACAGGTCTGCTATGTCTTTGTTGCTTCACTCTGAAGGTGTCTAGAGAGAAGTAAAATACAAAAGGAGGTGCTTTGCCAGGCACAGACATAACTTTTGTCATTCAAGTTCTCAAGGTCAAGTCTAACAAATCTAACTTTTCCCAAAGACAAATACTTTCTTCCCCACACCCCTTGCTTTCTTCCCCATCTGCAGCCTCCCGGCTAGCTATGGCATTTATACCATAACACTGAAAATGAGCATGAAATGTCCCACTAACAATTCCCTTCTAGGGTTAAGCTAGTGGCAGATGACTTGAGGACCATGCAAAGCCTTGCCCCAAGTTGGGGGTTTGCAGTGACCTTTTGTATCCCTATCACTAAAGATAAACGTGAAGAACCAGCCCTCCTCCGCCTTCCCAGGGATCTGAGCTCTTATCTCTAGTTGTTGCTCACCAACACTTTTATCTGTCAAAACCCTCTCCGCTGCCCTAGCAACAAGCATCCAGGCTCTTTTCCAGCTGACATAAGCTTCCTGCCACCTTTTGATGACAAGTGCTTCCAACATTTCCAGCTGTCAGGCTTTCAGCATCTGCTCCACATGTCACCAGGCTGACTTCACTGAACTTTGGGCAGCCTTGCACTTTGGGCAGGTTTGCACTTAGCCAGTTGCCTGACACTATACCATGAGAATGATTTTGTCCTGACCACAGTTACTTCTCCACCTCTTTATATGCCCACACAATCAGGGTTGTTGACAATCAGGGTTGATGTTTCTTCTTCCCAATAGCTTTTGCTATTGCATTTGTATATAAATACATGTTTTATTCAGCCAAAGTCAGCTATTGCATTTTAGCGATCAGCTAAATATTAGACACAGTGCAGTGGCTTCAGTAGGGCTCCATTAAATCTACTTACAATGCTTCTCTTCCAATTGGAGTTTGAGCAGGAATGGCTTTTCTGGATCCCTGGTTTCCTTGACTTAGACATAGCATGAAAATTATAAAATAGATTCTCTTGTTATTGAACAGTCAGACTCTTCAAAATAGTCAATACTGGTAGCTCTGCTTCCATTGATGTATATAGAATTTTACTGCTTATTTCCCTAGGACCAGCTCCAGGCCATCATTTCACACTTCATTAAGTCCACCTAGAATATGCATTGGTACCAAATTCCCTGGTAAATTTTTCCCTCTTTTTTTTTAACCCCTGTTTCTGCACTGTCCTTTCAATTGTGTGTCAGAAATGAAATGCATCAGCTAGACAAGAATCTCCCACTAAAGTAGATTATGCCATTCCAGTATTCACCAGCACCTCCTTCTTATCTCTTTTTTGAGTACTGCTGCATGTAAAGTTTTCCACAAGCTCTTCTAGATCCTTTTTCTCCTTGAGAGGATCAAAGATAGAATGAGTGTGAGAGACAGGAGGGGAGTTCAGCTGGCGAAGGCTGCAAGCCTGGGCCTTGGGGTGCTCAGCCTTATCAAGACTACCATAAGACTGAAAAGATATATTTTTCATGCCTAAGACTCAGGTGTGCTGAGCCCTGCCCTGCAGATGGTCATTAGATTGCCATCTCCTGCCTGCTGCTCTCCTGGCTTGTGGGAGCTCAAGGGCTGGAAAAGCACCCTAGCCCTTTTGACGAAGGGTAGGTCCCTGGGGGACCCTTTAATGTGCTCCAGAGACAGGCTACACCAAGATGAAGCTGATACTGCAAATACTTTAGCTGCCCTCACCAACTTACCTTGGTGCTGGGCAAGCCATAGCAGCAAATCAAGACTGAACCTGCTGTAACGTACTTGTTTCTTTGCAAATGTCTGGGACGAGGGCCTGTTTTTGAGGTGCACTTTATGTGACCTCCTGGCATCACCTGGTCCCCATGCAGACATGGAGATTGTAGGAACAGCCATGGAGATTGTAGGAACAGCCATGGAACTAGGTAGGTCTCCTGCTCAGCTGCCAAACTCAATACAAACCACTCATGGTATCTACTTATTTTCATTCAGTGCTCATTTGGGATTGGGTAAAAGAGCTGAGCCTGCACACTTAATCCTTGTGTGATTGAGGAAGATGGTAGGAGCACACAGTTGGCAGTGGGGTGCAGAAAAAAGACGTTCCATGGAGCAGATCACATTTGGATACAAAATGCAAAGAAGAACTATAATTATTGCTGGGTGAACTTCACCCTAAGGTAGGTTGTGGCACTTTACCAGCATAGATGTGCTGTATTGTAATCCACATTCTAGATCCAGTGATCCTTTTGAGTTTCACATGCGAGAAAATGCATCTCTTCCATCCATTTTGAGATCAGCTTAGTTGGTTACAGCATGGTTCTAATAATTCCAAGTTCACCAGTCTCATTCCTGTAGGAGCCATTCACTTAAGAGTCAGACTTGATGATCCTTGTGGATCCCTTCCAACTCAAAATATTCTGTGATTCTGTGAACTATAACTTTGGTTTTGACTTTTATATTACTCCTTGCTGTTTACTAGTTAGTTGCAGCAGTTGCAAGGCAAGTCTTAACAGTTAATGTAGTTTCCAGCTGTGTTGTGTCATAGACAGAAGTATTTAAAACAAATCTTTTCTTGTTCATTTACTTAATGAGCAGTACAAAGTTGAGAAGGATGTTAATCTTTCCAGCAAGGTTTCTAAAACTTAGTTCTGAATTGAGGGACTGATTTCCACCCAGTGTTTTCTTGTGAAGGCAGAGCAAGTTTTAGAATTCCAGAAGTACCTTATGAATTTATGAATTCGGTTTCTGTGGGGAAGCCAAGATGTCTTATTTCAGCTCTTCCAGTAACTATCATATTCTAGTCAAAGGTTGAAACAAAAGAGTAAAGATAAATTTATCACTTCACATATGTGGAATAGATTACAACACTGCTACTTGCTAATATTTTCAACAGTCTAGGTCCCATTTCCAAAATCCCTGTGTACCAGGTACATTAAACTCTCTACGGATACATCTTGTAGCCAGATTTTTAAATATATGTGGGTACCTCAAGAAACAGATAAGCATCTGTAAGCATCTAACGAGATTTTAAATATGTCTTCTTACGTTGCTTCCAACAGTTATTTTTCTTCCTCCTTCTGTCGTGTAAGTTACTTACAAAATCAAAACCTAAGAATACTTCTGAAATCTTTGAACATGTGCTTTAGTAGATGCTTTTGAAAATCCATCTCTATTTGAAACTCCCCATTGTGTGAAAAAACCCCAAACAACCTGCCATTCATATCACTGAGATGATTGCAGTGCTACAGATCACAGAATGCAAATGAGACAACTTTTCCCATATCGAAGAATTCAGCATCTGAAGGAAAAGCATCTGTCTTGCCTGATTTTTTTTTTTTTTTTTTTTTTTTGGGGGGGGTGGGGGTGATGCCCTAGTTCCTGAAACTCTACCTCTCAGAATGCTTTTGCCTTACCTGTTACAATTAAGCTATTGTTTTGCTTAGGAAAGTGGCCTGACTTAATTCAGGTTTGTGCCTCAGAGTAAACCGAAATGATTAATAGCTCTGCGTGTGCCTAACCATGTAAGCCCTGCAGCCACTAAAGCACCTGTCTCAGTGTGCAACCAGCCAGGGTTCCCTGTGGTGCATGGCTGGAGATTCACATAACAAAATAGGCAATTAGACAATGTTAGGGATTTGAATTTAACTAACAATGCAGGGAAATTGCCTGGGAAGGATTGGTTATCTCTTGCCTGATAAAAACAGGTATCACTGGAAAACTCTTAAATTGTCCTTCCATAGCGGCTCCATATGGAAAGTTTTATGTCTAATGAAGACTGTCAGGGTTAAGCTCTGAAAACAAAGATCTGGAAAGTTGAAAGTGTTCTTAAATTAGCATTTCTGCTACCTTCTTAGATCAGTCCTAAATCTGCCAGTTGCTGCTAGTTTTGGCTGTGCCTCTAATGGCAACCTGTTGTGTCCAAACAGAAAATTCTCCACTATTTTAGCATCACTTTTGTAGTCTGAAAATGTCTCTAAAAGGATGATCTGCAGCATCTGGGTTTTGAAAGAGCTGCATTAATATTGCCTCACTGTGAGTCTTAGAAGGTATATAAATTCTTTCTTGTCTGTCCTGTAAGACACTGAACATATCTCTAACTTGTGCTGGTCCTTCTGGCTGGACAGCTGCTCTGTGTGCATGGTGATTGGTTTTGAAGTTTGCTCCATCAGCTGCTCCACAGGGCAGCTTTCTGTGTTGGTTGGTTATTTTGATCAGCCGTGAGAGCGATGGGCTGGCTGGCTGATTGCTGAGGTGTTCCTCCTGGCTGGGTGACAGCCTTGCTGGCTGACCCTGGCCAATTGGCTTCGACTCCGGTGCGGGATAGCAGCTAATATTTTCCAAGGCATCTAGGTGATTTAGGAGCCCGTGGCTCACCCTGAAAGCAGTTGATGCATTTGGAAAATGTTACTCTATTAAACTCACCCCAAAGGGATACAGTGTGGGCTAATTTATGTTTGTAAGAGAGCTTGGGGTCTTGGATTCCTGTGATGTGAATCTTGCACTCTCCTCTTTGTACAGAGGCAAACAAGATCCATTCCTGTGGTTGTTTCACCAGACAGTCAGGCTGTACTAAAACTACATCTGCTGATAAGAAAGCAACTTCTAGATAAATCATATAGGCTGGTCTCTGAAGCCTAGAAATAAGAACCTCTGGCTCCAATAATAAAAGCCTGGCTGCCCAGCCTAGGGAAGGCTGCCTACTGCTCTGGTAGCAATTGATCCATCACCCTTCCTCTGGCATTGTCAACTGTGGCCACATCACAAAGGCTGTCAGAGCTGGTAGGTTTGGTGAGGATGACAGTGGGCTGCCAAAGCAGTTGAAGCCGAGCTGGCCTGCTGGCTGCATGGGGATTGTTCATGTCCCAGCAGGCACCCAGGGGACAATATGGTGGTCCTTTCTGGAGTCTTGGTGGTTCTGCTCTTGGTTGATACCCTTGATGGCTAAAGAGAGGTGGTGAGACATCTGGAAGAAGGTTGAGAGAAGTGCTCCATGGCCCAAGATGGGAGAACACAGGGTTATAACAACAGGGAGATATGCAGGAGACCTGGTCAGCAAGGCAAGGTGTGTTTTATCTGTTTATTCTACATTCTTGATCACATATTCCTTAAATTTCTTCAAATTCTCCTGCTGCAGAATTGGCACAGTGGCCTGCACTATCACAGCTAGTGATAGTGATATTCCTTGTGGCACATAACCGCCCTCCTGTCCTCAGAGAAAATCATAAATTAAATTTACATGTCTCTTGCTGGATTTTTCACATGGGTCTTTTAAAGTCTTGAGCAGGACATTAGGAGTTTTGTGGCTTGTGTGTAGTTATACTGCACGAACTCTTTAATAAACCATTCTGAGGGCAAAAGTGTCTGTATGGGAGGGGCAAAAGAGGGGCTGGGTGGCTTCTCTGTGGGTGTCTGAAGTGAATGAGAAGTGAGGGAGAAAACAAAGGACTAAGAAATAGTTAAAGGATAAAGAGAACGATCAAAGAAAGAAAGGAAAAGACTGAGAGGAATATTGCTGATGGGTTTTAAATTTGAATTTGGGCAGACACGTTTTTTACACACTTGGGGGGAAGAAGCTGGAGGGAGCTTTTGTTGCTGTTACACTTTCAAATTATAATCTAAGTGCTGCCATGATTATACATCATTCTGATTAGTGTGGGCTAGTGATTAGAGCATAAAACTTGGAGAAAAAAATACTCTGTTTTTCTTGACTGTAAAATACTTGCTGGGTGGTTTTGAATGAGTTATTTCACTTCACTGTGCCTCATTTTCCTGATCTGCAAAAGAAGGATATTAATGCCTATTTTTGTGAAGGCAGTCTGAGAAACTAAATGGAAACTTCTGTATAAATGTCAAGTGTCATTATTATTGTTCTTAAACTAATCCATTGTAGTCAGCTGCTTTTATAGTTTTTATGAAAGCAAATACAATGGAAGCTAAATAATTGGCTGAGTAAAAATGTTGTTTTATTTAGAAAAAGACAAAAAGTGTCTGAAAAAATGCAGCAGTGGGTTGCCTTTTTTCATCAATTGCAAAAATCTTTGTTAGGAGTGAACCATACCATACCAGGTAATAAAGTTACTCTGAAGTATATGTGACACAATTATGAGAAGTAACAGTCTCTGATAATCTTTGTTATATGTTTGGCTCACTATTTTCCTGGCACAAAGATTTTCAGTTATTTTTGAGCAAGTAAGAGTAAAAATGTATGTGTTTACTTCTTTGCCAGTATCTGGGAGGTGAAATTTCCTAAGGCTGTGACTTTAAAATCATAATTTTCAGTTGAACAGTTTGCAGTCTGGCTCTTACACCACTGGAAACAGTATGACAAACATTGACACTTCTTGGTGAGGGGGATATGACCCATCTTTGAATACAATACTGGTGGAACAAGGTAATGGAACTTTGGGAAAAGGTGAATCCCACTACTCTTCACATTTGCCTAAATCCTGTTAATCTGAAAGGTAATCCTACCCCTGCCAGTTCACCTTGAGGGTGGATAGTCCCAGTGACTCAGCCAAGGGCCCCATGCAGAAGGCTTTATCCGTAGAGCATCTGTATGGCAGGGTGCTCTTAATCCAGGACGCTGATTATACTAGTAAAATTGAATGTTTGCCAGTTTAGTTTGTTCTTCTTCTCCTGAATTTGTCCTGACAGGAACAGGATTCTGCTGGTGTAACTGTGTTTATGTTGTGATAGAGGAAGGGAAATGTGGTATAGGGTTTTTTTTAAGACAGGGCACTGTTGATCATAGGTAATATGTCTTCATACATGTAATTTGGCAAAAATCTGTTATATGGCCCTGGCCTTAACATGACCCCAGAGTGAGTAACTTGTGACCTGTCTGTCCTCATCAGCATCAGTACTGCTGCCTTCTAGGACAGCCCATTTAAGAAAATTTTATGGCTGCTGTAGGACAACTTAGTATCTGCAAGGCAGGCAGTGTGCAACAGTCCTGGCTGTTCATTTTCAGTCCCCAGTGACTGCATTGCAACAACTGCCTCTTCAAAGTGCTTTCCTCCACGAGGCACACATGCCTGTTTCCTGCAGGTTCACCTTCAGACAGCTCTTCTTTGTCTGGGAGCTCGTTCCCTCTAAAACCACAGCTGTTCAGGTATAGGCATTACATCACATGCTGAGCAGAATGGGTAGAGTGATATGCAATGGCTCTGTAAGATGATGGACATAGTGCTGGTGTTAAAATAATTACACCATAACATGAAAAGAGTCAAATCTATATCCTGGGACGTCAGGTTCATTCAGAAGAAAAGTTTTAATGACATTTCAGTATGGTATTGGCCTTTAAATACAGATGCTATTTCACAAAATAATTAAGAGCCACTTTGGAATGGGGCTTTTTGTTTGGTGATTGGTTACTTTTTTTTGCTTTTTAATTTTTTTTTTTTTTAAATTCTTGTACTTTTGGGAACATTTGTGAGGCTTGTTCTTTTCTTGCTCTGGTCAGCATCCTACCTCTGTTTGTACGAGGTGTAGTGAATGCATTAAGACTGTGGGAGAGGGCAAACAATTTTTCTAAAACAACATACATGTTGGATCTTTAGATTTCACCTTTTGATCCTGATGGTGAAAAATAACACTAAATTTATGAAAATGATGTGATTTTTTTTACTTTAAAGAAAAACCTAGTGTTGGATTTGTAGTCTATCAGTGAAGAGTTAACATAAAATGTTCTTGGGAATATGGGACTGCTCATCCTGTCAGTGAAGCTAAGAATTTGCTACGTGTAACAGCACTGGAAGAAAGATTATTTTTAAAAGTACAGTAAAATTCAGATAATACTCTTCATCAGAAAACATTTGTAAGAGAAATGCTGAAAAACATTCATTTAGTTACACTATTAGGTAGGTTTTATTTTCTTTCTCAATAAGAATAGTGAGTAAACATACACACAAAAAAATGCCTTGCTCTACCATTATTCTGAATTGCAAGTTGCAAATGACATTTTTCTCCTTAGTATGTCTTTCTCAAGAAATGGAAAGATGGATTTAATTTTTAAGACAGTGGTCTCAGTGAAATTCCATGTCAGGAAAGTCCTCTGAAAAGATGACAAAATGCAGGCAGTCGAACAAAGGAGCCACAGAAAAGAAGCCTCATCTCCTAAAGCTCAACAGACACATATTAAAAAGAGCTGACTGAACCTCAGTCCTGTGTCTTGTGGGCTCATTTTTGGGGAAATGAGTACGGATTTTCTGAATGCAGCACTAGAGGCTTCCTTGTGCTTTTCTACTGGCCACTTAGGGTGGAACGACAAATTCTGCTTTGCCATTACAAAGTCCAGTTGGACAGCTTTCTCACAGTTCTTCCAAAATGGATTGAAGTGAATACAGACAGAGACAATGAGTAAACTATGATGTAAAGTTTATATACAAGAATATAACATTTATCTGGAGTATTTACAAGGTTAATTAAAGCAATATTTTACAACTCTTTCAGGTTAACCACTAGGTATATTACAATTAGGCTACAGATGGTTTAATTTGCAAAACAATAGAAAAACAAAACAGTTGCATTCAGATCAATCAGCTCCAAAACATTTTTTTTTTTTCTTCTGAGAGTGAAGGGCTGAGACTTGTGGAAAATAAAATGTGAGAATGGTTAATATACTCTTACTGGTGCCTATGTATCACATGCAAGAGTCGTAATGTGACCTTTATAGAGTTGATACAGACGACAAGCCATGTCACCTCAGCGGAAGCACTGTGCCCGTGGTGACAGGCCAGCAGCACGCTCGGCTTTCTCTGCATCTCCTACTGTGGCACAACAAACATGCACGTTTACAGAGAAGCAGCAATATAAATGAACCAGCATTACCAAAACGAAGAGGGAAAGACCTCAGACCAAAGTCACGTTTGCAACCATAAAAAAACCCCCAAGCTTTAAGCGAGATACTTTAATACTTCCCAAAAATAGTCATTATTTTTTTTTTATTACATTTTAACCTATGTACAGAAATGGAGGGGTTCTTCCCCTCCCGGAGAGCGGTCACTGTGTCTTGTGCCCACGGCATCTCGAGGCTCAGAGGGGCCAAAGCAGGAAGGTGCGGGAGGCCCAGAGAGCTTGGGACAGGGGCGGCTGCTGGAGTCAGCCAGGAAGGACGCCACTAACACTGTAGTTTGCGGATGCTGCGGGAGAACCGCTTGAAAGCCCGCTGCCCTTTCTGCCACCGCTTCAGAGAGGTGATCACGAGTTCCCCAGCTTGCTTCTGCCCCATCACCAAGTAGGGGACGTTGATGTCATTCATCTCATCGCAGGTACACTGCAGGCCACCTTTGAGCCAGAGCACTATCTTCCTCAGATCTCTTTCTGTCAGCCCATTCAGCTTGTAGATGGTTTTGCTCTTTGTTTCGGGGGTGATCTTGGTATCCCCATTGATGTAGGCAATCTCCTTCACTTTTATCTTCAAGGCTAATAGAGCAAGGGGAGGGGGAAGTGGGGAGAGGGAGAGAGATTGAGAGGTTTTTTTCCCATTAGTGCACATAAAGAGGACCTGGGGAGGGAGGTGCTCTATTGCTAATTAAACTGTCAGGGCTGACAGAAGAGGCAGCAGGTGGCTCCATTTCTAAAGCCACAAAGGGCATGCAAGTCATTTCAGTTTGAATCAACCTTAGGGCTGAGGGTTTTTGGATTTCTTTTCTCCTCTTTCCCATCCCCCTCTTTTACCTTCCTTTCTAAATTAATATTTTTTCCAGCTTTTCTCCTGTTTGCAGGAGAAAAAAGGAGAGGGCAGGTTTGCTACACTAACCAGAGCACCATTTTTTCTTCTGGGAGGGGATAGCCTTCCTGAAAGTAGCGTTTGAAGGGGAGGTGGGGAGGCAAGTACCTAGACCTAATCTGAAACCTGATCTCTGCTGCAGCTCAAAACTTCTACATTTAATTTATTAGGCTGGAGAGGATTTTAGGCAAACCTGTAAGGAAATGATATTTCACATGCATTGTTTTTTTTTTGAAAGAATAGATCCCATGGAGGGCAAATTGGTCCAACAGCTGCATTCGATTTGGTAAAATAACTAGGAGGGGCATACAGGGCTCTGTAAGAAGCTGTGGGGCATGTTTAGCTTTAGGAGGATTTATCTGAGTGCAATTTGCCAGGCCAAAACTATTGGTTGTTTTAGCAATTATGTGCCACAATCATGGTTTCAGGTTTTAGGTGGGTTTTTGTTTTCTTTTTTTAAAGAAAGACTTTTGAATTGTTGTAGATACTTATACTACAAATCTGTTTCCAGGTATTAAACACTGACCTATTGTAAAAGGATTCCCCTCCTTATTCCCTTTTGCTCTTGAAATGCTAATGTGTGGATAATGTGTCCTTCAGCTGTCTGTGTTGAAGGGGCTTTCTTGTCCTCTGCTAACCCCAGATCTTCCCATTAAGTTTATATCCCCAATTGTCTGTGCATTACCTTCTCTGTCAAATGATATACAGAGCTTCATTCTTAATCTGCAGAGAGAGTCTTTCTTACGATACACTGAGATTGGTCATGCGGCTCTGTCTCAAACATCTAAATGAAGCTTTGCTCTACTTCTCCCCAGGCAATAGTCTGCATGAAAGATTCTCTCTTTCTATTTTTCCTTCATTTTACTTTCTATTGGGCTTGCCAGCAAGGTCCACATAAAAGAGCAGTACTTCAAAACAGTAAACAAAAAAGAACGATAAAAAGGGCTGCTTTTTACTCCAAGGTGGAATTTTGTGTTTCATGACCCAATGGTCAAAGCCCTGCCTTTATTCAGGCACGTCTCTTACTGACTCCAGCGGGAGGTGTACCTGATCCTCGACTCTCAAGTGAGAGGAGCTCTGCTTCCACTTACCAAAGTCGTTTTTGCAGAGGTTTTCCACGATGTCATTATCATCTTCATTTTTGTTTTTGCAGGCATCACAGACCTTGGGTGCTGGAAATGCAAGCAACAGTCCCCGTCAGCCCCGTGGAGAAAGGAACAGCAGGTGGCGTTGGGAACCCTTTGGGAAACGCCAGCTTTCCATCCCTTCACCCCAGAGGCTGCTCCTTCTCCCCCCCCAGCCCCAGAGCTGCCCGAGCACTTTGTGGCGCCTTACCCTGCTGCAGACCCGCTTCAGGGGTCACGGTGGGCTTTTAAGGTCACGCCTCGACCAAAAGTTTTTGTTTTAGCAGGGGGAAAAAGTGCAAGGGGGGTGGGGAGGGAGGTCGAAACACGACACAGAGCACTCCAGCTCCGCGCTACAGCGACGACCGTCGCACAGGGCGATCGACCCTCTGGATGCCGTGCGGCTCCAGTGCCGAATCTCAGACCTTTTCTTTGAGGATGGAGGCGGGTGCAGGCCGGTGACAGTCCCCCGACGGCGCCTGCAGTTTTCCCGGCCCCTTTGGAAAAGCCTGTCTGAGCCTGGTCTGCGGCCACCTCCCCGGTCCCCTCGTCCCGGAGCACCGGGGCGTGCTGTAACTCAAGGCAGACGCTGTGGTCCCCTTGTGGAAAGCCGGAGAGGGACCCCGCTGTCGGGGCGGCTCATCGGGGGCAGATGCTGCCGGCCGGGGGCCACTCGGCCGCTCCCTCTTACCTTCCCTGGTGACGGGGAGGATGTGGTCGCTGCTGGCCAGCGGGATGCAGAGGTCGTTGTCCTTGGGGAAGCGGCTGCAGTCCAGCATGTCGGGCCAGGGGAAGCCGAAGGCGGACATCACCGGGGCGCAGCTCTCTTTCACCTCCTCGCAGAGCGAGTGGCAGGGCTGGATGATCTCGTCCAGGTCGTCGATGCAGACGGGGGCAAAGAGGGAGCAAAGGAACTTCCTGGTGTCGGGGTGGCACTGCTTCTGCACCAGCGGGATCCAGGTGGACGCCTGCTCCAGCACCTCCTGCACCGTCTCATGCCCCAGCAGGTTGGGCAGCCGCATACTCTGGTACTCGATGCCCCGGCACAGCAGCATCGGGGCGGGGATGGGCTTGCAGTTGGAGCGCTTGTAGGAGAAGTCGGGCTCCCCGAAGGGGAAGAGCCCGGCGGCCGAGCCCATGCAGTGGGACGCCAGCAGGAGCAGGGCGCAGAGGCGGCGCTGCATTTTGGGGCGCGGAGGAGGTGGAGGGGGGGCTGGCGAAAGGCTCGGGGGGCCGGGGTGACGGGGCGGGCGGCTCGACGCTACCTCAGCCGCAGGCAGCGTCCCCCAGCCCGGGCTCCTGCTGCCAGGCGGGGACGGAGGGTCTGAGCGAGATGCTGGGGCAAACGGGAGTTTTCTGGATTTTTTTGTATGCAAATAGCAGGGGGAGCGGGGGCTGGGAGGAGCCTGGTGACAGCCATCCAGAAAGGATTGGTCACTACTTTCTCGGTCTGCTTTTGCTCAGGGGGATTGTCTTTTGGCAGGAAATCCTTGCAAGGAACATTACCGTGCGAGCACGGAGAAGGAGGGAAAGATCCCGGCGAACAAAGAACCCCGAGGAGCTCCTGTGCCGGGCAGGGGGCGCGGGGCCGCCCCAAGCTGCGGGGAGCTGGAGGTGAGCTTTGCCTCTGGCACAGCCTCTGCAGAGCGGCGGCACCCCGCTCCCCCCGGCACCCGTGCCCAAGTCTGGAGCTTTCGCTGCCAGCGGACAGGAGATGTGGCCGGGCCGGTTCCCAGGCAAGGGGCGAGGCTGGCGGCTCCCTCAGCCCCCGGCGAGTGTCTGGCACCTCCAGCCCCTCCCTGCGATGCCGGCAGGGTTCGGCCCGGGGCTGGAGCCGCAGGCAGCAACTGCCGGCACTCCCGGCCCCGCTCCAGTTCGGCAGCGTCCAGCCCTGGGGCTGCCAGGCGGGGCCTTCCTTGTGCCCCCCAGCGCCTCCTGCCCCGGCTCTCCCGGGCCGGGAGTGGGGGCCTGCAGCCGACCCGAGCCCTCCAGCACCTGGATAGCCCCCGACTTCTAGTGGGGGTTTTCCCCGAGTAGAAGAATCCAAGTGCTTTCGAAATACTATTTACTGTAAATACGTTTTTCTGAGGCTTAAAAGTGCGGGCCTGGCTCTGTGCAGCATAGGCACATCCCTTTCTCGTCACTCCTGTCTTCACCTAGAAACTCCCTTGAAGAATTGTGTTTGTGTTGATTTACCACCAAGGGGAAGACAACAGGCAAGGCACTGGGATCACAAGCTAGTTTCAGAGTGCTTTGGATAATTGTTGGATTTTTAGTAATATTATTTATGGGATTATTACTGAAAAGAGTAGGCCTGTGTAGTATCATTTTGTGGTAAACCACATTCATTAATCAGCTACTGAATATTTCTCCTTATAGAGATGTTTTATGGGAAGCTAGCCTCAGCCATGATGACTTCTGCATATTGCAGGATCCCTGTACATCCATTTTCCAGACTGCGCTTCCCAGAGATGTGACTCACTGCTTGTGGCATAGGGAAGTGATGGGACCTGCAGCATTCCCATCAGGAAGGCACAGGTCTGCCATGCTGGAATGGCTGCAGTGTTGCCCCAAGGCAGGCTGCTGTCACATGGTGAAGCCAGTGCCAGCTTTTTCAAAGGAGATTCCAAGATCCATTCCAGTGGGGCAAGTTGATGAATGTAATCTCCCTGTAGGCCATCTTCTCTCCTGAAGTTGTTTGATACCTGGAAAATAAATATCCTGAATGTCTAGTGTAATTTGTGGTAAGGCTTAAAAGTAGTTTATTTCTTGCAGCACCACATATTCTTGCCATTAGTTACCTTTAAACAGAGCACATATAAGCTCCTGGCCTCAGCTGCCTTCCATCGCACTGAGCCCCACTGATGGCTTAGGGTGCCCATTTTAAGCCTGTTTTGTCAAGTCCTGAGCAGTGCCAGAGGCTGTAGCCTTTGCCACTTGCCTGGAATGACCCTTCCAGCTCCTAGTGCTGGTTCTACCAGCCTCTGTCTCCAAACTCCCTTTTGGTGAAAGGAAATCTACCAACAGGTTTGCTCTTACCCTGAAGGGTCGGGCTATTCACCAGGTCTTTGTAAAATGGACAAGTTTGTGGTTTGTTTTTATCTCTCTTTTTTTTTCCACTGCTTCTCATTTTTTGGAGTCATTGATATCCCTTCAGGTGGATTTCAGCACAATCAGAAGAAAATTTGCCTGCTCCATAAATTCCCTGTACACCACTTTCCACGGATGCAGCCAGCTAGGCTATGTGAGAGCAAAGGCCCAAATCTGAACAGACTGTTTAGACTAGAGATAATAACCATTCTTTGTGGTGGAGGATGAGACATTTCCGGCAGAAACCTGCTCATTCTTTTCACCAGAACTGTTTGCTTGTTTGTTTCCACGCCACAGGAAATAAGCAGAAAAACCACACATTTTCCTGGATTAAGCTTTGATTTGAAATAAGGTTTTATTCAGACCTTATTATTTCCATTTTTAATGACCCCCGCTGAACTCATTTACTCTAAGTTTGAAATGACCCGAGATCAAGTAAACAAAACCGGCCCACGCCTGCAGACCCGAGAGCAAACATCAGTGTCCTCGCTCTCATCCCTTGCAGGTGGAAAGCGCCAGAGGGCGAGGCTCCCTTCAGTGCTCTTCGCGGCCAGCTCGGGCACGGCGTTCCCAGCCTGCGGACCCCGACTGCTGTTCGCCGTGGCTGCAGGTCAGCAGTGCCCCCTCACTGTGACCCCCGCTGCCTTCTTCGGGCGCGGATGATGCTCGCCCTGCCGGCCCTGCCGCGCAGCGCCAGCACCACCCCTGCGGGCGGAGCGGGGCCGAGCTCCGCAGCCCCGGTGCCGCTGCTCCCCGGCTGTCGGGGGCACACGTCGGGGCACGCCCTCGGCCCAATGAACTTGGCAAATTATAGCCAAGAAGGCAAAGGCAAAGGGCTGGAGAAAAAGGAAGTAACCCTAAAGAAAAGAAGAAATTAATAAGCAGGAGAGGAGCCTGAGACTTCCAGCCTCTTTATCCTCTCCTGTTACACAGGTCAAAACACAACTCAGTGTTTCGGCCACTTCTTGTCTCATGTGACTATTGCTGTTGGAATAAAATATTTTCTTGAGTACATCTGCTCCAATTTGCATTGCACAACTACAGTTCATCCACCGCCTCACGTTTAATTTGGAACGGAACTAAGGAGTGGTGCCGCCCCTCCGCTCCCCGGGAAGTTCAACCCCGCGGGCTCCGCCCCGCCCTGCCCCGCCCCGGCTCTCCATGGTAGGCCGCCAGGTAAGGGACTGGGATCCACCTCCCACGACAGGCAGCGGGTTGGGAGCTTGGGCGACCTGGTCCGACTTGGCTGGAGCAAAGCAGGACTGCACTCCTAAAATACAATAATGTTTTAAGGTATATCTCTTTTTTCTTTTTCCTTTTTTTTTTTTCCTTTCCTCCCCCTATATCAAGGTTTCTTTTATTGTTCTAAAGGCAGCATAGGCTTTTGAGCACCCGTAAATTCATCAAGTGCCATGGATAGTTAAGCCCGGAAAGTAGCATAAGCATTTAAGCCACTTTAGATGTTTAAATCTGTATAAGCTGTTAAAATGCCTTTAATCCTCAAGTGCTTAAATCACCTTAAATCTTGGAAGTTAGGTGAGAGAATGAGCTGCCTGGAAAAAAAGACCTCAGCTCCAGTTTCCCCCAACCTTCAGTAAATGTTACCTGATGGCTGATGGTGAAAATGAATGAACTGTGGGGAAAATGACTGGAGTCCTTGAAACTTGCATGAGGTTCTGTCTAGCCTTGTGTTCTAAGGAGCGTGCCTGTTCTGTGCCCTCTAAGTTAAAACCGTAGTGTGGCCTCCCCTTGTTTTCAAACCTTGATGAGAGCTCTGAACTTCTGTATCTTTTTCTGACCAGTCCTGGAAGCCGAGGTGTGGAAAAGGGAAAACGTTTTTACACTTGCCTGTCTGCTGAAGAATAGGCAAGACACTTGCTTTGACACAGGCAGCAATAAAGAGTACGAATTTGTTAATATTTTTAATATTCTTCCATGTCTTTTGCCTTGAGATCACTCAGTTCCTTACCTGGCTGTGTACTGTATGTGGAGGCCTCTTTGCTTCTCCCTTCCCCCGACCCTGTGAGGTGCTTTGGTGATGTGATGAGCTTTGAGCCATCAATGGTGGTTCCTCCAGCCTGAGCTTCACATTCCTTTGTCACCAACCTGAAGATGTTACTGTCCTTTTGGGTTGCAGAATCATGGGATAACTGTGGCTGGAGGGAACCTCTAGAGACCACTTAGTTCAAATCAGTGCTCCAAGTTGTGGATTTAGCCAGGTGGCTTGCAGTCTGACCCTCCTGAGACCTCCCTGAGATGCCTGCACCCTCACCTGGGAGGCTTAATTCAAGGCTGTGTCTCAACCTCTCTCCCCTTCTTGGAGAAAATGTTGAGCTTTCAGCTCCTGGGCAGCCCACAGATTGGTTTCCCTTCATGGGAGGTGGTGAGACCAGGATGGATGATTTGCCACCTTGAGAATGATGATTTCCAAAGGGAGGTATGGATGCATGGAGGGCAGCCAAGCCTTGCCTGGCACAAAACACCCCCCTTTCCATGGGTGACTCGTCTGGGTGATGCGTTCACCCCTGAAATGAGTCCAGCCCCACTGATGCTTACTGGTGAGAGTAGCCAGGCCAAGCAGATTAGGGGGATCTGACCTCAGGGGCTTTCTAAGAAAAAAATTGGAGCTTGAGGAATTGCCCATAACATTGTAGAGAAAGGAAAAGCCTGTGGCTTTTTAGCTCATTCTCTGCAGCTCATAAAGTGGCAGTGATGAGGACAAAACCAGTTTTCTCACCACGATTAAAACATCTGAAGAAAATTTCTGCTTACCTTTAAAAATTGTCTCCAACATCACACTACAGAAATACTATTGCTATTTGAATCTCACAATTGATTTTGACAGAAAAAAAAAAAAAAAAGATTGCATAGGTTTTGATGAGGTAGCTCAGCAACATAGATTTTGAGGCAGCTCGGCAACAGATCCCTGCTGATGCTGTTTCGGTGGCTGATAAGGTGGAATTTAACATTTTCCAGATCCGGACTGGGCAGCAATCTTGTTTTCTGTTGCCACAACACTTAAAAGTTCCATTGTCAAAAACTGCACTTGCTGAAGATATATCTTCCCCTCTTCCCCTCTCTTGTCTGGAAGGAACCCTTAAAAAGAACTTAACCTTTTCTTTGCTTTCTACTTGGAATGCTCACAAAAAATGCAGCAGCGGGCGTGCTCGAAGGGTGTTGAGAATGTGCCTGAGTGGCACACGGGGAAAATCTTCTTTGGGCGATGGCAGAAGAACCTCTTGGTGGCGCTTGTGCACACCGTGTCGTGTTTTCCTTTGCCCAGTGACAGGGGGTATCGATCTTCCGATGTTATTTCTGCTTGCTGCCCTTCTCTAGAAACTCTGTCTGGGGACTGGAACTCCAGGCCGTCTTTAGTCAAGGTTTGATATGATGGAAGGGAAAGATCAAACGGAGGCTGATTGCTTTCAAATGGAAACAAAACCAAGTCACACAGAGTTTTCTAGGTTTTCACTTCTATTACTATCTTAATTTTAGTGGTCATTCCCTCCGGATTTCCCTGCATTTAGTGTCTTTACATTTTAGTGTTTTTTATTTTATTTTTTCCCTTTCTCTCCCCCTCCCCCCCCCCCCCCATCCCCAATCCCAGTTTGGAATATTTCCCATAGGAATATTATCAAATATTATTCCAAACATCTGCTTTTTAATGTTGCTTTGTATTTTCCATTTATATGAAGTGGTAAAAATAGGTGCTTAGATACTGTATTATGCACACACATACACATATATAAATCCAGATTTATTTTTATGCTAGTGCTTTAGTAAGTTATGATCCTTCAAATTTATCAGACATGTATTTATATCTGGCTACACTTTTTGTCATGGTGAGCATTTTTGCTCATGCAGAATTTCTGTTTGTAATTACCACTCCTTTTACTATCTATCTAATCTAAGTGCTGGATAGCAAAGGTAGCAGAACCATGCCCTAGAGGACTACAATTGCATGGTATCTAGTTTTCCTAGTGTATTTTGTTTAAAAAGCTATAATGTAATAAATCTTTCTTTTCCCCTAGCTGCTATTTGCAGCCTGGTAGTGGCTAGCACCTTGAGCAGAGAGCAGGGCCCCATGGTGTGAGCCATACAAAAGTACAGGGTGTTTATACCAAAATGCCTGGGTTCTGTATAGGGCATGGGTGCTTCAGGTGGGGAGAAAGAATTGCTGCCTCGATCTGGGCTGGGTGACATGGGACAGAAATACTGCCATCATTGGCCACTGTGCAAGTTTTGTCATGAGGGGTCTAGCTCCAAATTTTATGACTTTGGCAGGTTTTAGCCATTTGTGTCCAAAGCTGCTATTAGTACTTCCCCTGATGAATGGCCAAAGCTGGGGACGTTGGTGAACTTTGGTGTGGATCTGTGTGCTGGGGAGGGGGGGATGTTGTGTAAATATGCAGATGCATGGGAAAAAACAGCCACCGACTGCTCTGCTTCTGCTGTGCTGGAAATGAGCACGTGAGAGAGGCAGGTACAGAAACTCACTTTCAGAATAATTGTTTCTTGCAGGGAAATGGTCAGATTTGCAGATAGATAGCTGGTCTAATAGCCTCAAGGTCTGGACACCTGTTACTTGTCTAGGGAAATAGTTTTAAAATAATAATAATTTTTAGTAAAACATTTAAAAAAGCAAAATCAAGAGAACCTGTTCCCCAAAGCTATGCTATTTAAAATAAAGCAATGAAACAGTGATGTCAGATTGATCTAATCAGCAAATCTCTGTATTGCATTGGAGTTAAATTACGCAGTGATTAAAGTAATCAAACTAGTAGGTGCATAATCAGTAATTCAAATGTATTTGCAGACTCTAGAGTTGGTATTTCCAAATTATAATTAAAAAAAAATCCAAAAGTTTGAAGTAGCTGACCCAGAAGCAGTCTACGTGACATGGCTCGTGATGTATTGATGTTGCATCTGCAGTTTTCAGAAATAATTGAGAAAAAGCAAGCAATTTTCATTTATCATGTATTCAGGGAATATATTAAAATTTTTTTCAACATCTCCAGTTTCTTCTTTACTCTACTATTCTACTTTCAAGCTAGAAATGGTCAGTTTTACCTTCCCAAATTTGGTGCAGAAAAGTAAAGCTGAAGAGTCTTGTAAAGGAACCCATGTTGGAAATACATTATAAACATGATCTTCTCCACATTTATTTTTCCTTTCTCAGTACATGCAAGCACATGCTTGTAATGTAAGCTGAGGTAAGTTGTAGAACCATCTGGCACGTTTATTTATTATTTTGGTGGATTTTTTTTAAAATTATGAATTTATTTCTGTAAATTTCTATATTTTCAGTATTCCTAGCTCTCTGTTGACTGTGGGACTAATCCATCTTCGCCGCCTTCTACCCAAATAAGTTATTGTTGCTTGGTATTCTCATTGGAACTGCTAGTTTTGAGGGAAGTGGGTTTCTTGCATCCCATGTTTCCAATCGATATGGAGTTGGGTTGACTTTCTGCGGGAAAAACTTCATTTTTGGAAAACATGTGAGACTGTATTTCTCTGGTTGTAATATTCTTTTCCCTAGAAGATTTCACGGTGAACAAGGTTTGTTTAGACACTCTGAGTAAAGTTGTAGCAGAAAGTGTGTCAGGGTCAGTTTAGAATTAATATTTACATCTGTGAATAATTAGTGAAATCATGTTGTTTTGAGTAGTTATAAACATTAAAAATAAAAGTACCATGGCTTACAGATGTGCATCCTTTGCTACTTAATGTACAGAGTTACACGTCTGGGGCTTGAAAGAGTTCACGCTGAGAAAGATGAACAAAGCTGAAACCATGTTACATTATCTTCATTTGGTTTGACTGAAAATGATGAAGTTATGTTGAAAATGATGCTTGAAATATCAGAGTAAACCCTTAAGAATAGCAATACCAGTTCACTTTACCGTGGTATGCTGTCAGCTCTTTAGTTCTTTTTCGTTTCTCCTTTCCTCAGGATGATTTGTCCTTGTGGGCACTGTGACTTCACCTGGCGCTGTGTTGCACAGTCTGCCTGGGTGTGCCCCTCATTAGAGCAGCTGACTGTGGGCTGGAGACATCAGCCAGTGCAAGAGTTAGAGCTTCTTACATGGTCAAGCACATAAAGAGCTGCCATTCGTTCCTCCTAGCCTCAAGTGTTAGTAATTCTGAGACCCTGTGTATACAGTAGTTTTCTGACAGAGGTCACTTGCTGGTCGAGAGGACCATGAATCCATGGAGAGCATTCCTAGGGTGTCAGCCTTCCCCATGCCAGGGAAAGACTGGGCTGCTGAAAGTGGCCTCTATGGTACTTTGCTGGACAGGGAGTTCGGAGACACAATCTACTGCCTCCACACACATCCCCTCCTCATTAATGCTGGTGATGGGGTCAGCAACCTTGTCCTGCTGTTGTATCATCTAATCAACCATCTTAATAGGGATGTTTCTCTCCTGCCACTTCAAGAAAGATCTCCTGACAATTCCCAGGGAAGCTTTGTCCCTTCCCTGTCGGCTTCTGCCTGACTACATGTTTTGGGATTTCTCCCTCTGCTTTGTGTCACTGCACATGGGCAGGTTACAGCACTGTTAACCTCTCCCTTTTACTGTAGAAGTACCATCCTCCAGCCATGGCTACTAAAATCCGGAGTGCTGTGGTCAGAATGGAAAAAATGAGAAGGGGGACCTTAGGGGAATTCAGGCCCTGGTATGGAGTGGTGTCAGTTCATGTCCTTCCTGCACTCTGGACCTGGCTGTGGTTTGCCTGAGGTGTAATTAGCCAGATAAATGATAGGCAAGATGGAAGGAATGTGTGACATCTGCATATCTGGGTCTGTAACTTCAGTTTCCACATAAAGGCATGCCAGCCTCCGGACCAGGGGATTGAAGTGCAATTCCGCATGGGAAATGGAGAAGATTCCAAGTCACAAGGAAAATTGCTTTTGTTTTTTGGTCATACACCAGCCTCCATCTCCATGGAAGACATTTGCCCCGAGATTTTGAGGAAAACTTTAGCATTAGATCTGTCTTGTCTGGTGTAATTGTACTGGTTATTTGGATATCCTCCTTAGTCGTGCTCAGGGCCAGACTGGCAAGGCTGAAAGGAGTTTGGGTAGTACTTCTGACAGCAAAGGGACAATAATCATGGTTTACAGAATAAACTGATTGGATATATTCATCTGTGCTTTGGAGCTCTTTTGACAACAAATTTCCCCACTTTGCTATCTACCAGAGCCCCAGACAACTAAACCTGCTCCTGCTTACTGAAAACCAGAGCAGCTCTGCAATGCATTTCATTAAGGGGGAGGCAGGGAACAGGTTAACAACCCCTCCCCCCAAAATCTAGTATAAGTAAATATGTATTATGGTTTTCAAAGCATTCTTTTTTTTTTTTTTTTTTTCCTTCTAGAAGTCTTTCTTAGAACAATTATGTGAGAAATTCATTACATGTGAGGATTTTGTAATAGCAAAGTGAATTAGCTGTTTGTAGACCTGCTCCCCTCTGTAAATGGGAACATGCCATATGACAGTGGGCCAGATTTTACTGTTCTAGGCATCACTGATATAGCTGTTTATTCTCTGAGTCTGGAAAAGATCCAGCAGGATTTAGTTTTATGAGGTTTAATGTAAAGGTGTTGTATTTCATGAGATGAAATCATAACACAGTGGGTTTGCAAGAATTCTGAAAGATTATTTTTTCAGAGTGTTGGCAAGCACGATTCTCCTGTGAATTACGTGTCTAAAAGAGAAATATAGATCTTCTTTCATTGGGTTGAAATGATAACTAATCCTTAATCCTTCCTAGATGGCCTGTGTCATTAATGCTGGCTGTGCATTTAGAATGTGTGCAGGTAACAGCTTTAATTCTGTAAAGCTATGCACTGCACAGCTGTGCTGTAGCCATAGGGGCTAGCCACATATTTGAAACGCCTGCTGTTATTTTTGGGATATGTCTCTGAATTTTGGATGTTTTTTTTTGTTTCTAGACCTCTAGATTTTGTGAAGAAGAGAGAGAAGCATCTGGGATCTCTTACCTATCCATAGTTGTAGAAGACCTATTAGCATTATTACCTGTATCTGCAATATGTCCATGAATACTTACCTTATGCTTGAGCAGATTTTCCTTTAGCTAGTTGCGTGTAGAGAATGATAACTGTTGGGCAGTTTCTTGAGGTTTCCCTTCAGATCTGCCTTAGATATACTAAGCAGGTGAATGAGATTGCACTGATTTAGTAGTGTCAGTTCCCAGCTATTTTTCTCTGCTTTACAGCAATGTGTGTATATGCTCCCTCTTTACTGTGCCTTGTTCTGGGAAAGCAGAAGGGTGGCTCTATGAAAGAGGTACCAGGCTGGGGAAAAAAAAAAAAAATCTTCTGTTTTCAGCTTTGCTTAGTTCAGTGAGATTTCAAACAAATAGTTGCAACTCTCTGTATAAGTTTTGTTTTCTAGCAAAGGGGTTTTTGACATTTTTAGTGTCAATCCAGTAACACCCCAAGGCCCCAGCACTGAGCACTGAAACTTACCTCATTATTTAGCCCAGCACACAGGCATGCTCAGTCCTGTCACCAGTCTAAGCAAGGCTAAGGTTTGGCTGTATGAATGTTCACAGATTAAAAAATCCCCTCATTTGTGACCCTATAGGACCATATGTCTTCTGCTTATGAGGGAGGTTGGCACCTTGCTACTTGCAGTTAAATATTTTGAAATATATTATATTAAATATATATTATTTTAAAACAGATTTTTTTTTTTATTTCATAAGGAGAGGACAAGTTCTGACTACTTTGGATCTATTTTTAGGAAGTATTTTAAGAGCATTTACCCTATAATGTCTATTTGAACTTGGGTCACTCACCAGTAGTTCATGCTGTTGGTATTGCATGTGGTGAGGAGAGGTAATAGATCAGAAACTTCCTTGACACTCAGCAGTTACTTTACTCTTTTATTCATGCTGAAATTGGAGGTGATATAAATGCATATCTATGAGTTACTTTTTGGGTTAGATTTGCATAAATCAAAAAAGGGCCTGACTTACTGTGATGGCATTAACAAGTACAGCTTCATCCCCATCTGTGGCTACCAAATCAGGACTGGTTTATTATAAGTTCTTCCCTTCTCTAAATTGGCAGTTCATTATGGGGGATGCTGTTCAGCATTTGCAAACATATTCCTTTGGAGGAGGGGATCTTATGCACTGCAGTGTTTATGCAATGGCTGGGAGCTTAAGCACAAATTATCTTCCAGCCCGGAATCCATAAATCAAGCAGTGCTTTTGAAGGTATAAGTCTGGGTATCCCAAATTGTGACTTACTATATATTGATTTCAGCTCAAATGTAGTCATAATTATTGGGTGTTCTTTGCGAGTTGCTAGCCTACAGATAAAATGACTGGGAAAAAAAAAAAAAAAGAGGATGGGCTTGACTATACAGAGAAAAGCTATTTCCTGACTCAGGTTTTATTTCGCTCATATTTCACTGAAAAATCTTTGCACAGAGAAGTGCCCGGAAATGTTACAAGCCACAAACTAGTATGAAGTAAATAATATTTTTAACTGCAACCCCGTGATCAGGAATAAGGGGGTGAGGCTTTCAAACCCCTGGAAGAAGTCTCCAGGCCCTAGTTCTCATGGCAGGCTTTGGCCACCCCAACATCTGCTGAGGAGACAATACAGCCGAGCACACAAGCAATGCAGGAGGTTTCTGGAGCTCATTCATGGTAATATCCTGATGCAGGTGGTGGAGCAGGCAATGAGTGGAAATGCTCTGCAGAACTGGCTGGGGAGGCACAGGCCAGGGGCAGCTTCGGCTGTGGTGACTATGAGGTGGTAGATCCTGAGATGAGGGAGCAAGGCAAATAAATAAAAGGACCGTAGCCCTGGACTTCAGGAGACATAACTTGGGCCTGTTCAGGATCTTGCTTGGAAGGGATATGACCCTGGAGACATGAGGTGCTGGGAGATATGGTAGTTTTTTATCCAGGATCACCTCCTCCAAGTTCAAGACCTGTCCATCATACTGGGAAGGAAAACCAAGCAAAGGCCTCTTAGTTTCCTGCTAAGAGACCTGCACTGAAGAACAGGTTTCTTTTAACTAAATTCAAACATAATGGGCAGCATACATGAGGTAAAAACCAGATTACTCAGGAGCCACATAGAGATGGTGTCCAAGCATGCAGGGATGGGCTTAGGAAATCCAAAGCTGACTTGGAGCTGAATCTGATAAAGGACATGAAAGGAAGGGCTACGACAATAAGTAGTATTGTAGTGGGAGTAAATGGAAGACCAGGAAAAATGTGGCTCTGCTTCTGAATGGGGCAAATAACTTGGTGACAAAGGATACAAATACCTGAGGTACTCAATGCCTTTCTTATGGAGGTCTTCTCTGGGGCCAATGCTGTTTAACCTCTTCATTAAGGACCTGGTCACTGATACAGAGTGCACCCTCATCAAGTTTGAGATAAAACATATCATCATCTCAGGTGACACAAAACTCAGGAGTGAGAGAGACCAGATGGTTGTGCTGTCATTCAAAGAGACCTCGATAAGCTGGAGAAATGGGCCATAACAATCACATGATGTTCATGAAAGCAAAATGCAAACTCCTGCACCTGAGGACAAACAACCCTGGCCACCAGAGCACAGTGGGGACTGACCATCTGGCAGGTACCTTTCAAACACCAAGCTGGCTGTGATCCAGCAATGTACTGCTGTGGCAAGGAAGGCTAACAAGTACCCAGGGCTGTGTTAGGAGAGAGGTGGCCAGCAGGTGGAGGGAGGTGACCCTGCCTCTCTACTTAGTACCAGTGAAGTCTGGAGTGCAATGTCCAGTTTTGGGCTCCCCAATAAAAGCAAGATGCAGATCTACCTGAGAGAGTCCAGTGAAGGGCTGCAAAGATGATGAAAGGATCAGAGCATCCCTCCTATGAGGAAGGGCTGAGAGAACTGGGACTGTTCAGCCTGGAGAAGAGATGGTTTGGGAGGATCTCAGCAATGTTTATAAACACCTGAAGGGAGGGTGAAAAGAGGATAGAGTCAGGCTCTTTCCAGTGGTGCTCAATGACAGAACTGGAAGAAATGGACACAAACTGAAATGCAGGAGATGCTGTCTAAACAAAACATGAAACTTTTTCAGTGTGAGGGAGGTCAAGCACTGACAGTTTGCTCAGAGAGTTTGTGGAGTCTCCATCTTTGGAAATATTAAAATCCTGATTGGGCACAGTCCTCGGCAGCTGACTTTATCCCTGTTTGGTCAGTGGGGTTGGACCAGGTGGCCTCCAGAAGTCTCTTTCCACCTCAAGCATTCTGAGAGTCAGTGCATTTTTAAAGCCACAAGGAGTATGGCGGCATGGATGAACTGGAGCCAGCAGTACCTCAGGAGAAACTGGTGGTGAGGAAGCTAGAGTCACCATTCTCAAGCAGTAGAATTGACAGTGAGTTTTGAGGTTTTGGAATGCCATGAGTACATGGGCTCATATTCTGGGAGCACATGAAACATAGCACTGAGCATCCCTCGGTAAAAATAAAACAATCAAGGTAAAGCTGCCTTTCTCATAATAACAACATGACGAAACGTGAAGTGTTCTTTTTCTTGGAATTCCAATTTTCTATGATTTGTTTTGCCAGAATGTAATCAGAAGTAGATGCTTCATCATAGTCTGACACAAGCAATGTGTGAACTGAAGTCCAGGAGGAATTCTAAGATCTCAGAACAGAAAACATGGTGTGAATAATATATGTTGTTCAAGACAACAGGAGTTGCAAATACTTCAAATTATGGGTTATAGGGGAAAGTGAAAAGGTGATTTCTAGAAGGTAGCCAATGTCAGAACCATTATTTGTCTCTACCAGTCATTTAAAACAGAAAATTATTGTTGTTTCTTTTTAGGTTTTTCAGTTTTCCCTGGTTGGTATATAAGAAGATAATGAATAATGAAATTTAATTAAAATGAAAGGTGTTCATTTTTCTTTGTTAATGGGTCTGAGAGGAGAACATGACTATGAAAATAATGGGAGGGTACAATAGTTTTCAGAAATTAGACTCCTCTCACAAAAACTTTACTTTTTAAAATATGGAAAAATATTGCAGCTTCATCTGCTTTGGGAATGAAATATATAGGGCTTCAGGGGAGATGAAGCACTCTGATTGTACTGAATGCAGTCCTTACCTGACAAATCTTCAGGCCATTTGTTCATACTGTGTGCTCCAGCCAAATCCCCCTGCTCCCTTGGGTAATGGCACCCTTTGGATACAATCTGCCATTCGTTAAGTGCTTTGCTGCAAGGAGCCCTTTTTTATTACACTGAATTGCTCAAGCTTTGCTGGAAATCCCAGGTTTTGTCTGTGCACATATGCATGGATATACTTGCAATGATTGCTGTGTTTAACTGTTCCCCTGTGTGAGTGAGGGTAAGTGTGTACTGCATTCCATGTGCTCACACACACATTTGGGCTCTGGGGGTGAATGTGTATTCTGGCTGTGTGTGCAGGCGTGTGCAAGCACACACACACACACAGGAAAGGCTGGGTTCAGAAATTGTTTTCTTGCGGTTTTACACAGCCACAAGACATGCACTCTCCCATTACACTGAGTCTTCAGAAGTGTTTCTCTTCTATTTTGCCCTGTGGGAAGAGGGAAATGCATTTTAATTTTTATTGCAATCAAGCACACAGATCTGTTCCTGAGCAGTGTAGCCTGCTTTCCCACCAAGTGTCCCACATCCCCTGCTGTAATCCAGGGTTGTGGATTGCACATCATCTCTAGTCTCCCCTGCTCTCCCTCTGTCCAGGGAGTGCGGATGTTCTGGCAGCTGCTGTTAGCAGTGGGAGCACTGATCTGAGTTTCTGTCCCCTGCTTAGCTGGCAACCTTCATATAGAAATGTGGTCTCTTGGCTGCTACCCTTCTGTCAAATGTTAATGCCATTGGCCAGTAGGGAAAAAAAGAATAGGGAGAGGAACCGGAGACACTTTTTCTAGCACTAAATAAGCCCTGCTCCTTTCAGAAATCAGGGTTACATCCAGGGATTTGAGGTAGGAATGTCAAGGGGCAGGCAGTGTGCTGGCATAGAACGCATCACTACTTTATGAAATATAGAAACAATAATTGCATTACTGTGTGCTTTTTATTTCTTTCCTTTTTTTTTTCTTTGAAGATTTGTTTGCTTGTCCTAGCAATGAATCAAAGAAAATCAGAAGGTTAAATAAGTGACATATGTTTTTTCTTCTGTAATTCATCAGCTTTTCCATTGCAAGAATGTCCCAGACTTTTAGAATCCATCTGTTCGGTTACAAAAAACCTGGGTTTCAGCCTCCTGTTGTCATAACAATTCTCTCTGCAGGAGCAATAGGAGCTGGAGTGATTGATGAGATCTCAACTTACTGTCCTTTCAGCCCAGGAAGAACACAGTGCTTGGATAATTGACCCATTGTTTCAGTCCAACATGTAGGCAGTCTAGCAGATAAAAGGCACTTTGCATCTTCCAGCAGTTCTTCTCTGATGGAGCTGTGCTGACTTGAAGCTAGGTGGATATGGATATGGATATGGATATGGATATGGATATGGATGGGAATTCAGAATCAGGCTCCTTTATTTTAACTGACACAAAAGAAGGGGAGAAGTTGCTATAGGCAACTCTAGTTTGGAAATGATATCTTGGGTAGTTTCTGTGGAACAAAGAAGGAGTCCCTACTGGACAAGAAGCTTTTACCCCAAGGTTTAACACAGCAGTCTTTTTGACTGTAGTTGTGCAATGCAAATTGGAGCAGACATACTCAAGAAAATATTTTATTCCAACAGCAATAGTCACATGAGACAAGAAGTGGCCAAAACACTGAGCTGTGTTTTGACCTGTGTAACAGGAGAGGATGAAGAGGCTGGAAGTCTCAGGTCCCTCTCTTGCTAATTGATTTCTTCTTTTCTTTCGGGGTTAATTCCTTTTTCTCCAGCCCTTTGCCTTTGCCTTCTTGGCTATAATATGCAAAGTGAATTAACTACTCTTATTATACAAAAAAGAACTGTCAAGCCTTCATTAAGAATATCAGCTGCTCTATTCCTGGTCATTCCTCCACAGACAGTAAAGCTCCATCACTGAAAAGGGGTGTTACAATGCTGTGTAGAAGTCTCTGGGAGATTTGATTTTGATCCTCTAAATTTGCATGGTGACACAAAGGCTACAGGGTCATCATACAGTCTGGGCAGTAAATGTCATGGGAGAGTTTTGGCTCCTGAATTCCCATATGTCGTTTGAAGCTGGTGTTCCACAAATCACCAGCTGGCATCACAAAGAGGTAATGGCAAGCAAAGCATATCCATAAGATGCCGTTTTCCCCAATCTGTTCTTTAGTAGGATGTCACTAGCTATTACTCTACCATGCCCTAGGGGATCTAAAATAAAGGAGTTTAGACCTAATCCAAAATTCTGTGTCTCATTCCAAGGACAAATGGCCCTTCTGTGTGTCCAGTTGGGCTGGGCATCCAAACTGATGCCAGAGCTTCACAGTAAAGATATTAAGCCTTTCCAAAACTATTCAGTGTAGATCACGTACCTCTACAGACGTTTTGGTAGAAGCCAAAGGAGCTGCCTGTATTGATTTACTCATGGGGCTTGGAGAGAGTTGGGGGAGTCAGAGTGAACCTTTGCTCACTAATTTCTTGGACTCTGTAGGGGAATGTGAGTATCTGCCTGAAGGGAGAGGGAAAACCAAAGTTTTAAAGAAGATCACAATCTGACTTCTCTTCGATCTGTGAAACTAATACACTTCTTATGCAGAGCACCTCTAGCTGTGGGGTTTTCACTTCCCGTGAAGATGTCTGGAGTGTTTTCTTTGTGGCACAGCCTGTGCAAGGTTCTGTTGATGAATTAAGTAATGTTCAAATTTTATGTGAAAATTTGTACAATTATCTCAGAGCCAAGGGGAAGGCCAACATGCCCGTCTTTGATCAAATACACATGGTTTCATTTTCCACTCTTCTGCACATGCAAAATTGAATGCTTTTTAAGTTGCACTTGTGTAGAGGTTACTGTATGCACCATGCAAGCTTTTTGATACATCAGACTACTACACAATACAGTATGAGCTGTGAACCACTGATTATTTCTGCAATTTTTGATACAGACACTAAGTGCCATGCCTTTGAAAGCATGATAAAGCTGCATAAGTTTAGGTTTTAATTTCCAAAGTGTGCTAACAGAAGGAATTAGTTCTTCTAAATACTGGAGAGTACATCTTTGGCTAGCAGAAATTCTTGAAACCGATTTCCCTTTGCAAACCACACTCTGGTGATTCAGACTGAAGAATGCTTTAAGCCTTTTGTCTGTAACATACATGTCTTTTGTAAGCTTCTGTTTTAATTTACTGCACTTGTATGCAGGTTTTTCAAACTAGTCACAGTGGTCTCTTATAAATCATAAAAAATAGTCCACCCTCAATACCCTTTCCAGTCCTACCCAATGAGTCAAGGCTTGTCAAAGACCATTTTAGAAATCTTGAATAAATCTGACATTATGTTGAGACAGCTGTTAAATATATTTCTTTTTTTCCCCCAGGTTTCCTTTCCCTCACTATGAACAATGCAATTGGTTTAGTGCTATTTTTAGCCCAACTTTACATTTCAGTCATATGTATTTCTACCTTCCATGCACACTTAAGTTAATTTATTCTAACATGAAAAATACTACGAAAGTCACTAACCCCCACAAAAAGTTTTTACAAGCTGAACTGGAGGCTAGCTGTTGCTCATATACACTCCAGATGCCACAGCCCACCATTAAAGGAGTAAAATCAGATTTCAGGGTGCAGTCTGACTCTTATGTATGTCTTTCCTGAAAACAAATGTCTCTTCAAAACAAAAACCTCAGCAGAGGTACCTAAAATAACCTTGTGTCTGATCGCAGTTTGCTTCAGCATGGAAGGGAGAGTGAAGTCTATTGATCTTTCTACTTGTTTAATGGGATTTTACCTAGCAGGAGAGAGTAGTGGTGTTGCGGTCTTTTTGATGTGTTTGTTTTTACTAAGAAACTTGATGTGAAAAACAGAAGCCTGCTCCTGTTTGTCACTCAGTCTTTCTGAAGTTGCTGGAGTGTTGGTGCTCCCCAGTCATGAGTGGATCACTCTTTGGTTGGCAAAAATCTTCTTCCCTTTTGCAAATGCCCTTTTCTACTCCTGGTTTTCCTTCGTAGGCTGGCCTAGAATTGAGAACTTGAAACTAGTGTGGTGTGCACATGGGGTGAGATCCTGCACTCTGCCAGGGGCTTTTTCCTAGCTCCCAACTGCTTGTGTTCTTCAAGAGTGATCAGGAAAGGTGCACTTCTGCATGAAGGCAGAGATGCATCTGCTGAGCTCAGGTAGTTGGGCAATGACCTGTGTTCCCCAGGGAACCAGGAATCCTGTGCTGCAGACCAATGCATTAGTAATGGTGACTGGTAGTGAGTCAGGAATGGGGCAAGTGGGGTGGATCACAGTAACCCATCTGCGCTGGTAGTTAAGTGTATGGAATGGTCTGCTTTCAGCTTCTAAGTTAAGGAATAACATCACTAGCTTGGAAAAAAGTGGAGAACTGTAACTCCTCTATTGTTGCCTTTCCAAAGGGGATTAAATAAGACAATAACTAATAAATAATATAGAGCGCTTATGGGTCTGTCTTCAATCGGAGTTTAAACAAAGAGTTCTGAGATTTTAAAGTGCCTTCTCAAATGTGCAGCTTTCTGGAAATACTTCTTGCCAGACCATCCCTGGCATGGCAACAGAGACGGAACTTCCTCCCTGAGCAGTGGTGGCCGAGCCGGGACAAGTGAGGGGAATGACGGGGTGGTGGTGACAAACTGGTGCCGCTGTGCCGTGCCCGTCGCGGCTCTGTGTGTGGCCAGCACCGTGTGTGTGCTCAGGGGCTGCACGTGTGTGTGGTGTGGCCCAGTGCCACGTTACTGGGACACCTGTGCCCCGAGCCGCTGCAGCCCAGTCCCGCTGGCAGGCCCTGCACCCCAGCAGCAGCACCGCTGGGGTGCTGGCTGGCTCCCACATGGAGTGAAGGAACCGGGAGCGTGTCAGGCACGCTTCACTGCTGGACAATGGAGAGAATCGAAAAATTTGAGAATTAATCAAGGCTATATGTGAAAATTAGGTTTTATGCCTACTCTGGGCATTGCGGGGGGTTCCTTTGCCTGTAGACCAGAGAGGAGAGTTCACCTGCTTTTTATTCACTGGCACCCTGCTCTCTGCACCAAAGTGCTTGCTTTCTGTAACACATTAGGAAGGGTGGAAGACTTAGACGTTGTTCGTGTTGTGTCTATGGCCCTTGCAATTATAAACTTCCTGAGATCAGAGGGAATAAATCCTTGCCAATTAGAAGGTCTTTTAATGTCAAGTTGTGACTAATAAACATCTGAGCTGCAGATGTGGTACTGTAGGTGTACCTGTTGCCTCAAACTTTTCTAGCATTTAATTACTCTGGTGACTGTGGGTCATGGTTATAAACCTTAGCTATTTCTGAGGATGAAATTTTGCATTTTCTCATTGTTCCTTGTTCATTTGTGTAATGCAGAGATGTCAGCCCAGTTAAAAAAGCAAATTTCCATTTCAGCCATAATTTTAAGCTGTGTTTACAACTGCAAAACAATGGTATTTGCATACTGTATGCTTTTAAAGATGTGTTTCTGCAGCCACCATTACCAGAATTCAACATCTTAACTAAGGAAAACCTTACCATCTGGTACAAATGAAAGATGGAGTCCCAATAACGCACAAAAACACAGCTTATACAGAACTCAGGTGGGTTTCGATGCCAGTAGGTATCAAGATCAGGCATCAGTGCTCTTATGAGAAAGTTAAAACTCATTTTTCCTATGTCTAGAAACAGTTTTGAGCGTAATTAGAAAACCTGGATCCTGACTCTGAAATCTGAGACTGTCTGGCATCAGCACAGATTTTAATGACTTGACATCTCTTTGTTCGCACCAGTTTCCCAGGGCAAAACACCCCCATATGAGGCACTTTTTACTCCAAGTTCATATCTTAGTTTCATGGTTGTGGTAATGACAGAAGTAGTTGATTAGTAATGGCCATCCCCTTTCTGTTTGCCCTGGCTTTGTTTCTCTCTTGAATAGAGTTTATAACTTTTTTGTTTTGTTTTGTTTTCCCTTGGCTTTACAGTAGTACTGCATCAAATGTTACCCGTAATCTTTTGTCCTAAGTATTTCAAATGCCTTTCATGAAGCCAGGGCCACCATGCTGTGAAACACTGACTCCACTGTGATTCCATTTGCAATGTGGTTTCATCTCTGACAGTCTCTTGCTCTGTGTTTCCCCACTGCAGAGTTGTATGTGTGTGCTGGGAGGTGAGAGAGGCAACAGGGTCCATTGCTTGAAATCTTGTCTTTTCTCACTCCTAGTTTTCTCCTCATCAACCCACTCCACCTTCTTAATTGCAAATTGCCCACAGTAACCCAGCACAGTATAATGCCTGAGAGTGAAACATCACCTTTTATTAATGTTAAGTATTTCTCTTACTATGCTAATATCTGGAAAGTATTCTGCAGATAGGCCACAAATTGCTTTAGAATATTTTATTTGTGTTATTTTGCTCTCTGCCCTGGATCAGCAAGGATATGGTTCAAATATTAATTTTATGGTGTGTCTTTCAAGAGTGGAGTATAATGTTCAATTATGGACTCCATCTGCAAGGCACTGGATGCACAATCCTGCATTAAATAAAAAACCCGACGTGTTTTAAAGAAGAAACAGAAAGAAAGGATATGGCACATAAAAGCAATGGAAGAAGAGCCTTCCATTATGCTTGCCTTTGTGTAAAATCAGAGGGAGCTGTGTAAACCAGACAGCAGTCAACTGTCTTAAAAACAGAGTTGGTACATGACTTAGATTATGTAATGCTATTAAAATCTTTCTGCAAGATACAAGTTTAGAAGTTGAATGATGCCTCAGATAAGTATACTGGAGACCTTATGATGCACACATTTCATACACTGATTCCACACACCCATGTGCATGTGTGTGGGTGTTCTGCTTTGCTCCATGAGTCTCTGAAAGCTCTGCCTCTGGGAAGCATCCTTTCACTGTGGGCAGTGGGAAGAAGTGCTCTAGTGCTTGCAATGGCATTCTCTCCTCCTTGGGGTTTCCCCTACAGCAGGAAAACCTAAACAAGTCTATGGCTTCTGTCACTGTCTAGAGACATAAAATGTATAATCATGTTGAATCCTTGTCCCCTTACTCAAGGTTGGTGATTCAGGGTGATATTTGCTTTGGGGTCAAATGGCTACCTTTGTGTCATTCAGCACAGTGTAAATCTCCTTGATGATGCTGCCCAAATTCTATGTATCCTCTCAAGAACATCTCAGTTTTTCTCATGAGGCTTTATTCATGTGGACTGTGAGATGCTGGTGGCTGTGGAACTTGTCACTGCAGGAGCAGCTGGAGCCAGGCTTGGGACTTGCATTTAGGTAATGAGGAGGCCAAGTGAGAGCCCAGTGCTGAGCAGCAGGGCTCTGAAGCATGGCTAGCTGGGGTAAAGCATGTGCAGGGTATCAGATTGAAATTCAGCAGCCAAGGATGTCTTTGAAGTGAGCCCAAGCATAGAAAGAGATGGCCTCTCTTCGATGCAGATGCTTTAGATGCCACTGAGAATGGGGAGGCGGGAGGCATGCTCTGGAGCAGGAGAAACCTGGTGGAGCCTGTTCTCTGCTCTCCCTTGGGACAGCAGCCCAAGTGCTTCTCTGCTTGGGCGCTCAACCATTCAGGTTTACTAGAAGGAGTATTTCAAGTATTCCTCCCCAGAGTGTCTGCTTTTTTCAGGAAAGTGCACTGCTTCTTTCTTTGGCACCTCCCCAAGTGCTCTTGGCAAAGCTGTCAAATGTGTCATTGTAATGGGAGGCCTCTTTGCCGCAGTTTGAGCAGCAAGAGCTGGCTGGGAAGTGCGGGGCCGGTCTGAGGAGGACTGGTTGCAGAGAGCTCTCAGCGGAAATCCTTTGACTCTGGAACTTGTTTGCTCTGGCAAACTCCCTATGCCTGTCTGGACACAAAGAGGGTTCAAGACACATGGCTTTTGTTTGGTTTTCCTGGAGGGAAGGCTTTGCTTTTCATTTGGCTGAATTTCTGGGTGGTAGAGAAAGAGGGAGAGAGAGAGAGAGTGTGTGTGCTTCAGGCTTTATCGATCTGTGTCTTGTGTGAGGGTGATAGTGATGCTTTTTGGTGACCTTTTGCTTTCTGAATCAGATATAAGCAGCACAGAGGCAGGCTCTTCATGCACCTTTGACAATAAAGTAGAGGTTAAGGTACGTGAGGGAAGATTTCTCTCATTTCTTAGCTGCAGGTGGAGATCAGATGGATGCTCTCACTCTGTAGCTCTCAGCAGCCTCTAGCTCTTTTTCTACCACCTCTGGGTCTTCTGCCACAACCTCACATGGCCCTGACCTACCTGAAGAGCTCTCAAGTTGCTAGGAAAGGGAATTCATCATAAGGTGTGATGTGCAGAAGACTACAAGGGCTCCATGAGGAAGAATTACCTGAGTGCAGGGAAAATCACTGTAGAGAGGACAACATGCAGAGTCTCTAATATATTGTTTAAAAAGTGGTGGTGGGGAAGAGAGCTTTGACTTTGCCCTCTAGAAAGATTGATTATTTATTTGGGAAATATAATCACATGAGGCAGTGCTTGTAATTGTAGACTTGTTCTGAGCAGATAAGACACAACATTTTGTTAATCCATGGATTCTGGAGAGACTCTAGTTTTTAAAAATGCTTTGAAACAATGCCATGCATTGAATGAAAATGCACACAAACTGAAACACAATTTAGTGGCAGTTCTGATCATTTTGTCTCCCCAAATCCAGTCTGCCAGATCCTAGATCATTGCAGTATGTCTTAGAGACCATGGGGCAGAGAAAACAGCTTGAAGAGCATAATAAAGCAATGTTGCACAGCCCCTACCAGCCAGGGATGTTGCTGAAAAACAACTTGTCAAGAAATGTGTTTTCAGGAGCATCATGTGAAAGGCAGAAGGTTTGCTATTCTGAGAAGGCTGCAAATGTACAGCTTGTAAACACTGACATGAAACAGGAGTCCTGGAAGTTGAGATTTTTTTCCCCCCAAACCACTTTTAGACTCTAGAAAAGAACTTCAAGAAAGTGTCAGCCTTCAGCACTGAACACCTAGAACTGGGTTGCTGACCCTCTGAAGGCACAAACTGGGGGATTTTTTCACTGATTTTGTTTCACTATGGGCAATGCTCCTCCAAATTCTCTGAAGTCAGATAACAGCATGCAGTAATTGCTACTACCACCTTGTAATAGCTAGTGTGATTTCTAGCGAGTTGCACAAGTTGCTTTAAGCACACCCCTGTTTCCCTGAGCTACACTGTGGTTTTGCTGGAAATTTATAAGTTAGATCACAGCCCCTGCTGAACCAGTGGGTGCTCCTAGTGTGCTTCCACTTCATCAGATAGTACAGAAAAGTAGGAAGAGATTAAATTACACCAGGGAAAGATGTAAAAGTACACCATGCATCCTGTGAAACCAGTCTAGGGAAAAAAAAAAAACAAGTCTCAGTAGTGCAAAGGGAAGTCAAGTCATTAAAAGGGACTGCCCACTGGGAAGTATAATGTCTATTATAAGTCCTTGAAAGTGTGTTTAGTGAAATGCTTCTCACAGAAATGAATTCATGGGACCTAGGGCACATTTTCAAATAGGCTGTAGTTTTCTAAACTATCTCCCCACAAATACATGCCTGAAAAGTGCATTGGGTGTCTCCCTGACTTTCCCATTATCATAGTACTTTGCAGGTTGATGTCCCTTGGAAGGGCTGAGATTCCTGGTTTGTGCATGTGCCGGCATGGAGTGAGCTTCAGGTGCTGCAAAGCAGCATCCCCTGCTGAGCAGCAGGAGGTGGTTGGTCTGCTCCAGCCTTACTTCCCAAAGGTATTTCTGATTGTGTTCTCTACAGGGTGAGGGGGATAACCCACATCATGCTTCAGCATCCTGGCCTGTTTTGCTTGTATGTAAATGTACAAGTTTAAGGAATTCCCCGCTGACTTTTTTTTGCAAGGTCATCCTACAGAAGTATATTCCTTTTCAGTAGAATATTATTTACTTCAAATGTAAAATACATGCCTCATGTATTAGTGCAGCTGCAGTACTTCAGCCTCCTGGGAGAAGAACAATTCCTGTGCATGAAGCCAACCAGAGTGACCCAAATCTGCAAAGTAAGAGAGTGTTACTCCTTCCAACAGCAGCATCTTTGCACAGAATCTTTTACCCAGGAGCCACACAAATTTCAGCCAGGGGAGGTGCAACTACCTGCCCTGGAGAGGAAACTTCCTGGGGACTGGTATATGCTGTGGGTCCCCCAGGTGGAAATCAGCTTGGCAGGGAAAGGCCTGGGGAGTTGTCAATGCCTGTTTGTGGCAAAGACAATGAAATGTATTCCGGGCTGCATTAGGAGAGGTATTGACAGCTGGTCAAAGGGGTGATCCTTCTCTGCTCAACACTGCTTAGACCTCATCATGAGTGCTGTGTCCAGCTCTGGGCTCCCCCATTCAAAAGAACACATGGACACACTGAAGAGCGTCCAGCAAAGGATCATGAAGATGATGAAAGAACTGGAACTCTCCTCCTGTGAGAAATGGCTGAAAGAGCTTCCACTCTTCAGCCTGGAGAAGAGATCAATACTGAAGGGAAAGCTCGTAGAACACAGAGACAGGCTTTTTCCAGTGGTGCTGAGTGACAGGACTAGAGGCAATGGTTACAAACTGAAACACAGGAGGTGCAGTGTGAACATAAAAAGAAACTCTTCTATTGTAAGGATGAATGAGCACTGTTAGAGTTTGCCTAAAGAGGCTGAGAAGTCTCTATCCTTAGAGGTATTCAAAACATACTGGACACAGCCGTGGGCAATCAGCTCTAGGTGACCCTATCTGAGCAGCAGGGTTGGACAAGGTGACCTCCAGAAGTCTCTTCCAACAGCAACTATTCCGTGATCTAAGACAATTCCTACTTTTAAAAAAATATTTTCCTGAAGTGCTTTGAAACAAAGCCATGTGAAGGATGGGGACGCAGCTAGGTGAGCAATTTGACACCACATCTTTTTTTGTCCCCCTGTTTTGACTCCCCAGCTGAGACCTGCCAGATACGTTTTTTCAGTCTTGACTTTATGATCTTCAATAGCACCAGAACAAGAAAGCAGATGCCCAACAAGTAATTGTGGGAGTTTGGCTGGCTTTTCACTGGTACACAGCATAAGGAAGATTGTAATGCTCTCTTCAGTCTTTGATAGAAAATGGTGAGTGCTGCAGTCTGCCTGTTCTCTTTGCATTCATCTCATATGCCAGAGTCTGAGCTTGTCTGATGTCTTATTCAGTAGCCGAGGTGTTTATTCATACTGCACAAAGCAGACAGGTGTGCTCGGTCTGTGGTGGCCTTTTTACTGTCGAGAGTCCACCTGGACTGTGAGTAGATCCTGATTGTTGTCCATATTGGCAGAGTCTGATCTTGAGAGTCACCGTAGAGGATTTGTTAGGATGTTCTAGATAGAGCTAATGCATCTTGTGGTCTGCAGGGCACAGATAAGGAGGCAGTCAAACCCCAGCCTCCTGGTTTAGGAACAGAGGTCTCTTCCAGCTTCCTTGGGTATGGGTGAAGGGAGTTTTAGACTCTACAATCTGCATACCAGCTAAGCAAGGAAAATAGCTTCCTTCCTTTCTAACTTGGACACAGTAAAGGCAAATGCATTCTGGTGACATGATTTTCCCCTGAAGCAAAATGCTTTCAGAGCTTCACCAGCCATATGGAGCTCTGCACACACAGTTTTCCATGAATATTGCATTAATCCATATTCCAAGTTATGAATTGCAATCAATCCATTCTTGTGCTAACCAAGCTACAGCTGCTCCCAGCTGAAAAGTCTTTTGAACTCTGCCAGACGAAATATTCCAAGTCTCGTTCCAAGGTGCAGTAATTGTCATTGTGGTTCTCAGGCTTTCATACATATTTAATTTAGAGTACATATAGAAATGTGCGTTCTGCTTATACTGAAGCTGGTGCCAACGCTTACAGTGATGTTGTCTGAAGACTAAGGAAAGACCAAAATTGCTTCAATACTTGTAGTATGTTGGTTTCAACTTTAGTACAGTTAAGCTGTATTGGTAGTAAATAATTCAAAACCCGAAGTGAATGTGCTGCATGGTACTTTAAAGGAAAGCATCTGCTGTAAAGTTTCGGGGTGAGTCTGGGCTTCCTCTGTGGTGTTCAGAGCTAGGAGACAGCTTTGCCCTCTTGCAAACACAGGAGCCATTTTTGAGTGGACATGAGAACTAGGATCCAAGTTTTCTGGTGGTTCCCATGTAGTCTAGTTCTGCCTTGGCTTGTTGCAAGGCTAGAACATCACTTCAGATTTGTAGGTCCTGGTGATCTCCCAGAGGATTCAAAACAGCTATTTTTATTTAAAAGTGCAGGAGTTTTAAATTTATTTTTTTTTAAATCTTAATATTTCTGAATTATATTTAAAATCTCTAAATGAATTAAAAAAACCAAAAACCATTTTGATGTTGTAATGTGGGAATTCTCTTCCATTTCAGTGAATGTGGACAATATTATGTTGTTTGTATTGAATCCTCTTCATGTAGACAGGAACAGCAGAATTTGTCACTTCATGAGCTCAGGACTCTGATGCTTGGTGCTAACAGCTGAGTACCAGACCTTTTAATTTTTAGGCCATATCCTGATATTGTTTGAGCACTAGTTGTTTAACATTAGTTTGAAAAGAAATTCTTAGTATGTTATGTGTTTTTCTGGTGAACTTGTGCAGAGGTTTGAAAAGTATTGAGCCTCATCATGTTTTGCAAGTAACTCTTATTTCTCAGCTAGTGCGACTGTAAAGCAGTTTAATTCATTTTATTATAATACAAGGGTTTAAAAATGAGCAATTTGGGGATTTTATAGGGATTCAAAACTCAGTATTCACTCCACTCTTCCTCACTGCCTTTACATTTCTGTGTATGTAGAATTTTTGGTATATGTACAGAGAGATCTATAAAGTCAAGTGTATTTCATAAAAGAAATTGCAAAATGAAAATAGCCCAATCAAACCTTTACAGAGTAGTTTTTCTGTTAACTGCCAATCCCCACTGGAAACCAGGGGACAGATGCTGAGCAGCTCCCTTGGTCATTCTGTAGCCCAGCTCCTGCTCATGTGGAGAGGGGATGGGGAACAGGGATGGCAGTGGGGCTGAGATGCCACTAGACCTTATCAGGCAGAGGTTCATGTCCTGAATTTCTGTTGGGTTTGAAGGTGCCTTCAGATCATTCTGAAACTCTTAGAAGCATCTGAGGACTGTCATGAAGGTCAGATTTGAAATGCTTATTCATCAAAATTCCTGAGGAAAGGATAAGTAGCTCCTGTCATTCCTACCCTGTTTCAACTCCTCAAATTCCTTTGTATGCTCCCAGGAAGGATAGCCCATTTGATGTGAAATGCTGAGACAACAGGCATTTTATGTTTAATCATAAAATGACATTTCTAACCATATATTTGTGATTAAGCCATTGTTTTTATTAGTCACAAGGGATAATTGCATCCAGAAATTCACAAAGAAAGAGTTATACAATACAATATTACACTGATGTTTCAATTATATGAGTAATTTTCTAGCATAGATCAGCAATAAACTTCCCTAAAGGGCCTATTAAACAGGAAGCAGGAAAATGGAGATGGGGTAGTTGCCAGACATTAGTGTGTCTGTCCATGCCTTTGCTCTTTTTGTCTTTTAGGCAATGTCAAGCAGTTGGCAAAATCCCATGTCCCAGGTCTGTCACAGCAGATATGCATGGGAAGGCTCTTGTTCTGGAGAAAGGAAACTACTGGGGCTTGGGTCTATAAGTAATGGGTCCCTGATTCCCTTCCCGTTCAAGTCTGTTTCTGAATCTCCTTGCAATGGAAACAAGGATGTTCTGTCTTTCAATTAGCTTTGGTCATTAACTGGGAGAATACCTGATGGTATACAAGATGGGAGTGCTGTTCCTGGGCCGCAGTCTGGGATGATGGACAGCAGGCAAGGTTCACCCTCCCTTAACTTAGGCACCAATGAGAATCTACTCCTTCTGAAATACTATGTGAGAAAATGACAGGGGTCAAGAAGTGCCTTGATCACTTTTCAGGAGTACCAAGCACTGTTTTTTCTATTTTAATTGTTCTCTTAGCTGCACTGCCATACAAGCCAAACCCTACCATAAATTTCCATTGTCCTCCCATAAGAGTGTTTTTATTGGTGATGGCTTAGTTCACATGCTGACCTGTTTTATGGTATTCTGGCAAAGCAAACAATCCATTAAGATTTTCTGAGAGGGCCATGATGGAAAAAAATATACTACCAAGCATTTCCTAATACACAGTGAGGCAGAAAAAAATGGTCCTGCATCCTCTGGTCCCTGTGGAACCCAACTCAACTTGTGGTGCTTTCTGCTGTGCTATCCGTGCGTTCAGAGCCCTCCTCTCCTCCACAGGTTCAGAGAATCCCTGCAGAAGCAGGAGGACTCCTCTGCAGTAAGAGGAGTCAGCAATAAGAGTTTCTAAGAGGTCTGTTCAATAGCAAGCAAGAATTCCAGGAGTTAGTCCCTGCTGTATCTCATGATGGCACAGACAGTTGTGAGTGGTGGCACAGGAGCTGCCATAGCAGGATATTTGTGGTGGGTTATGCCAAGAGATACATCTGTGTGCCTTCGTACAGAGCTGTGAGGAGATGCTTGAGCTGCCAAGGATGCTGGAAGCAGCACAGCTTGACTTGTATGGCATGGGCTGATGTGTCCCTCTTTCTCCCTGGGGAGGTAGTGGCGAGGGTTTGCTTTGGGATCTGAACAAGGCAGCATGCTCTCTGGTCATACTTAGTGAGGGAGCTTGGGAAAAATTGCTCTACTCCCTCCGGCGTTGTGCTCTGGAAAGAGCTTGGGTATCTAAACTGCCCTCCAACAGCCATTGTTCTAATCTAGATGACCCCATCTGTGCCCTACACTTATCATCTTCCCCTAATATCAAGGTCAGAGCTGTATTTTTCTTTTTTCTTCTCCTTGTATTTTTTTTTAAATTTTTAAAATAATTTTTTAAAATTATTATTTTTTAAAAAACTTTCCCACTAGCAAGATTATGATCTACCTGCCCTGCTGCTTCACTCCAGCTCATCCTCACAGCCAAGGGCAAGATCTCTCCTCTGGCTCCTCCTAAAGACCTCTGCCACTTTCTCCCACCTTGAAGCACTGATGGGCAAAACCTGTTTCAACACACTCTGTATGGAGATACTGAGGGTTTGCATGTCCTGGGGCTGAACTCATGCTTGTTTTTGGAGGGAGAGGGCAGCACACTGTCTAAGCCAGGAGGCTTCTGCCTGCAGAAGGTCTCTCCTGCCCAGCAGGTCAAACATGCTCTTCTCCAGGCTACATTCCCCACTCCTCTCTCCCCCTTATTTTTCTATGTTGTTTTTCCTTCTTATGCCTATTTGAGTTGCAAAAATCTGCAAGAAATCAAACTCTGTGAACTCCTTTTTCAAATACAGGCACATTCTGATTAACTTCTAGCTCTGCTTACACTTCCCCTTCAGTTCCTCTCGAATTAGCCTCTAATTATCTCAGTTGTAATCACCCAGTGTGATAAAGTTAAAGTAATAATGATTCTTTCTGATAGTACAATGTTTTCTCTCAGAGTTTGATAGTCCAGTGTTTTCATTCTCAATGAATGTTGTAGTTAGTAAAGACAGAATGCCAAGCTGCTTATGGGAAACAGATTTTTACAGATCCTAAACAAATGCCCTGCATAGTTCATGTACAGATAATAAAAGAACAAAGTAACCACTCTAAGAAAAATTTATATCTTGATAAAAAAAACCTATCTGTATATTTATGTTCCAAAACACTGCTTTTAAAGGTCCAGAACCTAATGTCTTTGCTTGAGGCCAGAGTTGGGGACTTGAGATGCCTGCTCAGGTTTCTGCACCTCTGTGGCTCTTGGAGCTGGACTGCAGCTCAGGCCGTGAAGCTCTTCTGCCATGCACTGCTGAGGGAACAGTTTAGCATCTCTCATGCCTCATCCCATATGATATCCAGATATGTTGTTTTTCTCTGGGGCTATCAGTCCAGGAGGTGATTTTAAGCATGCCCATCATATTGTGTGTTCACAGGAGAATTTTGCTTTCAGAAAGGAAAGCAATGTGCCTGAAAACTGAGCTAAGCTGCAGCCACAGGGGAAAGGGTGTGTTGGGGCATGGCGTGGGGAGCATGACTTGTAGCACCCTTCTTCTGAAGCTGTGTCATGCCACGTAAAGTAAATCCCATTGCAGGTGGATGGAGTTAAGTGTGTGTGACTCAATACTGAGTGTCCAAGGCATTCAGCTGGCAAAATATGCATACACATGGGGAGACATTTCTGGGCTGCAGTCCATGCATGAAGAAAGGCTTTTGCACTTTTTGTTAAGGCAGCCGTTTGTTAGGACACCTAGGCAGAACACAGAGGCTTGTCTCCATGCTTCTTTCTTTTCCCTGGCCATGGTCATCATGGTGGGTGTTTGTGCCTCTTTTCTCTTTCTCAAAGAGCCTTTAACTCACTTTTTAAAAGTTTGCAAGCAAAACTTTTTATTTTGTTGGGTTCTTTTACCTATTGAGCTGTAAATTTGTATCAGGTGTGGGAGCTGTGCCTGCTGCTTTCACCCTAGATTTCCTCAGATAAATGGCCAGTTACACTGGCCAGTGGGATGTTAGAGAAGAGGCTTGGGATGTTGAGCGATCAAATGGCAGCTAGCATGTGGACTCTCTTCTTGGCTCAGCCAGGCTCTTTCTGTACCTGAGGCACTCATGCCCTCTAGACTTTTCAGTCATATGCAAAGAGAGGCTTGTGGGGGTGTGTATGTGCAGTTCTTGTTAATATTCATAAGATGTTGAGTGATCAACAGCAGTGTGTCCTCTTGCTGTAATAATGCCAGCACTTTACTGGAAGTCTTTGGACAAATCTGTTATCAGAGTTGACTACTGTGAGTAGCATATGAGGTTGCATAGAAGCTTTGGGCTAGGCATGTGCTATGTGCTTATCATGGTATCTTTGCCCTCTCTGAACGCAGGGAGCTGTGAAGCCTTGGGCGAAAGGGCTGCCACAGGTGGCATTTTCTTAGAAGCAGAAAATCTTCCATAAATCTTTGAAAGAGCAAGCAGGAATGGAAGCTCGGTTTGATGGTTACTGTCTTGGTGGTTTAAATACTGCACAAAGCAAAATAAGGGAAAGAGGCCTTGACTTTGAGGGTTATACTATGTATTTACTAATGTAATCAATATACATCACTGTTTCGGTAGTTTCCCCTTCACCAGCCTCTTGATTATTTAAACCAACGGGCACACTTGTTTATTGTTTAGCATCCTCAGCTTTATGAATAACTATGGGACATCTTATCAGTGGTTAGAACAGATGTGCTAATAAGCACTTTCAAACCCAGAAGAATGGGTACTTCTGATACCTTTTATTCCAACAAAAACCCCACAACTTTCCAGTTCAGCATCTAGGCAGAAAAATGGCCAACCTAATTAGAAAAAGGTTTGTCAAGAGCAGGGAAAGCATTTCTCACTATTTTTTTGGCATACTGCAATATCAAACTTGTGAATTTTATGTAAAACATTCTGGAAAGAAACAGCCATTATGACAAATGTGTTATTAGTTCTAAATTAACATAACTAATGAGGTCTTCAGTTCAGCATGAAAAGAACTAATAAAGTGCTGCAGTGTGCAGCATTGTATTACCCAGTCTCCTTCTTCACTAGAGCAAACTTCTGCATGGTAAAGGCGAGAGCATTAATTGAGTGCAGGACCTGTTTATAAATCCTGAGTGCAGCTCAGGGTTTGACTGCTGCCACCCACTGCTCGTTCTTACCTTGTCTGTAATTAACTTCTTGCAGCTTGAAATTCTGCATGAAATGAAGGATGGTCTCTGTTCCAGAGGGGCTGCTCTGGCCTAAAGTAAAGAGACAAAACTCCTACTGCTTCTCAAAGTCCTTACTTGGCTGTGTGGGCAGCCAGGGAACGAGCCAAAAGACTCGTAGGATCAGTGTTCTAGGTAAATAGCATTGACGGCAAGAAGAGGATAAGAAGCTTGTGACTTTCCATAGGTTGTTCCTTATGACAAATTTGATACAAGCTCCCCTTATCCCTGATGAAGGCATCCAGCGTACCGTCGAAGAGGAGCCTTGCTGCTACGTGCAGTTATGTACATAAGTGTGCACTGGCACATGTGGAGTGAATGTGGGCTTCACATCTGAGTCCCACCAAATGTGGGACCAATCAAGAACCTGTTAGAGTCAGTGGGACCCTCACTGTTAACTCCAGTGGGTGGACCTCAATGTCAACCTAGGGAGCAGGAGCACCTTCCACAGCAGCTCCTTCATGCTGCGTGCTCCCAGTGCTCTCCTTGTGCTGCCTCTGGCACTTGCTGGGTCACTCTGTTGTCTGATTTAGCTCACTGAAGTGGCCCCAAAGTAGGAAAAAGTAAAAAAATAAAAAGGAAATTAGAACTCTTTTGTTGGTTTCTGCCTTCTGGTGAGTCTTGGCAGTGGAAGGAAGGGGTAATGGAGGGAGGAGCAGTGGGAAGCCTGGGATGGGAGCAAGGTTGAAGCTGGGGCAGCAGCAGGAGAATTTGGTGGGGAGAAGAGCAGCAGCCCTGACTTGGTCTTCTAGACTTGACTTGAGTTTCTAGACTGTCTGGGCTGCCTGTGAAACCACAACCAAATTCCACATGTCAATGTCTTTATTTTGGTTATTGTTTGATGGAGTCTCCTTGTATCTAGTTTCCAATCAAAACTTCATGTATTCCCTAAAATCTGATCTTGAATTTGAACATGCTGCTTTACAGGGACTGAAGTCCATCAGTCATATAACAAAGATGAATGCCTTTGAAAAAAAAATCCTTAATCAAAGTTACATTTGTTTTTTAAGTTTTCATTTTTCCATTTTGGTAGCTGTTTCATTGTTATGAGAAGCATTAAGAGTTTTGTCATATTTTTCTTCCTGTGGGTCTTTTAAAACTGAATGTACCTTGTTATTAATGTCTTGGTGGAGGATATTTTCACTTATCTGCCCTGTACTTGTAGCTTGAGTCCAAGATTACCTGTGAAGGGTTTTGGTGTCTTCATGCAGGAATTGGTGCATTGTTGTTTTGCCTATTTGAACACTTCCATTGCAGTATTTCTTTCTCACTATACTGTTGTAATTATATATCAAGTTAGCTGAAGGCAGAAATTCTTTTTGTTCTGTTATGTCTTTTTTGTCAGCCAGCAGTTAATACACATTGACTTATAAAAACAACATCAATGAAATTACAGTTTCAACTATGTTGTAACTCTTTTTTTACACAGTCACAGAAACAAAGCAAAATCAAGTTGCAAAATGTAGGCAGGTTGAAAAGGCCAATTTCAACATGACAAAAATGAAGAAAAAATACCTATCTTCAGAAAAAAATACACTATGCATGCTAACAAGTCATTTATTTCCAAACAGATGCTGTCTTTGGTCGAAAAGACTGAAGGGGTCACTTTTCTGCTCAGACTTCCTCCTGTGAACATTTAACCAAGGTAAGGAAGTCACTGCTGCAAATTACCTCTGACATTCATGCAGTATTTTCCCTGTGGGATTCCTGTTCTGTTTGAGTGGGTTTTTTTTTAATGAATGAATCACCATCTCCAATAATAGTGAACTCCCCAAATTATCAGATGAGCTTTTTGAAGTTTGATAAGAAATATGTTTTCATTCTAGCATGGGTTTCTTCCAGAGCAAAACAAGACTTGTGGGAAAAGCTGGGCTTTTCCAACACTTCACCTCCTGAAATTGTCAGTGATAATTTGTTTTGAAATGGTTATTGGAACATATTCAAAACACATTATCAAAATATTTTGTCTAAAACCCCCCAACCATAACTACTTTTGATAAAACATTGTTTCAAAGCATGACTCAACAAACACACAAACCTCAAAGTGCAGAAAACAGCGAAAAAATTAGCATTCCCAATTTCCTCCATAAAGATTTGTATTTTTAAAAATAATACTTGCTGCCTCTCAGCTCATTAATCTACTTAATGAGACAAGCAAAGGGTTATCTCTGGAAAGAGATTCACCTCAGCTGTTTCTCTGGATTCACTTGTTGTTTTTTGGTACTATCTGTTTTTGAGGCCAGCTTTGCTCATGTCTGCCCTTTTCAGATTTGCAGATCTCCCAGAAAGCTCTTCCATCCTGCTCTGTCTCTGTGTCTGCTCCTTCTAGGTACATATGTGTCAGGTTCCTCATATTCATTCCTCTTTTGGCAAGCCAAAGAGAAATCATCCAGTGTAATTTAATCCACTGCTAGGTGCCTTTGCACAAGAGTTTGTCAAGTTCCTGTAAAAAATCACTCTGGAGGCACAGCGTGCTTGCCTTTTGGGTTTTTTTTGCATTCTTACTCTACAAAACCTAGGAAGAATTCAATGGTAGTACAGCTGGGTGTTTCTTACAAGTTGTTTAAGAAAACAGAACTTAGTATTCAGTCCCATCCACCTGCTGGCTGCACAGACACATGCAGGTAATTATTGCTGCATCCTTTCAGATGGAGGCATGAGTGCCTATGCAATGTTACATAACAGAGAGGGTTAATGTGAGCTGCAAAGCTGTGAAGAAAATAGGCAGGCATTCATGTGTCAGGATAGGACAATGGGTTTTTTTGTTAAGAAAATCTGAAGGTATGCTTAAGACCTTCCAGAGTATCACACAGGTCACTATTATGTCATTGATGATTTACATTTTCTGCTCTGTATCGTTTTCTCTTCTTGGCTTAGAGAAGCAAGTTAATGCTAGATAAATGCTGGATGTGCTCAAACATTATGCATTCAGCTTCTAAAGGCTTAATAACCACTTTCTTCTCTCTCATTTGTCATCATTATTATGTGTCTGTTAACAAGAAACTGTTCAGCAGAATCACAGAAGAAGCTGCCTAATGTTTTACTACCAGATTTCTGAGAAGGAATAGGGTAGGATAGCAAGGAACAACTTTTAGAAGTGAGGAATAAACAGAATCTTTTTAATTTCTTGCTGTCATCATCCTAATTTGCAATGGGTCTATTTGATGTCTCAGTTTAGAGAGTGAGAATAGTTCTGTTTTGTGTCTGTCACAGTGGTTAATGTCATTTTTGTTAATAGCCCAGTAACATGTACAGAGTCATGTACAAAATCTATAGACTATAATGTGCCAGAGCAATTACATGACATATACCCAGTTGCATCAGTGGTGATGGTCTCTGTTTGGATTGCTGAAAAAGCAGACTGATGGCAGGGTGTCTGCTGAGGCAGATAGAAACCACAGCCCTGTGAAAATACACTGAATTTAATAATAGTTGTTTATCTTCTATTCCCTCCTCATTGGATTGTTCTCCTCATCACAGGAACCAGCTTCTCTGCACATTCCACAGGGCAGCAGAAATGGAGGGACAATAAAATCACAGCTAGGTGCATCATATTCATCATGTAATGTCTCTGATTCTTTTCTGGAACTGGTAACAGAAATGGGGTTTATCCCACTGAATTCAATATGTAGTTGTGCTCAAATTCCATGAACAATGGTTATGAAAGGCAGATATTAAAGCAAATCACTAAATTTGTATTAATTTTTATTGGGATTTTGATCTGCCCTAAGCAGAAGCCAGTGGCTTTGAGGAATCAATATCTCCATTTTTATTTCCCTTTTAAACAATTCCAACACTCCCGCCGTTCATTTCTGATATTGCAGCAAGCTTTCCCAGATGTATTTTCTCATGCTATGCAAGAAGGTGGCTGGAGTTTCAGAAGCAGATGAAAGAGAGCATTATCCACTTTCTTCCTAAAGGAGTTATTTCTTCAGCTGATCTTGTCTTGAAGAAACATTCAGATATGCATTGTTTGTGTCTGTGAAGGAGAGCAATCATAATTAATGTGGCAGCTGACATTAAAATACTATGCAATGTCCTAATTTTTGCTTATTCATTGAATAAGAGAAGCGAGTAGAGTTAAATGCATTATTGAAAAATTGCCAGATGCAATAGATAATTATCTGACAGGCAATATGATTTACTTCATACCAACAACTTTCACCTGACCAGACTTTTACGGTCCAGGTTTCATTTTGAGAAATGTAGCTCTCTGAAACAACTGACAAGTGATGCCAAATATTAGTCCTATTGAGAAGTGTTGAAGAATTATCATTTAGAAGGCATCACCAACACATTCTTCTCTTCTGGCTTGACTTACAAGTTACAGTAATTTAGGGTTCTTGTGAGACTATGACACCCTCACACTGAATATAATTCCCTGCTGTGTTAATGAAAGTCAGTGTTAATGGATTTGTGTGGTCAGAGTTACGGAATTAATAGTATTTAAGATTTGCTTTTCACACACAAATAGCTGGAACACTAACCTCTTTAAACATTTCTGTGTGTAGTTGGCATGCATAGCCTCTGTTTTGAGAAATCAGGGAGGAATTGGGTAGTCAAGATCCCACGATTTCTGTAGGAAAGTCAAATACAGATTTTGATTCAGCTGAGTCCTTGGTGCATTAACCCCTGCAGAACTCTGTTTCTCGGTGGTTGAAGGGATACACGTGAACTGTATGTTTTCCCTCACTCGGGGATAGTTGAACTTTCTGTGCATGGCTGAAGATGATGTACATAAAAGGGTGCAGGTTTGGACTGAGAGCAAACATCTGTACTGGTTTTATTTCCGTATAGAGGGAGCATGCACAGGTTTCTGTGTTACTGCTATGTGTTACAGTGTGCCAGTAACTCTTCCTCAGACAAGATGCCGTTTGACTTTTGCACAATATTTCTTAGGCTTTGGCATGCATGGTTTCACAAAACTGTACCTCGGTGACAGGAATGAGATTTTGATCTACTTCTGGCAGTGGACCTATTGGGGCCTGGAGATCACAATGCTGCTGGAGCAGCACTCTTTTAGGAGAAGAATTATGTTTGTTGTGTTTTGTTACTTTTCCCCCTCTGTGAACCATAGGCATGCTAATTGTAAGGTATGTATCTCTGGTTAAAGGAGATGATAAGCCCTGCTGTTTGTCCTTTTCATTTCCTTGTTTGGAAGTGGGAGTGCTGTGTGGAGCTGTGGATGATTTTGCTGATACATGCTCCAGTGCATAGTATATACTTGGAAAGGTTCATTAGAGTTGAAATAAGCTCCTCAAGTTGACTAATGTGAGCTTGAAGATCCTGTCATATCTGCTGCTCACCAGAAGTGAGTTTCCAGATTGGATACACAGGGGTTTTTTAAGACCAGTAACATTTGACCTGTCTTTGCAGTTTATTTTGAAAAAAACCACACTTTAACACTGCAAGCTACTTGCTTCTTGGGTTTACTTTGATCTTTGGTGCGTTCAGTCACTACAACTAAGTCTCACTGTCACTTTTCACAGATCTGTGGCAAAATGGGATTTTTTTTTATACATTCTACAATGAATCAAAAGAACTGATATGGTTCACTTTTGCCCATTATTTAACCTGTTTAATTAAATAAGTTAATCGTGATTGAAAATTCAGCAGTGAAACCCAGAGGTTCTTGTTCTCTCTGAAACAACTGAGAAAATTCATTACTTGCGATCTCACCCAATGACATTTTTTCAACTTGTCTTTTTTGAACATAACATGAATGCTGTAGGTTAGGAAACTTATTTCACATGTACTGCAGCAGAAATTAGTTTCAGGAGGAGGAAATATATAGTTCAGGAAGGCTTTCATGTTTGACATCTAAGAAAGGAAGTAGCCCCCATGAGTTGTGGGCAATGCTGACTAACTCCAAAAATATAAAGTTTTCATATTTAAAGGTTTAAGGGATAAGCTGTTTTTCTGTGGATTTAGTAAATGCGCATGTAAATGTAGTATGCTGAATTTTTATGCCAAAGTCACCTGAAAAGTCTTGGCCTCAGACCAGTAAGGCAAAAGGGGAAGCAGGAGAATCTCGAGAACTCTACAGAGAGTTGGTTGGGTTTTCCCTGTGAGCCACAGGATAATCTCTCTCAGTTTAAGGGCAAAGCAGGTTTAATTTCTGTTGCTGCTCCTTTGTTGCAACACAAACTCATTGCTGGACATTAACACTCTCTCATCACTCTGCTTGGTGCTGTGGCTAATAGCTACTTATGGAATGAACCCAACAGGCTGAGTCTTCTGCTTGACTGATGGTGGTCTTAAAATGGAAGATATGTTAGCAAGCTGATGATATCATTGTTTTTGTGCTGGTGAGTGTAGCTAGCCTTGTACTTTAATAGCTTGGTGGGAAACTGTGAAAAATTATTTTGACTGATCTCTGGGTGCCATTATGAACTTATTTAACTTCTGTTCCCATTTCCAGACCATTTAGTTTTAAGCCTCTCATGTGGCATTTGTTAATCAGGATATATATAGAATCAGAAGCAAATGAGAATTAGAATAATGAGAATGGAATACAAATAATCAGTGATTTTTCCGTTTGTACATTTTCATTTTTTATTACAGTAATGAAATGTTTAATAATGTACTCTTCAGCTGGTGTAATATATCTTGAGATGGTAGAATTAGTGCATATTTTGGAAAACCCCAATGACAATAAAAGGATACACAGTTTTATTACTAGGTAGCAAATTGGCAATATCACCTGCATGCTAAGTGCAGTTAAAATAACCTAACTAATGAGATAATATGAGATAACATATGGGAGTAAATAAAAAGGTGTTGGTTGGGTGAAGAAATGCCATAAGTTAAGTACATATATAGTTCAAAAAAAAATTACAGTTCTGACTCAGGCTCATGAAATTGTGGAAAGTGAGAGTTAAGGCTGCCTCTCTATACTTAATATGCCTTGGTCCCTTTCCAGCAAATATTTTATTATGTGAGCTGTCCCAGTGATTTTTGGAAAGTGAGAAGCATTGTAGACGTCTCTGAGGGTTTGACAGTGAATTTTTCTCATAGATCTACAAGCAAGGACAAAAGTCCATAGACTGGGGAGAGAGAAAGTTCTTCAGTTCCATTTTTGGGCTGTTGTAGGCAAATAAGCTTTCTGTGCAGCCTGCCCCCCGCATATTAAGTCATGACTGAAGTGTTTTATTTACAAATTTGGACTGTGGTTAGAGTTTGGACAGAAGATTTTAATTTTATGTCCCCACAAAATGTATTAGTCATAGAGAAAGTTAATTCCACCCTTTCAGCATAAGCAGCCAGGCAAACCTGCAGTCGAAGCTCTCTTCTTTCTGACTCAGATCAAAAGCTTTCCCCTATAACTGTTGAAATGGAAAGATGAACTCAGTGTATGCTGGTACCCCATTACTGAGCTATTCTGACATGATGCCATGAAAAATATGGTTTGCTTCTGCTATGAGACAAAAGCAACAATCAAAGATTTAAGAGCTGGTGTAAAACAAAATGGCTGGTCAGTGCTTCGGATGCTAACAGAGGATGAGGCTTTCAGTCTCAGTGCTTAAATGCTCCTCCTTACTTCAGTATCTGATTCCTCCTCATGCACGTACCTCATCCAGAGCAATGCTCCCAGGGTCTCTCTTCTCACAGCTCAAATTTTGCTGCACATAGCCAGTTGGGTTACTGATCCATAGAGCGTTTCCTTTAGGTTGTCATTCTGTTCCTGCATGCTTAGGATGCCCAGTTTTCTCCCTAACATCAACAGGAATAAAAATAACCCCCCAGTTTCGTTAGTTGAATTGAGAGTAAGTGGTACATACCAGTCTCCCTGGCATCACTGGCTGTTCTGTGGGGAACAGAGTTGATACCTCTTCAGCTTATCTGTTAACTGTACACTGAAAACAAGTTATTTTGTTTTCAGTTTTCTTTTTCTTGTTAGGTTGAAACAAAATACCTTCATACTTACCACCAATATCTCCCAAGGCTTAGGGAGAATTAGCAAGGTTATAAAATCTACAGTGTGTGTGGTTTGCTGTTGCAGCTGCACTTTAAAGTAGTATACTCACTCGTCCTCCTTAGAAAAGCACCTATAAATTAGCACTCTTTGAAAAGAGCACAATTTCTATATGTTGCAGTCAAAAAATGAGCATTCCTATTTTATCACTTCAATCAATTTAAACAGTCTTGACAAAATCTGAGTGGTCTCTGCTCCAACCTTTTTCCTTATAACATTTTCTGACCTTGCCTCTTCCCTCTAAGGGTCTGAGAAACAGGGTGCCTGAGAGGTACAGGGTCCCCACAGGAACTCAGTGCCTTTGCAAGGGTCAGTAAGGCCAGATATCCATATGGCAAAAGTGAGCGTGACCTGGCTGGATATCCTGCATCCTGAACATCTCCCCCATGGCTAGTTGGGCTGAAGACCATCATGCCTTCAGCAGGGATGAGATAGTCTCCTTCTGGGTGGATGCCTTTGGAGTGTTTGTGCCTTCACTGGAGAGCCTGCATCTCTGTTTCCATCCATCTTGCTGGAATGAGTAATTCTGGTGCTGGAATAATTGTTTACCCAGCCCTCTTTGGCTCAGTTGAAAGGTTAAGGGCATACTTCAAATGCAGCATGTTACTGCCTTCTTGCAGTACTAAGAGAGAAGAAGAGAAGCTTAAGACAAGTGAGAAGGATTTGTGTTAACTCTGTTGCCAAGGAGTTTTTCTTAAATTCTCACCTTCCATAATATCTGAGTAAAAATAATATTGAATGTATTAAATCTTCAAGTTTCTTACTTCTTCTTAATCAACACTAGGATGAAGCAGTTTACAGTCACCAGAAATGCACATGAGCGAGGCAGAGATATTAGAATTGTCCTTCCATGCCCTGTCCCCTGTGTTTCTTAATCTGCATGTGCAAATTAAACTGAAATTAAACTCTTAATTTATCACCATGTTGTGGTGACAGCAGGCAGGATCAGAACACTTTAAAAACACGTAGCACCATATTAACATCAGAAACAGATTCTTCCCCAGAGAGGAGAGAAGATTTTAAAGAATGCAGAAAGATGCCACAGGGCTGTAATCCCTCTTGCTGCACAGAAAACTAGTGATTGTTGTCGAAATACTTGGAGGGGGAGGTGAGTCCAATAATCTGCAGAACATATGTAGGATAAGGCTTTCCTCTGGAGATGAGAATTTGAGATAAACAACATTAGAGAAAAAAAATGGCAAAAGAAAAAAGGGAGGGAAAATGTTGCAAGGTAATAACTCCATGTGACTGCCCAGAGAAGTGAACTGCTCCAAGGAGCATCCCTCTGGATGCAGATAGTCTCTGCTACAGAGGGCTGCAGACTCTGCCCACATCCCCATGCTCTCTTTGCTTGCCAGGGGATGCTTTTGCAGGGGTTTGAGCTGCCTCTTTGTTCCTTCGTGGAATACTAGCAGGTATCCCAGGATCGGTGAGGGCCAGTTGTGAAGACAGCCCATGGTCCTGATTTAGTAAAGCTCTTAAACACCTGCTTAAGGGATTTGCTGATTTGGATGCTGTGCTCTCTGCTGGCTCCCATCACATCTCCTGGCTCACTCTTTGGCTCTGCAAGTGCTGCAGGATGCTCCTGCCATCGAAAGCTGGCCCCCCTCTTCTCTGCGGCATTAGAAATGGGGCAGGCATGCTAGCCTTGCCTCTGCAGGTAGGTCTTATCTCTGCTAATTTGTGGTGGGAGATGGGCTGGCTGCCCCACGCTCATCCCAGCAGGTAGGAGCAGGCTGCAGCACGTGGGGCCACAGTGCATCGTCCTGTCCTGCCAACAGTGCCATAGCGCGTGGTCCCCAGCCTTCTGCCTGCCAGTGGCACTGCTCTCCAGGAGGGTGACCACCCATCCCGTGGACTCCAGTGCTATCACCCCCTGCTCAGAACATCCTTACATTGCAGAGGGTCCCCTGCAGGGCTGTGCCTTCTTTTTGTGGCATGGAAAGTGAGGAAAGGCATGGGAAAAGGCTTCGCTTAAGTGAAGTTAAAGTTTTGCTTTAGAGACATTTCTGCCTTCACCTGATTGCATGTAGGAGGGTTGTCTTTCCCATGGAGGTCGGGGCAGGAAAGAGATTTCAAAGCCTTTGTAAATATGACAGTTTTAAAGCTTTCTGTCTGGATGAAGGCCTTGGACTTCACTTTTAAATGCTGAAATTTCCAATCTTTGATAGCACTTAAGTGATTTAGGACCCCAGATCTGAGGGCTTTAGCAGGAGTAATTTTCAGTGCTCCTAAGTCACTATTCTTTTAAATAAAGTTTTACTACCTTAGGATCTTTTCAATATATTACCCTTGTTTCTATATTAAACTTCAGATGGCAAAATCCTCATAAATGCTTGTATTCCTGCAGAGACTGGGTAAAATGAATTTATTTTTTTGGTCTTGCTTTGCTTCATCCAAGAGACCCCAAGTGGGAGAATTTGGAGATCCACATTTGTTACGTTTTTTCCAGCCCAGAGGTGCCTGCAGCAGTGATGCTCCGCAGGGAAATGCAAACTTGCCAAGCTTTGCTTACCTTAGCCCAGCATGTGTTTCAGCTCACTGAGAGATGCACAAGTCTGACACACTTTGGAGATTGGCCAGGAGAGATGTATTGCCTGGCAGAAGCAGGACATGCATCCCTCCTGCACTGCTTGGGATTTGTGTGCCAGGCCTCAGGCTCCTTTGCCGAGACAGGTGCTGGTGTTCTTCATAGAGCCACTTCTCCTTCCTTCACAGGGGCAGGGCAAGAGCAGAGCCTGGGGCCATGCCAAAGCCTCTTTGCAGACACCTGTACCAGCAGGCCAAGGTGCAGTTATAGCTTCTCCACAGGGATCGGGATCTACACAGGCTTGCGCACCCATGGATGGATGGTTGGTTCACTGTGCCACAGTGCATCCAGACTTCCCCTGGGAGAACCTGAACTTGGGTGTTTGGAGAAACTATGCCCAAAAACTAGCACTGTGCCCCAATACCCCTTTAATACTGGCATTTCTGGCCCCCTATGAAGAAGTTGATAAAGAAGTCTGGATTAGTGGGATTATGTTGTTGTGAAGTTTTCTGATAGGGAGCTTTGTAAGGGGCAGACTCAGGACTTCTGTTAAATCAAGCCTCAGATTTGGATTTTCTATCAAATAGTGCTGGGGCAGGGCAGACAATACAGGGTTAAGTGCTACAGCTGGGTGCTGTTGCCCTGCACAAAGCTGCATTAGAAAAGGGGGGAGCAGAGAGAAAGATATACCTGAAACTATTCTGCAGACCAACATTTCTGCTAATTCACCTGCAAGAAGCAAACCACTTCAAGGGCTTCACTGAAGAAAGAAATATTTTTCCCTTAAGAAGCTTTAAAAGAAAGGGCCCTCTTGACAAAAAGAAATCCTGGTGATTCAGCTGAGCAGAGTGCAGTATACTCAGCAAAAAAAAAAATAAAGAGAAAGAAATGAAAGTGTTAGCAGAGCCTTGATTATTGGTGACAGAGGAGCATTAGCCAAGTTATAATGGATTGTCAAACTAGGCTCATGTTTGCTTAGCCTCCCAAGTTCTTTGCACTGAGTCAACATCGAGACATCTGGGATGGGAAGTGGGGGGAGTAACATTTTGTTAAAAAAAAATATGAAAATCAATTTAATTTATGTTTCTATTCTAACGAAATAAGTGTTTAAAAGGAAAACATACCTTTCAGAGTGAAGCATTTGTTTTTGTTCTCTACAAGTGCTTGTTTGAATTCATGTTTGTTAAAGGGCTTGTAGTTAGTAAATCATGGTGGTTTCCCTTGGTAACATAAAAATAGGTGTGATTGGAAAATTTGTAGCGAGAAAATAAAACTGCCTTTCACCCACTTGGACTTGGTGAGATATTTGAAAACCCGGTTTGACTTAAAAGTACATTTCTTTAAGAAAAAAAGTACCATTAAGACAGAAATTTTCCAGAAAGACACATAGAAGTTGCAGCCACAACACCATGAATCATGTGTCCACCCAAGGACACAGCCATTCCCAAGTAGCGATGCTTACTGGTGAGGGAAATACAAAACACTTGAATATGAAAGCAATAACAGCTTGGAAATAAAAGTTAGTTTTTGTGTAGCACATATAATTTAATTTTCCAGCCTTGTCCTCCTGTACACCAACTCAGTCACTTCTTACATTTGAGACCCCTTGGCTCTGATAGGCACGGCCTTCATGCCCTCTTGTCATTGTATTTGTGTGTGAAAATAGTTGTGCCCAGCTTCATACTACACTGCAACCTGTGCTGGTCAAAAGCCCAGGGGAGTAAATGGTCAGACAACAGCCAGCTTGGGAAGGCTTTGGGTCAGGTCCTGGTGCTCATGAAAAAAGGAACGATACTTCTGAATGCAAAGTTTTGTCTTTGTCCTGCACTGCTCCCTAAGGGAGCTGGGAACAGTGCTGTGTTTTCACACAGTGACAGGAGTGCACAGGCACGAGGAGGCAGGCACAGACATTGGGATGAAGATTTGGCTTTAGCCCTCCAGTCTCAACTGAGCTTTTTGAGGGCCTTTGAGTGGTTACCATGGATGACTGCAGCACGGCTGATAGAAATATTCCACTGAAGGTGCATCTGCTGATACCTTCAGAAAATTCTGTGCCTTTTGGTTTCATCCAGTTAGCCATCAAGGGATTTCCTTGGGAGTCACTATGCTACTGTATCTGTCTAATTTTGAACAGAAAATCCTGTTGGTGACAGAGTCTCAACATTTTATTTTGGTGCTGTATATGTGGGCAGATTTAGTAACTTGCAAAATTCAGTACATCATAATTAATTTCTGGGTCACTGAAGAGACTTGGCAAACTTTTGGTGTACTTTGTAATTTTTTTTTTTCTCTTTTAAGTCAAACCAAAGTGAGAGCCTTGACTTTGAGTGTTCTGATTTATTTAATCCTTTTTTAGAAGATAGCTTTGGTCTTGTTGTACATGGGAAAAAGAAGACCCTGGTGGAACATGGCACTCATAAAACAACAACAAAAAAGGAGAAACAATTATGAAACAGGAGTATTTGAAGACACGGTATGTCTGTCATTTAATCTGCCTTCAAATTAAGCTATTTTTAAAGTAGTACATTCTTTCTAATTCTGCTTCACTAATAAAGAAGGTTTATTCAGCAAGGGTTAACTTTCTGTTGTGCACAAGGATCTAATTCATTTAAATCCCTGTTGAGTTTTTAGCACACAAATGAAGTGTTATGTGGTTATGCTGGAGCACTTGGCATTGGGTGAATTTTTCCCATCGTGATGTTGACTTAGCAGACACGTGCAAAGCCTGTCCACCTCACTGTGGCTGTGCCTGTGGAGCAGAAGGCAGCACTGTGAGCAGCCCTGATGTGGATGGAGGAGTCCAGGTGTATGTGCAGTGACCCTCCTGCCACAGGGGAGGACAGTGCATTTTGCTGGGTAGATGGCCTGACCAAAAGCACTCTGTATTTTCTGAATTAAGGAGTTTAAAGATCTTGCAGACCTAGAAAGACTGAGAAAATGTTTTCAAGGGACTTTATGCTGTGAAGTATTTTAGAGTGATGACATTCAAGACCAGGACTGCAGATCTAATGTATGGATCACAGAGATTCAGGGATGATACCAAGCCTAGGCCTGTATTGTAACACACCTTTGTGGTAACTGAAGATGAGAAGTTGGTGTTTGCATGTGGCATGTTGAGTCCCACCCCTATATATGACAAAATAATAGAAACATAAACAATTCTGCAAAGATAAGGGTGTATGTGGGCTTCTAATTGTGAAAATACACATTATTGTAAACTGAGTGAGAAGGAAGGAGACACTAATATTTCATATACCAATGCTGGGCTGGTTTTCATTTGCCAGGCCTTCTTTGACTCTTTGGCAAGGTAAAAATCTTTGTATGGTTGAAAATATAAATTGCACATCAGAAAAGGCTTTTTTTTACAATGCCAAACTAGTATAAAAGAGACTTAGTGCAGAGAGGGCCAAACATTGTTTGCCTTTCCTTGGCCTTTTCTCATCCACACAAACCAGCTTGTTCTGGAGCTTTATCAGCATATGGACTGGAGTTATAATTTGTTTTGGACTGTTCTTTTTTTGGAAGGAAGTGTTGATGTTTCCAAAAGAGTGACTTTCTTAGGGTGTTGAAGCAACACACGCTTGTCTTCTGTGTTGTTCTTTATAAATGTGCAAGCAGGTATTTACAGTATCTGTGCTTAGCAATTATCTCTTGACTGGGAAATTTTTGCCTACGTGGTTGTGCTACAGGCACAGGAAGTCTTTAAAGATGTAATGTTAAAAAAAAAAAAAAAAAATCCTAGTTTGTGAAATCAATAGAAATCTTTCTTCTGATTAAATTTTCAGTCCTGAAAGTTAAATAATTAAGACAAAGTGGTGTTAGGTCATAGGTTGAACTCAATCTCAAAGGTCTTTTCCAACCTAGTTGATTCTGTGATTATGAGAAGATTAAAAGATAGTTTTTCATTAGAGTTTTAGGGTGAGTCCCATATTCTTTGCATATTAATTTGAATACTCAATAAACTGAATTTAGCCTGAAAACCTATCCAGAAATGTGATGGGGATTTAATTCTCAGTGGTAACATTGCATGCAGGAAGACAAAAGTAAATGATGAGATTAAAAATTACATCTGTTTTTGACCAGACAGTCCTGTGTTTACAGCTAGACACTCATCGTACTTGCATTTTCATATGTTTTGTTTTCAGTGTTAACTTGAAAGAATATGAATCATGCAGAGGGCAAAGATCGAGGTAATTTTCCTGACACTGAATATTTTACAGTAGGATTCACAAACCACTTACCCTCAGCAGTATAAGAATCTTCTCATTGCCTCTAGGCTGTTGTGTTGTGAAAGGCTGCAGTGTAACATGTGTGTCCTACTTCCTGATTTCTCCATGGAATAATCCAAAAAGTCCTTGAAAATTTAGGATGCTCCTTTTTAATTGTCACAGTACTTTGGAGTCACTGTCTCCTTGATTAATCTCTGTCTCTCCCCCCTTACTGATAAATTACCAGTGTTTGACATAAAAGTACACCTTAACTGTTTTTCATTTCAGTATTAGGCTATGGAAAAAGAAGGAGTGATGCTTTGAGGTGGAGCAATAAATAAGGAATAAAAAACGCTTTGACTTTTGTCATTATCAGTGTTATATGGCAATATTCACCTACTTCAAGATTTTGCTGTACAGTGGAAGTGAAGTCTCTGCCAAATGTTCCTGAGTTACATAAGATCAAAACCTGTTAGAAAAATGAATTGCAGCAAGCAGCCTGACATTAAGTTATACTGTTGATGATGAGGAGGGTGCATCTAGTTTTCCTTCTCTAAAAGCTAACTGCAAAGTGATGTGCTATTTTAGCCACTAAAAGCTTCTCTGAGCATGGCTCATCATAGAATTATTCTTCTTTTCCTTTCAAGCTGCATTCTTTTCTGAAACAGACTGATATGTAGATGGATCTCATTGGCTAGGGGTACTCACACCCAGATCCATGAGTGTTTCAGTGCTCAACATCTCTACACCTGACTTGTGAGCTCCTAGCACTGGAAACAGAAAAAAGAAATCCAGCTTGGAAACCTAAGTTCCATATTCAGTGAATAAGCAGAAATCAGCAAAATGGGAATGAGAATGGGTTAGGCTACTGCAAAATGTTGTCCATAAATGTCAGTAATGAGAATTGCTGAGAACTACAAAGAAATAATATAAATAAAAACCACGTAGTAGATGGAAAACTGAGATACTCTATAGACATATCCAGAAGGTTTAGATTTTGGAACAAACTTTGTTGGGAAGTAGCCGAATTGCTGTTACTGAGGTCTTTCAAGAAGAGATTAGACAGAATCTAGGAGGGACAGTCTGGGCACATTGGTGCTTGATTCAAAAAAAGCACATATTTCTTGGGAAATTACAAAAATGTCATGCTGGAAAAGATTTCAAAAGATTAACTTATTTGGTTCTGCTATGGACATAATGACAACATGGTTGCAGTAAGAATTGGCTCTAGCTATTTTGTGAACAGGCTGATATTAGAACTCCATGAGCAATTCAAAATAATTGTGATGCTTATGAAACCAAATATTGATATTTTTTTCCTTCTGAGCACCATGAATTAGTGGTAGGCCCCTTGCTGTACTGTGCCTTGTGACTTTTGGTGTCTCTAAACTGGTGAGGAAAATGCTGTCCTGATGAGCTCTTATTTAAACAATAAATATTAACATACATAAAAATATTTACCAAACTTATGTCTACAAAGGTATAATGGCAGGCTAGACTGTCCTCAGCTAGTTGTTATGGACAAAATGTCCTGTTGCATCCCTTTTAAAATTAGTGCATTTCTTGTTCGGCTGTATGCTTCAGATGAGTTCCACATGTACTCCAGATTTCACAAATTCATCACTGGTCTCTTATTATCACTTGAAATTGCTTCACAGTTAGGCCAGATCCAGTATTCTCATTTGTTTTCCATAGCATGGATCACATTTTAATACAGAGTGTCTTGTGTATCTCTCCTCTTCCCATTCTGCAGTTGTGAAACACCCTTGTGGTGTGGATAATTATTACATCCATGGCAAAGTGAAGTTAGGAAAGTATTTCATGCAACTTTAGCTTCATGACAGTTTAACAGCTGGGGCTGGGGAGAGCCAGCACTGTGTGACTGGCCAGTTCTCCACTGCAGGCCATTTCTGAGAGCATGTGACAGTATCATTTTATAGTATTTCACTTCTAACTTGTCTGTCTGAGTTCATTAGTGGTTGTTTCTAAGGATTCTGCCTTCCTTGAGTGCTCTGTCCCTTTCCATCTCTCTTTTCCTCACTGCTGACAAGACCAAAGCTAGAAAGCAGTGTGAAAGGCAGCACCCTCCAAGTCACAGGTTACTGACACTGTGTGAGTTCAGGGGCTGGAGGAGAGTACAGGCCAGTACAGGCCAGTACAGGCTTTTCTTCCAGAACACTATAAGAAGGTCTGGTCAAGTATTCCTCACTATCCCCACTTTTTGAAAAAGGATTTAATTTTCAGCCAAATATTCACCTCTAAGGAAACTGGTTATGAGTCTCCGAAAAATGCTCATTAAATGCAACTTGGCAACAAATCATCATGGAGCATCTCTTGACAAACTTGATCTGGTACTTGCAACTTCCACTGAATTTTATTCCTTTTGTAGCTGAACTTGGGGGAATGATATTAATATATTTGAAGCTGAGAGAGAGCTGTTTTTCAGATGTGTATAGGGACCTTCCTCTTCCTTTCCATACAATTTATTCTAGTGGGTTTTCTACTCTTTCAAAGATGACTGGTAGCATGGGAGACTCCCTCCATAACCACTTAGAGCCATTTTCTGGCTCTGCTCAATAAAATATGCTAGCCAGGATGAATACATTTTAATAAGCCAATTTAACCCATGGTCATTTAATGTTTCTCTCCCTTTTTACTCATGAAGAGGTGCTGCCTGCTCATTGTTTGTAATCAGGAAGACTCTTTGAGGATATCTTAAGGGATTAAATTGACCAAGTTTGTTTGGTCATTAGGATTGTACAGAACACAATACAAATGTTCACATTACCAATCCAAAATGAGCGTTCTGTTGCTTTGATTACAACAACAGGGATTGATTAAGCTCTGCCAGATATATTACTGCATTTGTATTTGTACACACTTATTTACAATATAGCCATTGTCACAGATGGATTGCAGGACTGGGTGGATGACTGGTCTGGCCCCAGAGGGCATTTCTCATGTGCCTGTGTTGTTAAAGCCCTCAGAAGCCCAGGAGCATTCCTGCATGCCTTGTACCAAGGCATCCCTAAACAAAGATGTGCTGCCAGCTCTACTTCAGCAGGTAGCACCTGGGAGCACCACCATGCCACTGCCAGGTGAGGCATCTCCCATGGGAATAGAGTTCACAAGCATGCTGTTTAATTGAAATGTAAAACATTATGGACACTAGCTAAAAAGACACCATTTGGATCAATATGATACAGAGGTTGTATTGGGATGTCTTGCTCCGTCAGTTTTTCATAAAATCCCTAAAGAAGCTAAAAGTAAAGGTTCTCTTGGAAGTGTGATGTGCAGGAAAAAAGCATTCTGCATTTTAGCTGTTCTTTAATGAAATCTAATATGTGGGTATTATGAGGGGAGATGGCATTGTGGGGTAAAAAGTTCTTAGAAGGCCAAACCCACTGTGAAAATATGTTCCAGTACTAACATGGAAACATGCATTTAGTTGCGCAATGGTTACTCACCAGTTCTGAAAAAAACACAGAAATTGCTTCCAGGTTCAAATTAGACAAAACAATGTGTGCTCTGTGACACACTGGTCCTCAATTTTATGGCAAGAACCTCCGGTTTCTTTGGCAGTTCAAAGCAGAACTCTACAGTGCACTGAAAGTTTTGTGGCAGCTTCATAAACACTCCCAAACTCTGGAATATATTGAACAGTGAGCAATTTGATTACACATATTAATTGAATTGAAATTGCTCCTTGTATTTGGTTTAAATGAGGCTTGATCTGGGGATTTGGCATGGTGAAGATGGAAGGAGCCTGAGACAGAGAATGGAAGATCTTCTGTATACACTGAAGCCAGAGGACTTGGAAGAGGGGTTTTGGGGATTTAATGAATACAAACTCCCCCTATTTTTTCTATATTTACTGTGAGCACTAGTTTTGTCTGCTGGATGATGGGTGGGCAGGAAGTGTAGGGTGTGCTCTGGGTGATCTGGAAGATGAGCAAGTGCTCTGCAGAAGCAAATGATTTGGCCCAGGCACATCAGACCCAGACAGGGCTGTTCTACTTGGATGGAGCTCTTCTGGGATGTTGCAGCAAATAAGGTAAGGTAGTCATTGAAACAGTTTCTGGGCAGTGGTTGCTAACCTAGATACTTAAAATGACAAATACATTGAAAGCTGAAATCTGTGTTAAAATGGTTTTCTTTTTTTTTTGGACCAAGTGGGTTTCAACAGGTTTTTTAGATGATAAACTAGCATATCAGCCAGTGCAATTCTAGGGCAAAGAGCCTTCAAATTTGATTATTTCTAAGTATTAGGATCTTTCTCTCACATAACTCAGTGCAATCAATGGCTTATCTGAACCTTTTGTTGAGGTCTATAGCTGGAGACAAGAGCATTTCCAAACTTAATATATTTAACCCAATTCGAAGCAGGATCCAAAAGAATCCCCTCTTCTCAACAGTTAGATAAGGAGGGGATGCAGGTAAAACTATCTCAGACTAAAGAATACTTTGCTTTTGTTTGATAATGAGACTATGTTTTGTAAGGCAGACTGTGGGAACAAAGGTAGCCAGGAGTAACTGTGGAAGTGCAAATGAGTGCATTTGCAATTGAAGAGTAGCTGGATAATGTCCATCTCATAATAGTCCAAGATATGGCAGAGGAAATTGCAAGTCTGGTAGAAAGGATTTTTAATAACCTATGAACTCCAAGGCAGCACTTTATGGTTGGGGGATAAATGCCTGTTACACCCTCTGTTGCAGGAAGGGAAAAATAATCTGGGCAGCTCGTTAGTGTCACCTCAGTAGTATGCAGAGATTTGAAACAATAGAGAACAAAGATAGGCAAGTGAAGAATGTAAAAATGAAAAGCAACTGGAGTTTTTCAAAGGTGAATTGCACCAGGTTAGATGATATTTCTCTTTTACAAGGTAATTCTTCTGCAAAGGAAGTGAAGTGTAGAGATTCAATCTAGCAGGGCTTCAGTGCCACTGAGCTGTGCAGGAGTCTCAAATAACCTGAGGGAGATGGGAATTTGTAGGCAGACTCTCAAGTCACAGGGGACAGTTTAAAGAAGGTGCCACAGAGCCACCACCTGAAATGGCAAGGGTTGAGCTGGAGGAAGAGAAACATGGCATTCCTCCTGCAGCATCTGGAAAGTGTTCCTGTTTAATTGTGCCATTGATGACTTTGTCACCAGAAGTCACAGCATGCTAAAGCACAGGCTGAGGAAACCAGCTGGGAGTTGTTGTCTGCTGAAAGAAGGTTTGAAATAATATCCCAGCAAAAGCAGATGGACCTTCTGGATGGTGTGTGAGCAAGGAGCTGAACCAAATATAGCAAGGCAAAAGGCAAGGTGAAGGAAGTTAACACCTCAGTACACATTCCTTTGATGAGACATCCTAATGTAACCTCCTATGCTGAGTAAAAATTGCTTGCTTTATTAAACAGTCTTTAATTAGGTGATCCCAAGCTACTGTTTCTCACAGAATGTCAACTGAGTTTCATATAAAGACTCTTAAGTAGGCTGAGGTTATTCTGAGAGCTAGAGGTACACCAGGCAATTTTTTTTTTAATTGCTTTTTCTTCTGCAGAAGTTAAAGGTATGGACTGTATGAGGGGCAATGCAGAAAGATAATGATTAATGCATATAAGCACTGTCGAATACCTACATCAGGAACTTTGTCTCTAATGGCAGCACTGCTTAAGCCAAAATTTCCATTTTGGGAAAAAAAAACCCAAGGAATTTTAAAAAATATTTATGAATTTTTGGGAAAAGTGAAATCTGTGTTTGGGAACGTTTTGATTGGCAAAAAAGTTTTCGTTGTTCTACCACTTGCTAGAAAACTTGATTTTTTAAAAATTAAATTTTCTGCATGTTTGAAGGGTAGCTTAATAACCACTGGTAAAAATATTTCAAAATTTAAAAATGTAGTAGTCTTATCTATATGCATATATGCTGGATTTATATTGTCTAGTTAGTACTTTTTAAAGTTAAACAGAATGATAAAAAAACATTAAATATTTTCATGTTTCTGTTCTCAGCTCTAGCACAGGAGGCTTTTAGAGGTAGGTTGTTGAGACCCACTTTACAGTGACTAGGACAAGTTAGCGTTGGGCTGGGGAATGTATTTCTAGAAGTGGTGCAGATTGCTGTTAGGAGAAGTACAGATTTGTATTCTCCTGTGTTTAGACTTAGAAATAGGGAGAGAGGAGATGTAGGACTTGCTTTTTTCTGTAATCACTGGTGAATCACTTAGAGAAAGTTTTCTAACTTGGGTTGCTCTAGCTAACCTGCAATTCCAAATACATGTGTCAGCCTGTGTGGCATATGTTTCAGAGGGCCCAATCAATCTGTTTATACTGGCTTTGGGAGTAGACACACAAATTTAAAAAAAAAAAAAAAAAGTGGATTTAGGTGCTGAACATCAGGCATCTGACTTTGAGAAAAAATAATACTACTTTTAATATGTCTTGCTTTACTTTCTTCTTAATGTGAGATTCCAAGTTGCAAACCAAGATTATCTTGATGGTTTCCTTTGTCTTTTTCAAGGAAAAATTCTTGCTGGCTTCTATTCAGCAGAGCTTTGGACAGAGCAAGGGCTGAGAATAGAATGATTAAGCCTCAGTCAGAACCCCTCTTGCCTCTTTGTGACTTCCAGAATTTCATTCTAAGTCACTCAGATGCACCTCCAGCACCAGGAATTAATCGTCTGCTGACAGAGAGAGAGTGAAAAGCCATTAGTTTTATAGAAGTTTTTCCCCCTTGAAATTCCATTGCTGTTTGACTCTTTCTGAGAGATGATGTTGAAACTGAAGATAAATTCAGTTTCAACATTTTCATATTCTTTGCAGTCACTGCCAGGAAAGTGCTCAAGCCTTATGCAATAATGGCCTGGACTCCTTTCAACATTTGCTGTGGTCGTCACTGCACTGTAATGATCTCAGCTCCATACATCCCAAGTGCTGGATGCAATCTGCTTGGAGAGGCTTCTCTGCACAGGGCTGAAACTTCAGAAGCAGTCATAGACTCATAGAAACCCCTGAGCTGGAAGGGACCCATAAGGATTATCGAGTCCAGCTCCTGGCCTTGTGCAGAACCATCCCCAAGAATCACACCATGTGCCTGAGAGCATTGTCCAAAGGCTTTGTGAACTCTGTCAGTCTCCATGCTGTGACCACTCCCCTATGGAGCCTGTTCTAGTGCCCAAACATCCTGTGGCCGTGAAACCTTCTCCTAATACCCAACCTCCCCTGACACAGCTTCATGCCATGCTCTCAGGTCCACTCTGTGAGTTGTATTTACAGGAACCCTCCTGTGTCATGCTGGAGCAGATAATGGAGTGGCTTTAGGTACAGCCCAGGTACAGCCCAGGTACAGCCCAGGTACAGCACAGGTACAGCCCAGGTACAGCCCAGGTACAGCCCAGGTACAGCACAGGTACAGCAGTGTTCCCAGCCCTGAGCTGCTCTGCCTGGGCACTGGTGGCAGCCTTGCCCAGCAAACAGCACTGCAGGCTGCGGACCCCAGCTGCAGCAGCCCACAAAAGCTTGCTCACATGCCTTCATGTAGTGCAGCGTTCCTTCCCGCTCAGTATCCTGGTGCTCCTGTTGATCCTGGTGCACACATGGGCTTTTTGTACCCCACAGCTCCTGGGAGATGCAGATGCCAAGAAGCAGGCTCTTCTTTTGTGTATTTCCCTCTATTGTTTAGAGCACCATCTAGGCACCTGACTGGTTTTATTTTAATGTAGAAATATACACAGTGTGATTCAGAATTCACATTTGGCGTTTATAGGGAAGGCTGCCTTGTTATAATAATTTTCAAGTTGCAGTAATTTCCCCATTTCCCTCAGACAGCCATGTTACTGACTGCTCATTCCAGAAGGAGATGGTGTTGGCTAATGGCTGGAACGTTGTAGCCTTGTCACCTTGTTTATAGCACCTCTCTGTTACTATCCATATGACCTACAGCACGGGGGCCAGGCTATTTCTTTATCATTTTTACTGTCTGTGAAAGAAGGTTAAAACCACCAACTTTGTGGGATGTTATAAAGCTTTAATGGCTCAAAAGTACTTTAAAATTATCAGGTAAATGATTTTAAATAAATACCCAGACAGTTATTAGAATTCTCTAATTCTCCTCTGACGCATGATGTCTGGCTACTTTGAAGTGTCCCTTCTGTTTGTTTGGGGTCTTTTGAGTAGCTAAATTGCCTTAGTGTGGAGAAACAGGAATAGTTCGTGCAAACACAAAAAGCCCTGAAGATGGAAAGAAACAGTACTTACATGAGACAGGAAAAGAGTGACTCAGTAATTAGTTTTTGGAAGAGAGCATTTGATAGGGAAAGTGGATAAATTTAAAGGTCAGTCTCAGTTACAAAATACTATTTAGATTACTTAATATAATACCAATTTTTCAGTTATTTCATCCCTATGAGGCCAAATGCTTGCAGTTATTCAGGCAGCAGACTCTTCCCTTAAGAAATTCAAGCAATCCAAAGCATAATTGCTTCTCCCTCATTGAAGGCATATTCCCACAAACTCTCACCTCTCTCCAACCTCAAGGTTTCTACATGGAGATTATAATGAGAAGGAAACTTGATATATTCTTTGTCTTCAAACTTGTAGAATTGTGATACCCAGAGGAACCAGTACTTTGTGATTTATGACTCCTCTATTTTGTTATGAAGAAATGTTAAACATCTTTAATACGTTAAATATCATGCTATCCAAGTTTGGCTGCTGATTGCAACATGCTCGCCCTTTATTCCCTAGAAGAATTTGCAGAATACCTTTCTGTAACTTTCCACATTGCTATCAGCTTTGCAGTGCTATGCCTTATTTGTATAATTGGAAGCTTTTCCAGTTGTCTGGGTAATTGTACCATCTGAGGGATATTACCCTCCTTTGTAGCCTGCAGATTCTTCTGAATCATTTCCTATGTTAATAAAGCCTTTTATTTTTGTATTAAAAAAGTCTCCAAACCTGATTTAAACTAAATGCATAGTATGTTCTTCTCTTCTCAGAGGGGTCCCACACAGCCCTAGACTGCACTTCCATTAACACCAAGAAGAATTCCTTTTCTGCTTGAAAGGGAGTAAGTGATAAAGTGCTAAAGTGCTGTTGGGGTGTTGGTGATAGTATCAAGCTGCACAGCATTTTTTAACAGATAATACTGAAACATGAGGCAAACCTACCAAAAAAAAAAAAAAAAAGACAAGAGAAAGAAAGAGACAACTCAAAATAATTTAAACTGAAATGTTGTGTAAGCCAACAACAGGACACCAAGCCAGGAATCAAACAGGTCTGTGCTCTGTTCTGTCTTTTGCTTGGAAATCATGTTCTACCCCAAGTCAACAGTTTAGCCAGGAAGCAAAACAACCTTTTTTTTTTTAAGAGACAGTGAGTGAAGCTGTAAGTACTGCAACTGGTTGACTGCAGGAATGTTGCTTGATTGTCTCAAGGTGCAAAGTTTTTAATCATGATCTTTGTATTATCTTTAATTTTAAATGCAAAGTTGACTGGTAAAAAGAAGATTTACTGCTCAGTCATGCCACTTCCTTTCCATTTGTATACAATTTGTATTTGGTTATTAGAACAAAAATGAATATTTTTAGAAGTTTGGGGTGAAAACAAACAAAATAATCACCAGGACAGTATAATTCTACTGAATCATAATTTTGCTCTTCCAGGAGGGTTCATGGCAAGAAATGAATGTATAACTCCAGGGAGATGGCAGTGGGAAGCCTTTCCCCATCCCTTCATCTCAAGAAAACACACTTCTCTATGCATGGTAGGTGTGACTTTCTGCAAGAAGGAAAAAAGGAACCTGAACAGAGAGCTGAACTGAAGCCTGGCCTGAGAGCATATGGGCTTTGTGCAGCCTCTCAATCTGAGCTCTGGAGAAAGATGTGTAAACTTGAGCCTTCACAGCTGATTTCTGCAGATTCTTCCACAAATGCAAATCCTGCTGGTCAGAAATTGGAGGTCTAAACAATCTGCTTCATTTTGCTCACCTGAATAAGGGATCTCTTGCCTTTCAAGAGCATGGTGACTTGTCATCAGTATAGTGAAACATGCTGTCGCTTTTCTCTAAAGGAGGTAAAAACCTGCAGTGACCTAGAAACCCAGAAAGTGACAAGTCCTATGAAAATGAAAAGGTGAAAACAACAGAGTATTGCAAATCTCCTTTTATTTAGTTGAGAAACAATATTTAGGAGCCAGAAGGTGCTGCAGTAATACTGAAGGCTTAGATTTCAAGAACAGAAGTTTTACAGTTTTTCAGCATGCACTTTTGTCCCATTGGAACAGCAGCTGGTATATGTGTTCTGTTGAACAGAGAATGGATTATACACGTTCTTTAAATTAAGTACACCCATAACTGCCTAGTTAGATCAGGGTCTTGGTGGCCTGGATATGATGAGAAGTACCGCGGATCCAGGGATGTGCAAACAAGCTGGAGAATTATGTTAAGAAATCTGAATTTAGGGTGCAACAGATTAAAATTCCTCTGAAAAAAGATATGCAGAGAAAAAGTGAAAAACGAATGTGACTTCACAAGGGACTACTCAAAAAGTCTGAGATTAACAAATGAACTCTGGAAATGGAAAACAGAGGTGGCAGCTACTCAAGAACATTCTCTAAGTTACTGCTAGCAGGAAAACAAAGAGAGCTAAAAGCCATGGTGAGTTAAAACTGGGCAAGGCAAAGCAATTCAGGGATGAGGAGGGGCATTTATTAGCATTTTAATGGTACCGTGGGCAAATGTGAAATGGCCTGATAATCACTGAGAGGAAAGTAACCCCAAACCTTCCATACTGCAGATGCTCAATTTCCTTTTCAGACTATGTTAGCAGCCAGATAGGGGTTTCAAGTAAAGTATCTACTGATCAGAGCAGAAGAAAGATGTCTCAAAACCAAGAGTGCTTAAAAATCAGATGGAAGTGTGTGCTCAGACAATCTCCAGGGTACAAAGAAACAGGTAATAGAGAAAATCATGGGTAAAAAAGGTGAAGAATGCTGGTACCTTCCCTAAGCTGGGGACACCTGAAAAGTTCATCCAAAAAATGTCACTCCTACTAAGGCTGGTACAGCCTTCCTAAAGTACTCTTCTGCCTAGCATGGCTATGGCTACAAAATGAGTCACAAGTATCTGTGGGTAAATTGTTTTTTGACTACTTGGGATATTTGTCAGTGGACCACTTGTGACAGCATTTATGGCATTCACAACTCTGAACTCACAAAGCCCTCCGGAGCGTCCCTGGGATCCCACACTGAATCTCCACCCACTTGTCTAGTTGTTTGCTGTCTCTTATGTGGCCAACAGCATGAGAGCATTTTCCAGGTGAACAAAATAAAAGTACATGGACACCAGTTGGAAGAGCAAACCTTGGTATGTGTAATCCTCTGGCTGCCAAAGTCACAGTGAAACATGGTCTCTGCATAGATATGTTCATGGCTTCAGTGGAGATGTATGTCCTTGTGTTTCTTGTCCTTTCTCTGTTCTTCAAGAAGTCTTCAGGCATGGTAGCACACACATGGACCTGCCACCAGTGAATGACAGAACTGGAAACTCTGGGCCAAGGAGGTGACCCAGTAGAACAAAGACTAAATAGGAGGTGGATGAGATTGGAAGTGTCATAGCAGGGAGGAGATGTGGGTAGGGTGGGTTGGGAGCCATGCTGATATTCCTTAGGACTTTTAGATCTATACCCAGCACTGCTGGCTTGCGGAGGCCTGAGGGGTCTTGGCCAAGGAGATGGAAGAGACAGACCTGGATGAAAACAAGCTGAAGAACAGCATACTGAGCCAAGGCTGTGAGAGAGACCCACAACTGCCTTAAGGATCTGCAAAACTGTGAGATTTCTGAGTTCATGATTTCTCTGCTGCCAGCAGATGCCTGCGGAGATCACTGGAAATCAACATGTTCATATCCCTGGAGAGCTGTGACAGCCTACTCAGACCACTCTTTGTTTCTCCTTGCTCAGGCACAGAAGCCTGTTGATGTTGTAGACAGTGAAGATCAAGATATTTTGCTGCCACTGCTCATTAGGTAGTGCCATCCAGCCTGTGTGTGGACACAAAGAAAAATGCACTGTGTGATAATGGCATTCAGGGCCCATCTGTCCCTGGAAGATGTACTTGCAAGGACTAAAATTAAACAGCATGGATAATTTTAATTCTGGGTTTCTTTAACAGTGTTTTGGGAGAAACCTTAATATGATGTTTTGAACAGAGATTTTTTTGCATAATTTCCTGTCTTTACTTCCTTGCCACCTTCTTTCTGCAGGCTACTTGTGTGGAAATATTCCCTCCTAGACTTCCTCCTTCCACCTGTGCCACTCTGCTTTGGAGCCTGATGGATTCTTCTTGCTCACCACCTGAGTCCAGCAAGAAGCACCATCAGGGCAGAGGAGACAAGGCAGGTGTGTGGTCTTCTTGTATGCCAGCTGTGCCCAGCATGGTCAGCATCCCTGAGCAAGCCCAAGGTGGACCTAGGACAGGGCATCCCTTGGTATCTGCAATCTGTACTATTTCAGAGGTTTTCCAGTAATTAAACCTCAGGCAGATTTGTACCATGGGAGGAGATAGGACTAGGGACAAGTAGGATAAATGGGAGTATGTAAGCTGCAGATATATTGACTTAAGTAAACAGGTGTCCCTTGTGAAAGACAGTAAATGACAATGTTATGTGAAGTCTGATGTTCTTAGCACGTATACTGATAGCAGAGAAGGGCTGCCTATGAATGCTTGTGGAGCCAGAAAGGGCAGCACGTATAAATTCAGGCTCTGCTCTGTAGCGTGCTACTACCCTGGGCTTTTGTTTCAGCCTCACTACTCAGTCTTGGGAGTGAGCATATGTTCAAAAAGTTATGTAAGAAATCTGGGAGCTCCTGGATCTGCAGCTTGTCATTGGCAGTGCATCGTGGTGCTGCGGAGCACTGGTGGGGACAGCAGCTCTTGGTCACTCCCCAGCTTGGCTTCCCCCTGCACTGTGTGCAGGTGATGAACCCATTCAGCTCACATCCCACCATGGGGCAGAAACGGCTTCTGGTTCCCTGCTGCAGCACCCAATCATTGTGAAATGCAGCTCCTGGAGCCTGTCAAAGACAGCCCTGGGTTTTATACATTGCTGAGAGGTTTATGAGGCCATCTGTCTTGAACCAATGACATGGCACAAAGTTGTTTCTTCTGAAATTGGGCAGTATTTCCATAAATATGACTTCTGGTATGAATTTCTGAATTTTCCTATTTATCTGTTCTAGTGAATAATGGAATAATTTTATATAAGCCACAGTAGAGGAAAAATTCAATGCCATGAATTAGCAATAGTTTTGAGTTTCTTTCAGTATGCATACCAAAAATGCTCTTATCTGGAGTTTGCAAATTATGGATTGTAATCGGAGGCTTTTAGAAGTGTGTTTACATGCTGTCCATCTATCTATCTATCTATCTATCTATCTATCTATCTATCTATCTATCTATCTATCTATCCATCTATCTATCTATCTATCTATCTATCTATCTATCTATCTATCTATCTATCTATCTATTCATCTCCAGGAGCCAAAGCAAGGCTCATCTTTTCACTGCTGATCTCACTTAATTTTTTATTTCACTTTGATCTGTTTAGGATATCTTTGGGCTCTCCTCTTGCCCAGAGAGTGGTATCTAAAGGAGTTTAGAAGTATTAAGTTTGTTAAATAAATCCTGAGAGGTAGAGGAGTACAGATTTCCCAGTTATGATTAAGGAACTGAGATGTTTATGTAGAAATAAATGGGATTCAGGTGCCAAATAGTTTCCAGAGTTGGCCTGAGAGGTTTTAGACTATTGGGGCTGGCTGATATGCATGTTGAAAAGCATTGCAAGAAAGCTGTATGAGCAATGTGTTTTGAAATGTGATACTAAAAACTCATCCAAGGACCAACATTCAGCCCTGCAAACATTATCCCATTCTTATTTTAACATTTCAACAGACACTGTGGTTCTATTTGGAATTTTATATTTGGCTTTCTTTTTGGTTGGTTTTATCTTGTGCTGTCTTAAAAACTGTCAGCTTAGTAAGTAATTAATTCACTCAGCATGAGTGGATTTTATAGTGACAGAAGTATCAACAAGGACCTTTCTGCCAAGACTGTGGTGGTGTTAGATGCTGTGTAACTCTCAGGGTGGAAGTATGTGTAACAGCAAACTGAAAAACTGGGATCTAAAGGTAAAATTTGAATTCATACGGAAGCATCTAGAAAGTAATTTTTTTCAGGCATGCTTGTTATTTATCAAGTATATGTCACACAGAGAGGCATATTTATCTCTTGAAAACCATGCACATATTTCTGAGTTTACCAGTTGACTTGTGAGAAGAGATTGACCTACAGGTTAATTATTTCATGGTTACTATATGTTCATTGAGAGTCCCTAAAAGACCAGGAAAGAGGTGATGTCTTGTTCCCTAGGGCAAGAGCACAGGACATGCCTAGGAGTAGGTGGAAGATGCACCAGCTTAGAAATGAAGGCAGCAATAATACCAACAAAATGTCAAGGTGCTAACATCTTGTGGCAGTATTAAGAAACAACCTAAATCAAGACCAAACATTGGTGGTTTTTCATATAAGATAATACACATGACAAAGCTTTTTTCCTGTTGTCCATTTTTATTGAGCAGTTGAATTTCTCAGGAGAAAGAAGTACATGGGGATTTTGGCCTTTGTGGGCCAAATTTATTTTATTGATCCAGTTATAAGTGCCGTGCGAAACTGTGCTAAAAAGCTGTAGGGACCAGTCCATGGAAAATGTGTAACCAGTCCCTCAGGAAGGCTGTCTCTCCCAGGCAGGGCCAACACAGCTCACAGGGATGTAAATGTGCAGCACAGAGCCATCAAAAAGTTAAGGGATTCCTGAGAGCAGCCCAGCTTTCAGCAATCTGCATCCTAAGTAATCCAAAACTCTTGGGCTTGCAAAAGCTACTTTTTTAATTGGTTTCATTAAGTCTCTTTATTTGCATGCCTCAAAAAATACTTGTTTTACGTGAAGAAGATGTTAACAGAGGTTCTCTACTTTGCTGATTACAGATTTATGATTTTTGGATAAATGTTACAATATTCTGTGGTTTTCTATTTCTGGTTTTTTGGCTTAACCCAGGCCAATCAACTCAGTCTCTTGAGGTAACAGAGGAACTACAAAATATCACTTAACAGCAAGCAAAATGAGTGCTATACAATACCATGGTGGATGATTTTAGTGAGTTCCCATCTATGAATTCATCAGACTTCTTGGAAGTAAAGTAACTTTGTCCTGAAAATAAAAGTATGTGTACACAAAGGGCATCAAATCTTCTTAATCTGGCAATTTTAATTTCATTTTTATATTCTTAATAAATGTTCACAGAGTAATAGTGATTGAGTTCCTTGATACTTCAGACTATAAATTTCTCAGTGAACCATTCTCTGGCGGTGTTACAGAATGGGTTTATTTTAATTGAAAACCATGCTGGGAAGCGTGGGATGTTTATATGCTCAATTCAGATTTTCTGCCTGCAAGGAGCCACTGTATCCTCAGGATAACCTTTTGCCTTTCCCCTTCCCCATCCCTGCAGTGCGCTGCCCCTCCTGGAGGTTCTTTCCCAGGCATGGGGAAGCAAGGATGGCCATCCCTGTAGCCGTGGTTGTTTCTCCTCACCCCGATATGGCTGCTACTACTTGCTGGTGCACTCCAGAGTCTCTCAGCTGCTTTCCCTGCCATCCCACTGTGATCCTCAGGGCTGTCTGCTTCATTTGGGCTCATGCAGCCCAGCTTTGTGCTACTGTTCAAATATAGAGAGGCAAGCCTAAGTGTTAGGGCCAAGAAGTGTCAGGAGCATAAAGAAAAAGTTAGAGGGATCACTGTGCACAGCAACATGCAGCCTGAAAAGGCACAAAGAAATGTCAGAATGCTAATTCCTAGGCTACAAACAACTGGCATGTACAGAAGAAGGAAAAATTTCAGTCTTAAAAGAAAAAAAAAGGTATCCCGGGAACAGGAATATTTCAGTCTGCACATTGGTAATTTTTTACAAGCTGAAGTGTAAGGGGTATTTCTGACAGACTGTTGAAATCTCATCTCCCATTGCACATCCTAGGCCTGCTCCTCAGCTCCTTTTCTGCCTGAGGCGCTCGTGGGTCGGCAGTGCCGAGGGGCTGGGGCTGCTCCTGCTGCACCAGGTTTGGTTTTGGTCTCAGTGCCCTCAGTGCCATGAAGGAGAAGCCCACCCTGCCCCTCCTCCTGGGTGGTGTCCCTCGGTGTGCAGGCAGGCCCTGTTGGCAGGGTCCATCTTCCACTGCTGGCCACATGCTCACTGGGGCCAGCACTGGGCAGCCCCTCTCCCATGCCAGCAGGATGGGGATTTTCACAGCCAGGTACTGGGAGCAGTGTGGAGAGAGCTTGTCATGCTGCTGGGAGGTTTTCCAGGCTTGGTTTTGCTGTGATCAGTTGTGGAAACAAAACTAAATAGGTTATCTGCAGGTAGGAAAACAAGTCCAGACTGAGGGTTGCTGGGCCTAGAGTCCCAGTGGCTGAATTCCCAAATGTTCCTGACTCCACAGGGATACCACTGGCTCCTGGTGCTTGCATGGCTCAGGAGCTTATGGTACGGAGCACCAGGACTTCCTTGGGATTTGAGAAAATATCTGCTTTTTGCTGAAATGGAAAATAACTGGGATAGCCCTTCAGTTGTAATCATCTGGACATTGCATCCCCTCTGGCTTGTGGAGCCACAATGTGCCCCATGGGGCACAGATGCTGGGCAAGCAGCACCCCCTGCCCAAGGTGGCAAGTGCCCAGTCAAAACGAGACCACACTGACCAGAGTTCAGTGTGACCCTTGGTTTTCCTTACTTAGAAAGATCCTGGGTCAGAAATAAATCCATGTGGAGGGAGGCAGATGGTGCAGGAGTGTTCTGAGGGGCTTTAGGGATGATCAGGATGCTGCTGAGCCCTGCTGCTCCTTGCTGGGTGCTACAGCCAGGGAGGAAGGATACACACTGCACTGACCCACTGTGGGGCCAACACTCAGATCCAGCAGCCCATGGCCAGGAGGAGGCAAGCACTGTGTAAAATGGCCTCTGATCTCTCCCTGATGGTCCCAGGATGCCAGCAGCCACCTCAAGCAGTAAGTGCCTTCTGCAAGTGGCTAGGGAAAGGTGCAAGTGGAAAGTCATTGTGTGTAATCAGGAACTTCAATATACCAGGTGGAGACCACCAACCTTAGTTATAATCCAAGCTGGAGTTCTGTTACACAGAGAGTTTTTAAATTATGGAGTGATTTCCAAAGTCAGCAATAAAAAGCACGGCATATCAGCTCAAGAGAAGATAGACAAATTTATGGAAAATGAGGAAACCTGAGACACAGCCACCGGCTGTATTTATGTGGTTGGGAATAGATGCTGAGATATCCATGTATTGTATGATGTCAGTATTACTTACTGTCACAAATGCAGGTTTAGATGGACTGTTGCTTCTGGCTCTGACATACCTATGGTTTAGTAAAAAACTATTGCTTCCATAATACAGGAAGAAACAATGGAATGATAAAATCTAAGTGTATTGGAAACAAGCGTTCTGTATGAAACTTGTGGTTTGCTGTCCATTTTGTAAGACTTAATCTTCTCTCTACAGTAGGGGTTTTTTGGCAGCTCTGGTGATTCCACATTATGTTTGTGTATGTTTTGCTGTAGGGTATAACCTCATATTGTTCCTAGTTTCAACACAAAGGACGGAATAAGTAAATATGAGTGTATGTAAAGTATATACCCAAAGATGCATACAGTGTGTTTAGCAGTAGGTATTTGTGAAATCAGGTAACAGATGGTTCTGTGACACTGTGAACATCCTGTAGACTACTAGCAGCAATTTCCTAGTGTGCATAAGCTTAAAGATTTTTGAAAAAAATCTTTGGGACTGTAGCATGCCATTTTCTGGTATATTGAGTTTCTGATTAGATTTCATTGTCTGTTATTTTTTATGCAGCCTGCCTTATTCCTTTCCTTTCAAGCCTTGCTCTTGTGTGACAGTTAATGAAGCAGGAGCTCATTTGTTCTGGTCCATCTTTCTTAGGTAAGTTCAAAGCACTGAGGTTTTTGGTGCTCATTTTAAACCAGTCCTCTTGCTGCAAGGAAGACATGGATGATTTGGCCCTGGCCAGGCCACTGGCCAGCAGCAAGCAGTCAAGAATGGTATATCTTGACATGACACTTTAACCAATACCTCAGGCTCCATGTGAGCTGTTGGTGTCATGCCTTGAGAGCAGGAGGGTTTGTGTTAACAGCTCTAAATTCAAATGAAGCTTTATGCACACGGCATAGCAGGGAGGTCTGCCTGGAGAACCAAAGGCACCAGTATGCATTCAGAATTTTCATATCAAATACTATGAAGAAAACAAGAAGTGATTCTTGGGATGAGTGTGAGCATTAGAGTTGAGGAGTTTCCCTGAGACACTAAATCTCACCTTCCATAGCACCCTTTGGAGGGATGCTTACAAATGCTCTTCAGGGAGAGGTAACACAGACCTTGGTTTTTATTCTTTCTTGTTAACTAATTATATTTTTTCAGGTAGAGATTATGAAATCACATTGACTGATTCCTGAATATTACAATACATGCTGTTTTCCATCCAAGACAATAAAATATATTACAAGTGCCTTTTTAATGAAAGAGAAAGCAAGACCTTCATGTCCTGCAACATCTGCTGGGAACATAACCTAAATTGAAAACGTATGTTGTTCTTGTGGGGAGAGAGAGTGAGAGGTCTTCCAGTGACAGGAAGTATCAAAAAAAGTTAATGCTGAAATCAGTAAAACAACCATGCGTGACAGAAGGAAAATGAGCACATAACCTTTCTTCTCTTTTTTTTTTCTTTCGTTTTTTTTCTTCTTTTTTTTTTTGATGAGGTGGAATGGAGATGGACAAAGACGAGACTGAGATGGGGGAAGCGGGGAGGTGGGATTATCTGTATTGACAGAACTGTTTATTTGCCCCTGGCAGAAATAAATCCCAGCATATATTCCTTCTAGCTTTTTCTTATTTACAGAGATGGAAAGCCTAATCTGTCGCCAAGACCCATTATCCTTTGACTTGAGTCAGACAGTACATCTTGCTTATTGAATCAGGGAATAGTGTGTGTTTTATGAAGACAGAAAGGAAAAGATAAGTTTGCTCTTGCAACCTTCTTGCAACTATAGTGTGTATAGTTACTACCACTAATATAATGAGAGAGCTGTATTTTAGAACTTGCAGAACAATGTAAATAAATAGATAACACCTATTGAAAAATAATGAATTTTTCCTGTACTCCACCACTGTTGCTGTGTGGAATGGCTCTGTGATGAGGAGCACAGCATTTCTGACACAATTCTGGTTTTGATGTGTCATCTGGTTAGCTTGATTTTGCCTATGTTAAGTTTGAAAACATTTCTTATGTGTGTTTTATGCTTTGCCTCAGCTCAAGCATCTCTAAGTACTTCCAATCTCCTCATAAATACACCTTTGTATTCTGCCTAATATATAAACATCACGACCCATGTCTGAGAATGTTGGGAATTTTATTAGGTTCATAAAGTTTTAGTTGCGGTCTAGCCCAATGGGTCCAAAATAAATAAACGCAGAGAGCAAAAAGAGTAACAATTTTGTACTTATTTCTTCTCCTGTCCCCTGAGAGTTTCCCCAGTACTGGTGAAGTACTTGCTGCAGCGGTTTCTGCGGCTTGCTATCAAAGTATCTGCAAGCCAGTAAGTGAGAGACAGATGCAGAGTGTAAAAGCTGGGGAAAAGTAACTGAAATAGTCCTGTTAACGTATTTCACTGATTTCCTTGGTCTCTTTCCATCTTAAGGATAGACAGAAATTGTGAATAATTGTGAATGACTTGTGACAGCCATGTTCCCTCTGTTGCTGTTCTGAGTGAAGGTGCTTGGTCGGGACAGCCTCCTAAGCCCTGTGGATGGAACATGTAAACAATCAGCCTGGCAGGATGGAAACCTCTCTTTTAGCATATAGGGAGACCTGACTCCTGGACTGAGATCTTCAGTCTGGGGTGGCCCTTTCTCTGGCTTCAGGCAGTGTCATTGTTCCTCCCTTAGCACAGAGCTGGCTTTGCCTACAGCATCCACCACTGACAGCTAAGTTTAATGCAACAATACAGAAAAGGAGCTATCAACAATGCCAACACCTTCACCTGAGCCATGGGTAAGTGCAGTCTTTGCTTCAGGGTGTTACACTCCATAGATACTTCAGGCATCTCTCCCTCAGCAGACCTGCCATGCTCAGGACATACAGGATACATAGGACAGCAGCTGTTGTTCCTACATGGAAGGAAGCAGCTGCTTCCTGCTTGTGAAAAGTTGTTGTGTTGTCTTAAGGTAAGCCTAAGTGCATGCAGCCATCGTGCCCTTTGAAGCAATTCTGTAGTAAGCCTTAAACCTGTCAGAAAAATGTAGCCCTGCAAGCTTTGTAAACCCAAGAAATGAGCAAGCCACGGCTTATGTGGGAGTCAAAACCATGTCTTGAGGTAGTTACAAAGCTAAATATATGAATATTTACACATCCACTGCAGGAGCATCAGAGCCAGAGACACCACTTTTGCAGGAAGAATTGGGAGGTAAACCCTTAAACATCAAGCCCCAAAGCACTTTCTGTTTGTTTATATGCACTACACTCATTCTGTTTCATTGCTATTGGAAAATTATTTCTGGAATGTATCAAATGGCATAATACATGTTACAGATCTTTTTCCTAGTTAGCTACAAAGCTTACACTGCATTTACGGGGGGTGGGATAGAGGCAACTTTTTATTGTTCAAGAATTTTAATAAAGGAAAAGATTTTTTAGAGCAGATAACTGTAACTGAGCTACAATTACAAACTAAGTAAGACCATGCTTTTTTTTTTTCCTTTTTCTCAACTTACAGATGCACAGTCAACTCTTATGTTTCTTTTGAAATTTTTCAGCAAATAAAAATTTTGTTGGAAACATCTACACAGCTTTCATAATGCAAGTTACTTGGGCTTTTGAAATGCCTTGGATTTGACAGACTTCTGTGAGTTCAGAGGTGAGTTCCTGCCAGGTTTGGCCAGAGGTAGGAGCTGCCAGGCCCTTAACCCTAAGGCAGTTGTTGAAGAATCCATGTAGTGCAGGTAGCTCAGGGGGCCAGCTGCAGATTGAGCCCTGGGTGAGGACAGCTCAAGGCAAGAGGCTGTGGCCTGGTGCTGCCCCTTTGTCCAACAAAGGGCATGAGGACCTGTGGCCCAGCCAGCTCACTGGACATTCAGAGACACAGCACGAACCAAGGATTCAGGGGGAAGACCCCAGACTCAGGGTATAAAAAAAGCCCAGTGTTTCCTTTGTTCAGGGTCCCTTCTCCAAGGCACAAGCTTGAGCTGTTATTCTGTTGCTACACCATGGTAAAATTACTTAAAGGAACAAGAGGTCTGAGACTCTGCCTTGGGAAGCCTGGGACTGAGCTGCTAAAGAGATCTTGTGTGTGTGAATGTGGGATGTATAGGGAGTCAGGCAAGGCACCTGTCAGGTCACTGGAGCTACCTGCTGCAAAGGGGGTGGGACTGTGACTGCAGAGAGCTCCTGAATGGTCAGAGAGGAAAGTGTTCTTAACAGCAGATGCATCTATAAGGAGGCAAGGAGATGTTTTCATTTGGGCTGAGGAATCATGAGTCTTACTATTCTGTGCAGTGTTTAACTGTTCTGGAAAAAAGTGGGTTGTAGAGAACCAATCTAAGGACCAGCTCTAAGGGGACAATGGAGGCACATGGAAGCGAGATGGAGGTAAGGTATCTTCCTTCAACTGAGTCGAGATGTTGATTAGACCCTAAGCACTCATGTCACTGCTGTTCACTGGCTGATTTCCACTGTCTCCTGCTCATCCTGCCAGTTCCTGACCCTCAGGTTTGCATGGGAGGAAGGGCGCCTGGTGCTGGATGCGGAGCAGGGGCAGTGTATGTGCCCTTCCAGGCTCTTCAGGCATGGCAGGGAGCAGGGCTGTACTTGCCTCACCCTCGTCTCAGCTCCCAGCAGGGAGGAGGTGGAAGGGGAGGGCAGCCAATGCCAAGCCCCCACAGGGCAGGCAGTCCCCTTGCCCCCACACAGCTGGCTGCCAGCAGTCCAAGTGACCCTGTGGGTCCAGCAAGGCTCTGGCTGCAGGCCCTCAGCAAGCTTTTAACTATTGCTGAAACTTTCTGTATCTCCCATCTTACATTTTTTTTTAATACAAGTGCAAAAGCCCAAAATTACTAATGTTCCTTCCAAGGCAATGACCACAAAACAGAGAATCAAACCCACAGAAATGCTTTCTTTTAGAAATTACTCACATTTCATCAAGCTTTGCTTATACTGAGGTGACACAGCCAAACCCACTGACAGTTCAGCTATGTGGCCTGAGAAACACAACTGCATTAACAAAGCTGCTCTCAGATGTAGAGCTACACTTTTCATCTTTGTTAAAATACCACATTGCTACTCCATTCCTAGCCTGTCAGCATCCCTTCTCAGTGGCCCTTCTCCCTGTCTCACTGGAAATTTGGCATATGTTGCCAAGCTCCTTGCAGCTATATGAGTCTAATATTCACTCCAGAATGCCTTAGACATGTGGGGAGAACTTCTTTGCTCTTCCTTTTTCAGAAACCTAACTAAATCTTCCTATTGTGTGATTTACTTTTTTCTTTTATTAAGAACACTATATTTAATTTCATCCTACAGTGAAACAGTTGCAGGCGGCTGCCCAACACTTGTACTCTTAAAAAGGGAAAACGATGCAAAGAGAGGATGTCCCTGCAGGAAGATCATGCCCTGCCCAGCTGCTCACACATGCAAGACAGATCTTTTTTTTTCAAGGACAGCAACCAGTCAGGAACATGACTGCTGTTCTTGCCCTTGGAAAAATCCCTCTTTTCCTTGCAGTCATTGGAAACTTGGCTTTCACTACTGCAAGGGCAGCTGGGGACTCTACTGGTTTTGAGCACTGGCATTTCACAGGAATTATTATGTCAATGGCCAGTGGCATGACATACTCAGGGGTGGGACACACATTTGTGCCTGCAGTGGGCAATAAAGTTGAAGAGAAGGGCCAGTTTTTTCTGCCCTGTCCTGTCTGGAGCTGAATGATCTCTGACACATGAGAAGGGACTTACACAGACAGTGAGTAGGATCTGGCAAACAGTTTTGTAGTTCTGCTTTTGGCAGTTCAGCAAATTACAACCTTGGTTGTCTGGTAGAAAGCTAAGCACTTGGATAATTGCTCAACATTTGTGTTCTTGGGGTATCTTTCCTATTGAAATGGATGACATTTCTGAGCAAACAGCTTGTGTCACAGCTTGGAAAGGTAATGCTGAGGTTACTAGCAAGGTTGGTACAAAAATTGCGGCTGGCCACAAAACCCAGAAAGTTCTACAAATAGTGCAGGAAAGTGGAAGTCATTGGGCACTGCAAGAGGTATGCCATGAGGACCAGACACCATCTAGGGAGAGGCAGGAAAGATGTAAGGTGCTTGGCACAGCAGCTCATGTCTTCCTTGCAGACGTGCTGGCCCTAAGCCTCTTAGCACAACATCCTTCCTTCACAGAGTCTTTGTAAAGAATCAACCAAAGTAAACGCATATGGTTGTGTCCTATTTTAAAATGTGCTATAAAAAACATGAAATGAGCAGTGCATAAGGAGAAATTTGCATGACAATATATTTTTGACATTGAATACTTTAGCTCAACTATTATAGCTATGAGAAGAACATATCAAAACCCTCTCGCTGGCAGAATATTTGAATTTTTTTGTTAACTTACTCATTAGAATCATCAAGCTATAGATTGGAAAGGATGCTTGGAGGTCATCTGGTCCAACCCTGTGCTGAAAGCAGACCTGACTTCATAATTAGATGATGTTGTCCAAGGCCTTGTTTGGTGAAGATGTGTCCCTCTCTGGGAGCAGGGGTGCTGCATTCTCTTTCTGTGTTCCTGTGCACAACTGCACAAATGAGAAGAATTTTCTTCCTTCTTTCAAGAGATAGGTAAGAAAACACCTATTTCCTGTTTTCCAGAAAAGACCAGGTGTAAGTTGGACACTTCACTCTTTAGGCATAGCTGAGCACATGCCTGGAGACGAAGACATTTGCTTTTCAGAGCTTTGACCTGTTCTAGTGTTGAACAGTTCCCGAGGAGGACTGGGAGCAGTTTCTGTATTGATTTTCTAAAATATTTGGTGAAGTTTTTCTTTCTGCTTGTGGCTTTTTAATGATAATCCAGTCATTAAGACTAATCAACTGCTTTCTTTGAAGTTTGGTACTCTGCTGGTTGTTTTTGTTTGGGATGATGGGAATTTTTTTGATTGTGAGGTTTGGCCAGAATATGTACCTTATCTTGCTTTTAACATTGACATTGGGGAAAAAAAAAAAAAAAGACTTTTCCTGTGAGGTCCCACAAATCGTAGACTTGTCATCCTGACAGGTTGTAGTGGTTTGACCTTGGCTGCTGAAGGTGCCCACCCAATAGACAGCTGCAAACCCAATACACAGTTGTAGACCTGTGAGTAAATTTTTCAAGTCGGGCAACATGCAGTGTGAGATAATATAGGAGATAGTGTAGAAAACCGTTATAGAAAGGGTAGGATGAGGGGAAAAGTGGTACTATTATGATGGTTTAAAACCCATCGGCTTGGATCATCCCCCTGTTTCAGTTGTGGCTTGAGACAACATGGTGCCTGTTCATCTGCTTTCCTTCCCCTCTCCCCAAAAACGTTGTACAGTGATGAGCAATGTCCAGTAGGCAGTAGCCAGGGCCCTGCAAGTTGCACAGATGAAATGAGACTTTAGAGTAAACTTTTAGTAGAAATGAGCGTGAATGTTAAGTATGCAGTAAATGTTAGTTTTTATCTTTGAATAAGAGCACATGGTTACGATCATATCCAATTGCCTTCTATAGATTTAGCTATTTTGTGTCACTGAATATGGTTAAAAATGGATACAGCTCCTTGATGATGTTCCTCTGTTCGGGGATCCCTCTCCTTTTATCTCTGTCTTGTAGTTTTCATCAATATTTCAAGGCAAATTTTTAGGATGTGGGTGAAGGATGGCATATCATCTGAGACACAGAGATTGTTGTGTTCTCCTGATTTCTAAGGGAATGGTGTGCAATATCACTTTAGTATCCCAAATAAAACCTCACTTTATTATAAATAGAAAGTAATCCTGATAGTTCATTGACAAACAGCATTAATTTCTGTTTTTGTGGGCATCAGTCATTAACAAGTTTCTGGGTGCTACGTAAGCTGCAACAGCAGGGGGGAAAGGAAAGTTTTTTGTGTCAGTTCCATTGGCCTTCAATCACAAGTTATGAGTGCATTACTTTCTGGTCATTAATTTTATGCTGTATAAGGCTGTCTGATATTTTGGGATTCGGTGATTTATGTTTTCGGAAAAGCATAGAGTTTTCAGACAGCTGGATTTTTGGGGACTGGAGAAGTTAATGTGTGGAGAAGGCAGCCATTTGGGGAGAAATCTGTGAGAGATATGGTCTGCATATGAAGAGGACAAACTACTGGCACAATAATTGTAATGTTATGGATAGCTATATAAAATAACAGATGTGGAGAAGTGGGATGCCAAAAAAGCCAACAAGATCTTGGTGGGAAGCTTTTGGCATGTCAGCTTCAATGATCGAGCAAGATGCCATGAGAAAGGAGAATTTTTTCCAGGAATCGAAAACCAGGGATGTGGTTGCTGAAAGCAAGAATTCCAGGAGAGGGAAGAGAGAGAGAGAAAATGTCAGATAGAGATGTACAATGCATTGCTGGAAAGCTTAAGCCTTAAAACATTTGAGCAAAGGCATTCCGGTTTAGAAGTCACTGTGTTAAAGGATGATAACCCAGCCAAGAGAATCACAAATAAAGGGGAAGTAATTGTGTTTCTCCACTCCTGCTCCAGCACCACTGCCATAACACAGCAGAGTCCCCGTGGGAAAGGATGGGGTCGGGAGGTCATTTGTGAGGAATGTGCCTAACTTAGAGGCTCAAGGCAGGTATCTCAGACCTCACTGGGAGCCTGCAGTAGCCTTTGTGTTTCACAGCAGCTACACACAGGCATAGCTAGAAAGAGCAGGATGTCTCCTGCCTGTGGCACTGAACGGACATCTTGGCTTTTTCATAATTCTCACTAATGAAGTACCACAGGGATATTTTTGCTGGGATAACCATGTTGGCTCTGAAATGCTACTTCTTTCTGGGATAAGAGTATGATTCTAATGCACTTAAGGCAGTCGCTTTCCCACACTCTAATATTGCAGCTCCACATTTTTGGTATTAGCCAATCAGATGTGTTATAAGCATGAATCAGACACTGGTTTTAAGGCTTGCAGACCTCTCTCATAAAGCTTTAATTTCCTCAACCATTTGCAATATTCATGGATCTGTCACATTTGCAAGGTATGTGGGCAGGGTAGTGCCAGTGGGCAAGGCTGTGCCAGGTACAATACTGTGTTATGTCTGTGGATTGTACCTAGTTAAGCCCTAAGTAGGGCTTGACAAGTCACTGGCGCATGATCCAAGTCTTTCTTATTAATCAGGGATACAAGTGGTTTGTGGTCAGTCAAAAGTTGAATTAACTCTCTGGAAGAGGTTGTTTTTTTATACATTTTTCACATGTTTCTTTTACAACAAGACAGTTCTCAGTCTGCAGAGAGTGAGTTATATCATCAGCAAATGCCTAGGAGCAGCATGTAGCAGCCCCACCAGTCTGACCATGTTGCAATGTTGCAGGTGGCTCTGAGTGGTTATGGGAAGGGAGAATTATGTGCTTCAGGTAGGGCTTCCACTCAGTTGAAAACATATTCTTGTATTATATTCAAATATCAGGTGATATCATTTTCCAGGAGCTCATTACAAGGATATATTGCTAGCATTCATAACCCAGCCTTCATTTCACTTTGACATAGATTCAAGAGTTTGCATTGATTTGTTACTTTCTTAGGCCAATTTACCTTTCCTCAGTCTGCCTTACTGCCTAGTTTTCATGTGTGTTACCTCAGTAGTTCAGCTAGTTTTGATGTAGCGCAGTGTTCACTGCCTTTCAGACCCAAATACCAAGTGTCTCTGGAAATCTAGAGCGGCTTTTATCATGTTTCTCTTCTCAATGGCAACATCCCAGGACTTTGTCTGTACAAGCAACTATCCCTTTCCAGGTGCTGCAGTAGCTTTGTCATTTCCTTTGGAATATATTGGGTGCAGTAGTGATGCCAAAAGGAAGTCTGTGGAAGGATTACCATCCAAAAGGCATAATAAAAGTAGTTAACTTGGCGCCATCTGGGTGTAGAAGCATCTGCCAAAAACCATTTGCGGCATCTAAGAGGGGAAAAAAACTTGGGCATTCATCTTGGAAAGATGCTGTCCACTGCGAATACGACAGTGCTTCTCCCAAGCACTTTGTTTTGTTGATTTAGGTCAAAGGATGTGCTGACTCGGCTGTTTTTGTTAAGGCTGTGTAACGGCTGGTAAATGCCGTTCCATGGGTTTGGCTATTTCCCCTGTAACACTGGCAGGGCCCGGGCTGTCTGCTCCTGCTTTTTGGTGGGGAAGGACTGAACCGAACACGCTGTGACTCTGTGCACCGTAGGGAGCTGTATTCCATGGTATGTGGGGGGGTTGAGCTTATTCTTTCCTCCAGTGCTTTTTTGTTGTTTTCTTTAGACTGACATAGCAATGCCACCTGTGTTTTGTATTGAACAGTTAATTTTCTAACCTCTGGGAGCAAATACAGCTCCCAGATTGTCCTGTAATATTGCAGATCACTAGTGGCATGTATGTTCATCCATGAGTGCAAGTGGTGGAAATGTCCCTGTCACTCGTTATTTGTTTGTAATTGGTTCTTTCCCACTTCTTATTTCTGATGCTGCCCTAGGCATCAAAGTCCCTAGGGACTTTGTTCTTGTTTCTCCCTTGCCTTCAAACCCAGGAGACTGCTTTATACCTGTTTATTTTCCTGCTCCAATCTCTAAAACCTGAGAAGACTTTACTCAACTTTCCTCGCCCAACTTGCTTCCCTCCATTCCTCCTGGAGTAGACACCACTAGTGGTGTCTCATGGCCTCTGTTCAATTACATTCTCCTGTATCCCCACAGAGTCCTTCTTTCTATAGAAATCTATCCTAATGTAGCAGAATATGAGGGCTCATGGGATTTTTTCATCATCATGGTCATCTTAAAATCTGTCTAATTTTAAACCACTGAAAATTGAAAATAAATCCTGAAAATGCTGACTTAAGCTCCTGCTATTATACAAAAAGCATCACAAACTCATAAGTCAGGGAATGAGGCCATCAAATACATGTGTATTTTCCCGTTGTTTTCCCTGGCAAAGAATTAATTCATGTTGCAAAAAATTACTGTAAAATTTCTTCCATTTCCTCCTGTCAGTTTATCCTATCGACAGGAAGGTGGCTAAGTTGTGAGTGTGCACACTTTGTGCTGAGACTTCACAGCCAGAAGCATTGCCAAAAGCCAAGCACCATCACAGTTAAAAGGTGGGATTTTAAAAAATGAGAGCTGATATTATTTGTCCTGCATTTTATGTGACTGGAACAAGGGGTCTGGTTTTGAGAAATTGTCATGCCCCTTAAAAAAGATCAGGGCTCAGTCTAATTTTAAAACACTTAAAATTGAAAATAAATCCTGAAAATGCTGACTTAAGATCCTGCTAATGTTCAAAAAGCATCACAAACTCATTTGACCCTCGGAACTGAAATGTTCTTCTTTCTCCAAGTTCCAGACCCATATCCTGCACACTTTCTTCATATCCCTCTGTTAAGTACTTCCAGTTGGACTTCTCAATGAATAAGGGAGGTAGAAGTTGACTTTATCTAGGCATGTGTGTGCTCCTATCTGTATCTGTGATCAGGATTTATGTGGCTCAGTATATATGTGTATATTCTTGTTAATTCTGCCTTTATGAGCCTTCAAACTGAGATGTTTTTGTTGCTGAAATTAAGAGGAAGATGAAATTACTGTAGCCAAGCAGAAAACTTTCCCTCCTGAAGTAATACACATAAGAATATGATGCTAGAAAACAGAGGCAAACTAGGAAATCTAAGAGACTTTGAGATACTTTTCTTGTATTTTGTGTCTTTTGTTTGTTTGTTGTTGTTACTCTAATGTGAGAAAAAGAAAAAAAGGGAAGGGAAAGTGGCCCGTTCCCATTTGTGAAACTCTGGCCCCTCATAAATCACAGGACTCTGCACCAGAGTGAACAATTCTGAGTGCAAAGTCCTGTAAGTAATGGAAAAGATACATTAAGAGAAGTGCATACTTTTCAGGTTTTGTACATTTCAAAAAACATCAATCATTTATTTTTATTTGCCTGTTCTAAACAATTAAATTGAAAATTAAATGAGCAGAAATGAATTAGTAGAATAAATGCCTCTTTCTTTTGGGAGATCCTCTTGGAAGAGTCTGATTGCATCATGATTTTTCTTATCACTAACATGCAGTAAGTTTTTCCCAGAAACCCTCTTGGGATTAGAGATGAGATTATTTTTCCCTCTGATCCCCTTTGATAGGTATTTATGACTCAAATGAGGGGTAGTTTTGGAAGAAAGCACTTAATTCTCATCTTGTCACAGTGGCAGTTAATCTTAGTATCTATAATTGTCTCGTCATTTGTATTTGCCATATGTTTGTCTCTTTTGCTCTAGTGTTAAACTTTTGAGGCAGTCACTGAATTTGGCACACAGGATTTTTCATTTGGCTACACCTTTGATTATCAGGAGTCAGTGTTCCTAAATACTAAAATAATTTAAAGAGATACACATAGGTTCAGATATTTGCCTTTCAATATTTGAAACAGGAATAGTAACAATAAAACCCTTCAAGCTGCTTTCTAATGATGCTTTTCTTGTTAGTGATTGGTTTTGCAGGTACAGTATCCCTCAGCACGGCTCAGAGAGGCATTGCTGGGAGAAGCCCTGTGCAGATGGAGGCTCTCTCCAAGAGGTGGTGCTAACAATTGCCACAGTCGGAATAACATATTTGTCAAATCTCTGTAATCTGTTTGCAACTGTAATTAAAGGTTTTATGTGGGCATGTGTGCTTGTGCAGTAGTATAGCGTCCTCCTATTTATGAGCTGTGTAATTGTACGTTTAGTCTTTTTTTGGCGTAGGAAAGCCGCACTATAATGTGTAATTATAACCTTGGTAAGTGTAACACCATTAAAGTTACAGTAAGTGGTGTGCACAGCAGAGGAATGATAGGGTGATGACAGAGTGACATGCTATAACCAGCATGGCAGAATAAGAAGAGTCTTGATCCTGCTATTAAAAGGGCTGTTCTCTGTACCAGCTAACTTTTGGTTCCTCAGGAGGAGGGAAGTGTTGCTAAGCCTCACAGAAGCACTGGCTGTGTCTGTAGCAGTGCCGTTTGCTGGACACTCACCCAAAGGCTGTTAAGGACTTAGAGGCTTTGGAGCCCTGGGGGTGGCAAAGCCTCAGGAGGTCCTGGCACACCCTGGGGGCAGCAGCATTGGCTGTGCCAAAGGTGGACCTTGCTGGGGTGCTTGCCTTGGGGTGCTTGTCCCAACAGAGCCCTCCCCGAGCACGGAAAGCTACCTCAGCCTCAGGGCAGCAGATCCTCCCCAGTGCAGCAAAAAGCCCTTTTCACAAGCCAGTTGGGCTTGTTGGCTGCTTTGGGTGCAGAAAACTATCCCTCTCTCCGTCCCTTTTGTTTTCCCATAGGAGGGGGAGTGAAGCAGCAGGTGTTCTGAACTGCAGGGTGCAGGAAGCTGTGGCAAGCACTGTGATGGGAGTGGTGAAGGACCCACCAGTGCTCCATGTCACTGTGGTGGGGAAGTGGTGTTGGTTTCACAGGGAAGATGTCCAGGTGAAATGCTGTAGACTGCTCTCTGACAAATCCTGTAGGTGGAAACAACCAGCAGTGTCATGAAAAGCAGCCCGGGGGAATAAAAACTTTGCCCAAGAGAGCACCAATGCTGCTTGATTTTTTTAATATTGCTGCCAGCAGTAAATTCCTTGCTCATCTCTGTGCTGGGAAGTTTCCACTACTCTGATACCTGTGGGATGCTCTTAGCCACATTGGAAGTGTGTACCGATTAGCATCACTGTGGAAATTAAAATTCTCAGTGTGGGTATGTGGCTGAAACTACACTGCAAATTGAATTAAATTCTCGAAAAATCCTGCCAGAGAGGACAGTATTTTATTAAATCCCAGCCTTACAAACACTTTTATATAGGATTGCAGAGGAGAGCTTTAAAATGGTCCTTATGGCATTTTTAATGGAAGCAAGTCCCAGGGCTGGTTCAAGGCAGCTGGTCCAGTGTTTCTCTTTTTGCATTGGCAGGAGTACATTGCTAATCTGAAAGCTGTTGAGAGTCTTCTAGTGATGCCTTTTTTCCATGTTTGTGTTTTGTATTTTCTGGCTGAGTTAGACCGTATCCTGTAAACTTATTGTGCTTCGTATTCATTGCAATGACATCTACTGTGGAAGGGAGGGAGAAAGCTTATTAACCACAGGCTCGCCTCCTGCTGACTGCAGTCAGAGATGGCCTGGGACAACACTTTCAGCAGATGTTTCTACTTTATAGATCAATGGAAACTTTACAGAGATATTTCCCTCTTCAGTCCAAAAGCAAATGCCAGCAAGTTAGAGATCCACTAACTTTGTGCTGGATAGCAATAATTTTATTTGGTTTTTTAATATTTTTTTTATATACATGAGGTAGCTACCAGAAAGTTGTCTTTAACATTGCTTTAAATGGCATCTCTTAGAGCAATAATGCTGCTATCTACTTTCAGGGAGCAGTCTTGCTGTCTTTGCCTGCAAAGGAAACATCACTGTAGGCTACAGAGTGGCAGAGACAGGCCATCAGCCATCATCATGGGTTGGTATTTTCTGGTTCTGAATCTCCATGGCTTCTATGGAACAAATATGTGCTTCAAAGGATAAAAGAGAAATATGCTATTATATCCAAACAAAGAGAAGAAATGCATCTTTCTTTCTGCAAATTATTTTCTCTCTTTTCAAGGAGGGGCTGACAGGGGAATAAGGGATATGGATTGGAAGGGAAAGGGAAGTCTTAACATCTGTGCCTACTCGTGAATCCATAGGGATGGGAACACATGACCCCTTTCTCAACACAGCACTCCTGTCTGCTACAGCTTTGGGTGCAGTTGCTCCCAAGCAATTGCAAAGAGGAAATGAGCACTTTTACTGTTTTGGCCAAGAAAGCTCATCCATGGTTTCAGATCACCGATGTGAAACCAGTGTGAAATGAGTACCCTCCAGGACTCCTCTTGGTCTCATACATTCCTGTTTGTGTAAAGGAAACCGGGTAATTGTGACTGAAGGAGCTGCTTCATTTCCGTGTGTGTGTGTTTGCTGCAGGAGTGGTGGCATCTACGGGAAACAGACTCTCTTACATCCCACTTGTGTATTACAGAGAGAGGGGGAACTCTTGGCTCTGCTGATGTCTGTAGGAAACTGTGAATTCAGGGACACATCTTTTAGTGATGGAAACCTCAGCTGTGTTGAAACTTCAACTGATTTTAGTGGTAAAAACATCAACTGTCCTGTCAAGAAAGACAAGTTATGGGGAGTATTTTTTGTAGCAGCAAGTAACAAAGTAAACTCCATTGATCTCCTGCCATAAAGGAGCTAGGGATGTCCTCTGACTGAACCAAGCCATAGCTAGAGATATTTAAAGTTCCTTTCATGTTTAGGAATCTGTGTATTTGGTGGGATATCTGCATGAAGAAACTACTGTGCTGTCTCTGAGCATCGTCTCTCCTCAAAGACCCCAGCAGCATGTGCACAGACTTCAGAATAAAAGAGTTTCCTATAATTCAGTTGGCATTTCTGTGTTTGGTCAAAAAGCCCACGAGGCCATGAGGTTTGAGAGAGATGATTTCTTTTAGTGGCTAACATTTAAATGCCGACTATTGTGTAAGATAGTGGTCAGTCCAAGCAGGTCATGCCAGAGAGCTGTAAATGTACAATTGCCTACCTTGTCCTTTCCCAGCTAATCTTCATTGTTCTAATAGCAATTAGCAAGCAGCACTGAGATTAGAAAGTATATGAAAACCTTCTCATTTGCTTGTTAATCAAAGTAACCATGATCATCCAATTTACATTCTGGCTACTCCTGGCTTCGGAGAGGGGTCCCATGAACACTGGGCAGAAGTAAACCATTTAGTGCTCTGAGAAGCTCAGGCTGCTGCAATTATCTTTTCTGGTCAAAATTTCTGTAGACACTTTCCTCATCTTCCTTCTGCACAGATATACAGCATCATTTCCAGTGCACAACAGCAGCTTTCAGGATGGTCTGTTGTGTTTTATTATTGGCTTCTCTTTAAATATTTCTTCATGTACCAGCAAGTTCCTGAGTTCACTTCTCATTTCTTTTCAAAAAAAGTCTACAGCTGACAGCCCATATGCTCCATTTGTTATTTTATAATTCAAGAGTACTACTATGGATCTGATTACCTCTGTCCCTCCTTTGCCAATAGGTGCCTTGATGGCTTTGTTCAGTGGCCCATCATGCTGGTATAAAGGGGACCTGCAGCCACGTGTCTGGGACTTTGCTGCAATTTATTTAAAACTGGATCACTGGTGGTGCAGCCTGTGGTCATGTACCATTATGTGGAGAGGGCTGTGCTCGGTACAGCAGCTCCTTGTTTAGGGATGCTGTCTTCTGCTAATCCTCTCTCCAGGAATGAGGGGGTTTGAGCTGTATGAGGAGGCACTCAGCTGCTGCATGCTCTGTGCTAGGAGGTGCACTCTGTAAGTGCAGAGCTTGGAGTGGGTCACTTCCCAAGGTTGAGGACAATCCCTGTGAAAGTCTGTACCAAGAGAGCATCCCAGGGATGGCTGGTTGATCTCCCCTCCCTGCATTACTGGGAAGGAAATGACAATTTTCCTTGTGACATGAAGATGTGTCTCTTGCTCCCTTTGGCCTGTACTGTAACCCGAGGAGGAGGACTCAGCTGTTCTGCTCACTAGAGGCCACTGCAGCATCGCCCACCTCTGGTCTTTTCACTCGCATTTCAGAGTGTTGCTCTAGAGACTGTTTCTGACTAGGCTCTCTCTTCTAGGTTTTTTATCTGGTATACAAATATTCTCTCCTAATAACAATGAAATCTTCACTGTTCCCAGGGAGAGTTTGTCATGCTCCTTTCAGCAGCAACAGTAGGTGACACAGTGTCCTTTCCAGCTATTATGAGCCACCAGTACATGGAGACATGAAAGCTTTGACACCCAAATACCATAGTCAAACTTTGTTCTCTTTTAAAGAACTCTGACATTTTTATTAGATTCTGTGAGACTTAAACTAATGCTTTTAGGAGGACCTCACCAGTACCTCTCATGGAGAATCCAAGGGCTTCTCTCTTTTTCATTTACTGTCTTAGCAGCTCCAGGCTGGACTTCTCCGATGAAGTCCTCTGATTAACTACCTCAGACCTAATGCTACCAGCATTTTATGGTCCTATCTACACAGATCAATTTTCAGACTCTCAGGTCAAGTAGCTAAATTAAGCACAAATTTCCTTTTTTCATTCATTATTTTGAGGTATACCTGTCGTTTTTTACCTATCTCTTCTGGCATACCTAGAGTGTGATGCTCTTAGTCCTGGTACCTCTCTGGCCCTTTCACTTTGTTCATTTTTCTCCTAGGTATGTATTTATATTACACATAAAGGGTATTTTTAACTTTTCAGGTTCAGGCCAGCGCTCTGTTTCTTTTCAGTCTTGTGCAGAATCTCTACCCCTGGTATTTTCCCTCTGATCAAAACTTTGTTTATGTAAACCTTTGCACACTTTTCACCATCAGAAATGTAATGTGTTCATTCAAATCATCAAAGCCACTGAACTTTCAATCCCTGTAGAGAGAAGGTCTTCTCCTTTGCTACATGAGCACAAATCTGTGCTCCATTTGTGCACTGGTACCTGCCAAAACCTTGTATCAAGCACAGGAAAAACATTTGGTGTCAGCCACATCCCCAAAGACTTTTCCCTTGAGAGGGGAAAATTCAATTTTTCTGTATTACATTCTTTCAATAATCTATGTAAATGAGGCTTTTAAAGGTTTGGCAGTGTTTCTGCCCCTCTTCAATCTGCTTCTGCTCTCTCTCTGCCTCCTTGCCTCTCCCTTCTCCATTTGGTAAGACCCGTGCTTTCACTATTAACATCCTGTTCCCTGTGGTTTTCCTTGTTATATTAATGTTACCCTTCCTGGCAGTAGCCTTGTCTAGAACTTGAATGCACCAAGGAAATCTTACGATGGATCTGGCCTCTTTATCCAAATGCCAGCTGTCTGCTTAGTTTATGCCACAGCAAATGGATCTCCATTACAATTCCTCCTGAATTCAGGCTTTGCATACCTCTCTGACCCGAATGTCTCCAAATGAGATCTGTGGCTCTCTGGGATGGCCAGAGCATAATGAGATTCAGTCTTGGAGCATGCTGGGATCCCCAAGTGTCCTTCATTCCCAAATCGACAACTTAATAACATCTCAGATACCTGAGGAAATAAATGGATGTTTTTCAAGCGAGCAAGCTGCCAGCCTTATCTGGAAAAGTGTGGATTTCAGTACAGGACTGAACATCTTCAATTAGGATTGTGCTTCTGGCTCCATCACTGTTCATTTTTGGATAGACACCACCTTTATCACGACTCTGCTGCCTTATCCATAAAATGAAGGTAACCATCTTCATCTTAGTTGTACACTGCCCTAACTAGCAGAGGAGCTGCGGCACTGCAGAGCTAAGCTGACTGAAAAGGGTGAGTTATTTTTGCTGAAGCCTATAGCTTCTCAAAAGCCTGGGCTAACTGAAGCAGTAGTTAGACAACTGGACAAGTAACTGGGTCAGGAGTTATATTTGTGGACAACGGCAGGGGCACATTACTTATGTGAATAATTTATCTGACAAAGACATGTAGTTTGCATCATTTTCTTAAAACAATGGACTGTAAATATTTCAGTCTGCTGAATTATTTGAGGGATGAGTCAATGTGACTTAAGATCCAACAACTTTTTGAATTATTGAATTCCTTAGTCCCAGACATTTATTTGAACAGCACCAGCTGCTAAATGAGTAGGTTCGCACTCGCTCCAACTGGAAGTCGCCTTTGTAAAGTGGGTTTGAGAACTGGCTCAAACATGGTTGATAGAAATCTCGTCCTTCAAGGATCATGGGCTGCTTGGCTGCTGTTGCAGGCAGTGCCTCACCAAGTCTTACCTGTTGCAGTAAAAACTTGTTTTAAAGAATGAGGACTTGTGATAAAACCTCGCCTTTTGTTCTAGGTAGCTGAATGACTCTTGGATTGATCTTTGTATGACACTGAAACTCAGATATGCACAGTAACTTTTGCTCACATGAACATTTCTGCTCACAGTGAACTTCTCTGAACAGCACAACAGCTAGCCTTCATAAGGCATCATTCTGAATTTAGCTTAGCATCCTTGAAAACTTCTAAACCCTGTGTTTGTTCCTGGACCCTCACTGTCTTCTAGTTAAATAAGCCTTTGTGGCATGAATAGTGCTGCATCTTTTTGAATGTGTTTGAATGAAAGGCTTTAGTAGTTTCTGAATGTTATTCTTTCATTCACAGTTGCAAAAAATGTTTCTGTATCTCATGGGGACAATGACAACCACTCCCCCCTCTCAGCTTCTCTCTTCTACCATTTGATTTCACAAGATGAATCAAGTCAGTGCACTGAATGGCCATCTGGTTTCTGTAGGACCTGCTGGAAGTGGCTCAGAATACTGTGGTTATGCTGAGTCAATTCTCTGGAGGGGAGAACAGCATCCCTGGGAGACAGGACATTGCTGGGAGCTGCTGTGAGATGTGGCTCTGCAGCCTATCTTGTTTCTTTAAAGAGATAATGTTCCAGTGAGAGTAACTATGTCTTGTGCACCTCAACTCCCCTTGATCATGATCAGGTCTGTGCCCCCCTCCTACCCAACGGGTCAGAGCTGCTCTTTCACCTGCTCGGTTGAACTACGTGGTACAATCCTCACAGCTTGGGCAGATCCACCAGATCTATTTGTTCACATCCACTTCATTTTTATCAACTTCCTGTCTGCACTGCCCTTCCCCTTCCAGACAGCAGGGAAGGCAGAGATGGTGCTCCTTAGAGAGGCTGAACTCTCATGGGTTCCCTTGGCTGGAAGAGGAGTGCCAAGCAGATATTTCAAGAGGAGAAAGTAGCATGGGATAACAAGAAAAGTGAACTTCTTAGAAAAGAGTAATGCAGTCAGATAACAGGGGAAAAGAGACTGAAAAAAAGAAAAGTTAAGTGTTGGAAAAAGAGGGGGAAAATATCATCTTAAATGCAGCTAGCAAGAGTAAAGATTCCAGTGACTTCCCAGATCTATCACTGCCTTTGTGTTCATCTTGGAAGTAGTTTCTTCATGACTCTGTTTTTTGGAGATTCAGTTTTGGTGCACCAAATTTAGATTTTTCAAACTAACTTTTTCATCTCCAGGTTAAATAGGACACAAGACATGGTCTATTATCCGGCATTTGGTGTTAGGGAGGAGAAGACTCACAGGGAATCATAGGCTGCTGGCACTGTTGATGTGCTGCCCCCTCACTCACTCACAGACTCGCAGTCAAAACACTGGTATTCAGCCCTGCCATGGCACGAAATACTCAAGTTCAGAACTGAAATTACTGCCCTTAAGCGAACGCTAACCATGTGACCCGACAAAGGAATGCATTTGCTTGGTCAGTAAACATCTTTTTAAGAGCATTAACATAATTTGGCTTCCAGTTTCTCCTCACCAGGCAGATTTTATTTAGTCAATACCAGAACTGTCACGGGCTGTGCTGTTTTATTTTGCACAAGACCACTGTGCTCCATGCTATTGTGCTAGAGCTCTTCTTAAGGGTGCTTCAGGACAAAGGCAGGCAAAGGGCATGAAAAAGCTCAGCTGCTTTACTGGCATTGTAGCACCCTCAGAAACCTACTCAGAAAGCTTAGCGCTGACTTTGCAATTTTTGGCCTTGATCTCTGGCACTAAAGTTAATTGGGATAATTCAGAGTTCACACCCATCTCCCTGAGGGTTTGGTTTAAAAATACATGTAATGTGAGTTTTAAAATAATTTCTTTTGATTGGAAGTATTTGGAAATGTTTCTCTCCACTGGTTTTAAAAGGTGTCATTTTTTTATGAATGCTGAGATGTTGATTAATAAAATTCCGAAAGCATTAACTCAATTGAGTGGACTCCAACTTTTCCTTTTTTTATTGTTATGATTTGTGAAAATAAATGCAATAAAAAAAAATCCCAGCAGCTCTGTTAAACTGTATCCTCAGCAGTCTCCCTGCTGATAGCCTTACCAGATGTTTTATGATGTTAGACACGGGGCTCTTTGCTCCTGGGGGAAGGTTGAGCAAAGCCTTGGCTCAGCACCATCAGGCTTCAGCTTGTGACCCTCTGTTTCAGGCACACAGGGCACCAGCCTGTTCCCTGGTAAGGAACCAGGTGGTTTGGCCTTCCTGCTTTAAGGACTCTAAGGTGGAGCAGCTACTTTTGGTTGCCCTCTCCCACTCTCCTGATGACAGCTTATAGGATGTGGTGCTCAGGTCCATCTTCTTCATATCCCATCATTTCTGAGGCTGGTGGATGGAGGCTTTGGCTGTACTAAGTCAGAGCCACGTCCCTTGCAAGGTTGGCTATGGCCACCCAGTGCTGGGACACCCACCAAGAGAGACTCTCCTCCCTGGAGGCTGAACTTCTGGTTTTCTTCTTCCCAGGTCTGCCATGAGTTATGCCCTCTGAATGGAGCTGGAGAGGCTGCAAGCCTTTGTATTTGGGAGGGATGAGGCGGGCTGAGGACTGGGAAGGCGGAGGCAGGGGCCGCTCATGCTCCCAGCTGCTGGCCAGGGAAGGATTTATTGCCCTGGCTGCATTTGGGACACGGACTGCTCAGAATAGCCATCCATCCTGCACGTCTGAGTGAGCTGCCATGGGAGATTCATTTGTAAGCTGGCCTTCCTTCTTCCTGAGGTTTCTTTTTCCTTTTTACTGCAAAGCCTAATATATTGTTCAAATTAAAGCGGGCCTGGGGACTGAAGACAGAGCTGGTTATTGAGTAGAATGGACTGATGAGGAGTGGGTAATATATTTAAAGACTGTGTAGGAGCCACCAGGGATGATATAGTCTGATTTATTTGATTTAGCATAATTTATAGTACACTAGACTATGTTGTGATTCTTCAGGATTTTTATCAGGAAATTTGCATTCAATATTTAAGTATCTCTGGGCAGAAACATTCCCATTCTTTTATTATTTTGGCTTTAAAAATATCATGTACCACAGAAGAATTTATAAGTGTATGAAGGGTTTTAATGAGTGCAAATAGAAAACAAAAATATTTGAAATCTAAGATTGACAAGTGGGGGGGATTCCTGCTTCACCTTGTCCCAAGGGCATGGATGGATTTGTTAAGAAAAGGCAACACTTTATTTGCATTAATTCTGCTCCTTTTTGTCATTAGGACAGAGCCAGCTTTGATAGAGTCACTGACATGCAAAAACTGTGTCTCAACTGGTGTAAATCAGGGCTGAACGTCCCTGCTTGTGCCCTCTAAAAACAACAGATGTGGTCTGTTGTGCATCACCTTCTTTTCTGAAATGTTCTTTGATTTTAGGGCTGGAATTTTGCTTAGTTTAATAGATGATGGTCCATTTCTTTGATGCTGTAATCACAATTTTTATATGGTAAAAACATTGTATTTTGTATGTTAGTCCTCTTATAATTTCAGCCCTTTCAGAGATCATCAATAAATGGAGATACCTCAAGTGAAACTGGGTCTGTCTTTAGGGCAGAAGTGCTGTGGCACAAGATCAGGTCTCTGAGCACCCATCAGGGGAGATTCCGTTGTTTATCCTGGAAGTTTAAACTTTTGTACACCTAGAACAGGAGGGTGAGGTGGTGTGGTGGTGCCCAGTTTGTGCCCTGCTGAAGTACTTCATGATGCCCTGAAGGAGTATATCAGCAGATGCCATATTCAAAACACCTTAAATGTTCAGTGAAGGATCTCATTCTTAAATTTGTGACACATCATGGTTTCAGCAGCTCTGCTGGACCTTGCCCTGATGTGATTTATTTCTAGGTGTGTTTTTGGGGTTTGCATCTCATTAAAGCATAGTGGACTGCAGCCTTTGAGCCCTCAGCCTTAAGGTGTTCAGTTGGGAAAGTTGAATCCCTGGTGATCTGCAGACTGCAACACTATATAAAACCTTTGTTGACAGTCAGGCACACTGAGTGTTTAAAGTTTTAATAGGCTCAGAGTTAATTCTGGAGTACACCAACATCTGCATACATCCGTAATTTCAAGCACCTCTTACTTGGTTGATTTCATATATTGTACCTAAAGCGTTTTTGAAACTTTGGCAGCTCCATGTAGAGTTTCATGATTCATCTGTCTTCATGAACTGCTTCAGTTCTTTTAATTTTGTTTCTTACTTTTTATTCATCCCTTTTCCCCACTGGAAGAAGTTCTTAAATACTTAATCAGGACTGTGGTTTGGAATGCACTTTATCACACACCTTTTCTGTGCCAAACCCCTTTACACACTCTATTAAGGATAACTTTCCACATACTAATGTATTTATTTGTGAAATGGCTTTTAAAGACGGTGTAGATGGTGGAAGGCGAAGTGTGATGGGCCAAATCCACATTCGGAGGGAGCCCTGCCCCTTTCTCACAGCTTACACCCCTGCTGTGGAGGCAGGGCTTTTGATCCTTCAATCTCTCCTTCCCACAATACCAGAATCACGGGCAGGGCAGTGCCACACTGTTTTGAGGGGAAAAGTGTTGGACTGGGAGCTGTGGGGGGGAAGGTGTGGGTGGGTGTACCCCATTTCTGGCACGTCCCCGAGGTGTCATTGGGTGCCTGATTTCCAGCCAGGGACTTTTGTTTCAGCTGGGAGGATCCTGTTGAAAAAATACAGGACAGTTGCCTGGAGGCAGACGGAGACCACTGAGGCTTCCAAAAAACCTCTTTGTACCTTTGCCCTGGACAGCCCTTAGGAGCTGGGCTGGGAGCCGCCGGGCTGGTTTGTTGTAAATAGAAGAGTCAGTCTTCCTCGCATGTATGAACCTTTTACTTTCTGGCAGCTCTTGTCAAAATAATCCTGTTTTCCTCAAAACATGTGAGTGTCTCTGGGCTCTTGAGAAGGCTGAGTGCCTGTGCTTGTCTCTTCAGGCAGCTAGAGGTGGCGGGGGCATAACAGCAAAGTTGGCTGCGCTGGCAGCTCTCAAAACTTCCCGTGTTATTTTTATTGTTCCAGCCTCCAGAGTGCTTTGATTAGATTGGAATCCTAGCTTTATGATTTTTTTTTTCTTTCTTTCTTTTTTTTTTTTTTTTAAGCAAGTTTCTAGCTCTTGTGGCTGTGGTAAAAGGAGCTTGAAAACATGCTTTGGATGTGCTAAAATCAGAAAGGAAACAAAGAGAGCTCTGCTGGGACTGTGGGGACGGGACACGTCTTTTTTTAAACTCCGGATTTTTTCTCTGGCTTGCAATAGTTTCAATCCTTTTACGAGGTTTTTAGCAGAGGCGTGAAGCCATGGCACAGCTTGCCCGAGGTGACATTGCAGGAAAGGAAGAACAAGCTCGAGGTGTCTTTGCCAGGTGCCGTGCTGCTGTCGCACTGCCTCACATGGGAATTTCCCTGGGGCATGGCTCTTGTGGGTGATGGGTGTGTTGGGAACAGCTGGCAACAGAAACCCACTGAGTTGGGAAAGGAGTGCTTGCATCTCATGGCAGGTCAGCTTGCTCCCACATCACGTTTATTCCCCAAAATATTGTAATGGTGCATTTTCTGTGTGTCAGGTTTTGATACCTCCAGCCTTGTTGGCACATGCCAGCAAGACCCAGTGCAAGAGTTCTGCTGCAGTGGGCACTCAGTAAAATTTGCCTTTTTCACCTGAATTTGGCAGCATTAGTCTGAGAGCATGTGCACTTTCTCCCTCTCAGATGTCCCACCTTTCTGAAAGAGTGGAGCTTTTGGCTTGCCTCATGGCTGAGCAGAAAAGCAGTGAACATAAAACAAGATGTTCCAATCTCCTACAAATTAATGTTTAGGAATCACTTTGTGAAAAAGAGAGCCACTAACTGTCAATAGTTTGTGCTCTGCTGACACTTGGGTTTGGTTTACAGTACTCCTACAGCGAAAGAGGAGTGGCTGATGCTATTGTACTTAGGCTGGTTGATGCAACTGAGTCAGACAGCTCTTCTGGGCAGATAAAAGACATGTTAAACTGCACAGAGACAGAGTAAAGGGTAAAAAAAAAATATACAAAGTAAAACTAGTCCCATCTTAAAAAAATTAATAACTCACAAAGAGTAAATTTGAGTACATTTATATTTATCTGATATTTGTCTATTTGACATTTGGTTGATACAAAGGACTGGTGTCTACTCTCTCAGTAGAAGCATTTTATTGTTATTAATAACTACTTGTTAGCTCTGGCATCTCTGCAATGCCGGGCACTCTGCAAAACCCAAGGAAAGCATAGTGTCTCCCCAGAGAGCTTATACTAATCTATTCTATTGCAACAATATTTTCTTAGTGCTGTATATAAATCATTCTTCTAGAAGTATTTAGTGCAGAGGTTTATGCTTCCCCATTTATGTTTTTGTGTCAAACAAATTTGCCACAGCGAAAATACCATGAAGTTCAACCTAGCTGTATTTTATGGAGTTTCTTTTTGGGCAAACCACTGAAAGGCATTGCTGCAGAGAGGCCCTTAACACACATTTAACTTTGAAATCTGCCTAAGCACCATTAACTTTAATGGCCCTGAGCACATGCTTCAGGCTAAGCCTGTGCTGAAGTGCTCTACTGAATGTGGACAAATCAGGCCCATACAATGCATTTTGGTGAAATGTGGTGTAAACCATCTGAGAGATTAAAATCCCCAGGGCTTCTCTGTGGAAGTGGGTATCACACTGTCTGTCATGGGGGTCTGTGTTCAGATGCTCCGTCAGGCAGCACAAGCTGACCTTCCCATCCAGGACCATTTTTCCATCTGAGGGATACTGAAGTCTTCATCAGTCCTGGGGATCATTGGCAGCAATGGACTCTGTTTTGCTGTGTGGAGAACTGCTGCAGTACTACCCCACATGTAGGAGAAATGACTCCTAAGAGAATAGAAGAAGTCATGGTGGTCAGGAGTGTGAGGTAAAGATTTGAAAAACAGCAGACAGTCATTGAGTCTAACTAGAGCTAAATGTGTAGTTAAATAAGGGAATATAATGAAAAAATAAATGAGAAAAAAAATAAAAATTAAAGTGCCCTAAAGAAAGAGTATCATCCAGTCTCAAGGGGAGAATAACTGAAAAAGTATAGTATTGGAATAACTTAAAAAAATTAGGTAATGCCTAATGAGGTCTGTGGGGACCATTAATGTAGACTGTGTGAGTGGCTCAGTTCAAAAGGGTGCTTTGCCCACGGTCAGAGACACGTCCAGTTTAGTCTTATTTATTTAACACCTGAAGCCAGCTTGCATCCTCTGTTGAACTGCCACCAAGAAGCACTGGAGATGCCTGATGTTGCCCCCTGCCTCTCTGGGAATCACAATATGGTGGATCCATGGTAACACTTGCCTGATGGCAAAGACCTTTTGATTCTTCTCTCAGTCACTGCCTCAAAATTGCCCCATATGGACCTTTTGCGGGCCTCTGGGGAGTCAGAGACAAAATTTCTTCCTAACACAGACAAATATCTGAGCTAACCTTCTTTATCCACAGCAGCATGGTGCAGAAAATTTAGGGAGATGGGGATAGGGAGCAAAATCAACCACAAACTCCTTGGTTGACTCAGCATGTCTTGTTTTTTTCACCCTAGATTTCTGAAGGGATTTTTCTGTTCTTCTACAATACCAGACCTTGTATCTTGAGAATAAATTTGAGTGGGCTTTGTTTTTTCATTATAGGGAGCACAGGCAGAAATTGACTGTTTCTTAGGAAACCATCTATTTTGTGCTGAATGTTATGGAAAAACAAAATAAACCAAACCGTAGCAGATTCTCTTTAAGGTTCATTAATGACAATTTTTTGGCTGATTGAGAATTAAGTCAGGTTGGCAGAAACTGCTCACTGAAGACTTTACTGAATGCATGCAAGCCCTCAGAAGAGAAAGACTGCTGCAAGACTGTGGCTGAGACAGATGGGTGAAAAAGAAATTTCTGTCCCTCTGATAGGATGTTTTTTGTGTAAATACACAAAGACATAAGTAAGACCACTTGGAGAAAATGCACGTGTGAGGGCAACTGCATTCATTTGTTATGAGACTCTCTAGAGTCAGAAGGCTTTAACAATTTAAGTCCTAAAATCCCAAACTGGTTATATTGTGAGTGTCACTTGTTTTTAAGCTCAGTGAAAGTCACCTTGTTTTTCTGTTTAGAATATACCATCATAAAGAGGAAATCTTCCAAAAATTAGCCAACCACAGCATGGCTTTGTGGACTTGCTTTAACTTGTGTGACATGAAAAAGAATATGATTCACGTCCTCAAACAGCTCAGTTGGTTTGTAAAATTATTTACTAAACAAGCAAGAAAATAGTTTATTTAGAAGTATTAATGACAAGATGGACAACTGGAAACCAGTAAGAAAGAAGGGAGCAATAAAATATTAGGCAGCCAAACGATTGTGGCTTGATATATCTTGTTTCAGCTTTTCTTTGATTTTTCCCAAAAGAAGTTGGCAGTGACAATAGTAAGGCTGTGAACAATGTAACAATATGATATACTCGTGCCAAGATATAAATACAAAAGAAATATTCTACTATACACTGTATCAAATTATCTGCAAGAAGCAGAAAAAGATGAAACATGTTTTCCATTCCTTGGAAACACAGAGGAAAATCAAATGCAGAGCTTAAGAGTTTATCTTTACTTGGGTATAAATTCCTTATTAAAAACTTGATCCCAGTTAGAGAAGAACAAATGAATACTTTGATGATGGTATGATGGATGGGATTTGTGAGTGATACGTTTCATCATGATCCCAATAAACTGAAAAAAAAGCGCCAAAACTCTGAATATCTCACACAACTCTTTCTCAAAAACTAAGGGTAAGTGAGAGTGTATTGATTTTCAAATGAATTTAAAATTCCACAACTGGAATAGTACAAAGCTATTAGGTGAGCATGCACTATGACATTTTTATAAGGCTGTCAGATACAGGTCTTAATGCAAGAGGTTCCAATACCCTCATATGGACAACAACTCTTCATTAACCCTGAATCAATACAGGCACTAGAGAGAATATGTAGGGAGGAGAAAATAGTCTCAAGCCAAAGTCCCACCCTGTGTGCCTATATGTAAAGCACAAGAGGCACAAACAGCTTTTCTACCTTTCCTTTCCTAATGCAATCTGTTTTTATAATAAAACAAATGTCTCATTTGTATTACTTTCTTACAGAATGCCATAAAATAGTTATGTTTTCCAAAACTATTTCAGTGAAAGCCCATTAAGAGGTCTGCAGAGGTTCAAGCAGATGTTCACGTATCTGATCTAGTTTTCCTCAGTTCTGAGTCAGCTGAATAGGAGTCCGCCAGGCAGCCTGGAAAGCGTGAACTTTATTCCCGAGTTAATGCCTCTGGACTCATGGCTGAAGCAGACAGCATGCTTTCCCAGGGAGGCTCAGGGCCACAGCTGCTACAACTGCTGGGTGTCTCCTAACTTAGGTGGGTGTGCTAGACACTCATCTGAAACACCAGAGTTTGCTTTGTTTTCAGAGGGGAATTGAAAATTTTACCCTCTAGCATTGTTTTTTAGCCTTCTCTGGCCTATGACCAAAGTGCCAAGGATGTTTGCAGATGAAATTTTATTTCCCATTAAGACCATGGGCCTTGGTCACTACTCAAATACTTTCTTTTGCATCTGTAAGCCAAAATATATATTGTAAGACTGCCACAAATGTTTACTGTTTGATACATAGTGCCCCATAGTCATCCTGTGGTCTTTGATAAAGTTCCCTTCACTGCTCTTGTTTTCCTAGCTAAGAGCTAATTCAGGAAACAGATGGGTGATTACAGGCATGGGATGTTGAACTCCAAAAGCTGAATGCTCTGCTTTTTGTTCAATATAAACTTGATCTGACATCACTGGAGCTTTGCTTTTGGGAGGTTCTTTTTGCCTGAAGTAACCCACTGGCTTTCAGAGGGTCAGTGGCAAAAAGACAAAGTAGTCAAAGGTGAGTGCTGTGATGGTCCTCCCTTCCATCTCTAGCCTGTAGTTTTTTCAGCCTGATCTCACTTTTTTTAGTGGCTATGATTGCCTGAACAATACTCCATAAGATCAAGAAAACATAACACATAAAATGTGTACCTGAATTATTTTTATTATTTTCTCAGCTCAGCAGAAATTATTAGATTTTGTGCAATGCACTCCCACAACGAAAGGGTATCACAGTATCCTCTGATGAGGGAGTGTAGGAGGCTGTGAATGAAGTGAAATACAGTTATTGGGATCATCCAGTTTACCTTTGTGGGAGAGCTGGTTGTCTCAAAATAACTCTTGGAGAGCTGGTTGTCTCAAAATAACTCTTGCCACCCTTTCTTTTCGTAAGGTCATATGGATAGGACATCTGGCAGAGTCTCAGACCCAGTGCAACCAATAACATTAACCCTGTCTGGCCCAAATGACAACTGGGTGAGTTCATTTTCTATAGCAAAAGAAATCAAGCACGATTTCCTAGCTGCCAAAATTTCAAGTATATGAAATAATTCTCCTTTCAGTAAATATCTAGACCAGGCTGATTGCAACACCTCCCCCCCAAAGACCCTTTGTACTAATAAAAGCACTATTACTACATTATACTTTATAATGATAATATATTATTATATTATTGAATTATACTTTTAAAGTTAGTCACTATTTCATTGTGAGCAAGGGCATGGCAGTATGCCCTTTAAAAACTATAGTCAGATCTCATTTTTTCTGTACCCTCTGTGGCTTATTGCTATAATCTGTAACTGAAAATGATTGCATCTTATGAATCCTTGAAAAATATTAATTTAATTTACAACATGTTCAGTTTTCTTAAACATCAAAGAGAGCAATTTATAAGTTATATCAGCAATAATTTTGACTTCATTCAGGGCCATTTCTGCTGCCAGTCCAGGCTCAGAGTCAGCATGCCAGATGGCAGTGGTCTGCAGGCACCATATGATGCCCAAGCATCTGCCTTCCAGCAAAATGGATGTTTCTTTTTTTGAAGGCAAGGGGGAAGCTCACTCCCCAAATTCCTGGGAGGAAGGTTTGCCTTCTCCCAGAGAAAGATATCCTCCAGAGGCATCTGCCTGGTGCTAACTTGAGCTGCAGTATGAGGTTGTGCTGAAGGAGAAATTCCTTCCAGTGTAGTGCCTCAGTGTGGTGCCACTCCTCCCTCTTCACCAGTACTTCACTGGCCCTGAAGATGCTGTTTTTGCATGTCTAAAGCAGCCTTCCCATGTGTGATGCTGGAGGAGGTGCTTGGCAGTCCCCTTGTGGTACAGGTCTGACAACTTAACCAGCAGCAACCACTTTCTTCCAGGTCACTGGGAAGCTGGATCACCCTTTTCTAGTTCTTCACCATTTTTGACCCCAAACTTGGCTGCTCTGAACTGAACTTGGTGCAACTGATGTTCCACAGAGTGTAGGAAGCTCAAGGAAACACTGGGTGTACATCCTGAGATGTGACCATGAAATACCATGAAAATCTCCTTCCCTTTAGGAGATCATAACTCTGGAGAGGAAACTTTTAGATAACTGATTTGGCCATCATTGATTTGCATGTTTTTTTCTGCCTGGGCCTCCTCCCTCAGACATGGTCTATGCTTGCACCACACAAGACTCCATCTACCTTCTTCCTCCACTTGCTACCCCCATGATGGACATCCCACTCCTACAGCTGCAGATATGATCTAAAACTGGTCAGGGTGCTGTTATTGCTTGATTTTTGTTCTTCATTTCACATCTTCTCTAGTAAAGGGGGAAAAAAAGGCACTGGAGAGTGCAGGGATCAGAACAAGACAGTGCTCAGTGTTACTAGCAAAAGTGTGAGAAGGGAAGAACCCCTTCTGCTATCAAGGATGCAGTTATGGAGATCCTTGTCAGAAAACTGCTGCCACTGCAATGCCTTGCGAGGGTCACATTCTTCTGCAATTGGCAGCATAGGTACTTCCTACTCTCAACTTAGGCATTACTTCATATCAGTGTGTAACTGCACTCATCAAGTTGTCTACACCAAAGTGAGCTGAAAATGTCCCCCTGTCACAACTGGAGACTCTGGATGCAGGAAATACATTGTCAAAATGTAATAGTCCAGCTTGCCTGGCGTGCCTGAATGTTTTATCATCTTTAAAAGGCATGACAGCTGGTGTGAACTTTTGTATCAGATATCATCATTTCCTGCTCCAAATATTTCCATGTGACTGGTTTTGGTTAAAGAAGGCATCTTGCTGAATTTAATTAGATAGAAACACAATTTAAGGGCAGATAACAGCCCTTCTCCTTACTAAGGAAGACGGCCTGGAGCAGTGCTTTGTGCTGAAGAGTCTCCCTAGCACAGCTTTCTGGCTGAGAAAACAATGTGCTGCATCCAGGAAAAATTTGAAGGCTGTATCTGTGCCTAGAAACTGTCACACTGGTATCTTTATAAATTGCACTGATGATATGAAAACAAAGTGCCTTAATTTAATTATGTGTGTTTTCCTTGGTTAGTGTAAGATGAGTTCTGATGGGGATATGAGGACCTTTATCCTGTCAGACCGTCTTGAAAGGCAGAGGCCTTGAAGCAGCCCCTGTCTGTGCTGCAGGGCGGTGGGGTGCTCACCCATCCCCTCTTTGAGGGACACGTCTTGCTCTTCCCGTGTGCACTGTACCCACAGCTTTGATGGTGATCTTTTGGCTACAGCAACAAGAAGCAAAGGAAGGGACTGGGAAAATCATCTGAGTGGAGGACTTAATTCAGCAATTTTCTTTCTTTTCCTTCTTTCTTTGTGAACTGCCTGCAAACAGGTAGGACTTCTTCCAGGTGAACTGGTGACTGACAGATGAGTTTCCTGGCCTTCCTGAGTGCTGCTCTGTGGGCACACCCTCACCTGGACACTTCCAGCATGCAAGGACAGTGCATCCTCCTGCCACAAATCTATAGGGAGAGAGAGCTCACCCTGGCTTGGTGCTGCTCCCTGGGCTGGTGTATGGGAAGGAGTGCAGGAACCCCTGTGCCATGTGGCTGGGAGGCTGCTGTGCCCTCACCAAGGAAGTAGATGCAGGTTTAGTGGGATCATAATGGTCTCTGAACTTTCTGCAGATCACATAGAGGAGGGAGACTTTTTGCAGCTGCATATCTTGGTATAAGGTACACCAAGCACAGAAATGCATTGTGAAAAAAACCGAGTGCTTTCATTTGCCATTTCAAAAAAATACAGAGAAAAGCAGAGAAGAGCCTGCAAAGTTTGGGAGAGCTAATGCTGCCAGTGCATTTAAGTGGGAGGCATCTGCACTAAAGAAATGCATGAACTAAAAACCACAGCAAAACATGTTTGGTGATGTTCTGGTCTGAGCATATTGAGGAAGATGTGGGACAGATCCCAATTATCATACTGAGCATCCTGGGAAATGGGAATTGCCCCTACTATCATGCACCAAAAGTAGTAATGTTTTTACAGGGTGACAGGCACTGCACTCCCAGGCAGTGCTGAAGCAAATGGCTGGGAATAAATGGACAAGAAAACAAATGGCTGGAAAGATAGCCATCAAATTCCTCTTTCCTTTCAAATTTTCTCTGGCACTTAGTTCTCTCTTCAAACTGTTGACAGCGTTCCTTAGACAGAAAGAGAATAGAAATGGAAAAAGTAAATGGATAGACCGTGGTTATGGCTTATTTTCTTTCCCCAACAGGGGAGTATTGTGTAACAGAATTTTGTACCATTTTTATTCTTAAAATAGTTATTATTCTCCATACTGCATATGAAACAAGAGATATGTTTTGGGTCTAACATAATTCTTGATAGGCTCTGATGAGACTTTAAAAAAGTAATAAATAAAAACAATTATTACATTCATTCTAAATTAATTTAATTTAAACCAAATCAAAATTAAATGTAAAAGGATATATGAAAAAAGTGCTTTCTCATGTGTATTTCAGCAAAAAAAGTTATTTTTGGACTCTGTGGCTTTGATTACAGTACCTTCTGTCCTCTCTTCTTGGACAAAAGAACTGCAGATCTGGAGACAGAGACAAGTAAATTTTGAAGACAGTGACCAGATTCTGGTATCAGGTATAATCTCACATCGCTGGCTTGCTGTTACCCTGAGTCAGAATGACATCCTCTGGGAGACCGAGGGTCTCTCTTTAAAAGACACGTCCATGAGCTGATGCAATTATAGTACCAACAGTCAGAATGTATAACTCAACAACCATCCATGTGTCTGAGTGCTCCTGTATCAAAATAAAGCCAGGAGAGACCTGAAAGCCCTGAAAGAGGAGGGATTTTGTATGGTTACTCTTCAGAAAATTACAAGAACTCTACCTCTAAAGCCAAAAAGTAAGTGGCAAAATTCCCAGATCAATCTTTCTCCTTTCCTTTTCTGTTTTGTCTTTTTTTCAGGTTGGTTTAATTTTTTTTTTTTTTTTTTACTTGCATTGGGGCAGAAATATTATCAAAAGAGCATCTTTCAAAGTGACTTCAATACTTCCTTGAGTCCTGAGACAAGATATATAAACCTGAGAAAAATGCTGAAGGGACATGACAGTAGCAGGGGGAAGTAGCATTGAAAGACTGTGGTTATTCATGGGCAGGTTGTGTAGCAGGGTCAATGTGCTTCTTTCTGAGCAAGACAAAAGATTTAAGCAGTCCTTTCTACAAATATATTGCCAGTATAGAAGACAAAATGTTGGACCTAATTCAGTTTTCATTCATTCTATCCCAGTTGAAACAACTATGGGAAATTTAGTGTGAGAAGGTCGCAAAACTAGGTAGAGAAGTTAAAGGATTGATGATGGAGATGGCAGCATTCATGGGAAAAGGGTCAGGTAGCCACAGAACTCATTCGTCTTCTCTATGCCTCAGAAAACTGGTTTTTGATGAGTTTTGAGTTAAACTGGAATTCTCTGGTGTTGTTAATTCTGTTTTCCTTGGGTCACCTTTCCCTCTATAGTACTCCAGCAAAATAAACAAACGCTAGGAGTCATAGTTTTGATTTTGAGGTGGATACGTGTGAAATACATTGAGTCAGGAGGTCTGTGCTAACCATATGTACTGTTACATGTACGTCACATAGACGGGTAATCACGAACAGGAAAATGCAATCCATCATGCCGTCACTTTCTTCCCAGCCCTTCTCTCATGTGCCTGCACCTGTAAACCATTGATATGCACAAATGTGTTAACAAAAGTTGGCATATTTCCATTGCTTTTGTGTTTTTTTTCAAATCCTTCTGTAACACAAGGGAAATACTTGCCCCTCATTGTTTTAAGTGGCAATAATCCACTTGCTAAGTGGAAAGACTACAGTGCAAAAGGTTTTAATTTAAAATCCCAAAGCAGAAAATAGATTAGTGCTGAAACAACCAAAACCTTGATATCCGGGTATTATAAGAAGAACCTCTTTTTTAAAACTAAGTTGCTTGATAAATCAAGAGGTTAGTGAAATGATCTTAAGTTTAATTTAGGCAGTTTGTGCAAACTTCCCCAAAAACATTTGCCAGGGTATTTTCTTCTTCACCTGTGTGACACTCCTTGCTAATGCAGCTGGTCGCACCACAGCCCCTTCTGTGATGTGGAGCTTCAAGTAAAGTCACCAACTCCTCCTCCATACTGACATCGTGAAAAAGGGAGATCCTGTAAAAGTTACCTGTGTAAAAAAACCCATCAACTTTAATAGGACTTGTCACCTACCTTAAGGCTTTCAAAATGGAGATTTACTTCAGCTCTCCCAAAGTTACTTCTGTATAACAAAATCCCATTTATGATGGGCCAGCTAAACTGCACTAAACAAAAGCTGTTGATACATAACCTAAGCCCACTAGTAGAATATAATGATCTCGAATCAAGTTTACTTGGCAAACTGCAGGAGTAACTCATCTTTCAGGCATTGTGAATGCAGTTTCTGGAGCTGGGAAGCCACTCAGTGTGTTGGCCCAACAGCATATGAACTCTGGAGATTTGGGAGCACAAGCAGAGGATTGGTTAAACAAGCAGGTGCCTTAAGCAGGACTGCTAAGTGATATAAATGAAACCAACATTGTGCCACATAAAAGCTTAAATAACTCTCTTCCACAGGGCAAAGAAATTAAATTCTTCCCAGAGACCTCTAAGGAAAAGAAATCAACAGACTCCCTTGAAAGACCTTTTCTTTCTTAAAAGCTTATTACAAGTTTCTATGGCCAGTTGAGCTGCTCCAGTTTTAATAAATGACAGTGAAATTCATTTAGTGGCCCTGGTTTTGACAATTGAACACATGAGGTTGTACATCTCTGGGAGTGTTGGCAGGGGAAGCAGCAAGATGCACCTGCGTGCAGGTTCTGCCCAGTTCTGTGCTCTTGGGGCATCTCACTGTGAGTTCTTTCCACCTCTGCTCATGTACACGGACACCAAGCTGCACCAGCACTCACTGACTGACACTCCCACCACATGCATGCCTCTCCTGGACTGAGGCTCTTTTCTTCCTCATTTAACTGAATTTTCACTAAAAAACATGTTTTGTAAAAAAACAAAACAAACCAAACTCACAAAACCCTAAAAAAACTAAAAACAAAGAAAATTAAAACAAATAAAAACCTAAAAACTAAAAAAAAAAAAAAAAAGGACTGTGATAGAAAAAAGCAGAATGCTGACTCTGTACCATCTGGGGACTTCTTAACTGCAACCATGCAGCACAGCAAAAGTCCTCCGAGGGAAGAGGTAACTAATGAGATGCAGAGAGATCCTGAGCTGGTTAGGAAGTAACATTAGATTTCTGTTCTCTTCGCTAGGTAATGTGATATGTAAATGAGGAACACATGACATGGTTTGAAGCCTGCCTATCGGAAACACACCAGTCTAAGTGCTTCAGAGGAGAGGGTTTTCCTAATGAATATGCTCTTTGTTTGAGAATGGCAGTGAAGTCTCAGTTTTACACTGCCATTTTGTGCTACTTGTCTAAAGCAACACTTCTTCCAGGGGATGGCAAGTGTTTGGAATTTAAGTGGGATCCACTCCATTAGCTGGAATTTGTACTGTCACACCCTGACTTCTGCACTGCAAGAAATCCTAACCTCTTCCTCAGCTGCTGGAAATGGACTTTACAGTGTATCTCAAGCCAATAAGAAGTTCCTAAATCTGCTGATTTGTACCAAAGCCAGAGTTGGCACAGCAGCCATTTTAAAGCAAATATAAAGCAGAAATTTCAAACAGAGATATCAGGGGTAGGATTTCTACATTGTATCGTGGCACCTAGCCTAGGGCTTTGCTTTCTGACCCTGCTCAGTGTCTGTCAGCTTCTGTGGATTTCTCTGAAGTCTGGCAAATGGTCAACATCTTTGCAAATCAGACCCATGTTAGGACACTGGCTAAAAGCAAAGGAAAATACTTTTATACATCAAGTTATCAAACTATTTAAACTTTCTGCTGTGTGGTTCTTCTCATTGCAGTGAAAGCCATTGAACACTCAAGTAGCAAAGCTGGGGAGGTTCTCATCTCCCTGCTATCTCCCCATTTTCATTTCTTGTATCTTCCATTTGTCCCTGTGCAAAACCTTTCTGCATTTTTTTGAAGCTGGTATAATTAAGAGAAAAAGGAAATGCAGAGACAGAACACAGCTTCCACTTCTGTCTGCCTTGAAAGGGTGGATTGTATTCCATTCTGTGTCCACAAATTTGAGAAAATTTAAAATTTTCTCCTATTTTCTCCAGCAACTTAATCCTTAATATCATACTCCAACAGTTAAGAAGCAGAAATATACCACAAATCTTAGAGATCCAGTTAAAACCGCAGACATTTTTGATTTTAAAAGGTTGCAACAAGCTATTTCCCAGCCAGCTTTAGAGCAAGAAACCTTGGTAAGGATACTTTTATTACTCAAATCAAATAAATAAAAATGCCCACTGCAGTACGAGGAGTGTTGTTTGAATCTTAAATGCAATTTTTAAATTTCAGATTCCTTTTATTTAGATGTACTCCTGGGGACTAGCAATACCACATCCATGGATTCTCACATTTTTTTTTCAGTGTACTGTGAAAACATCTGCTAGTACTCATCAAACTCCTCTGTGGTTTGTTGTCCCCATTTTAAAAGCTGAAGGAATTAGACAGGCAGGTTAAAGGACTTGCCCAAGACCACACAGGGAACAGGATGACAGAGTAGGTACTAGAATCATAATTTCCTGGCTCTACTTCCAATTACCTTTTGCCAAGGAAAAGGCCTTTCTTTCTAATGTAACACCTTGGTTATTTGACTTTGTTCTTTCTCTCTCTCTCTTACTCTTGCTCCATCTCACCTAAAATGTAATTGAAAAAAGTTCTCTCCTTTAGTGTGCAGCTTTTTATTTAATCTGTAGTGCCAAAGAGATCAAATGAATTTTGTCACCACTCTAGAAAGCTCAGGGAGAGTTTATTTAGCTGATGTGATGGCATAGGTGGATTATAAAAACCTCACAGACTTCTGCCAGGGAGGTGACCCCTTGAGTCCTGATTAAACTCACTTGTGTTAATCAGGCTGTTCTGCAGGGCTTCTCAAGCAGGACGGGTGCAAAGCTGACAAAACTGCACCCTGAAGCCACATTATCCCACTATGGATATTATCCAAAATCCCCCCATCTACTCCTCATTTTTCTTTTCCTGCATCTCTCCAGCCAAACATGCCTCTCTTCATGACAAATGTTGTGATGCAGTAGCAAAAGGTTACTTTGCCCTTCTAAATCAAGTCCCCTGAGAAGGTAACCTTCTTTCCACATCTTAAAAGTGGTGTTACTTCATTTGCTCTAAAGGTTGAAGCGATTTGATATTATTAACACATCCTCAAGATTATTTTTTTAGAAGTCACTAACCAGTGCTCTTTTATAGATGCCTTTCAGTACATTTTTGGAGGAATAATTAGTATCATTCCCACAGAACAGGTATTGCCCTATTCTCATCGGATTTTGTCCAGTGCTTTGTTAGCTGGGGCATCCAATAGTAACTAGAGACTAATGACTTAGAAGTGATGTTTTTCATCCAAATTATGAGCAGCCTTGAAATAGCTGAATGGTGTATATGTGGCATGGTTCCTCATCTGCCTCTGCAGTTGTTCTTGCAGAGAAATGGTTTTCTTATAATGCAGGACCCCTTAGTGCTACATTATCTCATTATCTCTGACCACAAAGCTCGACTGCATCCTTCCTATGAAATACATAAACGCAGGATCAGTTTTTAAAACTTGTAAGCTTCCCAGTAAATTATTGCTTAAAAGTAGTTAACAGATTCTTTAAAGTGTCTCAAATGCAGCATAATGGTCTGCTGCCCGAGGGCAAGGGCTGCTCCTTGGGGTGATGTCTAAGCAAGCACCAGCACCCACTGATGCCCATTAACTAATGATGCTGTTCACCCATGGTACCTGTGAGCAGCTGATGAGGACACCACAAACTGTGTAAGAGACACATGAGTTCATGCTCATCACCACACTGAGCTGCAAAGTTTGTGCACACTGCTGTTGTTGTAAAAGTGACAAGAATGGGACACAGAAAATTATATGGCAGAGATTTTCCGTGGCCGCATCCAGACCAGCAGAGAAAGTGTTCATCAGTGACATACATTAAGAAAAAATGTGTTCAGCACAAGAGAATGGATTAGCTCAGCAATACATGTTCAGCAGGGAAGTTCAGGTTTATATCTAAGTAAACAAATGGTGACTTATCTTCTCTGGTACCAGGTGGTATGATGTGCATCCTGCTTTACTGTTGCTGTATCATAATCCTCAATACTTATATTATATGAACATGGATCAAGTTGTTTTGGTTTCTAATCATGCTTTTTAAGAGGAATCACTGGGCATAGCAGTCTGTTTATAAAATATTCTCTGGTTTTATATTTGCCAGAGGTATACACAGGCAGCAGCAGGGGTACAGTTTGTCTAGATGCCAACTTTTCACAGAAGAAAAGCTTCATAAATCACTTCCCTGAGCTGTCAGTGCTGTTAGCAACTCCCTCTGGTGCTGTACAGCTGAGGGGGTTATGTTGAGCACAGGCCTCCTCTGCAGCCAGAGGAGCCCTGCTTCCATTTATTTTTCTTTCCTAATTACCTATAGTAAGAGAAAGCTGGTCCAAGCTGAGAAACCTTTATAAAACACACTGGATGATCAAAATACCATGACAGGCCTCTTCAGTACCTAAAAACTAATTGTGCACAGTAGCCTGCATCTCTGCTAGAGTCAGCTTGGAATCACTTACTCCTTCCTAAGCACTGTGGTAATGACCATTCCTTGCTGACTTTAAAAAAAAAGTGGTTTTGAAAAAGAAATAGTGTGGATGTCTGGACATGAAGACAGATAGCTAATGCAGACGTATGGACAATGCACACAAAAGCTTCCCAGTGTCAGATGAGAAGAACATGGGCCATAAATTCTCTGTCCTTAACTTATAGCCACACAGATGGTTTTGATTACAGCAGATGTTGTGTGAAAATTAGCTGCAGCTTGTGGCTAATGGAGGAGCATTTGTAGACAGGAGTTCAGGAGGTGAAGGCTATTTTTAAGACTCCTGTATGTGAAACTAAATCTCTGTCTATAGCAAGGTGGCAGAGTTGACTGAAGGTGCAGGTTGTAGGCACAGAGGGGTAGGAAAATATTTAGCTTTGCACAGCTGCCTTATATGAGGCTGCTGGTAGATGTGCAACACAGCTTGTACTTAGTGATTTTATCTGCTTCAACCCATTGCCAGTTGTCACATGGCACAAAGAGTTCCTTCGCTGAATACCAGAGAAGGAAATGAAATGAGGTGGAAGTACCTGTCTTATCTTACATGCTGCTGTTCTTTCCCATGCTGATGTGCGAAGGTAAAGTGGTGCAGACTGGCCTTCCATTCTGGCCCTGGTGCAGAAACCAGGAGAGGTTCCCCTCCCCAGGCACAGACGCCCAGCAGCATTTGCACCCAGCTGATGCATGGGACTGCTTGCCTCCTCTCCCCAGATCCATGTGGCCTGATTCAGGTGCATAAAGGTACATGCATGCTGCAGGTAGTGCTTCAGGGAGCTGGAGCCACCAGGATTCTCTACCAGGCATCAGCTCTCAGAGGGGTACATGTGTGTTGACCTCTGAGGATGATGGGGAAAAATTGTCCCTGCTGCCTTGGCTGCACTTCCCTTTTCCCCCAGATACCTCCATCATGGCTGGCTTTGACCACCTCTTCCAGGAAGGTGACCCGAGTGCTCTCACCAGGACGGGTGACGGGGTGCAGAGGCACAGAAGGCTGGGCCAGCCACCACCGAGTTGCCAGGCACATTGGGCAGCTCTCTGCCTTCCTGGGTGGAGCATTTGCCTTGTCAGCCAGCGCTCAGCATACATCTCCAGCTCTTGGAGGGAAGCCTGTAAATCCAGATATCTGGGGGAGAGAGAAAAGTGTCTCACATCAGCTTCATCCACACAACATAGCCCGCCTCCAGCAACCACCCCAACAAGCAGAACCTGAAAAGGAGAGCCAATACATCCTTCTTCAGACATCTGAGCTTTATTCTGCCTTTTGCTCTTATTTCTGTTTTTCCCTGCATATGTAGACAGAGCTATCTTCTATTTAATATTTGCTATATGGAGAACTATACAGACTCATTTTCTGCTTTTTAAAAATCCCCAGTTAGCCAGTTCAGCTCCTCTGTACTTGAACATTTGCTTTCAATAAGAAAAAATGTTGATTAACTCAGTGGCCTGGCCAAATCTAGTAAGTTTTTTCTGGCAATACCTCTAATGAGTCCCATTTATTAATTTTTTCCCCCTACCTTACTTGTGTAACAAATTTCCAGATATTAACATCAAGAAAGGCAATATTTGGCCTGTTATATGAGAAAAGTAAAAACAAACCAGCACACTTCCTTTTGTAGTTCTGGATTTCATACTCACTTAATACATATGAAAGGACCATTTTATAAAGTATAAATCTGGAGATAAGTGTTAAAGCATGCTGGTTTATACATACGATTATGTACAAGCATGTATGTGCTTGTATATACACATGCAGATTGCAACATGTCCATTGCAATCAAGTGACCACTGATCCATGCTGCCTTTTTATTTTTGGCAAGTTTTGGTCTTTTTTTTAACTCCCACCACTCTCTGTCTCTCAGGGGAATGCTCTCTAATGTAATTATGCTAAACTGACGTTCTCTTTGTGGTATTTAACAAAAAAGACCCATCATTTTTTAAGCATTCATATATTATGAGTCTGTGTTTTTTGGCTCTAAATTTGAATGGCATTTGATTGTGTTTTTAAAATATTATGGCTGGATAAATTAATTAGACCAGAAAATCCAGAAGAAACAAACAATAAAAATAATAATAAACATAGCTGCCACCTCAGTCCAAGTGCATGTATTATACGTTAAAACTTTATTATTTCAAGTGGATGTATAATTACAGGAAGGAGGAGGCCATTACTAATGTCAATGCCAGTGGAAATCCATGGGTCATAAGCATTTTATAGGAGCATATGGTTCCCAGGGAAGGCAGCAGGCTAAGGGGGTCCCTCCTTGCCCTGCTGGAAGGACGTCTCTGGGTTTAGCATCTCTGTGGGGCTCACACAGGACACCGGGCACAATGCCCCAGAGGAGGAAGGTGTAGTGCCATGCTATTATGGCACAGGAAGGGTGGCTCACACCTTGCCCCACAGGCTACACCTCCCTCTGCTGGGACCACCCTCTTCACTGAGAAGGTGGCCAGGTTTCCACCAAAGCTCTGTCCTCAACTTCCCAGGAAAAGCCAGCAGTGGTGTCAATTAGCTGGTTCTGTTTTGCCTCTGTCAATGGAAACTGGACTCACACTATCAATTTATTCCTCATTCTGTAGGCCACCAGCTGGTAATAGTATGATTCTTGTTTACTCTGACCTTGGCTGGATGTGAAAGAAAGACTTAGATGTAAATGGTTCCATCTCCCATTCCCAGACCCTTGAGCCATTATTTTCTTCTTGCTTTCCCTACCAAGCAACATGCTGGTTTTAATAAAACATATTGCCATTGCTTTGAATATTTATATGCTCAAACCATTCAAAAAATCTATTCACATTTGTCAAGTTAGGCAAAAATAGCCCAAAGACAGCACCCACTGCCAACATTTTCTTTGGTTAGTGCTACCGAAATGTCCCATTTCTTTCTATGGCTGAATTGCATGATAGTTATTCCTTATTAATCATGAGCATAGTGCCATTAAGACTGCCAAGTAACAGTATAGCCAATATAACTCCTACTCACTTTATAAAGACAAATATTAAAGTCATCACTTACTTTGTGGCTAAAAAGTGGAAAAATGCAGGAGCATACCAGATGAACCTCAGACATCACACCCTTCGGCACTTGCCCCAAAATTCGCTGTAAATGCTGTCAGCTGTCAAATCCACCTGGTTACTGTGGATCCTGTTGTCCTGGCCATACAAGGAAGACAGTCGCTGTGCATGCCAAAGCTGAAATGCCTCTGTGGTGAAACTGTCTGTGACTGGGGAGATACAAGGACATACCTCCTGGTCTCATGCACACAAACTTTTGTTTATTCCTGTATCTGAAGCTACATCTAAAGCTTTATCAGAGCCACTTGCTTTTGTGGACCAGTCTATGCCAGTGTTATAGGTTATTATGACCTTTTAAACTCATATTTCTCCTAAATTTTTCCCTTCTGTGGGAAATGGACATTTCTAAAGCTCAGTCCAGTTGCAGACAACAGCAAATGTTGCATTGGAATTTCCTGTGGGATTGAAAGTCTTATGTTCAAAAGGCTATAGGCAATATGCAGCACTACATGGTGCTTAAAGAAGAACAGGCAAGCTTACCTGGGAAACTGATTTACAAGGTACACTAGCTGGGCTCTGGGACTCAGACGGGCAGTAGCTCATCATCATGATACTGCTTTTCAATGACAAAGTAATCTGGAACATTTCCTCTGCTCCCCATGCCCAGATTTCCTGGAAAAGGATGGTGAAGCTGTAGTGATTTACTTGAGTTATTGTATCATTTTGAATTTAATAGACTGAGAGATCAGTGTGGGTGCTTTGGGTGCCCTTCTGAGAAGTGCATAGCATAACCTTTCTAGCAGGATGAATAACAGCTCATCTAGCAGAGAGTGGTGCAGCAGCATATTCTGCTGTCTGCTTAGCCTTGGAAAAATGCATTTGCTTAGATAAAGAGGCTGAGGCTGGGGTTTCAGGGCATGCAAATATCTTACTGGTGCCCAGATGAGTCTTTCATTTATCAGTGTGCATTTTTCAAACATTCAAAGTACCTGATCATTTCTCAGCTTTAAAAGTTTTATGCAAATTAATTAAAGAAACATTGGTTTTCTTATTTATCTCATTCTAAACCTTCAAAAAGTGACCCTCAGTGAATTGTTGTGAGTACTTTGGCATATACAAATTTGAGCTTCAGTAAAACCTACTCAGACACGTTAACAGTACACACACAGGCACAAATCACTATTAATCCTTACTCGGGAAAGTTTATGGGGTCCCAGCTGTACAGGGCTTGATGCTAAGATGCAAAGTCTTATTCTGGCAGAGTCACCCGCTATTTTCTGAACCCAAAGGACTGCATTTGCTCATCAAGGCAATAAAACATACTCTTGTTCTCGCTGGCGTGAGGGGTTTTGAGAGCCGCAGTCCTGATGACATAATGGGTTGCAACACCCAGAGTGCGATAGTGTCCCCAGCTGCCCCAGGCTGAGCACGGCGAGCTCCTGCCCGCTGGCTCTGCGGGAGCCCGGCGCTGGAAGGCGTCCCCGGGAGGACAGGGATGGGGAGCTGCAGCAGTCCCCCAGCAGTGCAAAGGTGCAATGCTGTTGGTGCAGATACATGAGGATTTGTGGTTTAACTGCAGTGGTTTAGCTGGAAAAGGATTCATGTAGCCTGCGTCTAGAACGTTGGGAACTGCTGTCAGAGGTGAAAGAGCCAGGTCTAGTCATGCTGCTTGCACAGCAGACTCTAGGGACAGCATCCACAGCCAACTCAGCACAAAAGCACACTGGCTGGAGCAGTGCTGCTTGGACAGAGAGCATTTATTCCTCCAGCTGCCCTGGGACAAGAGCATGACCAGCTGGAAGGGTCACTTCCATCCTCTTGGTTTTCTTGTTCATTGGCCCTGAATGGCCTCTTAATGCTTCTCTGGTAGCATGAACTGCTACATAAATTTCAGGATGAGTGAAAAATTCCCTAAACTTGGTGGAAACTGATGTCTGAATGCAGATTTCAACCCAGCAGGCAACTCTGCCCACACAAATGTCTCCTCAATAGACTGATGCACTGGGCTGCTTTGCTTGGACAGGCAAGCATATGAGTTATACAACTGGCAAAGTGGTGTCCACAACTAGTGTTTTAAACACATTTAACAACATGCTCTAAAATGATGAAAAAGTAGCAGTCATATGAAATATCCGTGTTGCTGGTGCTAAATTAATATTTCCACTAGACTTTGATAATATTCTGTGGGACAATAATCTCACAGCTGCCTTCCCAAAGTGTTGATTGAAATAAAAAAAAAAAAAAAAAGGAAAAGGACAAGAAGGAATGGCCATAATTTGGCTACAGCACTTATTAAACCTGTCCTAATTAGAGCAGCTTCTCCCTGCCCCAGGCCAGGGCAGGTTGCCAGCAGGGAGGCAGCACAAGACCTTGCTTCTTCCTGTCTGTGTCCCACTGACGGAGCCAGCTAAAATCCAGAAACTGATTTCCCATTTACCTACAAGCCCCTGAAACAGGGGGAGCAGCAAGGATCGCTGTGCTCTCTGCATATGCTGCCAAAGGAGCCTCAGAGGGAAAATAAGTGACAAGGAAAAGTGTCCAGCTGCAAATTATGCTGTACACAAGACACAGAAATCTGGGAAGCTTTGTAGCAGGCAGTCCCTCTGGGCCAGGGCCAGTCCCCAAGAAGACTGGCTCACAAAGTCCCATTGTGCCCTAAATGACGGGCCAGGGTTGTGGCCACTCTGGTTGGGACAATTCACCTCTTCAAAGATATTAATTTCAGCTGGTTTTAAAAGATCCTGGAACAGAAAGGTAAGGCTTTTTAAAATATAGATTATATAGAAATATTTTTTATGGACCTATACAAGGGGTACTATACAAAAAGGTTTTTTTCAGTGACTATTTGAAAATAAACCTCCAGTTTGTATATCTTGCAAGCAAGCCCCCATTATGTTAAAGGTTGGGGTACTTTTCTTGTGTACAATGACTTCTTCTAAGACAGATTATTAAAAAGAAGAGAGGTTAGTGACATAAACTGACTATTAAAAAAATTGCAATTAAATAAATGGGAGAAAATCAGAACCCAACCTCCTTAGGTGAGAGAAAATGGTGATGTGCATACAGTATGTATTGTGCTGTTATTGCTGTATCTGTAATGGAAAGTTCCTCTTCATCAAATCCACTAAAGCCAGGCTCATTTGCTTCATGAGTCTTTCCTTCTGTTTGGGCTAGAGAGAGATGAGGAGAATTCTGCTCAGCAGAGAACAATAACATTTCCAGAGGCAGCAGTTTTTGTAGGGAAGGAATCAGCTAATTTTTAAGAAAATACATCCTTGCAAATGTGTAGGTCATCATAGCTAAAGTAACCTTAGGATTACTTAGCCCATAGGGAGCTTAGCTGATAAGTGTTACACATACTGATAAAGTATCTGAGTAGAAAATTGTGTAAAATGACGTCAAACACCCATGTAGAAATCCCTCTCCATGTCAGAGTAGCAGGTAAAAACCTTAGTGCTTCAGTCTTTATCACATCCCGTGGTTCTTATCCGAACAGAGAGGCAGTGGGGAGAGGGGAAATTAAGGGAAATGAAAGCTGAAAGAGAGCCACCCAGAGCTGAGCAGATTTGGAAGTGGATGCCACTTTAGGATCTTCCTTTCTGTCATTTGTTGTCTGTGGAGGTGCCTCTCCCCGAAATCCTGGGGGGAGGGACCCTGCAGGGTACGAGTCTGCCCCTGTCCCTGCTCTCATGTCCCATGTGCCCCATACCTGTTCCTGATTGTGTGGGGTGTGTGCCTGGGGGCTGGGGAGAGAGGAGGGTCCCGGGAGAGGTCGGCCTGGGAACTCCAGTCATGCAGCTGGAGGAATAAAATAATCCCTGAACATCTACAAAATATTGTTTCATCCTTCCTTCCAAGTCCATCGCTGTCTTAGATATTGTTGTAAGGATTCCCCACACTACAATAAATGGTGGAGAAATGCTGGCAAACGATCCCTGGAGAAGATAATTCATGAGTAACTCTCGATATCTCTTCTTGCTTTTGTTTTGATGTCCCATCTCTGAATGATGGAGGACTCATGGAAGGACTCATGGCTGTCTGAAATGTCACAAAGAGACATTTACCTTAAGCTAAAAAAGGTTCTGGAACAGCAATAAGTAGACTTTAGCTTAATTCAAACTCAGAAAGAACTAAGACACTTTTTGGCATGGCTGTTTGAAAACTTCTTCTATGTTTCTTGGAAGTTGCTTCTTACCAAGGACTTTTGGAAGAATGTTTGGACACAGTTAATTTCTGAATCAAAAAACGTGCCGATGCAGGACTATTTCCGTGAATATTACCTGAATACAGAGACTGTTGGGCAATATTGGCTGTGTCCCGCTGTGGTTTCAGCAGCGAACATGTGGTTGAGCAGCGCGCACATTGCAGTGGGCTCCTCCGCCACCCCGGAGACTGCGCAGCCCTGGCCGCGGGCGCCGAGTGCATTGCGGGTGGTGGCGAGGGAGCTCCTGCACGTGGGAGAGCCAGTGAGGCCAGGCATAGCGGGAGCAGAGCCGGCGGGGAGAGCGGAGGCAGCGGGAGTGGAGCCAGGAGCAGTGTGGTGGTGCGGGCCCGGTGGTGTTTGCCCTGAGGCAGCGGCGAGGGCGATGGCGGCCGAGGTGCGTCCCGGCGATGGCCACCCTGCGCCGTGTGGTGAGCGACGGTTCGAGCCCCACACCGAGAAAGGCAGCGGCGATTGTGGCAGTCACTATGGTGACCACGGTGAGCCACGCCGAGCAGAGCCAGAGGGGTGTGGGGGCGCGAAGGGAGCCGTGCTAGCCCACGGCCACACAGCCGATGACAGCAGCAGCAGCGACAGTGCCAGCAGTACAAATCCATGCACACGCGAACGCCTCACAGGGCACGGCCGTGCAGCCGCACATACGCCCGGAAAGCGTGGAGCAGTCACACGGAGCTCCAGAGGGTGAGCGAGCACAGCGCCAAACGGCGGTGCAGAGGTGGCCGGAGGTGGAGCAGCTGGCAGGGTCAGCGTGCAGCAGCATGGCCGGACTGGACCCGCAGGGCCCCACACACGATCCCGAGGAGTCCAGACCCCCCGACAGGAACGCGCTGGCGGCCCCAGCCTCGGTGGTCCCGGCTGTGGCAGCTCTGACGTGAGAGCAAGCAAAGCTGAAAGCAAGAAAAAAGGAACTCGGAAAAATGAAAAGGTTATCGCAGCTAGGGTTTTTGGAACTGTAAAATGGTATAATGTAAAGAAAAATGACGGTTTCTTGTTGAAAAATGATACTGGAGAAAGTATTTTTGTCCATAAATCTGCTATTGTAAAAAATAACCCCAAAAGTGATGTTCCAAGCTTAGAAGAAGGAAAAAGAGTAGAATTTAAAATTGTGCAAGGAAGGAAGGGCCCACAGGCCACATGTGTTACAGGCCCTGGGGGTGCTCCTGTGAAAGGTAGTAGATATGCTGGACAGTATCCCCATAATCCCTATCCTTTCCCCTATCCCACCTTCCCCTTTTATCCCATGTCCCTTTATCCCTCATATATGCCCAACCCAAATCTCCCTTTCTCCCCTCACAAAACCAAGCTTTTTCATATGCCATTAATCCCTTTGCATTGCCGATGGGGGGGGGGATGAAAAGGAGGGAGGGAAGAAATTAACTGTCATTTTCTCAGATTCCAAAAGGTACAAAAAGGAAAAATCCCTTCCTCAGTTTCCATCTGAAGCATGCTCAAGTCCTGTCTCCCTTCTGATGCTCCAAAGAAAATCTGTTTGGACATTTGGAGACTCAAGATAGTGGCTTCCTTTCCTTTGAAATTGTTTTGTTGTTTATCTAACTATTTCCCATGTTATTTTATTTAATAAGAAAGGGTGAATTGTGGAGGTGCCTTCCCCTGAAATCCTGGGGGGAGGGACCCTGCAGGGTACAGGTCTGTCCCTGTCTCTGCTCCCGTGTCACCTGTGCCCCATACCTATTCCTGATTGGCTGGTTTGGGTGCCTGGGGGCTGGGGAGAGAGCGGGGTCCCAGGAGAGGTCGGCCTAGGAACTCCAGCCATGCAGCTGGAGGAATAAAATAATCTCTGAACATCTACAAAATATCGCTTGATCCTTCCTTCCAAGTCCATCGCTGTCTTATATATTGTTGTAAGGATTCCCCTCACTACAACAAATGTCAGCCTCTTTCTTAAGGGACAGAGGTATCCTGTATGAACTGTGATGGAGAAACTGGCTTTACAAGACTCCATGAGGGTATTCAGTTTTTTTAACAGGGTGATGTTGAAATAATCAGAGGATTCTGCAAGGATTTTCCTGGTGTGAAATATCACCAAAATTGATCTTTGAGAATTCCACTGCTATCATTTTCCACTGTGGCTGATGAGAAATACTTGTGAAACTACATGCTGCTCAAGAGAGCTTCTCTTTCTCAATTCCTTCATCAAAGCAAACAAAACAAAGGCTTTGGGCTGGGCATTTTTTTTCTGATTTTGCTCAGGCATCTCTGGTCTAATGAACAGAACCTGTCCTGAGAGCGAGACTAGTCTTGGAGCTCCCTGAAGGACTGAGTGTCCTAAAGTTAACCTGTAGCTCACAGCTATGGATGGCAAAGCCATTCTGAGATGTGCAGTGAATCTGCTCTTTGCCCCTACTGTGAATTTTCAATAATATTTCAAAAGTACTTTGGTACACCTCTCCTTGGCAGGGAAAGCAAAACATAGGAGTGGCAGAATGGATCTTGCAGACAAGGCTTTTATCACTCGTTGTCATCTCAGCTGTGGTGAGTGCAATGGTAGTGAAAAATGCCAGCTTTTCAGGGGTTCAGTAGTAGTTCTTCAGTGGATGGTGAGTTCTACCATGCCATATCATAAGAGTATTCTGTCAAGAAACTTATCTCCACAAACCTAAGGCTTCTAACTGGATGTTTAAGCCACTGCATAATTGTTTTCAGGATGATATCAGAAAGTAGGATATACATCTGGTAATGTTATTCTTGCACAGTAAAACTCAGTGAAACATGCAGTTAATGTACAAAGTCCGGAAAAGATGCATTCAGATAAAGGACTCCTCTAAAAGTCACAGAAGTCAAATATGCAGTGCCTGGGGATATGCTGGGAAATTGTATTTACATTTACTGAAATGTGTTGTCCTTGTTTTTCCCTTGTGGTCACAATGATTCAGAAACAAGTGTGAAGCAGCAGGCAATTAGGTTTTGCCACTCAAAAAGCTAAAACTTCTGTATAAGTAATCATGGCTGGGAGGCTGCAAAGGGTGGATGGAAGAGAAACCCTGACAAAGACATACTTTTCTGCACATTAGGGGTGACAGAGTCTGAGACTAGTGGAAACTGTGTCAAACAGAGAACATGCCTTTTGAATCCCTGCACCTACCTCACTTCTGTCTGTGCAACAGGACTATAAATGTCTGAGCCATACAGAGCAAGCAGGGGGTTGTAGAGGCTTGAAGAGTCTCAGACTTTTTCAGCATTGCCACATGAAGAGGAAGAGGCCTAAATCTGGACAGCTTTGGCATAGGGTACTGGAGCTGGGGTTGCAGCAGAGCTGTAGTTAGAGAGGTGAGGTTTCCCTGCACCGTCACAGCTGGGGCAGACACGGGGCTGCCAGAACTGCTGGGGAGCCCAGGAGGGACAACGCTCTCTGGCAACCTAAGCCATGAGGCATCCTTCATTGTGACCAGGGACAGAGGTTAAAGTTGCAATTTACAGAATTAGACATTGCATCCTTTTTTCTGGTCCATCCAGAGACCTATTAGGCTACCTAGAGCCTGTCTGGTGTTTTGAGTCACAAGAAGAAAACAGTAAGTCACATCTGATGATTGGCAACAAGAGCTGAAATCTTTTGATCCACAATGGTTAAAGAATAGCAGTAAAAGTATAGACAAGTAGCTGACTTCTAACATCTCAATACTACAAGCTAAAACTAAGTATATACTTTAAGAACACCTTGCACTTAATTCCTTTGTAAGTAATATGCTGCAACATTTCTTAAAGGCCTTGTATATTACTGAATTTTTTTAAACTGTAATATGTAAAGCAAGATTTAGTGGCTGGCTTACAAGAACTAATAAGCAACTAAAGCTATCTTAAACTGTCAGTGTGAGTCTGCATGAAAAGAAATGCCTTGTCTTTAGCCATCTGTTACACACTGGAGTTAGACATACAAGTGCTTTTTCCTGGAAGCCATCTGCACAAATATTGATTGAGTAATTTCATAAAATTCCGATTTAGTAATTTACCAGCTGACAAGGTGATAGTGCACAGGGTAGGTTTGAGTTTCCTGGCATTTCTACTGCAGCTAAAACAACATTGATGTGCATTTCTTTTGCCACTAGCATTATTGCAAAAGGAGACATTGGAATCAAGTCCAACATAACCTATTGAGAGAGTCTGTAAAATATTTTCCTGTTAACATCAGAATAAAAAATAATGTGGTATTTCAGAAAATTGAATGGCACTTACATTCCGTAATCTTCATCAGATCAGCTTGCATGGGGTTTTGTTTTTCCTTTGCCTGGTTTGAGGCTGTTTATATTAATCCCATCCCGTTTTATTTTAATTAGTTTAAAATTCTAGGGATTCAAGATGATCATGGTATTTAAAAGACTGAGTTTCAGCATCTGTCAGCAGTGGCTTTTTAAACCCTCAACTATTTAAGAATTGCGATCTTTTTTCATTTTCCCTCCCTCCAGACACTGACTTTGCTGTTGTGACTCATGCCCTCAGCACCCCTGGCAGGCAGGCAGCTGTCTGCAGCAAACCACTGCTGCTGGGTTTTCAGCTGGGGCCAGAGCAGCAGGTCTCTGCCGGGGAATCAGGCACAGAGACGCTCCCCCTGCGCAGCCTGTCCCTCCACCACCTCTCCCTGTACTGTGAGCCCCACAGAGCAGTGAGCTTCCAGTGCTCTTGCCCTGCCTCTTGCCATAGAAATGGATTTTTAAGCTGCTCTGCTTACAATGCCTCTCCAGAAGAGCCCACCTGGGGCCCTGGGAGACACATTTGTTGTTCTGTGGCGTCTCTTGGATCCAGTAACCAGTACCTGTGGTTCCACTGTGTTTTCTGGTTTCATCCCTTAGTGCCTTAAAGAAGTACCACCTTTCTGAGGGAGTATTGGAAATAATTTTGATTGCATCCTCTCATCATTGATTCTTGCCTGGTTCTCACAAGTTGAGACCAATTAGAAAATTGATCTAAGCTAAGAGCATAGAACCATAGAATCACAGAAAAATTTAGGTTGGAAAAGACCTTTAAGATTATCAAATGCAACTGAATGCCTATCACTGCAAGGTCCACCACTAAACTGTGTCCACTAGCTACAAAATATGGAGAAAGAGTAACACTTCTTTTGAAATACTTTTTGGTGAAATGAGTAAGTGAGCAACCAGATGATAGAAGAAGGATAAGGCACAAGAAGACTTCTTTTAATGTTTGCAGTGCGACAGAGGCAGACTTTGGGTGCCTAGTCCAAGAGAAGATCATGCTGTCATTAATGCCAACGAAGAACCCTTCTGGAAATGAAGAATCAATTTTTTTCCCTAAAAGATTGCAGTCCCACCTCAGACCCCCAAACTAAGCTGAGGCAGACACAGGGGGGCAGCTGAGGCACTGCACTACCCCTGCTCCATCAAGAGCCAGAGTTAAAGGAGAAATGGTCTCATCTGCACTGATGCTCCTGTCACTTTGCTGTTACCCCTGCCTCATGCTCCATTTTTGAAAGAGCAGGCTCTGGTCAGCAGAGGTGACTCAGGGCACATTGCCAGGTGTGGGTGTTAGAAGTGGCTCTGTGAGGCAGTGGGATCTGGGCAGCCCCGGGCACACGGAGCTCTGGCTGATGGTTGTGCAGGGCATTTGCAACCCTGCCAGTTTTATAAGCAAAAGTTTTTTAGGTATTAGCACACTGAGGACTCCGTCTTAGCCTCTGGTGATAGGACATGGGGTACATCAGCTTCACATCTGCAGTGGGCATCCCCATCCCTTCCAGAGCAAAGACAGAATCTTAGCCTTGGCGAGCATGGATTCGTTTTACAGCACAGCTTTCCTGGTTTGAGTGTTTGGGGGCTGCAGCTCTAAATACCAATGAAGAAATGTGAAACCTTGGCAAGAAACTTCCAACTAGTATGGTAGGACCCATTGACCCATCCTAGCCACTGAGATTAGCTCAGATGGTGCTAGTAATGCCAAGGTTGTGGGTTTGATCCCTACATGGACCATTCACCTGAGAATTGGACTCAATGATACTTGTGGGTCCCCTCCAACTCAGAATATTCTGTGATCCTGAGAGTGGGTCATCTGTTTTGCACATGGCAGCAGGCACACACCACTCATGAACACCATTTTAGATGCCACTGCTCCCTTTGGTCCAGCGTGGGTTGAATCCCATGGATCACTTAATGGCTTATTTACAGACAGTCTGGATAATACCAAGGAGACTGTACCACAGGACCACTAAGGCCAGAAACTTATGAAATCCCAAGCAGAGAAGAAGTAGGGGCGACATGGCCACCTGTAAAAGCTTCTTGCCAAAATGAATGGAACAAACTCTCCTCTGTGTCCATTGCAGATCAGGCACAAAATGACAGGCTGTCACTTCAGCAGCGATGACTGAAGAAAAGCATTTTACCAGAAAGGGAAGTGAGTCATGCAATAAATTGCTCAAGAAATTTTTTCAGCCCTCAGCATCAGGGGATTTAGAGAAAAGTTAGATGAACAGTGGAGATATTACTTACAGGTGACCCTGTCTGGAGTGGGGAAAGGGCACCCAGATGCCCTCCTTAGCCCTCCTCCCAGCAGACTCATGGTGCTGTATGTCAGCCCACTGCTTCTGGGTCTGCCACTCTTCTTGCACAGGAAGAGAAATGTCTGTCCTGCTGTCACCATCATATACTTGAAGACATATTAAGTGAATGCATATGCATATATTTGTAGAAAATATTTCGCAGTTTGGTTATAACACAGTCTTCCAACTTAAAGCTCCTAAACTGTTCACAAAGGAAACCTCTTAAAATATGAAATGAAATCTCACTTGCACATGCTATGGCTCATACTGCATTGGCTGGAATAGCACTGAATTTTTAGGATTTAAGGGATAAGGTTTATTATGCTTCTGTCATACCATGACTTTGTTTTATAGGAAATAAAATGATGTGAGGAACAAAATGGGGAAAAAAACCTCAACAACCCAAAGAATCAATTTAAATGAAGGCTTTGGAAAACACTGTCATTTTATGAATTATTCCAGTGCTGTGCTCATAGCTGTATCCTAGCTGACAGAGAAAACCTGATCTGTTCTTTATACAAACACCAGGGCAAACTGGAATCTGACCTTGTCTCAGCCCTGTTTCACCATCTCCCTCCTCTGGGAATCTGAGATCAGCCCAATGTTATCTGTTGAATGACGTTCCTATGTCAACTCCCCAGCCCGGACATCCAAGTAGTACTCCAGGTTGGAGAGAATAGGGACCTTACTTTGAGGAGAAATGAGCTATTCTGAGGACAAACATCCACACAAATTAAATTAACCACTAGCCTGGAAACAGGATGGCACAGTCATCATCCAAAATGCAGCACTGGAGCCATTCATATCCCACACAGCTCTCCTTGATGCTGCACTGTCTGGGGATTAATCTTGTACTTCAGTGGTTCAGCAGCAGAAAAGGGAAGAGAAGCTTTGAGGAGGAATCCTGAACTCATGATGGTCCTGGGGAGCACATGAGGATGTAGTGGTGAAGGGATGATGGATCAGGATGAAACTAGAGCTATATTTGAGGTTCTTCTACCTGGAGGTCTGTCTGTGAGCCATGCCAGGGCTGGATGGTTTTTCTAATTAATCGCAAAAAGAAGCAGAATGCTGGCTGCTGGGACTCAAACTTTATGGCTTACCCCAGAAGCCCCACAAGAGAGCCAAAATAGAGTTTTTCCTGATTTTCAGAGCCCTTCTATAACCAGAGTTCCATTCCCCCTTACTACATTACACAGCTTTTCAGGAGAAATATTTCAATGTGTCTCAGTCTCAGTTCAGTAATACTCTACATATAGATCACTGACAACAACTCCATTTATACATATTCAAATCAAAATTATAAGCATCAGAGGTTTCACAAGCCATGAGAAGGCAAAAGTTCAGCTAAATTGCCTGATTGTAAAATCACAGAATTGTAGAATCATTTAGGTTGGAAAAGCCCTCTGAAGATAATTGAGTCCAACCATTTTCACATAACACATTTTCAATAAAATATTTGTAAGTGAAAACACATGACTTTTGGTTTTGGGTTAATAGATGAAACAAAATGTTCCACTAATCTACTTTTGTGATTCTCCTTTCGGGAAATCTCTATATATGGTCACATTAGAAAGACCTTTTCTTTAGTTGAAATTACAAGAGAAAACAACACAATTACTTGTACCATCATCTTAAAAATTAATAAATAACAAACCCAGCTCATTGCACAGCAATAGTCTCGATGTGTGATATGAGACATGCTGCCATCTCACCTGAATGGTTAAAGGCCAGCAGTCACTTGGAACTGACCTCTCTGTTACAGGGCAAGGAACTCAAGGCTCCTTGGGGACAAGAGTGACTCCAGCAGCCAAAGCCCCCTGCATTTTCCAGCAGTCCAGGGTGAGACATTACAAGAAATGGTCTTCCTGAAAAGCAGATGACAGTCAGACTCAAAACTTGTGGCATTTCCCTCACAGCTTGTCTTACACAGCCTGTGGAAACTTGAAGTTTCCGTGTGCTCAGCAGTGCAGCTCTGGTCCCCAGGAGATGTTTGCAGCCCTCAAAGGACAGGCAATAGTAAACCACGACAAACATTACCCCAGAGCAGTGATTTCCCCCAGACTCATCCTTCACCACTCCCTTTCCCATAGGGAGGAAGCCTCCAAGGGGAAGAGCATTGACTTATGAAAACCATGCAGGCAGGGCCCAGTAAGTCTTATTCCTGCTTGTCTGTGGTGCCTCTGTGTCACAACCTCCTTCAGCCACCCGGGTTTGCACAGTGCCTGGGGGAAAGGCCACAACTGTAAGATGCCCTGCTTACAGTGCCTCTCTAGAAGAGCCCACCTGGGGCCCTGGGAGACACATTTGTTGTTCTGTGGCATCCCTTGGATCCAGTAACCAGTACCTGTTTGCTGAAGAGTGTTTCTCCTCTGATCAGGCATTTTTACTTGCAAGAAACATTGCATTCACGAGCAGTAGCTAAAGGTAACGTGCTAATAACTACCATAGCTGCCTCTTAACAGGGCTCAAGTCACCAGGGAACGTGGACTAATTTGCTGTAATTGGTTTAATATGTTTAGTCTGAGCAAAATATTTTCAGCCCAATAGAATTCTGAGAAATCCCTTGTCAGTTTTAATTGGGAGAGGGTTTCGGCAGCACCAGAGCTGCCCCAGGGCCAGGGAGTGCAGGTCTCTGCTGGCTTCCCCCAGGTAGGGCCCAGCCTCCTTTGGGCCTGCCCTGAGGCACCCCAGATGGAGTCTGACCTTGCTTCTCTTGAAAATAAGATCTTCATTGTCTTTATTTTCTCCTTTTTCCTTTCTTTCCCCCCCTTTGTTTTGTTTTCTTCTTTCTTTTTCCTCCTTTCCCTTTTCTGTTTTTTCTTTTTTTATCTTCTTTTCATTATTCTTTCTTATTTTTTTTCTTTCTACTTCTTTATTTTTTACACAACCGGAATAATAAATAAACATCTGAACATCACTGGCAACTTCTAAGCAAATAGGCCAGATCAGTTTAGGTCTTGACAACCCTACACAGGGTCCACCCAAGTCTTTGCAAGACTCTCATACCCCTTCATGAGACACACACCAATTTGCATGTAAGGTGCTCACTGCTTGTGATCTGACAGTGGCTTCAAAATAGCATTGTCACCACTTCTGGACAACCAGGAAGGTCTGGACTCAGGAGTGGGGAATTTCCTTCTGCAGAGACAGATGACTTAAGACAGATACAAGGTACCATAACCCTGTCTAATTTATTTTGAAGTATGTACATTCCTGAACAAGTATATTAGATGACTTAAGTAATGAGAGCTTAATAGTTCACAGATGATGTGCTCACACACTGTGCAAACTCCAGCAGCCAGCTATAGCCAAGTCCCCAGCTTATGTCCCTGACTCTGCTTTCCTTAAACATTGCTCCAAGTGAGTAAAAGGGCTGAGTCCTACTGCAGCCATTCCTCTCTTTGTTTTGGCCTTGGAACTCTACAATGAGAAATTAAACCCAACTGGAGTACCAGCAAAGCTTTTTTCCCCCTTAATTCTAAGGATCAGATGTCTGTTGAGAGCAGATGCTCAAGTTAAAAGTTGTCAACCCTCTTTATCAGTTACATGAAGTTACTGCTGTGTGGGATCAAAAATAACCCATTATTATTTTCATATCTATTACTTTGGCCATGTCATGTAAAACCAGACCCTATTCTTTGTACCTCAGACATACAAAATTGCCAGCAATGATGTTGTAAGTAAAGAGAACTTGATCTCAGAGTTTTACCTGCACCGAACCGAGTCAGGTTGCCTTTGAACAATTCTCCTGTTTAGAAAAGCTACTTGAAACATGATTTTACACATTTTTACATTGGTTTGACACAGGCTTACCTCCATTGAACTTAGTGATGCCCTTTCATTTATTTTAGCTTTGCTGGGAGAAATCAGCTTGGCCCATTAGGTCTGCAGGCACATATGTAAATCTAACAGCAGAAAAACACCCAAACCAGACAGCAGAGCATACCACAATTTTGTTGGGGTTTTCCCATCCACAGTAGCAATCAGAAGTCTACAAGCAATCAGACACAGAGCAGTGATGGCTCACTCACTTTCAGACTCCTGGTAATATCTGAGGGAGTGCTACAGCTGCCCCCTTAGGTGTGGGTCCCAGGCACAACCACCCAGCAGAGGGAGACCCAACCTTCCCATCTTCTGTAAGTCTCACCTGTTTCCCACCGCTTTGGTGAGAGAGCATACACAAACCTTGCCCCAACTCCACTCACCACTCCTGTGAGATCAGCACTACTAACACAGAAACAAACAACCCTACTTCCCTTCCAACATCCTGGACCTAATAATCACTGTAATTACAAATTTGTTTAACATTGAAAGCTACAATGATATGCCAAAATCAAAACAAAAAAGGCTAAAATATGTAACAAAAAAGAGAGCAAAATATTGTCTGCAGACTCCAGATAACAGTTCTTAATTTTTTTTAAAAGAGTTGTGTCACACAGGGTGCTGATGTGGCAAGCCAGCTGATCCTTCCCTCTGCATCAGAACAGGTTTATCTGCCATTGCCAAGTGGGAAGGTCCAGCTCCTCTCCGGGTCTCACTCCTAGCAGTAAAGGGCATTAACGATGTTTTCTGAACAAGTGGGAAATTTGCTTGAGTAAGTACTGCAATATTTGCATTGAAGCTTTCATGGCCATTTGTAAATTGGTGTAAAACTTTGTGCTGTAAGTGCATAGGAAATTAAAAAGCTTTTGGGGACTCTTAAGCACCGATGAACACTCCATATACTAGGCAAACCAGGTTAAACCCTTCAGCAGTGCCTGCAAACTGCCCAGCCTCTTCCCCTCTCACTTCAGCAGTCCTTTACTTCCTTAGCTTAGAGTTTTAAAAACTGTCCTGGCATTTCTTGCTGCCCACTATGTTCCAAAGGAAGAACTTCAGGAAAAATAAAAATGTCAGACACAGGTACAAACCTTTGGTCCTGTTCTTCTTTACGTCTTTCCAGAGAGTACCTTGTGAAAGGACACCTAGAATATTTTCAGAGCAGACATTTCAACATTGGAAAAAAATTGGATTTATGTTCAGCGCTCAATAGTTTGAGGTGGTAAAGGTCTGTGCAGCCATTTTTATTCTATGTCTGGATACAATTACTTTTATAGGAAGAATGCACGTGCTTTCAACATCTTTGTAAGCTTCATTCGTAATCTATAAAAAAATCACCTCAATACACAAAATCTCAAAAAAACCCACCAAAACAAAACAAATCTCTCAAGTGGGCTATGAAGTGGCAAAAATCAGAGATCAGTTTTCCCATTTCCTTCATCATTTCAACCTAAAGGATGTTTTGAAAGGGTGAGATTCACTATCCTTAGTGGGCATAAAAGTAAGCTATTAAATAGACAACTGCTGCTCTTTACAAAAAAAAAAAAAAAAAAAAAAGGTAGACAAAGCATGAAATATTTTCCTGTGCTATTTCTTTTGAGTCAATATTCAGTCCGGACATGAGCTGTACTTGTCAATGAATACTGAGATTATGGACTAAGTTTCACATATCTGTATGCACAAGTCCAGGAGGGATGCTCCAGCAGGGAAGGCAGAAAGCAAACATAAGCTTGGAGGGAGAGGTTTTGTGGGTCAAACTTAAAGCAGCTGGAGTGTAATCAATAAAGAGGGGTATCATCACCAACCTTGAAATGTAATATTAAGAACTGGACATCATAGCACAGTTAATTTTTCGTAAAATTCCTCATTTTGTGACTATCTGGCAGGTTGAGGAGAAACACAGGGATTCTAGCCAAGTTTTCCCCTCATTTTTTAAGTGTCTTTGCTCAAGTGATGTCTAGAGCTGGATCATTTCTTATATCCTCAAGAATGGATGGAACTTAGTTTTTTCCACTAAAATAAATGGATGAGTTTGGTAGCTCATAAAAACAATGTCATGCCTGGAGAGGAATGGTGAACCAGACTGACAAATCTTCCTAACAGGAAAATGAACCTCAGCTCAAGTATTTGGGACATGCCTGTTCTGGATGCCAAAAGTGCTGAGTTTCTCTTCTGTTTGACAGTGACATACAACCAAAATGTTTTCCTGAGACAGCAAAACAATAGAGGAAATGTTAGGGAGAATATTAGGAAAGAAGTCATAATGGTCAGGTCTACTGGTCTGTGGCTTATCCACCCTAGGGAAATGGTGGAGGGAAGCCTAACTGATTGAATCATTGAAAACTGTATTGAAGGGAACACCAGAAAATATGCTGTGAATGAAGAACTACCTTCCACTGACAGATCTCTGACTTCTGTCATTCTTCAAAAAGCCAACATCAGTGTCACTTGGGGAGTGATGTATTGCTGTGGTTGGGGAGACAGGACTTCAAAATGCCAGATCAGTCACACCTGAGAGCAGCTGGAATAGGACCATGTACAAGTGGACTCATTGCACTGTGGTCATGGGAGTCTCTCTGGAGCTGACACCAGCCCCTGCACTTGGGAACTTGGCCTGTGGCTGAAAGGCAGCAGCAGCCCTTGGCAGCCCCAATACACACAAGTTCCCTCCACCTCCCTCACCTGGGTACCACCTACATGGTACCACAGCATGAACCTCAGAGCCTCAGGGTTAGAGATGTTTGGGGATTAAGATGGCTTTTGTTTCTTTTAGATTGCAGGACTTTTGGCAGAGCTTTAATTTGGTTTTAGGCTTGTTAAGTTTATCTGGAGCCAAAGGGCTCCTACAACTGTTCACTGTGCATCAGATGAGGACACCTTTCTCAAACCAGTAATAAAAACCCAATGATGGCTGGAGCTTCCAGGCTGATGAACCTTACGTTGAAAATGCCCTGTTATGGCTGTCCTGAACCTTGGAGGGTCCCATGCTGCCAGAGGGAGGAAGTTTCCTGGTTAGCAAAGAGAAGAGCTCCCAGGGAACACCAGGGAAGACACAAGACTGCAAATGTATTGCGTGTCCTGATGGTAAGTTTGAGGTTGGGTGGAGATGCTCAGACTAGGAAGAAAGCAAGCAGTCTGGGAAAACTGATGGAACTTCCCTGGTTGCCCTACACTAACCTGATAGAGCAGGCAATGGTTACTGCTGAGGAAAGCAATAGAGAAAGGGAAAAAAGTACACCCAGCAAGTCCAGAAATCCTACTGTTCATTAAAAGAAATCATATTAAAAACTGTGACACCCCATCACACTATTGCTTTTACAGAAAACCTCTATGGCTTGTGCAAACCCGATTCTGTCTGTTCCCCTGTGGAATAAAAATAGGGAATGAGAAAGACAGCCATGATACATTCCAAAGTTTTCAAGACTGACAGTTGGTTCAGGGATCTGCTAGTTTCCAATCTGCTAGTTAGTTCTCCACACAATCTCTGTGACCCATCACTGTCACCCTGAATAACAGCACCTTCAGCCTGCAGAAAGTGCCTTGGGGTTTTCACTGGCGAAAATGAATGAAGCACAAAAATATTTTCAATCAGTACTGGAACAAACTTCACATTGCACAGCTGCAGTGTAAGTGCCGTCCCCCAGAGACCCTCCAGAATTTGATTAAGGTATACGGAAACTTGACTCATATTTTATGGACATTCATTTTCATGACACATTTTTAAAGAGACAGCATATATTTCCATTCTTTGGAAGAAATTAAGGCTGCTATTTTCAGAGGACTATTATGTTTTTAACATACAGCAGGTCTTGATGGCAGCTGAAGCAGCAGCATGGAGCTGTGGCATTAGCTGCTCTGTGGGACTCTGTTTGGTGGGAGAAGCACCATGAACCATTGTAGAAATCACAGTGATTTAAGTTTTATTTTTTAATAGAAAGAATAAGCAGGAGAAGAAGAAGAGCTTTAAAACCTCCATGGGATGTGTACCCCAGGCTTGTGGGAGCAGATCTGAGTGTTCAGGATCAGCAGCTAGGGAGAGAAGCAGGGCTACACCCTACACCCACTGGTAAAAGCCCAGCCAAAAAAGTTGTGATATGCTCTGGGACAGGAAACAGCATTGAAGAAGGATGTGGTCCCACCTATCTGCCCACAAAAGAATCTTTGGGCTAACATCTTATCAGTATGGGGGTAAATAAATGAATGGGCAAACACTTAAAATGGGCTAATTAATAGCAAAGTGGGATAATGCTCAGCAGAGCACATGGCATTTAGGGCCATTCCATGCTCTGTGAGAACTGCCAGCATGTGCTGCACTGGCCCCCAAAAAGTGGGGAGCATGCAAAAACTGCTTACCTGTGGACCTTAACATTTCTGCAGGTTATGAAACTCACAAAAGGCTCCAGCAACCAAAGCAGGGTCTGCTCCACCTTGTACCTGGGCCCCCGGGAAGACAGGGAGGCTGTTGGGAATTCACACTCCTGGTGACAGCAGAATAAACCCCGTTGTCTGCAGAAAGATGGCTACTCTGTGGAAGACATACTTTACTAAAACCTCATTATCGCAGTAGGAACTCTCTCCATCTGTCCTTATGTAAATAATTTCAAAGTCTATGATTTGTGTAATGTATTTTGTTTGAATTAGTTTTCACCAGTGAGATGAGGATAAAGATTTTCTTTTATATTACACAGCTGGTTTTACTTCTTCTTAGTATCCGATACTTTTATTATTTCTATACAAATTCCTTTACTGCAGGAGATTTATTACTTATAGTAATCTTGCGTGCTGTGAATTTCTTATAGCTCATTCATTTGGTCTTTCTTGTGACTACTCTAGATGGGAGATAGAATAAAGAGGAGGAGATCTAAATCTGGTCAATAATATGGGGTGGTTCATCAGGAGTCATGCCTGCTGTCTTTTTTACAGTATCCAAGTTTTTATGTACATTGCTCAAAGAATTAATGAACTAGTTAACTCAAATAGAGCAGCAGAACCAAATTATTTAATGCATCAAAATCCCTCAGAGATGTTGAAAATTATGAGTTTTCAGAGACAAATACTGTTTTAATTACATAGCCAGACAGGGACCCCTAAACTCACCGGTGCTAAAGCAAATAATAAATAACAATGAAACCTGCAGGAGCAGTATCAGAAAATGCATTGATACTGAACACAAAACTCATGTGTCTACCTGACAAATTGGTTGTGTACAGCAAAGTTTTGTTAAGTGATAGAACCCATAGCAAATGTGTTGTGATTTCCTGAGATATTTGTGTCCAAAATAGAGAAGATAGGAGGAAGGGAATGATGTACATTCAGATAATTTTCTTTTGGCAGTTTCAGAATAAAATCTTTCAGAGCTTTTGTTCTGAAACAATGTTTCTTTTAGAAGGGGTAATGGCTTTAAACTGGAAGAGGGTGGATTTAGCTTAGACATTAGGAAGAAATTCTTTACTGTGAGGGTGGTGAGGAACTGGAACAGGTTGTCCAGAGAAGTTGTGGGTGGACAGTTGACAGACAGGTTGGTCAGGGCTTTGAGCAAAGTGGTCTAGTGGAAGGTGTCCCTGCCAACAGCAGGGGAGTTGGAACTAGATGATCTTTAAGGCCCTTTCCAACCCAAACCATTCTGTGATTCTATGACCTTTGCCACAGGATGGGATGTTTCACACAGCCCAAAACATGTGCATATGGACTGTGATGTCCTGTTGCTTCCTTGGCTGAGCTGCTCTTTATACATTACTATGTGGAGGATCAAAGGTTACTGGCAGAAGTCATGCAGGTTCAAGCTGTATATACTGATCTTTTTTGTGTAACACTAAATTACTGCTCCTCCATCTAGAGGCATATTCCCACGAGGTTATGTTGCCTGCCTTATGAGTCTACTTGAAATGTATCAAAATAGCATTTGTAAATTATGTGTGTGAGAGGCTAGGAGGGAAATGTAAAGTAAGCATTGCAGAGCTATAGCAGCAGGGCAGCACCACTTAAAACACACTCAAGAGATTAGGGAGTGTAAGCAATTTCTAAGTATCACCTGCACTGATCTCTACAAATAAGCAGGAGCAGTGAGACAGACAGAGAGAGGAAGACATGACATAGGAATATTTTTTCATTTCAATCCTGAGCCGTGACTGTGCAGAGGGTGGATTTAACAGTGGGAAAGAAAAAGGCTGAGGATGGCAAACTAATGCTCTCTTGCTGAAAGATGGAACCCACAAAGCCACTATACTACCCACATCACCCATTTCACTTGTAAAACTCAACTCTCTTCATCCCTGAAAGCCTCTGTACTTATTGCTGTATATAACCTTATTGCAGGTCAAAGTATAAACCTGCCTCTGAACCTACAGTGGCCTGGGGAACAATATCTGACATCTTGCAGAATGATAGAGTTGTTAAGGCTAAAACAGACCTCTAAAAATACCAAGATCTCTATAAATATCAAGGTCTTGATCTAGTCCCACTCCTACACATGGGGCACAGGGTCACTGAGGTATGCAGCTCTGTTTCTGCTTTGGGCTACTGTGGGACCAGTATCAAATCTTACTTAAATCCTCCATGTGTGTGGTGCAGAGGGGATGCAAAGCATGGAACTAACACCGCATCTCAAAAGCCAAGGGCTGAAACAGGCTGAGTAAAACCAGTTTTGCCTCATCTTTCACTTTGGTTATAAGTGAACGGATTAAGCCACCATAATGACAGTCCAGTTAAAGCAAATAGTGTAGAACAGTGTAAAATTTGAGCAATGTCAGAAGGAAAGATGCAAAAATTGTTTCTGGGCATTATCTGTTAACTTTTCTTGCTGAAAAGACTTATTGACTAGACTGGATCACTATATAGACATATTGGATGTGACTTTGGTTTTCAAAGCTTTTTTAAAAAAAACCCAACCACCAGGCAATTACTGATATACTTATCATGATTAAAATAAAAACCAAACCAGGATTGCTCAATTTTTTGATGAGAAATGGAATTCAACTTGCAGTTTCTTTTTGTTTTCTGTACGTACACCACTAAAAAGGGAGTACTTTAAAACAGCCACTGGAAGCTACTGGATCAATACATAGGTAGATTTGCCTAACAGTTACTGCACTCTTGCCACAAGGCTAACATCAAGCTATGTTAGACATAAATCAAGGGAGGTAAGATGACTTTGTTAACTTATTGTGTATGTTTCATTATTGTACAACTCCTCTATTGTGGGGAGCATTTTTAATCTTAGCTTCCATCAGCCATTACAGCTTAAAGGCAGAAGAAGAAATACATGGGACTTCCTGAGGCCTCCTTTGAGCTAGGAAAATGAATCAGGGTATGTTTGTTTTTTAAGAATTAATTTTGTTTCTTGTCTGCCCTCAGCATTGCCACAAGAACATTGTGTTTTCTTCAAATTGTTGTTTTGTCCATCACATTTATCACAGTCCTTATAGGCCTGCTTCTATTCTACAGGCAGGTCATTAACCATTGACAGCATTTGATAGCTGGTATCCAAAATTCAGCCTGTGCTCACCAGTTGACTCCATGCTCTAAATCATGTGGCGTAAATAACTCCACACTCCAAACTAGGGGACAGAGGAAGCAAGCTGTTCCTCCAAACAAGAAGATAACTTCCAGTAATAACCTTCACAAGCCGAAGAGTGAGGCAGCATGGGCTGGAGCACCATCTGCTGGCATCCTCTCTGCTGGCTGCTTTTGCTTTTGGTTGCTGCCAGACATTCCTGAACAGCACAGCTTACTGCAGCCAGAGGACGTGGTGGCCAGGGATCCTTGCGGAGCATAGGACACGGTGGCAGCCCATGGGGAATGCGGGAAAGGGCAGGGGAGTGGGTTTTCTCCTCACTGAAGAGTGGCAGGAGCCCAGGGGGCTGTGAGAGGGGGGTCCAGCCTTGCTGGCCACACCTGCTGGGACAGCCCCAGGAGCATGGCCAGGGTCCCTCACCCCCCCACTTCCTTACAGCTGAGCTTGGGGGAATCTCACTGCCACTGCTGGAGAGGCGAACACCTCTCCAAAAACAGCTGCAAACTACAGTGCGGTCAACTCTCAAACACATCATTTTTGTCTTTCTGGGTACCTCTGACCTTGGCTGAGGCCTTCCCTGAGCAGAGTGGAATAGATTTTTGCAAGGGCGATTGACTGCCAGGAGAATTAAATACGGCTTTTTGCTCTTTTTTTCCCCCCAGTACATCACCATAGCTTTTCCCTGTAAAACATCCTTTCAGTGTCTGGTTTTGCAACTATCCAAGGACATTCACAGATTTTCCCTTTCCCCACATTAGCTGCTGCAAGTTCAGTTCATGCATGGATTTCTTGCCACAGGCATTCCATAGAGGACAGAAGGGCCCAGGCAGCTGTGGAGGAATGCTGGCTCGTGGGGAGGTCTCCACAACCTGGAGCATCCACATGTGCCAAAAGAAACTTTTTACATGGCCACATTTTCTATTTAACAGTCATTGGATAAAATACCCACACACTAGAAAAGCTGCAAAGGAGAGATCAGCAAAAATGATCTCAAAAAGTGACCTGGGAAGTCACTCAGAGCACCTTTAAGATACAAAAACCAAGAAAGGGCAAAGTAATTATCCTGTCATGCAGCAAGGAGAAACAACACATTGTTTTCTGTGTCTCTGGGATAAGGACAAAGTGTAGAGAGTCAGCTTGCCAGGAAAAAGTTCAGACTGGACATTTTGAAGACCTTCCAATAGGACAGATACTACAGCACAAAAACAAGCTGCATGTGGGGTCTCTATGGCCAGGACCAAGTCAGGCTTTTCTCAAGAATTAGGGAAGTGTGAGTGACCTTCTCCCAGTGCACAGGGGTGGATCTTGAAATGTTCTTCCAGATGTGTAAGCCTTAGTCTCCTGAGAGAAAAGTCGTGCATCCCTGGTGCAGACTTCTCACATTTGTCATCTTAGAGGCACAACTTGGGTGTCTGGAGAATAGAAGGGAAGCTATGATGAAGCTAGCAAGCAGATAAAAGTGGATTTTCAGAGTTACATGTTTAAATTTAGACAGAAATTGGGATCAAATTCTACTGTAACATTTCAAACATTTTTTGTCCCACTTTGGTTCTCCCTACCACAGTCTCATGAGTAATATTTTGAAGACTATGCCAATGTCTAAGTATGCTCAATGTCCTAACATTTTAGGGCCCAGTTGTATTATTATGCATTATTCCTCTACACATTCTCAACCTCATGAGCAAAGTGTGGCTCAAAAAACTCAGGTGCCATTTTAGACTCCAACAGGCAGACAGAAAATTTGCCATGTTAGAATGGACAATAAGGACCCTTGTCTGCATAAAACTGAGAATTCCCATGGTGAACAACTAGATGTGGGAGGAGGGAGAAAACAAGGAAATTTTTAAGGAAAGATAGCAGACTGAATTAAAGACTTAAGTTTCAAATGTTTCCAAGCCTCTGTCACTAGCATCAGTGCACTTAATAGAAATCATGCTAATATGCAAATGTTTTCAATTCAGCTGTTATCTTTTCATATTTTATTTGCTTATTTAGTCATGGTGTTAACAGTAAAAATATCTTTTCAGCACAGGGCCTTTGGGGATATGAAAGAAAGTTCTTTGTTATTTCAGGCAGATCCTGAGAATAGCATATAAGTTTTATGTAGATGTGGCAGATCAGCGAAAGCATTTCCTCACAAGACACACAAATCCAACATTTTGTATTTTGTTCTCATGCAAAGGAATAACAGAAAAAAAAAGGTATGAAAGACACAGAGCAGCAAGCTAGGAGAAATCATGTAGTCCAGCACCACAAAGAGCCAAATACTGAAGCCTCTTTAAATCATGTCTTCTTTACTTGCCTTCTAGATCCCAGTATGTAACTGACACCACCTCACACTCTCACCTGTTTGGGTGTAAGTCTGGAAGAGAAATGCATACTTCATCTTTGGATTTCACTCTGCTTGCAGAACCACATGTGTACCTCAAATGTGTCCCCAGCTGAGGATTAAATTTTAATCTGCATTTTAGAGCACATGTGGTGATGATTGAAAAAAATTGGGGAAGAAACATTGCTGTAACCACAAGCTTTTTAAAATGTTGACTCTTGAAACTGTCCTGAATGCTGCAGAGCTGGATTAACCCAGCTGGTGAGATAGATTTATGCTGCATGTGGCTGATGTGCTCATACACCTGGTGCAATTACACACATATATACACAGTACACAATGCTAGTGACATATTTAAGAAAAAGAAATGGTAGGAATTTTCTCCAAAATACAAAATCTTCTCCAAATTTCTCTATTATGTGCAGATTTATACAAGCCAAATGAGTTTGAACTCAGTGATTGTCAAGATGGCAGCATGAGAAAGCTTCTTTGTTGTGATGGTGCACAACTCAGGGTCATGTTTTTCTGAATAAGGAAAGTCTCTGGTGATTAATAATTTCTTGAAAGCACACCAGGCTGCTAGCTACACGTTTCAATATTGTGAAAAAAGACAAACTTGTGTAAAACAATCACCCTGTATCATCTGTATCCTGCCCATATACAGGCTACACAGCTGACCCCTGAGTATGAAAAAACACTGAATGTAAAATTTGTTACATAAGCCTATGCCTTGAGATAGTGCTAGTTTCCCATTTCTCTGGACTGCATCAACACTGGAATGAAAACAAACCAAAGCCTAAGGAGGCCACAAATGCCACATTCTGTCTGCTGTGCTGATGAAACTTTTAATTACAAAAATGAGGGAAGCTAGTTAAACTCCATAAAACTGTTGAATGAGTTGGCTTAGCACAATTACAGTTCTTGCAGAAACATACCTTTCTCTAGCTCTTTCTCCTTTCTCTTAGGCATATTTCTCAAAAAACATAGAACCTTAGAATTTTTAAACTCCACAAAACACCATTTGCATCACTGGATTTGTGATGCCATTGTTAATGGCCAAGATCAATAAACTATTTAAGTGTGTCAGCATGCTTTGCTGGCTGCCCATAGGTATGAAATAAACCCAGTTTCTACTGTAGCTTTGTGAACTGGAGAAACTGAGTGTGTTGGAATAAATCCATCTATGCTGAATGGAAAAGTGTGGAGTTCATCTCTGAAAGCACACTTTCAAATTTGCTAGCTGTTGAATGAGAGCGGTGCATAAAATGGTTCACATTGATTTTTGGTGATATTATGTCATCCTCAAAAATGGGTTGAGCTCTACATGTCCCAAATTCCTGATCATATACTTGGTCCTGTAAATTTTCGGCATGATTTTGTAATAGCAGTGTTCATCAGTGAACTTAGCTTCAAGTATGCTAAAATTGTGAGTCTTAAATTCATAATTCATGAAAATAGAACACTGCAGGAGCTTGAAATAAATATGAGTGAATAAAAATATTCCCTAACAGGAGCTGCATGGATTTTAAGGAAGTTACAATGAGCACATTTCTGGCCAATTATTTTCTGCTAAGCTATTAGATGCTAAGGAAAGTAACTCTACGTGAGTTCTCACATGAATGTCTGTTATGTTTCTGTGCTGCACAGTTGAATAAAGAGGGATATCATGCAGTATATGTAGCACATATTAGCAAAGTGATGCATTGGCTGCAGGAGGCATGGGGAAAGCAAAGTCACTATTAATTTTGAGTCAGCTAAATACATTTTGATGTTGCTCAAATCAGATAGCAGGGCAGATCCTGAGAAAGCCAGGCACTTGATAAAAAATGATGAGTAGAATATAGTCCAATGAAAATGGCCAGATTTCTGCAGGAATAACAGACCAGGCTCCCACAGGTTACATCTACAGCAGCAAATCAAACAGTGTCAGGGAACATACTGTTGTTAGAGTCCCTACGTGTTATCTGAAACAGTTCCTGGGCATAGAGAGAGAGATATTTTTATTCCATTTTGCCTTGGTACACCCACACCAGTGAGCATCTTCCAAAGGTGCACTTCTTGCTCTAACTGCTCTCATAAGGACTCTCTCTGACATTGCAGCAAATTAGTTGATGAAAAAGACGAAAAAGAGCCTGAGATCAGAAGAAGAGGATCTTAATAGGGGTTCCTCCCGTGTTTGCTGCACTTTCATCTCATGGGTACTCTTGGAGAAGTGAAATTCTCTGAAACAGAGGGCAGAGAGCTGGCTTTTGTCAATGCACCTGGCACTCCTATCCTTTTGCCCCATGGTGCTTGTCAGCTTCCTTCAACAGGTTTTGTAGGTGCTGAGGAGTGACAGCTGAATGTTTCAGTGCAAAAGGAGCATTATGCACTGAGGCTGTGTCCACTTGCCCCAAAGCACCTGGTGGCCTTGTATGCGGTGCTGAGCGTAGGCAGAAATGCTGCAGTGATGAGTGGATGGTGCCTGTTTCCATTGCCCTGTGTTTCTGGGATGAGTTGACAAGATGTATGATACCCCAGGATTGCACTCCCCTCAGAGCTCCCAGGCAGGGGCAGTGCTGGTGTCACCCCCACCAGGCAATTGGAAGATACCAAAGGGAGGCACAGCTGCTCCCAGCAGTGCAAGGCCAAGGATGGCAGGGACATGATGAAACCACCTCTGACTGCTGCGTCTGGTTCCCCACATGCTCACATACACGCTGAACCACAAGTCATTCCAAGACAGCACCATAAACAAGAATCAGATGATGAATCAGAGGATGGAGACCTCTAAAAGCCTTAGTATTTTGAGCAGCTCCACTCCAGCCTTGTTCCATCAGGTTCTTTTGTTTTGCTCCACCATATATGTAGGCTTTGAGTGGCTTTTTATTTCCCTTAAAAACAATCAGCACAAATTGAAGGCATCTCAGGCACTTGCTGAAGTACAAACAACCATTTAACTTACATGTGGAGGGCCTAGCTACCTCCACACCCCAGCTATTCACTTCTGACACATTTCCAAGGGCAGAAACACCAGGCAGAGCTGAAGTGCTGAAAACCAGCTAAATCCACTTTGTCTTGGGAACACAGATAATTGTTTTCAAGGTGTGTCTTTTTGTGTTGTCTGAAATGCGTGACTGTCTTCATATCTAATATACCATTTGAATCTGCAGTTTATTTCTACTAAATACCAGTTTGACACAGCTGAAGGCCCTTGACAAAAAACAAAACAATCCTGTTAGATCATGGCTTACCTGAATTCTGTTCTTCCAATGGTACTACACAGAAAAGAAATATGTATGGCGAAGTACACACTGCAGCTGGCAGCTAAATGAGGCTTGATGTAGTATTTTAGTGGTGAATCCTGGGGCCAGCCCATCATCATGTAAATCCACACTCCTTTGTTGGTGTGGTTTTGTAGGAACCTGGTATCATTAATGTCTCCCCAAGTCCAACAAAACAGTTCATCAGTGGGGAACCCACCAGTCCTGCTTTGCAAGTGAAAGGCTCATCATGAAGTCTTTCAATATCAGCAGGCTATTTAAAAATGGAATTTGTGGCAGTCTGCAAGAGACTTCTGTAATTTCAATTAGGCTTTCTTTGGAATGGGCTATCTGAGAAAAGTATGGTTTTGGAAAATAAAGGCTTTATCTACTTATTAGCAAGTCAATAAAAGCCATGAAGACTCCAAACTTCTGCTTTGGCTTTGTGTGCCTTAACAGACCAAACAACCTAGCTTCATTTGAAACTGGTTTCAAATTACTTGCAGATGGCTGGATACAGATGAAAGACTGCATAAAGGTGTTCCTTATTCTATTCTTTACTCCCTAGACTATTGGGCTATGTGCTGACACTTGGATGCTTGTTTTACAATATCATTTGACATGTGGGATTTATGTGTCAAAATTTCATTTAAAGCCAAGAAAATGTCAACTAGCAACTACAGAGAAGCAGCAAGAGACTGTGCTTTTCAAGACAGAAGTCAGTGAGTTGGACACTGCCAAGTCTTAACCCTGTACCAAGCACACACAGACAAAAAATTTGACCCAACTGCCAGCAAACTAAGATTCCTTTGGTGTGTTCTGCTGAGATTCCATTACTGCCTTTATCATTAAGAAAATAATGTAATAAAATGAAACCGTTTCCCTGAATGCATTAATAAAGATAACTTGTTGGTCAAGCTCCAAAACCACTGGAGCCACATTTAATTTACTGCCTTTATGGATTTAGGATTTGGTTTGCTGCTATGTTCAGCCCACTGCAACAATATAATGGGAAATTGTAATGGCATGTTTAAAAGAAAGGGTTTCTAATTTATCACTGAAGCTTTAAAATGTCTTGTGAAGATATCCACAATTAAATGCTACCAAAAATGGTCTTTTCACATGGTTGCACCACAGCTCACCAAAGAGGAAAGTGGGGAAGAGCCAAATAATCATCAATGTAACTTTCTATGCTAGTCACCTTAAACCAGTTTGGTGTAAAGAACAATTAAAATAGCTTTGAGGGCTTTGCAACCCCATTTTGATATTTCTTATGTCAAGAGTGACTGTGAATTAGTTCATATAATATAACATACTGCTTTATTCCAAACCAATAAAAATAATAATAATGAGTTATGTAAAGGTCCTTCTGATACCTTTTGTGTAGCTGCTCAGAAAAGCACTAGTATTTTGTCCATACCTAGTTTAGACAGTGAAGACTTTGCCATCACCTACACATGAAGCACTGAGAAAACCAGAGCACCTGTGAGATGGAGTACGATGGGCATCACATCATGACAGAGATAAAGCTGGCATAAAAGACCTGTATGCCAACAATGTCTGCACAGGAAGAGCATTGCTTGTTAAGGGCCTGACTCTGCAGCCTCCCACACTGAGCAGAAACTGCTCCAACAGCTGCATTCTCATGAGTTTGCTGCAGCCTTGTGATACAGGAAAAAGGGGAAATTAGGTATTGGCTAGTTTGAAATGTCCCTTACCTCTAAAGGAGAACATTCTTCAGAGTGAGGTTTTAAGGTGAAATGCCAGCTTGAATAATTTGACATAAACTGGCATGACTTCAGCTCGTGGGAAAAAGATGGGCTCGAGGTCCTTTCCAAGAGCTATGTGTGTTCCTCTCCTCCTCTGGCGACAGCAGGATCCTCCTCTTTCTCCTGCTCAGGCTTTAGGACATGACAGCAAGAGCTCAGCCTCATGTGGCTGAGCAGTCTCTCATGACATCATGACATGGTCCAACCCCTGGCTGAGAACAAATAAAAGCCCCTGACAGAGGGTGATCACCAAACCCACAGACTTCATTTGAATTAATTTTAAGATTGCAGAACATGGTAAAGAATATCTGAAAAATTCTTTCAAATTGCTCTAGAAAATGCACCCAGCTCTTTACTTTTGGGCAAGTAGAAGGAATTTGCCATTTTAAATTTACCATCAGGACTGATTAGTAGGTTGTGTTGAATAAGGCATTCTTCAACCCAGGTGACAGAAAAAGCCTTATTTAGAAAATGCAGCTTGTCCAGAGACTTGTTCTAACTGCAGAATTAAACAAACACATTTTTTATTTGTGTTTAAGAGTTTCCATTTCTGCAGCTTTTGCCAGAAGACTGAAGAGGTCTGTGATGTGTAATTTACTGCTCAGTGATTTTAAAGATGAATATTTGGATTCTCATTGATATTTGGTTTTTATTAGCTCATTTTGTTACCAGGGAGGTTTCCACATGCAGCTTTATATAAACTCAATCTATTTTCTTGTTCTGTCTTTGGGATACAATGTGTCTTGCTTCAGGAAGAATTTGGAAACAAATGCTCTGGGGTTTTTTGGTTTCCTTTGCTTTTCTTTCTCTCCACAGCTCATGCTTATACTTTCTACTAATTCCTTGCTGAAGGTAAATTCTTTATTGCTGGGATTTCTGTCAGTGGTTTTGGGATTCCTCCTCCTCCTTGTAGAGCTTGTGAGCCAGGCTCCCCAGATCAATGGGGGGCACTGCCTGCATCCTCACTTTCGCTCATCCCAAAACCTACCTGAAGCCTACAGGCTTGTGTCACCAATAGGGGCCCACCTTGGCTAGTGAGAAATAGTTGAGGCCCTGAACAGCCTGATCACACCAGGCCTCTTTTGACCAGCTCAGCTTTATCATCATACAGGTGCTATAAATTCCACCATGGCCAAAGCAGCTTTTAGGAACCTCTAAGAAGTGAAAGTCCACAAGAAGCCCTGAGAGCCATAAAATCATACTCAGATCAAGTTTAGAAGTTTAAAGCCAAAATATGAATCCTGACAGCCCATGCTCAGCAGGCAGCTGACCCTTCTGGGAGTGCCAGGACCTGGATGGCCCCCTGATAAGGGCTGAGCATGGTCCTCCTGCCCACACCAGGTGCTGCCCAAGCCTTGGCAGCTTGTCAGGCTTAAGCCAAGGCCCACAGACAAGACCCACTTGGACGGACACTCCAGTGGATGCCCAAGGACACGCCCCACAGGAGTTTGCAGAGCAGGACTGTTCACAAAACACAGCAGCAATGCTATTGAAAGGCAGGCAGAGGGAGGCGACATGCCTTTGCACAACAGCCGAACAGCTGGAATGCTCTGCCAGGGAGCAAGCAAATCCACTTCATTTCCTCCTCCCTGTGGAAGGCTTACAGCTCACCAGGTTCCCCGGTTGTGTTTCACCTGGGCACCTAATCAAACAAACTGTTCATGAAGTAAGAGCTGACTGAGCAATATTTCAAACCCTGCAACTCTATGTACAATTGAAGTTGTTTTAAAATTACTTGCCAAATTAACTCAAGCGAGCCAGAAGCATGAATTCCTAGCCAAAGCCCTCGGTGCAGTCTGAAAGCTGAAATAAAACTTTTAGGGCTCTTGAAAGAACAGGAGATGAGGGAAATGGCATTCACATTTATTACAGAAATGTAATTCATAATCCCAGTGGTGGGAATGTTAATGCCTTATGATTAATGACTGATTTCTTTGTGAAAGCAAAAAGATCTCTGGAACTGAGGACACTACAAAGAGCAAATGAAATGCCCTGTAATCATGGCAATGATTCAGAAAAATAGATAGGTATGTGCCCTACCTTAAGTACCTGCTTAAGTGCTTTGCTGCCTAGGGCTGTGCTTGAGACAATGTGTTTTTTTCCTGTACTGTTTGTCTTGCCTTTTTCTTAGTGAATGCATTCTGTTTCTGCTTCATTTAATTTTTAAGAAAAATAGATTTCCAGAAATGGCTAAAAAAATTTCAAATATTTATTCACTAATGTTTCTTATCTGCTATTAATAATGCATACATGAACTGACTTTACAAATTAGCACTGACTTCAGTATGTCTATGTAACAGTTTGGCCAAATTTAAAAATATATATATACTCTGAGAAAAGGCAGATGACAAACCACCCATCCCAAACAGAAAGCGTGTGTATTCCAACAAAATACCTCTGAACTCCTCTCTTGACATCAGATATTTTCACCCAATAATTAACTCACCTCTGATTATTTTCTCCTCCTCTTTTTCCTCACATTTTCCTGTAGTATAAAAAAGTCTGTGGCAGGCAAAACAAGATAGGTACTATCTTTTTCCATGGGTATTCCACCAGGGCATATGAACCACCTCTTACCTGTTGCTCTGTTCATAGAAAGGGATGTTAAGCAAGTGTCACAGACACACACAAAAGTAACACTGTGGGAAGAAAAGACACCCAGCAAAGTCTGAATTACAATGCAACCACATTGCATCTTTCATAGACACCCCTCAGGAGTACCCAGTGCAGCACACATGGTCTTTTAAGCCATCATCCAGCAAAACATTTAAGTGCTTCCCTAATTTTAAGCATGTGATCAGTCCCATTGATGTCTATGACAAATATCATGTTTCCTCACACTCTCAGATTGTACCACATCCCTGTAAATTTGGAATAATAGGTAGAATAGTACCTCATGTCCACATGTTGTGCAGTTTCCTATCATTGATAAATCCTTGAATTCTTATAAACAGGTAACTTGGCACCAAGCATGTCCCTGTCTGAGAACCAGATGCTCTCTAGGCCAGAGGTTCTAAACCTACACCATCTCTCAGCCAGTCTCGTACAAGATTTTTATTTGAATGGGAAAACTACTAGGTGGATTTCCCACAAAATTTCAAATGTGAGAAGTATGTGTCATTGCTCATTTGGCAAGAAGGACTTCTAAACAACTGCAACTAAAGTCTTCAAAAGAAAGTACCACGCAGGAATATAAGCAGAGTGACTTCAGTGCCATCTCTGGGACATCAGCAGTGAAGCAAACTGAGACAATTCAGGTAACTAAAAGGTTTGCATTAACGTGCATTCCTGTAAAATTCTCCTATGAATAAGAATGCTTTCAGATTAAGAACTGGCAATTTATCTCTACTTGCTGCTCCAGTGTGGTTACTTCAGCTACTCTCCCACCCTCAGAATCACAACAGGAGGTGACTGCTGGCAACTGGCAGGCCCCATCCCACCTCCCCCCCCAAAAAAAGTTATTTATTTACAGCAGGGAGCGGGCAGGGAAGAGAGGAATGAATATAATTGTTAAAACATAGGCTGTACTCAGAAATAGGGTTTTTTTCCCCCCAAATAATATACATTGTAATCTCAAGTAAATGGAGTGTGCAATTCTTTGTGAAATGGACACAGAGTTGACAGAGAGACAAATACTCTGAAACACAAACCAGCACATGACAGAAACGCATATATATATGCCTGTGGTGTACTCAGACACACACAGAAACTCAGATTCCTTTTATCCAGTTAACTGTATGTTTTCCCCTAACATCTTACCTTCTGTACTTTCAAACCCATATTTTTTAATTAAAAAGATTATAATTATTTTTTTAATTTTTTTTTTTTTTTTTTTTTTTAGTGACAAAGCCGCAGCAGATTTGTGGTAGGCTTCTGGAGTGCAATTACCCAATTCCACAGCACCAGTCCCTTTTCTTTTTGGATGGCAGTCACAGACTCCAGATGCCAATGTACTGAGGCTAATTTTTTCCATCAGCAACATCTAGCTCTTTGGCAGGCAGCTCTAGAATTTTTGCTGGCTGCCTCAGAGCAGTTAAATGGCAGCACTCTCCATATATTGCCTGGGAAACTGATTTACCTGGGTGGTATTTTAACCAATGTTTTGCCTTACCCGTACATTTTATGCAACAGTTTCCTACCAATAAACATGCCTGTGAATTATCTTCACATTAAATTTCCACAAAGACGTATTTTCATTTGTAGTCAGAGTCCTGTGTTTAAGTGTTCTGTCACGATTCACAGGCTCCTGTGGTCACAACTCCACAGTACCAGGATTCCTGAACTCCTGTGTTGGGGGACAGTGGAAGCCATGCAATTAATCTCCTCAATTTGCCAGCCAACCTGAGAGAGACAAAAGAGAAATGGTTTCAGCCCCTGATCCCAATTTCAAATTGCATTTGTTTGCAAAATATTTCCCTTCTCAGAGTTACTTCTGTGGACTAAAACATTCTACATTATTAAAACCTCTTAGAACACACTAGCTTCCAAGTGAAAAGCTATTTAAAATCAATTTAGTTTTTCATTTGCTTAATAAATGTTGAAAAAATGTGCTCTTTTTTTGTTCGCTTTTCTGGGTTTTTTCTGACTAGAAGAATTAATGGAGTTTTTTATGAATTCACAAGAAAAATTATATGCCTGGTATCTTAATTTCTTTTCCATAACATGTCATGAACTTCATATTATACCATACAGATCATATACAAATAAACATTAGTTCTAAGTTCACATACATTTCTAAAAACACATAAATATATATACATACATATATATATATATATATATATATATATATATATATATATATAAACATAATACCTG
>JACBWW010000015.1:13028980-13135983 GCA_020086605.1 Lanius collurio | reverse complement strand
AGTGACACAAAACTGGACCTCAGTAAAGGCAAGTAGAGGGCCAAGACTGAAAGAAGGATCAGGGCTCTTGGTGCCCTTGTGGTACGGGATCAATGGGACAGACCTGCACCTGAGGATGCTCAGGCTAAGCCTCAAGAAAAAAGTTCTTATGACACATCTAGTCAAATGTCATCCAAACTTGTCTGTGGAGGATAGAGATACTCAAGGTCAGACCTGGGAAGAGCCTGCTGGAAAAGGTTTGGGTTTAGCTGATGTTCCAGTATGAAACCATCTGGGTGGTCTGTGAGCCCACGCCTCCAGGCTTGCTCTCCTGACTGTCCTCACCTCTGTCTTTCACCAGAATTTGGCTCCCCTGCAAATGAGAGATGACAGGCCATTGCTTGCATCCCCTGCAATCAAACCATCAGGCACTTTCCAGGGAATGATGAACAGTAGTCTCTCCTCAAAGGAAGCCAACAATCTGCTGCTGTTCAGCTGAATGCTGGATGTCTTTCCGTGAGCTGAGTCACACTGATTAGGCCTTCTGCCGGTTTGTCTATTAAACCTTCACATTTTAATTAGGGGTCTGGGAGGGAGGCTGTTTTCTTTGGAAGGGGAAGGATGTCATTTTCATTTTTTCCCCTCTGGTGTTCCTTCCTCCTGGGAAAGTTCCCCCGTGGAGCTTAAGTGCGGATAATTTCCTTTCTGCGTCAGGAAAAGCATCATGTGCAGAGCACATATTCCAGTGGACAAAGCATCCTTTGGCTGCAGGACACATGCCTTGGAGCAGGCAGGTATCCATGGAGTGGTGGGCAGCTCTCCCCACCGCCCATGATGGGAAGTGCTTCCCCTTTTCACTGCCTGTGCACTGCTCCAAGCAAAAAGGAGGTCTCCCACTTGTCCCCACAGTACCTTTGTGCATGTCTGCTGTGTGGTTGCAGAAAATGTCATGTTACAGCACCAGTGACCTGATGTTCACGTGCACTCAGAACCCTCCAAAACCTTCTGTCACTGAAGGGTCAGCTTTACAGTTTGTGATGGGCTTTCTCCATGTGAGAAACAGGTTCTTCATCACAGGACTGTTCCTTCTGTGCATCTCTCTGCAATCCCAGCTGCTTTCAGTGCTGTCAGAGCCATCACAAGAGCTGTGCCTGCCTCCCCTGGAGCTGATGACAAGCCACATGAATGACCACAAGAACATTTTGTCTCATTCCTCTGCCTGGAGCCTTTCTTCTCTCCACCCCAAACCACAGACTTACCCAGAGCTGGGGAAAGGAACTGAAGAATTAAACCACATTTTGCTCTGTGTCTGAAAAAACATAGCAAGCCGTCACATTTTGTAGAAAGTTGTAAACAATCAATTTTTTGTAGGATTGAATGCATCAGAATGACAAGAAATTCCTCTTGAGCTTTCTCTGAAGTTAGATTTCATATCCATTATTGACATGGTAGTGTACTATGCCCATCTTTTCACCAACATACCATACTAGGAAATAAGATGATGATTGGAACTAACCATAATTTCTACTTTAAATTTATGGAAATCAGGTCCTTTTTAGGATGAAATGAAATATCTTCCTCTTGCCTTCACCAGTGATTCAGTTTTAGTGTGCTGGACTGTACAAGGGCTTGCAAACCATCTGCAGGTTGATGCCTCCTTGCTGCAGCTGGAGCCCCTGGGAAGAGCTGGCAGTGGAAATCCAGGACAGCTGCTCCATCCATATATCAGTTTCACAAGGAGCCTGCCCCTAGCTTTGGGCACCTACATGCTCCTGCAAAGCTGGTTCCACTATCAAATATGACTTCTCCTTTTGGGGTGAAAAATACATCATTTTCTTCCTTAACAACAGAATTTAGGAAGCCTGATCCCCACACCAAATTTGATATTGCAAAATTCTGAGGAGCTATATATGACTTGCATCCTGACCTCCCAAGCTACTTGGCAATCTCAACATCCATGTAACTCTGCTGGGTCACCTCATTCTCCAGTGTCCTTGGCTAGGTTATATTGTCTTACAAAAGATAAATTTACAGATGGAGACCCAAGGGTTAAATTGCATAGAGTGTAAGATAAAGATAAACCTATGAATACCTAAAGAAGTTGTGGTTAGATGTCAGCTGTTACCTTGTGCTGGCATTCTTGGGTTATGCAGAAACGTTAAGTTCTACACACATGCTCTGTTGACACTGCTGTTTGTCCCATGAAGTGTTTCTTCTTGGGCAGTGACAATTGGATCCTGGGACATAAATCCCACTGCTATCCTGGGACATAAATCCCACTGCTATTTTATCACTGACTGTTGCCACATGGAAGATAAAACTAGCTGCTCCCCCTACCTTGCTGTCAGCCCTTTCTCCCCCATGTCAAATGCTGTTTGCAGATTACACAGCTTTCATCTACCCGGCGCAGGATGCCTGCCTGCCACGATTCCACGCACTCACCAGTGCAGGGCATGGGGAAGGCTCAGCACCATTCACCCCCTGATGCAGCTCATGACTGCCCCATTGTGAAGCCCATTGCTGGGCCACTGGGAATGGGAGTATCCAGCATTTATGGTGAGCAGCAACATTGGCATTGCAATGTCATTGAGTAATTTTCAAACTTGAGGCTGCAGCTTCTCGTGTCCTTAGCCAGGAGCAATTTGACAGCTGCCTTTGTAGCAGCTCGGCTCCAACTCTTCAAGGCTTCACCCTTCCAAGAGCAGCAGTAGTGGAAAAGAAATATGAAGAAATCAGAGAGAATGGTGCAACAGGTGGAGGGCTGTGTTCAAGTGGGGCAGTGCCTTATCCTTCATTTTTACTGCATCATCTCTTACAGATGTCTACAGGCTGTGGCTTCCCAGTCTCCTGTAAGATCAGGCTCTGAACAGGAGAGACCAGATGAAGGTCTTTGGCTGAAAAAGAGAAATCAATTACCATGATAGATGGGTTGTAGCAGTTGGAGGTGAGGAAAAGAAGAACAGCCAATGAGCTCTCCTACAGCACACAGCCAGAGTATATGTAAAGCTGCTGTAGTTCCCCTTCAGGAGGTGTTTCCAGCCACGTGAAGCAGCCATGGCCAGCAGAGTAAACGTCCACCAGCAGCCAAGTGTGCTACCAGGAGCAGTTCCTGTTAACTCAGAAGCTTCTGAAAATACAGCCTTGAAGAGATCCTACTGGTGTTTGTGTGCCTGCATGGCTTGGTGCTTAGAAAGTAGTCATCCTTCAGCAAGGAAAAGCAGTGGTGAACCAAAGATTTGCATTCCATCAGCCAGGCCTTGCTGGGTCACATTCCTTGGCTTTTAACTTCTTTCAGTTCTGTTTTGACCATTTTGCACAGATTTGTGCTTGTGTGGGTCTTCCCCAGAGCTGAGGGAGGACCCACAGCTCTGCTGGGCTGGGAGCTCTGCCATGGGGCAGCCTGACAATCCAGCCTGCCCTGAGCTGGGGCCAGACTGGCACCAGGAGCTGCCAAAAGCCATGAACCTGGCCATGAACCCTGATAAATCCATTGTTCTAGAAAATGGTTTTTTTTCATTATTTTTTGAATGAAAGTGGGTAAAATTCAAAAAATAATGGCACTGAGTGCAACACATCTCAAGTGTTCACATGAGAGGCCCTGACAATGTCAGGTCTTCAGAAGGCATAGAGAATTAACCTTCTGAAAATGAATCTTTTCTACAGTTATTTTGCATAGGTATCCAAGAAATATGACCCCTAAATTAACAGTTGCTTTTAAATCTGTTTCCATAAACCAGGAATAATTTCACTATTATTAATTAATAATTATTAATCAATCAAATTCTGCTGAAGTATATGTACATATAGTCATATGAGATCATTGTTTTATTATGATGCTAATATTAATATCCAATTTGTTGCATAAAACAAATTTAGTTACTATTTTAGGCATAGAATAGCTTGGTTTTATACTAAATCCCCTGCTTATCTCCTGTACTTTCTGCCCAACAGAAGATTTGAAACACAGCACTTTTTAATATCAAGAAAAATACTATATGTGAGGTGATTTTTCATTGATGCTTTTTCTATGAGAAAAGCAGGCCTTGCCAGATATGAGTAGTGTTCATGTGTTAGACAATGGAGCTTCGATGTGCTTGTTTAATTTGCAATCATACACAAACTTAGCAGTAAACAACCTCAGCAAATAATGAGCAATTGATGGAGAGCATTTTTTACTAGGGACAACAAACACGAAAGTCAAGATGAATCCATTGCTTCAGTTTCACAGACAATGTGAATTAGAAACAGGCTGCATACATTCTGTTTTAACTTAGAGAATAAAAGGTTCTCATTGTCAAAAAAACGAGATCAATTTTCAATAAAATTCAATACTTATTTTACTTCCTCCTAGTGGTTTTTCCAAAAATTTCATAAGTAGGCATGGCTGTGGTAAATATGGCAAATTGATTTTGTTACTTAGATAGATGTGAGACAGCAAACAACTTTCTTGCTATTAATTGATAGCTCCAGAAAAGATGCAATGGATCATCCCAGACAGCTCTGATGAAGCTTCTTGTGTTTAACATTTGTTTTGAAAACACAATTTTGCAAGTGATTGATGTGAAGAAAGTTGGCAACAGTCTCCTTCTGCCATATTAGCTAGAAATGTCTATATTTAACACCTAACACACTGATTTTGATGTTTGTTGGCTTCCTCAAGCAGGTCTCTCCTATGTAACAGCCCCATCTCTGAAGGTGCCATGAGGACACTACAGTGAGAGTGAGAGTTCACAGTATTTCCATGGTGAGAAAGCAGTAGTTGGAAGCCCCATTTCCATTCCTGCTGTCACATTTGGCAGTTGAGTGACTTCAAGCCACTGCTTCTTGTGTCCCTGCCCTTCCCTATCCTGCAGGAGAGAGCAAGGAGCAGCACTGCCCTTGGTGCTTGATGGCTGCCCAGTGCCAGCCCAAGGAGCCTCCCTCGGTCCCTCTGCCCTGCACTAAATTACACCAACAGACTGCAAGAGAATGCAAAACAAAGATGCCAAATCCACAGCTCAAGCATGCAGAGTAACAACTGCATTCATAGAGTGAGGAAGAAAAGGCTGCAGCAGAAGTACTCCTACAGACATAGAATGTGCATGGGCAAGAACACCACAGCTCAGCAAAGCATGGGGAGAAGAGTCCACAGGGAAGAACACAGAAGCAGCAAGAAAGGAATACAGCAGAACATAAACAAGCAGGAGGACAGTAAGAAAGCCCCAGAAAAAGTGAATGAGACAAAGAACAGATGCCAGTGAATAAATAAAGCCAGAAGCATAGCAAGGATTATAAAGAATTTTTATAGTAGAGGAAAAAGCCCATAAGAATGATAAAATATTATTTATTAACTCCCAGTCTCTGCATTTTATGGTGCCCCCCTGATTGGCAGGTGTATGAGCTCAGTTCCCACAAAGAAAACTCACATTTCAGGTGTATTGCTGTATCTGGAGGGAGGTGTTATGTATTAGTTTTGATGTGGATTTTTGCCTATCCACAGGCTGTCATTTTACTGAGAATACCCCCAAATGCTGCAGGGAAAAAGCCTGCCACAGGCAGTTCAATTTGCAGCTAAGGACCAGGGAACTCTCTGCCATCCCTCTCCAAAAAATGTTGCTTTCTCCATTCCTCAGAGGGGATGACTGTGGATGTCACACATGGGACATTCAAGATGGAGGACTGAATTACATGGAGAAAACAAACATTTGTGGAAAGTTTGAGCTCACTGAAACTGGAGAATATACTTGTTCTGGATAAAAAGAGAGGAAAGCCTATACTTGGTATGCCATGTGTATCTACAACAGAGAAGATGAGCTAATAACTACCTCACCTGATAGCTATTTATGAAGCTGCAAAAATGTGTTATTTTTACCAAAGCAACAACAGTGAGACACATGGAAGGACAACACATTGTGGTGGCTCCATACAGGGACATTGAGAAAGACACCCACCCTGCAATACAAGTTCTATCTTAGGTCCTAACTTTTCTGTATGGATTAGATGTGGATGGATATGTGGATGGATGGATGGATGGATGGATGGATGGATGGATGGATGGATGGATGGATGGATGGATGGATGGATGGATGGATGGATGGATGGGCAGTTCTATTCAGGAGCCATTATATTATTTACTAACACTTTTCCGTGTGCAGTGGATTGAGCACAGAATAGTAGTAGTTACCTTTCCAACACTTTGTGGCTGACTAAGATCATTCCTCCTGCCTGAAAAGTGACAAGTAAAGGATTGTAAGAGCACAATGAAACCCCAAAGTCTAGGTATGAAATAGATAATATTTAATGATAAAAGACAAGTTGTTGAGTCATGTCTGACTAAAATAGATGCAAACTATTTCTGTTTAGCAATATTCCCCTCTAGCATGGGGACTATAGCAGTGGATTGACAATACCTGTTTAAAATGAGGACAAAGTTTTTGCAGTAAATGTAAACTGAGAGAAACTTCATTCACATTTGCCCCCTCTAAGGGGGCAGGAATTTTTGTTGGCCATAAATATTAACTCTTTCATTTGCCAGGGTTCATATCTTTGGCATGTGTGATCAGCTTTATTGGTCTCATCTGTTCTTTTAAGGAAAGAATGAAATGTCTTTTCTTGATTTTACACTTTCGAATATGGCCCAGACTTATGATTTTGAATATACTTCCCTCCATGCCCACCAGAAATCCTAAGGAAATCTGAGTGGAGCAGGTGGGAAGTGTAGTCCCAGTTGGCCTATCAGCCTCAGAAACTTTCTAAAGCATCTCAACCCCAAGGCATGACTACCCACGACGACCTCTACTCTCTCAGAGCATGGATATTTTTGCAACGTTTCTTACATCCAGATGATGTGTGCAATTTCTAGTTATTTTTCTCAAATGCTATAGAAAATCCTTCTGCAGATGCCAAATCTCTTTGCAGGTGTGTATTCAGTTTCTAGACGTGTGTGTTTGTCACCTGGAGGTGACTGGAAGGCATTGCAAAGGCCCCTTTTGGCAATGTCAGGATGTTATTTGTGCCAGTTAACACGGGCTTCCCACAAATAAAGACACTAAACCTTTAGCTCCAGAGCCACAGCTGTCTTTTTTCTTTAAAAGTTTTTTACTACAGAACACTCTAAAGTGTTTTTTGGTGTCTGCAGTGCATAATCTGCTGATCTAATGCTTTAGGTTTTAAATCAAGTTGATGCTTGCATCAGTCTTAATAATTTATTTGCGGTCACAGAGAAATATTCCCCAACATACATATAACCCGAAACAACTCATTTTGAACGCCATGAAGATAAAGGAAGGCCTTTTCCCACACAGTGCATGATGATATGGTGAAACACATTGTCCTTACCATATGAAAACCAGAAGTTTAAAGGAGTTAAAAAGGAGATTAGGGCAGTTGACAGGAAACAGGGGAGCGCAGATGCCCTTGAAGGCAATTGTGCCCCTATACCTCACAGCTTACCTTGTGTCATGGTGGATGCCCGGCCTCAGTGGACAATACTGTTCTGGTTTTGGTACTTTTTTGGTACCTTCCTCCCAGACATCTCTTGTTGCCTGCAGTTGGGGCAGGACATGGGATGGTCTCTATGATCTTCACTGCCTTCCTTAGGAGCTGTGGATACAGGAAGCCTTCCTGCAGCTGCCTCTGGAGCAAAGTTATGGCACTCTGAGAAGAGGTCACCAAGGCATTTGAGCTGTGTCCTAGGCAAGAGATGCCCTTTGCTCTTTCTTCTCATGGTACACACTCCAGCTCCAGAACCATCACAGAGTATGACTGGGCTAAATATGCACATGGGTGTAAAGAAAGTAAAGTTTTTGCAAAGCCAGATACTACCACAGTCCTTCCACTCTGGGACTATGATGAATGTTTATGCTCACAGCACTGACTGTTCATTAGCAGAAGCTGTCATTTTTTCATCTGAGATCACTTAGCTGAAGTGTTTTGGCAGTAAATTTCTGGCCCCTCTCTTTGTGAGGATTGCCAGACAGCAAACTGCTCACCAGCTGCTGCATCTACATTTTTAAATAATTGACAGTTCCATTTTGTAAATTTTTACAGACATTGATGTGACAGTTCCTTAAGAGATACCTTTGTGCTCAAACTGAAGGCACATCTGAAGAAACAGCAGACTGGAGATGCAATACTTATTTTTCTTTTTCCTCCTTAATCTAAATACCTTCAGCTTGAAATGTCAAATATTGGACTCTGCCATATTCTTTATCTCTCTATGTATAATCAAAAGGAAACATATTTCCAAAGATGACATTTTTATAGTGAAATAACCTGCTGCTTTTTAAAATGCTGTTTTAATTGTGGTTGTCAGGAGGTTTGGAGACAAGTTTTATGAATGGCAGTTCTGAAGACAGGAAAGAGAGAGGTTTCACTGTGTTTCCTCACAGGAGCCACTCTATGCTCACCTGATCTCCTCCAGGCTCTTGTGACTGAGACATCACGCAGCGTAGTTGTGTGTGCTGATCCTCAGTGCTGCAGCTCTGCTGGTGACACACAAACAGGAATTCAACCTTCAAATGTAGCTAGGACTTGACTGGTCAGCATGGTGGAAGACTGGGGCCCAGAATCCAGAGCTAAGAGACATCTGAAGGGCTGGAGCACAGGCCCAGCCTCCTCTCCACATGGAGAAGGCAAGCAGCCACATGCTGTAATCACAAACATCCTGTCCAACGGTCACACATCTAAATATTCTACTAGACTCCATGGCAACAAACAAAACCAGAACAAAAATGTAGAAATCTTGCAGATCAGTAGATGTGCTCTGAGCTCTTGGAAACCAGACGACCTGGATTAAACTGTCTAGCTTAATAATATTTGTTGGGTAGGGAAGGGAAGGGAAGGACTTTGACCTTAAACTCTTCAGTTTATTATCATATCTAACCTCTTGACCTCATTTTTTGTCAGATGGAGCAGATATACTCAAAAGGGAGTATCATTCTCTGATGAGGTCTTTACATAGTTTTGCATAACAGATTTATGACTTTACATGGCTTGTTTATAGTGCTCTGTTGACTAAAGAAGGGTGACCTTTTTTTGAAGAAATGCTTTTCTCTAAAAAATGTTTGTTTAAATCAATCAAAATTCTTTGTGATTTGACTGATATTTTTCTGCCAAAAATAATTGGACCTTTAAACAATTCAGAAGTTCAAATATTTTGATTTATCATAAACTTGAACTGTTTTGCCTCCTGCTTTACTAAGGACTTTTAAAAAATATAAATGCTTTTATTAAGCTTTCAACTAAATAAATTTTTTGGTGGTGGCCCTAATTTTACAAGGACATAATTCATTGAACCTTCTTCACTACTTCCTGCAGTTTTGGGGGTTGTCTACCAAACCCAAAAGCTTATTGTCTTAGCACCTCTCCCATGCAGGCAGCCAGGGAAAACCATTTGTTCTGCTTACTGAAATTTAGAAATGCCTTCCTAGTGAGACTTGCTGGATAGCATTAACACTCCCTAATCCATCTGATCTGTAAGGAGAGAGTTCATAGGCAAAGCAGCAATGCTCAAAATGCTCGGGGAGCTTATGAACACTGCATGGGCAGTGTGCTCCAAACCTTGGTGCACAATCACAGTTTTCCTAAAGTTGGGTCTGTTTCTACGTACATGAGACTGTTTTGTCTAGAGATTCTTTTATTTCATTAAACATGTCACACAGGAAGTTATTCCTCTTAAAGCCCTCTTGGCTCTACTTCTCATGCCAGTAGAGGCAGCCTCTCCCCTGTGAAAAGTGCTCGTGCTATTGCCTCCTCCTAAATCTTTGGTGTTTTACAAGCAGCAGTTTCCTGAAAGGTAAAGGCACTCATCAGCAGTTTAGAGGCCTTTCTTGGTTGACTGGATCTGGATTTATTTGGTGCTCAGCAGGACAAGTTTGGCAGAGGAAAATTAATGTCACTCATCAATGCTGTTATCACTGTCATGGCTTCACTCTAAACCCAACTTGTATTCGATATATCATTGAATAACACGTGCTAGAAAAGGATGGAGTGTGCACAGCAGTCACTCTGCAAAGCACAAATGTAAGAAAGTCTCCACACCATGTAAGATCTCCTTGGTCATAGATGCAAGGATGAAAGCTCAGCTCATATTTTCTTAGACAAAGAATGGTACAGGTAGCCTGAGTTAATCCATGGGCCACCATGATTCCCAGCTCTCTCCTTGGACTGCAGAGTACTATGACAAATGTGGCCAACATTGCACCAGGACAGAGTGCCATAGCAGAACCAAAAGTATCTGATTGACTCCTTTTTGCCATAACACATCCCTTGGCTCCTTTTCTTTCACTGGTCTCTTGGTTAACTGCAACTTGAGCAAGGCCATTGATAAAAGGTAAGAAACTGCACAGATCCAAGATCTGATCCTGTTCATTTCACTGACTAGAGATCATAGGGATTTTACACTCCTACTATGTCAGCCATAAAAAACAAGTAAAATACCAGACATCTCATATCACTACAGCAATCATTAGCAAGTAAATTCACAACCTCATCACAGGTTTTGATGAGGTTGTGAATTCACTCCACCAAATTATATTGTAAATTATACAATATATGCAACAGCACTAATTTTCTACTGAATTATATTGCAAATTACCTTTCCCCTTACCTCAAGTCTCATCTTTGTGAACTGGTATTAGCTATTTTATTGCTGTTTAATTCCCTCTTGAGTCACACTTCAGCCTTTCCAACATTTTTTTCAGCCAGGCTGACAAGTCCACAGTAGTGACTCCAGTCGTCTCCATTTCAACATTGACTTAACATTTACATTTATGAGTTACCCATGGTGTGGGGGCCTGCCACATTTAAAAACCAGCTCCTTCTCACGTAGCTCTTTACAAACTCTTACAAACTAATTATTGAGACTTGTGGGTTAACCTATTTGACTGTGTCAGTGGAAAGCACTGCACCATCAGCCAGCATAAAAGCATCGCTTGCTTGCCTCTTCTATCTGTCACCTCCGGTATTTCCCTGACAGGAACTTCAGTGTTAAGTCTTTCTGCTTAACTTCATCCACTGTGGCTGACCCAGCTGGATTAACAGCTTGAATCACTTAGCAGCAAAGCCAGCTGCAAATCCAAGCAACATCTCCGGGCTCCTCGTCTTCACAAAGCCACAAGAAGGCAAGACCTTTCTCCAGCCATCCTGTGCAGGAGCCCACCGAGAACAGACTCAGCACATCTGTCTAACTCTGAAGCGAGGTGCTAAAAGCTCTCAGGATATTTGCAATGACAGCAGCCACAGCAGGAGGGTGAAGCCTGGAGTTTTTTCCATGGAATTTAGGACAAAGCAGTAAACATTCAATCTTCTCACAGAAAGCTTCTCTTCATGCTGCTGTTGTTTTGTTCACCCAAGTTTGAGTAAACTGGATCAAAGGTCCTTCTAACCCAGAAAGTCTAGTTTTTTTTCAGAATATGTTTCCAAGTTCCAGCCACTTCTGGCTGGAGGATTTCCTGAGCCAGATCAATGTCTTTCTATGAAGATGTCTGGGCAGGGTATTCTTCCACAAATTTTTGCAGGACATTTTCAAACTTTACATACAAACACGGGCATGAGTATGTGGCACATTTTTTGTTGCTATAGTTATATTAGTTAGAAGAGACTATGTATCATCGATAAGCAAAATTATTGTTAGAACAGCTGCTTAGTAGGGACCAAACGGTTACATAAGCAAAATGAATCCAATTAAAAGTCCATTTTTCTCACAACCACAGTCTTCTGAATCACTCATTGTTCAAGCTGAAGTTTTCCATGCCTAAAGAGAGAGGTTTTCTTATCCTCTTACAGTCAAAGCACAATCCCTGCAACCATTTTTAGGTTATGGGAGAGTGATTCTAACCAAATTTTTTCCAGAAGAACTACAATAAAAGCAGATGAAATTTGAAACTTGACCGTAACTGAGTAATCAATGAAAATTAGTGCTCTTGCATGCTTTGAAAGTAATTTGCTTTAATTTAGCAAAGTTGTGGCTTTTCACAAACAGCATGCTGTGTACTCATGGCTGAGATGTTGTCTACAGGTGGACGTAGTGCAGGGGTCAACAAGCACATGCACTGATTCCAAAAAGATCTCTGTGTTGCTGCAGATCCTGCCATTCACTGAAGTCACCCTGTAGAAGAAATAATTCTCTTTTATGGGTATGGAGATCTGAGCTAACCCAGCCCATTAATTTCTTGCAGCCTCCATCAAGTGTGAGGGCCCTGTGCTCAGAATGCAAGAATAGGATAGCACAGGTGAAAGGGAAGAATCAATAAACCAACCATCTTTTCTAAGAGGTCTACTGAGTTTGAAAAAATCTTCTTCTTACTCTTTTCTCATTGGAAGAAAATCCTTGCAGCAGCTCAGCTTTGCAGAAGGGAGAGTCCTCCCTCAGAAAAACCAGTGGTCCCCAGGCAGTCAGGGATGCCCCTGAGATAAAAATGTTGGTGATTAGGACTCCTTAACATAGGTCTTCCCTCATAACTCTTAGTTCTTGGATGAGTGCTTTTACTCCTTTGCAGCCAGGGAACAGCAGGAGCTCTGGGTGAACAGAGGCAGTTGGAGATTCCTGCTAAATTCTGTGCATTCCCTGAGACACTGATGGTGGTCAGGTCATCTTCTGAGCATGGCTCTTTAGGGAGTCAACAAAGTTAACAGCTGATTGCTCAGGGCTTATCTCCAGAGGCACCTGTTGCCTCAGAAAGGTGTTCACTGACTGAGTAAATAATTCAGGCTAGGCAAGAACCTTGGCAAGGTCAAATGCTTAGAAAATCGATAAGCCAGTGACTAAGCTAGGCTGCTTGACCTCCTACCATGCTTTTGGAGGGAATATTTCTTTTAATGGTGGCCACATCTGATTGTTTTTAAAGCTTCATTGTGCCTGAAACAATATAAGAAATCACATAAGACAACAACCAGCAAAGAAAGAAACAAAAATCAGCCTCAGCTTCACTGAGTGACATTTTCTGAGAGTTCTTCTGAAATATCTCGATATCCCTACACATCACTCATCTGCACACCTTTGTTTACGTGAATAAATGGGTCCCACAGTGTCTGAAAGGTTTCAATTCTGGCATTAATCTTCAAAGAAATTCTTACTAAGCAATTTCCTCTATGTCAATTTTTATCTCTTTAAAATAAGATTCCTCCTCTGGGAATTGTTTCCTTGGACAACTAGTTACAAGAGAAGCTCTTTCTTGACAGAACTTATAAATGCAAGGATAAAGAAAATAACACCATTCTGACTCATCTGAAAATTACTGTTGTGTCTTTTACCTGTTTTTAAAGTCTTTAAAGCATTTGGATGATACATGACAGATAAATACCTTGAATTTATGCCCCACTGGGAAATGCCATTATTCACCAGGCAATACTGAAACACAAGACTCTAGAAGTTATTGATATGATTTACACCTTTTGTACATTCTTTTTTTTTCCTTCATCAAGAGCTCATCAGTTTAATAGATTTATCTATTTTGTCCTTCATCAAAGCACACAATGCCAAGTCCTGAGCCCTTTGAGAAAATGAAGTGAACGTACAAAGTTAGCCAGTTAAAATCACATAGAAAATTATACAGAAACATGATGCTAGAATCAGTTTTAATAATGAAAACTCTGTCATGTATGACCAGGGAAATGCTAGATATGAAGAAAAGAATTTCTTCAATTCTCTAAAATCTAAGGTTTTCACTGCTTTATTAGTTTCAATCCATTTGCAAAGTTGCAGCTATAACAGAATAAAACCTGCTTCATAAAACCAAAGGGAAACAACCCATTACAATTCCTATTTCTTTAAAAACATAGAATTCTTTTCAGTACTAATTTTAGCAGTATTCAAGGTTGAAGTGTAAAAGATATCTAATACACAATAAGCAACTTATATGTTCTTTTTGAAATATCAAAGATATTTTACTGCTGGGTTAATCAACCTCTAATCACAAGCGAAGGAAGGACTGGAATACTCTGAAGCATCTCTGCATAGGCAAGCAAGAACCAAGTCAGACCCAAGAAAAGAGCTGGTTTTAAAATTCTTTGGCAACAATAAAGGTGTTTCTGATAGAAACCCTAAATTACCTTTTCTTTTATAGGCTCTCAATCCCAATACTTGATTTTAAATTTTTGTCACTTGCCATGGAAAGACTTTGATCGTGTGGTAAATGGTTTTACAGTAAGTGGGCAGGACTGCAAGTAGCAAGATGTAGAACAAGGAACTTATTCTCAAGGGTTTCATTTTGATGGGTTGCCTTTGATCCCACAAAGCCCAGATTACAACTTTAAAGTCCATCCTAGCAGTGGGTGGATCACCTCCGGAACCGACTGGAGAACAAAGCACATTCCAAAGACAGAAATTGCAGGACCTGGCTTAAAACTCTTTAGCTGCAATTCAGGGACTTCACCAAAAAAAGAAACCTGATACTTGTGCCAAGCCATCTAACAACCACAGAATTTGGGAGAGCGTTCAGTTCACTTCTTTTTTTTTTATCTGTCAAGTCTCCAGCTTTCCCCTTTAAGATCACCAGGTTAGTTCTTTAGCAGCCACTGTCAAACAAAGAGTTATTTCTTGAATATTGTATTGACTCGTATTCTCTTTTGCCTATGCCTTGTGCAAATGACAGGAACTATTTAACATTTATGGGAATGCAACAGAGAAAAGAATTTGAAATGCTTCAAAACGGAGGAATTGGAAGACAAAAAAAGTAAGAAAAGCATTCAGAATGTCTACAATAAAAGAAAGAGAAGGAAACAAAAGAAGTCAAAGATTTGTTTTTTCCTCTGGTGAAGGCCAGCCAGGAATTCTTGAAATTCTTCAAGCTACACTGAGCTACATCTCCTAGATCAAAACGTGAAGCTGTACAGGATTTAAACACATGCTTCCATAGATTTTTCAACCACCAGCAATTTTTGCTCTGATAGGAAGACTATCTGTTATCTTATAGGGTCTCTATATCTTTTACAGCATATTCAATAAAGTTGTTTCTGACTCTTAAATTTGGTTGCTGAGTAGTGAGTTTTGTGAAAGTCATAAAGTGTTAGCTTTAATGCAGAAGGAGGCCTACAATTTTTCACACTGTGAGCACTCTTCCACATATCTAAGAGATCTGTCCTGGGTGACAATTCCCACTGAAGCCCTGGGGGAGAATTGGATTCAAATGAATCATTCCCAAATGGCTAAGTTACAGTCTTATACTTACAGGTACTGAAAAGAGGGAGACCTTGTGGCTGATGTCAAGAAGAAAAAAAGACATTAGAGAGAAGGAAAGGAGTGGAACTTCTCTCTTCTGTGTCGCCTGACAGAAACAGGCTCCTGGCTTGAAGTCCATTTGAGGAAGGACATTGTTTGTACTGTGTTTGAATTGAACACTCTGACCAGGAGGAACATCCATAGGAAAAAAGAATTAATTAAACCACCAGCAATCAATTTAAAACAACAACAAAGCCTTTGGGGAAGTTCCTGGGGAGGAGGTACTACTGTTGAACTTGGGGCATTTCCTCCAAGATTTCCACAGAAAATGATAAAATTTTAGGCTGTAATACATAAAACCCAGTGATCGATTCAGCCTTTGAGCTACAGATGACACTTCGCAGAGTATCAGCAGATAAGAACTTGGGATCCAGCTGTGGTAGCTTCATTTGCACAGAGGACTCAGACCCCAGTCCTGTGAGCAGGGTTTTCAGAATGACACTTTCCCCAAGTTGGCTCCTTTCCCCCCAAAATAAACACTGAATCTCACCCTGCTCAGAATGAAAAACTACTGATAAGCCTAATGACCCTCCTAGGCTGCAAACAAAATATTTAGTTTAGTTAAAAAAACCAGGAAGCTCTTTCTACCTGTCTATGGTTTAAAAAAAATTTGTCTGTCACTGATCATGAGATGTTCTGCTTTAACAAGTGCCAAAAGTTCTGAAGATTATTTTTAGAGGTTTCTAAATGCATTATTTATAAGTTCCCTTACTCTCACAGAATACTTTATAGCTGGAATTGTAGTATTAATGGAGCTTGGCTTTACAGGCAGAAACAGAAATAGAAACAATAAAACTTTAAAACTTACTAAAATATTTTATGAATAAGCTGCTGTAAAATATCAGGCATCTACAGAGCATGCTGTGGTGTGAAATGCTCTGAAGGCCTTATTGTGGCTACTTGGAGATGACCTATATAACTCACTCACAGCATCTTCTCTCAAAAATACTGAATCTTTCCAAATGCACACTGTGAAATTTTCTTAGACCACATTCCAAAAATATTATAATATCTATCCCAAACACATATCTTCTGTACTTTCACATCTCTAAAATGGAGTGAGACAATTCAGTAATGCAACATTTAATAGCAAAATATGCTTTCAGCAATCTGACTGCAGCTCTCCAGTTTGAGTTCAATTCCCAAAATAATTTTTGGCAGCAAGAGGTACTGGGGGGCGGGGAGAAAGGCAAGGAAACAGAAGAAAAAGAGGTAGATTTGCGAAACTGGAAGCTTAAGTAAAATGTCCCCGTCTTTGAATTTTCATGCATTATTTATTAAATATGAACACCTCCATTACATTTCAAAATACCTTGATGAGAATTCAAACAAAATATTTTTAAATATTTGAATCTATGGGCAAATTTTGAAGAAACTCTTTTGGTCCCAAACTCTCATCAAGAAATAGCAGTTCTAGATAGCCTAATGGATAAAACAGAGCTCTGTGAGTTATGGTACCTTGAAGAGTACTGAAGCCCATGCCAATACACACACTCCTGGACTCCACCATCACATTCTCTTTTGTACTTGCATTCATGTTTTATGCAGCCTTTTCAAATGACAGTATTTTCTCTCTCTGCACAAATAAAGGTAAATTCTTTCTTCAAATACAAGTATGTGTGAAGCACTGTTAATTCAGAAGTGTTCAATACTTCTTTCTGGTTTGTTCTTCTGAAGAGACATGAAGAAGCTCCAACATTCTTTACCAATAATAAGCATTGTCCACTCCATTAGTAAGTGAAGGAATGGTGATGTTACAAAGGTCAGAGAACACATAACAGGATGAATATGGTCAAGTCAAAAGCTGAAGTATTTGCATACAACAATCAAAAAAAAATTGGCTGCAAATACTTCAGATCTGCAAATGTTAATCTGCAATTAATTTTGCTATTTAAGAACACTGGAATAAAAACTGAATGAAATGTATTTCAAGGTGCTGAACATGTAGATTCTGGTGATAGCCACAAAAATGCTCAAGGACTAGAGAAAATGACGTATGGTGTGACAGTAGAAAAGGTTAAAGAGATTAAAATAGATACGGTTACAATGAGCAATTATATCAGGTGCTCCTTAACCCAAAGCAGAAAAAGGTATTATAAGATCCAATAACTGGTTTCGGATAAAGTTTGGACAATTCACATATGAAATTAATCCAAATTCCCTTTTTTAAACTGACCAAGCTCTGTTTCAATTAGGCTTGTTTCTGCAACTTGCTCTATTGGAAAATTTTAAGTAGTCCAGAAAAATCTGTCTGTCTCTACCAATGACCTCGCTCCAACTCTATTTTTCCCTGCCAATATAGTCTGCAATAAATGTATCATGTTGCAGTTCTAGAATTAACTCTTACTTGGCACTGTGTCAAATGCCTTTCTGAAACACAAATACATGAATTCCACTGAATTTATGCATTGAGCTGTCTTCTCAAAAACTCAAGTGTTTGGGCACATGACCTACCCTGAAACTCATGCACAATGCTATTTCATCTGTGTGTCCTGATTTTTCTCCAAAGCTGATCCCATTCCAGTGGAGGGAACTGTTAGAGGCTGGGTGAATCCTTTTATTTTCGCCTTCTTTGCTAGCGGGGTCCATCATGACTTCCAGTTGCACACTTTAATCCTTTCCTTCATTAAAAGCCACACTGTGTCATGCCATACCATACCATGCTGTTGGGTAAGTTAACTCCACACCCACATACTCTTTCTCAGTCTTAGGACAAGGACTATTATTTTCCCTCTGTTTGAGCACATGATCTTCACCTTAGGCATAGTCCCTTTCTCTTCCCTGCCCTTACTATTACCTTTGTCCTGTCATTAATCCCATGATCATCATTATCAGCAGCTTTACTGCAAATTAAGGTTAAAAATGCCTTCACATTAGCAAGAATAGATTATTTTTAGCCTCTACCTCAATTTTCAGGGTTCCAACTTCTTTCTTTTTATGAGCAAAGAGCCTTCGGCAGTTTGCAGTAATGTTCTTAAGCGTATTCACTGACTTTTTGCAATCCTCACACTTTGTCCCCTTTTAAACATAAGCACTTCTTACTAGACAGTCCATACCCTGTGGGGTTCTTTTGCCCTGAATAATCTTTGCTATCCAGACAGTTCCAGCTAAATGTTCACATCTTTGACTTGATAGAATTCTAAACCTCTTCAGCATTCAGACTGCTGTGTCCCAATGCCTTTGCCTCTATATTTATGAAAGTTTGTTCTTTGAAGTCAGTAATCCTAGAATTTAGATTATATGACACAGTAGGGAATACGATCAAAGCTTTCTTGGGTAGCGTAGCTATGTCAGTGTGATGTTCCACTTGAGCTAGTAAACTTTGAGTCTGTTAGCTGGAGCAAAGAATGGAAGTACAGCTTCAAATCAGCACATTTAGAAGTAGTTTGGTTCTCTTTGCTGGGTAGATAATGTCATGTAGACATAATTATTTGTTACAGATTTCTTCCTTTCTTTGGAACAGGCTTTTTATTTTTAATTTTAACAAAAGTAACTTTTGGTTACAAATACAAGCTTGTTTTCTCCAGCAAAGTTTTCTATAGCATGCTAATTTTTTATGAAAATAAAAATTAATATAGATCACATTTTGTCAATAACTTTGTGAATAAATGTGTTAGTTCTGTATGTCCTAGCATGATTAGCAGTATCTGTTTACCAGCTATATATATAATTACAGAAAACATACCAGCAGTACAGCTACAGAAAATCCTGTGTACATATACACCTGTGCCTAACCCATATATATATATATATATATATATATATAATCATCTATGTATCTATACCTTAGAGGTTACAGCAGGCTCTGTAGCCAACCAAAACCTGCTCTCCCTGGACAGCACATAATTTTTTGAATTGGAATAATTACAGTTGGAACTCATCTCACCTCCTCACCTGATTTTTCTCTTACATGTACTCAGCCAGGCTTGAGAAATCATGTGTGTCCTCCTTGACTTTCTCCACACTGTCTTCCCCTATTCTTTCCCTTCTCTTGGCTGACCAGCAGAACTGAAGGTATTCTCATCATTTAGGAATGGTATTCTCCAATTTAGTGTTCCCACACTGCTGCTCACTCCCCCTCTCCACTCTCACTCCTGTGATGTGTTGGAGAGTAGAATTGGAGGAACTAAAGGCAAAAATCACAGGTTGAGATAAGAACAATTTACTGGGAAGAGCAATAAGAAGAAAATGAATAGTAATAGTAACAATACTAATGACAGAAGGTATAAGACAAGAAACGATTCACACAGGGCAAAAAAACCCACCTGAAAATAGACAATACTGGATGGCTCTCCCTGACTGAAAAGAACCCCTTTTCCCCAGAAGAGAGTCTCCTTTCCCTTCTCCCAGCAATGATATCAGGTGGTACAGAATAACCTCCATACACCAGATGTGGCCCCTCCTGGCTACTGCTAAAGTTAACCTTGTCTTGGCTGGAACCAGGACAATCATCTAGACTGCAAGGTCCTGAAGCCTCAGCTTTTCATCACCATCCTTGACAGACTCCAGCAGACAGTTTCTTTTGTCATGAGACTGCAGGCAAAGAAGTTGTTCCTCAGATTATTTCTCAGTGTCAGGTCTTTAACATGTAATTCTGTCCCTGGCAGGCAGCACAACATTATTTTCTGAAACAGCTGAGCTGTCAAGTATTCCGTTCTTTTTAACAGGGAGTCCTCACTAACAGAGATCTGCTCTATGTCTGCTATGTATCTTTGCTCTTACTTTCAGCTCCAGTTTATCCCATCTTCTCTATCAGAAACCTTCATCTCTCCATTGCTGAGACTCACAACATCTCTGCTTAGGAGAGTCACTCAATAAACAAACGTACACATATTTCGGAAGAATGTGATCAACAGTCACTTGTAACAATTTGCTCAGATTCATAATTAATTTCTCTCTTAGGAAGAATACCCCCAAATCTGTCTTTTTATTATTTATTTTAGGCAGGTTTTTAGTAAATTAAGAACCTCAGTGAATTTGATGGTGTAACAAAGGACTAGCAGGCCTGCCCTCCCCAAAGTACTCCCTCACAGTATTGACTGACACAAGATCTTCCCAAGGTGTCAATGTCTCAAGCACGTGGGCAAACTGGATGCGCCTTTTAATCAGTCTCATGTTTTAAAATTCAGTTATCAAGATGTCATCCTTGCTTCATCATTTCACCTTTACACCAGTTGCAGTAATCAAATTTCCTTGTTGCTTTTTGTCTTTGTGGTATAAATATCAGTACTTAACTCTCTGTAAATCACAGACCTCATTAAACCCCACACAAAAACTATTGGTAAGAGGAGGCTTGTGTTACTAAACCCTCATTCACCTCTATTATAATGATAGAACACACCACATTCTTTTAATAGGAAATAGTCACAGCTTGGCTCCACACCTTAAGTGCTTAGGGATCAGAATGCCCAATTTTCAGTTATTAAAACTAAGTTAAAAGAAGTATATGAGGGATGAAAATGGTGAACACTGAAACATATTTAGCTACATATGGAAAAAATCTGAAGGAAAAATGGTGAGTTCAAACATATCCGTGATCAAGCCTAGAGTTTATGACATTCAGCAACAAAATTAAATATAGTTTATTGCAATTCTACTGCCAGAGAAAAGAGCAGGCTGCTAAAACTTATCCATCTCTACCCAGTGAATATGTGATCAGCCAATGGCACAAGATGCTCCATTAGTGTGACGCAAGACAGAATTCAAAGTTCAAAAGCTATACAACTGTGGATTTCAGCCTAAAACTGAAAAACATGTGCATCTCTCAAAAAAAACCCAACCAAAAACCAGCACCAAAAAATCTCACAAAACCCAAATAAACCCCAAATCCCAACAACCACTCAACAACTCCCAAATCCTTTCTGGTTACCTTAACAGTTACTAGGATAATTTTGAAGACTAATTCTACTCTTAACCTCACTGAGAGAAGTAGAGAAGACAAGTAGAGAAATCCTTGTCTGAAGGTGTAATTATTCTGTGCATTCAGTAAAAGCAGCAGCAAATCAGGCAGCCAGCTGTAGTTTACATAAAAGAGGAATGAGGAAACAGTAAGAGACCTTTCCCTTTTAGACCTTCCCAGACTTCTCTGAAAATTGCTCCAGAATAAGCATATAAAGCAAAGTTTGCATCAATCACCTGGAAGCATAGAGGAACCTCCACTCCAAATCCCAGCCCCCTGCCCCATGCTGGTTCTACTCTTCTCTAGGCTCTTGATTTCTCTTCTCCTAATGCTCCCTCCTGCTGGTTTACAGCCCTGCACACTGAGGAGCCAGCTCTCCACTGCCACCAACTCTTGCGGGAGCATCAGCAACACATATGTTGTCCATTTCTTCCAGGTGCATTTTTTATTCAAGCCCCACTGAAATCAGTGGAAGAAATCTTGGGATGTTGGCTCAGAATCCAGAATTTTAAAAAACATTGACATTAAATGAACCCTACAGCTTGTTAAAAGAGAAATGCTGGAAACGAGTCTGCACCCAGAAAGATGGGGTTTGAGACAGAACTGTCGGAGGTCAACGCAAACAAGTTTGACTTGCTACTCATTGCTTTTGGTTATGGCACCAATAACACCATTTTAGAAACTCTTTTGAATTTCCCATTTGAAATTTTCCAACAAAATGGTGGATGCAAATACAGGCAACAGCAAAGTAATCCCCCAGGCTGAGCTACTGAGTAGGCAGCATCTAGCCACAACCATTCTGAAATGTCACTTCTATTCAACAGCCACCGGTAGCCGAACAGCTCTCACAATCCACAGCTTAACTTCCATTTTCTGGGTTTTCTGAGTGCTTTTCATAGGCAATTAACATGCAGTTTTAGGGAAGGTGACCAGTCTTATGTAAATACTAGATTTCAAAAAGAGTTTCAAACATAAGGTTGTTTTTAACAGGATAAGGTTACACACATATGACTGACAGTTTTCAGTGCAGTTTGCAGGGCAGAAATACCTTGTTTTAAACATGATAACAAGAACACTGAGTTTTCTAATTTTCATGACATTTTCATTTGAGGTTCTGAAAATCATGATAGATTCCTTCAGTCCTTTAGTATGACATCTGTATTTTCAGGCATATGGTTTGGCTTCTAATGCTCCATCCAGTACAGGACTTAATTGGGTCAGTCATTTATATATATAAATCATTATATAGCAACAAGGCAGCAATTGTGATTTTTGTGACTATCATCAGCTAAAGGATTTGGTATTTTCTTTGTTGCTCAAGCAACTCATACGTGTCAAGAAACAGAATCATTTTGCAATTCTAGCCTACCCTGCTGCCTCTTGGTATTCCTTACAGATGCTCTTCTATTATTTTTTACACGTTTTAGAAGAAAAGTATCTGATATTTTATGAGGAATAGCCCTAGCAGCAATGTAAAGTCTTAACCAGAAAGTTTTAGGTCTTCATTTTTTCCCTTCTATAAAGCCCCTTCTCTTTTGCTTAGACAGCCACATTTTTCCCAATGCTTTTTAAATGTTGTATTTATTTATGGAGGAATTTTCAAAGCCACCAAGAGCATTTTGACGTCAGACTGCAGCTTTTTGAATGAGTTCTGAACATTCAATTCCATGCACAGACTGAATATACATTAGGCTTTCCATACGTGCTAGCAAACAGCTAACAGAGCTAGCAACTATGAGGCACCCAAAACTATAGTCAATTTGATTCTGCAACACTTTAGTTATTGCAACCAGATCATCTACAGGCAGCTAAGCCACATATTGCCATGGTGAGTTTGTTCTGTTGTGACAGACATTAAGAGCAAGAAGCTGTAAAGCCATTTCACTTGCCAAGCAAGCCAAATCCTAAATATAAACCTCCCACCACAGTATATTCAATTACAAAGTTGCAACTGCCTCCTATTCCAATTAGTGTTTTTACAGGATTTTAGGGAACGCCCCCTTCCATCTGCTGCCAACCAGTGCAATTCCCTTCCTGCAAAGGATTCAATTCCTCTGTGTTCTTCATCCCCAGAGGACTGGTTTTCAAGGAGCAATGAAGGCAGCACCACTGGGAGGAGGTCTACTCCCAATGGCCTCACAGATGCATGCCTATGGCAGCCAACTGGATTGCCAACTGGTCTTTGAGCTGGAGAAGTATAAAGCCATATGGGCACAATTGTCAGTCTAGCCGATGTTCTAGTAACACTTTTTTTTTTTTGTCAGGGCAGCATGTTTGCAGTTTATAGGTCTCCCAAAGAGCACAGTTAAATATAGTTTTCAGGAAGCTACATGTCAGTTACAGAAAAAAAAGTGACATATAGCACAGAGGATGGATGGCAATCAAATGTAAATGGTATTAGGAATTGTCAATGCAATAGACTTAGCAACAAGCGTTCATTTTTACAACAACTATTTTTACCTGAAACTGCTTTAGGAATACTATTTGTCTTCAGCTGAAGATAAAACACAAACTAAATATGGACTTGTGTAGGTAACTAGTGGGTTTAGTATCATTTTAGAAAACATGCATAGAATTTTATAATCTGTAAATGATGGGGTCCCCGAAAATACGAAGGTTTTTTCCCTTTGCACAGAAATCTGCTTGAACATAAATATAACAATTACTACCGGTAGATGGAATTTTTATATCCATTTGGTAGTGATTTACACCAGTGTTTTCAAGGCTGCCAACAAGCAAATCCAGAAGGCAGGCAGCCAAAATTCCAGAAGAGACAACTGTCTTTTATTTTATAGCTTATGCTTTTTGAGCTTAATATGATTTTCCACTAACAAGTCCTGTACCTTCTCCAAAGTGCTAAAACTGGTGTGTAGAATTGCAAAGTAACACAGCCTCTTCAAGGCAAGCTAATATTAAAGTCATGGTAAATTATAGAAGTTATACTGTTTACTTAGGGGAAAAAACAGTAAGGTTAAAAAAACTGTACATGATTTATTGCAGAGATTGGTTTCAATGGTTACATTTTTGAGCTTGACTATATATGACACAACAATAAATGAGCTAAGTGTTGTTTCCCATTTGATTAAAAAAAAAATCGATAAATACATAAGAGACAAGGGAAAGATTGCTATAACACTTAATGGGAGCACAAAGTATGTATGGTTATATCATGTGCTTGATAAATAGGATGCAAATCACATCTAATGTTCTTAGAAAGGCATTGAAAACAAGCTGAATTTGAAGGAGCAAAAAATACAAAAGAGTTTTCTTGTTTTCCAAGAACTCTAGGAGGTGGGTACCCATTAGCACAGTGAGGTCCGAATATTGTCCTAATTATGATTACTGATGCTTTTGAATGATTTCTAATGCTAATAGCATTAGAACATTTGCAAGAGCCATATTAGCAAAGAAGAAACTACTCATCCATTAGCCTAGATTCTATAAACAAAATTAAGGCCTAGTTACCTGCTACATATCTATCAATGTGAAGGATGAAAGAGTCTGTGTAAAGCATTCAATCTTCCACTGATCTCATGTTGGAAAGGTGACCTATCTAAGGATGGCATGTGCTCGTTGCTCACCAGAGCAATAGCTGCCACTTGTCCATGACCATCTGAAACTAAAATCAAATTAGCAAAGTTGTTGACTTCTTAGAAAAGGTAAGCCTGGGTGCCTCCTGATAACTGCAAGTAGTTAACACCTTCCACTGTATTAGAAATTACTTTATAACTTAAGGCATATAAGTCAAAACCAAAAAGGCTGTATATAACATAATGCTAAGAGGCAGAGAACATTCTTTCTGAAATAATGTCCTTAAACTGAATCTCTGTTTTCAGATATGAACTGGGAATGACTCCGCTTTTTTGCTTTTTTCTGCCTGGCACAGTTCTTTGTCTGACTACAAAATTTACCATCCCATCTTCTTTCTTAGTAAAATTTGTCTGTCCCAATGAATTCCTAAACTATGTCTCATTTCCAACTCCATGGCAGTACAAAGAACAAATGCCACCTTTAAAAGAAGCACTCTTGCATAGCAGTATGGATCCTGTTGCATGTGCAGGGTGTACAGTGTTGGTGTATCCTCAGAAACAAGATCTTATGCAAAGACAGGTTATGAGCCCACAGGCTGCAAATCTTGACATGCATAACTGAGGAAAAGCAGCCACTGCACACGTGATACTGATCCCACAAAACCACTCAGCCTAACCACACTGTGTGCTTTTCCCCCACCTGTTATGACCTGTACAATACATACCTCTGTACACATCCAAATTGTAGCAGATTCCCATGCACCAATTAGACACTTCCCTACGACCCAGTTTTAACACATGTGATGCAAAGGACCTTTAAACATAATTTGAAGAAGAAACAGAGTTACTCTAGATGTATCTTCTGTGTATTTTATTGATCAATATACAAGCATATACAGCATATGTATGTGTCTGGATATACACACATACACAAAATGCCATGTGTATGATACATACAACAAACAAGGCCAGATTATCTGGTCTTGCAGAGACCTTTGGTCCAGCACAGAACCAACGACCTGGGTGAAGCATACAAGACCTCCAGGACTGTAACACTGTCTGTTCTTACAGCTGCATGAGCACCAGGGCAACCTCTGTAATCCAACAAAAAGACAATAGATATCTAGTTGAGATCTAGTGATAGAGAAGATGGTTGCTTATGTCTCACTGCTGGTTATTCTGTTTTCCAAAGGTGATGCATTATTCAGATTATTGTGACCTGCTGGATTTAAACCAAAAGATAAACAAAATGTGCACAGAAACAGCTGAGTGGGTTCCACAGCAGGAAGATAGCTAAAAAAGCCCACTGCAGAGCCATTGCAGATGATGAAACCACACCAAGTCCAACAGATTCTTGGGACCCAGAGGCTGAGATGTGGGAAAGCTGGGTAAACAGTAGAGAAAGAGCTCAGAAGGAATCCTTGTTTTATCCTTTACTCACCCCCAAACCTGCTGTACTTACTCCAGTACCCTCCACTCATACTACCACAGAAGCAGTCACAACCCACCAGTATGTTAATGAATGTTTTCCATAATAAACAATTACTTCCATTTATTTGCTATCAATATATTTTATAAGAAAAATGGTAAAATTGGTCAAATTGGTTATCAGGCACTTGGCTGTGTGTTTTACATAGGAAACCACAATTGTGAGCTGGAAGAGAAGCCTCATGCTCTCACAGTGGTTTCTGGGAAGATGAAGAGGTATAGTTACCAAGTTTGTGACTATTTCATATTTCAACTTTTTAGACTCATGAGAACAGAAAGAATACTGGTGATACAGCTCTGACAGGCATATTTTGCTGTTAAAAATGATAAAACACATTTTAAGCCATATTTTTACCATAAAATACTGTCAGTTAATAACCTAGACCTGAATTTCTTCCTCTGTTGCAAGTTTGTAGCTTGGATCATCAATAAGACACATTCCTACCATTTCCCCATCAGACACTACAGGAGAAGCAGAAGGTGCCTGCATAGTAAGGAAAGAGAGAGTAGGAGAAAATCTGAGGGTCATAGTTGGTGGAGGATATCCATGATTATGGATAAGGGGAGGATAAGGGTATTTATTAATAGCTTGCCCTGGTGTTATAATTGGCATTCTTGGTGGCACTGTCCTTATGCCAGGCTGTGCTACTGATGTTATCAAGGGAGGAGGGAAAACAAGAGATTTCTTATCCTTTGAGAAGTTGTGAATGTGAAAATTTTCATCTTTCAGTTCTGCAATATCATTAAACACTGAGGCAAGAGGTTGAAATCTGGGTTCGCAGCTGAGCACATAATCCCAGTTATAACTACCTCCAAGATCCTCATCAGAGGTGCCAACAGTTGCAAGCAACTCATACTCAGAGTCTTGCCTATCTGACATCAGGACATATTCTCTTGTGAGGTCTGTCGTTATGCCTTTCTCTTTTATTCCAATTTTTGCAACTGTTTGAGACGAAATTTTGTGTGCATAGGCTGCGTCACAGGCTTCTTCTCCGCTTTCTACTTTAATGGTCTGCATGTTCTCCATGCTTTGCATGGCAGCCGTGACATCCGTTTCCCCAGACTGACAGGAGAACTGATCAGACTCTCTTGGGATCCCCGAATCTGGCATCTGTGAGCCATGCTCACTCAGTGCTGAGCTAGTGCTTTTTCTGCAAGGATACTCATAGATCCTTTTGATTTCCTCATCCTCTGCAGTCTCTCCTTCAGCAGAACCATGGCCACTGGAGTCTGAATGCCTACAGGAGACATCATCATCCTTCCCCTCTCCGATTCCTGCTAGGCTCAGCCATTTTGCTATAGCACCCATGGGAAGCATACTGCTCTCAGTACTTTGGATTTTCTGGCAGTCCTCGTCTTCTCTTACTGAATTCATATCAGCAGCTGAGGAGGACACTGCTGCTTTTTTCACACAAGCATTCACCAAATTTTTCTGTTTAAGTCTCAGGGTAAGTGTGATAAGACTGACAGCAAGCAGCAGGAACACCATCAGTGAGGTGGAAACACTCACTGTCAGGCTGTGGGCTGATAATGCGGGATCACTCTCAGGAGAAATGGAAACATTTACAAAAATGGTGCATACTGTGAACCTTGACTCAGTTTTGGGGCTATGAGCTCTTACCACCAATTCCAGAGTATCATCATTCCTTTTGATGCCATTTTTCTTTCTGTGAACAGTCTGAGTCAAATAAATACTACCAGTGGTTCGATTCACAGAAAAGAATGGAGAAGGTTTGAGAAGGGAGTAATGAACAACTCCATCCAGTCCACCATCACTGTCAGATGCTGTTACTCTGCCAATCAACTGGCCTGCTTCGTTCTTCTCAGGGAGATTAAAGAAATAATGTTCTTGTGTAAACATTGGGTCAAATTCATCTCTCCCCTCAACATCTACATGCACTGTAGTGGTAGCCAGTGAGTCACCTTTGTCTTTTGCTTGGATTATGAGACAGTACCTATTTTGACTTTCATAGTCAAACACTTGCTTTGTGTGAATATCTCCTGTTAAAGGATCAATGAAGAACATGTCATGGTCTCTAGGAGCTTCATGATGGGCCAAACATGAAGACTGAATGGAGTAGGTAAGGTGTCCATAGGAGCCTTTGTCAAAATCCAATGCACAAACACCACACACAAAAGAAAAGGTAGGCAGATTTTCACTGACAATGCAGCTCAGACTGGGAAACAAAAAAAGTGGGGCATAATCATTGTCATCTAGGATGCTAACAAGAACAACAGCAAAATCCATATTTTTTATATCAGTTCCTCCATCCGTGGCTTGGATAACCAAAGTGAATTTCATGGTATCCTCATAATCCAGCGCTTTTGTCAAATTTACAGATCCTGTTCTACCATCCAAACAAAAATGCCCTCTGTCATTCCCAGAGATGATAGCATAAGTGATCTCTGCATTAGTGCCGGCATCACAGTCTTTTGCTGAAACCTCAGTGATGTGACTGCCTATAGGAATGCTTTCTTTGACATGAACATGGTACTCTGGGCTGCCAAATACTGGGGGATTATCATTAACATCCAGCACAGTTATTAGTACCGTAGCAGTTGAATTCAAGGAGGGCGTTCCACGATCAGAGGCAAGGAGGACCAACTGGTGAGAAGAAGCCGTTTCCCTGTCAAGAGCACTGCTCAAAACAAGACTGCCAACAAGTTTGTAGGCTGTTTCCGACCCCATAACACTTGTTTCTACAGAGAATAAATTCTCAGCATTGCCAGCAATAATGGAGTATTCAACATACGTGTTTCCACGTGCCCAGTCATAGTCGACGGTTGAGAACAGGAGGATACTTTCTCCAACTGAGGTATCCTCGCTCACACTGAGATTGTACAGAACCTTTGTGAAGTGAGGTGCATAATTATTTACATCTTCTATGTGCACCTCTATGGAGGTAACTGCACTCAGAGGGGGACTGCCACCATCTGTGGCTTCTATCAGGAGATGAATGATGGAAATATTTTTCAGCTGCGTAAGCGGTTCCGTGGCAAACACTGTACCTGAAAATAAAACAGAATTAACAAAAGCCCACACTTCCCAGGCAAGTAAATGTGGTTCCAAAAGCTGATTCTAAACAGCCATATTTGAAAATGACTCAGCTGTAATGGCTGTACAGAACGAAATAACTCTCTTGCATCTGGAGAGTAGTGGGTCAATGTCTGCATGGACACTAGTGACAAATGGTGTCCCTTGGGGTCTGTACTGGGACCAGTACTGTTTAATACCTTCATCAATGACACAGTGGGATAGAGTGCAAGTTTGCAGATGACACCGAGCTCAATGCTGCAGTTGACATGTCTGAGGGATGGGATGCCATCCAGGAGGACTAGGACAAGCTCAAGAGGAGGGCCCATGAGAACTTCATTAAGTTTAACAAAGCTGAGTGCAAGGTCCTGCACATGAGTCAGAAAAACCTTTTATATCAATGTAGACCGGGGGAGGAAGGAATTGAGAGCAGCCCTGTGTAAAAGGACTTGGGATGCCAGAATATGAAAAACTGGACATGACCCATCAATGCGCACTTGCAGCCCAGAAAGACAATTGTATCCTGGGCTGCACCAAAAACAGTGTGGGCAGCAGGGAGAGGGTCGTGATTCACTCCCTCTGCTCTTGTTAGAGCCCACCTGGAGGGCTGCATCCAGCTCTGGAGTTCTCAGCAAAGAAAACACATGGACCTGTTGGAGCGAATCCAGAGGAGGGCCATAAAAATGATCAGAGGGCTTGAGCCCCTCTCCCGTGAGAAAAGGCTGAGATAATTCAGCTCAGAGAAGGCTCCAGAGAGCTCTTACTGTATCTCTAAAGGGGGTTTATAAGGATGGGGACAGATATTTTAGTAAGGCCTTTTGTGCTAGGACAAGGGGTAATGATATTCAACCAAAAGAGGGTAAATTCAGAGTAGATATGAGAATTTTTTTTTTTTTTTTTCAATGAGGGTGGTGAAACACTGGAACACATTGCCCAGAAAGGTGGTGGATGCCCCATCCCCAGAAACATAGAAACATTCAAGGTCGGATTGGACAGGACACTGAGCAACCTGACTTATTTGAAGATGTATCTGCTCATTGCAGGGGGTTGGACCAGATGACCATTAAAGATCACGTCCAAACTATTCCATTATTCTAAGAGATCATAGCTAATGCTGTGAAGGAAAGACCTCCCCTCTGTGGTGCAGTGTCAAATACACATACTGCATTTAGACCAGAAAAGGTATGCACAGCTCAGAGACAAACTGAGAAGTCCAGTCTTTGATACAATCGGTTCCCCACTGATAACGGCAGATTTAGCAAAAACACATGATGGAATTTGGCCACCACAAATTTCTAGAACTGAAGTAATTATTGGCAACAAGTGAGAAAGCAACAGAACTCTTCGATTAATACTCAAAAAGCTGAAATAATAAACCATGCTTACAGACTCACCATTCTTGTGATCAATGGAAAATCCCTCAGAGGAAGAGAGGATTTTGTAGGAAATCATTCCATTACATTCAGAATCCCTATCCATGGCAGAGAGTGACAGAACAGGGGCATCCATAGAAATGAATTCAGGCAAGTTCACCTGACATAAACAGCAAAAATAGAGCTTAATAAAAGATTTTAGACATTAAAGAATACATTTGCCTTTATTTAATCTTATTAGAAAAATTCACACAGTTCCCAGCTCTGGAAAAAGATTTACCTACCCATTTTCTTCTGGGACAAAACCAGAAAGAGTTGAGATATTGAAAACTATGCCTTCAATATGGCCAAAATTCACAGTAAGCTTTAAACAGTAGTAAAATCCATCTAGTTCATTATGACAGTAACTTCAGAGAATAAATGAATCACTTTTTTCAAGAGTAGACTTATGGACTGCAACTAAAGGCTTTTCCCCTTACTTTCAAAAACCCCTTAATTTCCATACATGGAATACAGTCTGCAATTTCTGTCTGTAGTGTAAGACTGACCTCTAAAAAAGCCAACATATGCACACTGAAAATTCCAACACTAGGGCATTTAATCACCACTGCATTATTCCTACAATTTAGCTTTTCAAAATACTCCATTTTTTTTCTCTAGGAAACCAGGAAAGTCCATTCCATTTTTAAGAATTTTCATTGTTTCAAGTCCAGATACAGCACTTTGGTGACCAAAATTTCCTTCCACCTTATAAATCCAACTTCAAATGAACAGTATGATATAGCAGTCACCTCTATCATAACTTGAAGTGTTAGTTTAAATAATTTAAACAGAGAGATTATATGTATATAATAACCACATACATATATTAAACTATGTACCAGGAGCATAAATATGAAAACAATTGGAGGGACAATAAAAGGGTAAAAATACAGGATGATGGATAGGGAGTTATACATATCATCAAGCAAAAAGAAGCAGTGTATTTTACTTGCCAAGCAACACATCAAAACATCAGGATTGTGGAAAGAAAAGCTCAGCTGTCTACATTAAAATAGCAAATAAAGCTATGCTGTTTTGTATCAATTAATAATGCTCCCTATAATGTCTACTCCAACCTACAAAAAAATTCCTAGCATTTGCACAAGCAAATACTTGCCTAAACTACTCTTCAAAATCAGACACATATGAGGGCTGAGGAAAACTAAGGTCTAAAAATCACTTGAGTATGAAGAGTGCATTTTTTTCCAGAATATAGAGTTAAGATTTGAAGTGGGAAATCTACACAAATTCTGTCAACTCTGGCACCCAAAAGTTTCACAGGTGCCTACAGTTTGTCCCAGAGACATCTAAGTGACTGTACTTTTGTGTCTGCACATGCTCAGAGGTTGAAAATTCTTTACTAAGCCAAATGTTTAGACTTCTTTCTTTACTAAAACTGTCTGAGACTTATAAATGAAGCATTATTAAATCCAAGTCTTCTGTGGTGCCTCATATTTTTGGCTCTGGGGACATCTACCACACACAAAAAGCACCAAGTCAAACAGCTCAGTTCACAGGATTGCTGAATGGCTGGGGCTGCTGGGCACCTCCAAGGAGGTCACCTTGTGCAATCCTTGGTCGGAGTAGGGTCACCTAAAACAGGGTGCCCATGCCTGCATACTGCTGAGTTTTGAATATCTCCAGAGACATAGATTCCAAAACCTCTCTGGACAACCTGTGCCAATACTTAGTCAATGTTAAGAGGTTTTTTTAAAAAAGAAAGTGTTTCCTGATGTTTAAATAGAATTTCTTGCATGCTCAGTTGTGCCCACTGCCTCCTGTACTGTCACAGAGAAGACTTTGGTTTGCCCATCTTTACTTGCCCCATTAGTATTTACACACAGAGGAGACAGAAACCACAAACATTGAAATGGAATAGTTTCCTCAGTCCTTTCAGCAGAATTCTTAGGAAGGGGCTCTGGTTTCCTAGAAGAGGTTTTGCTCTGTTTCTGCACAATAATAGTTCGCAGAGACCTTTCTTTCTCAGTGCTCAAGAAAAATATAAATGAGCACTCCTACTATTTGTCATCATATATGGAAAGATACCACATGCTGACTGTCCATTTGCCTTGTTCCCACCTGATAAAAATCTTGAGTAAACACCGGAGGATTATCATTGATGTCCAAGACAAGGATGGTGAGTTCTGCTTCTGTTTGATGCACAGAGTCTGAAACTATGATATGCAGCGTATATACAGCAGTTTCTTCAAAATCTAATGGTTCTACCACTATGATTACACCACTGTGTTGATCGATGGCAAATTTCATTCCAGAACTATTATCATAAATAAAACCAAACTGAAGTGCTGGTCTAGAGTCTGCATCACTTGCTGACACTCGAGTCACTATAAAACCAGGTAAGGCATCTGAAACAATAATTTTGAGAAAAGTCAGTTAAAAGATAATGTTACAATTTCTAAAGATTTCCCCTATTTTGTAATATTGGAACTTGGATATTTGCAATCTTTCTATATAGCTTTTGATGTGTTTAAATTTTGTGCTTCACAATAATCACAATATCCAGAAAAGCTATGGGAAAAGTAGTGGATTTCTTCAAAGGTATGTGCTGTATCCCAATTTTAATTTGGGTTTTCTTTTGACTTTCCCAGATCCAGTGTAGTCATAACAGTTTCTTCACCAGCAACAGGAACCTAAGTGTTTTTCCACAAGCATTTAGGTGATGTGAATTTACTGAACAATGTCACAAGAATATTTAACTGAGGCAGAGACCTCTGATCTGGGCAGAATCAGCAAATGCACTTCTGAAGCTTTTCCAAAGGAGGAGAAGGCCACTAGAGAGAAACAAGGCCTTCAGAGAGACCTACATGGCACAAAAGTATTAAGAGATCAAGGTATAATCCTATGAGATTGAGAAACTGAATCCAGACAACTTTTGTCATGGGCCAAACTGACAGTACCAGAGACTGCAGACTGACCTTTTAGTGATCATTTCACAAAGCCTGGAACTAACGGGAGCTAAACCATTTCTCAGTTGCATGCCTGGGGCATGAAGCGTCAACAATGCTGTGCCATTTCTCAAAGTAAGTGTTCTTAAATGGAATACAAAAAACTAATTCAGTAACCAGTAGTTTACAGCTGCTGTGCATCTATGAGTTCTGTACTAGTCATTACCAGTGGGAGGGAAATTTAGGAAAGACTAAAACATATATGAAAAGACAGTCTTGATACAGTCTGTTAACAGGAGTACTGGTGTCTATAAATTTTCTGCTGTATATCTTAATGCATTGACATGATGCCTGCATTTGAAAATTACAAGTTTAGGACTCAAGGTGTGCAGATGTTGAGCTAATGTCAAACAACACACAAGATGTATGCTGGGATGAGAACTCAGGAGGTCCTGGACCCTTCTCTTCATGATCATCAACTAGATCAAGCTATAGAGCATTTTAACACTTCATTCCAATTCATAGAAAGTATTTCTTTCATCACAATGAAGTTCAAAATGTCTCATTTCAACTATGCTGGTTTTAACACCAAACATTTTTACTGGAGAAGAGCAGAAATTGAAGACATATGAACGAGACGATACTGGAGTCCAAAATGAACATATTAAAGTTGTATTTCTGCAGATTTTTTCCCTCTTTCTGAATTGCCTATAGTTTTGTTCCAAACTATTCTTAAACACAATGTCTGAAGATTAAAAATAATGCCTCTGAAAATAAAAGCAGATCACAATTTGCTTTGATATTTCAGCTTTAATAATATCCACTATAATTTTTATTACAGTTGTTTGATTACACAAATCACCAAAAGCACTATCATCATCTGACAATTCCTAGCCTTAACAAAGCTTTCACACTTACTTTCTGGGACCTCCACTTCACCCAGTGGTTGGACAACTGGAGCATTGTCATTAACATCTAACACTTGTATCCTCACAATACTTGTAGCAGAGAGTCTGGGGTTTCCTTTATCGGCAGCTTGTACAACCAACCTACAATTAAAGGAAGCACTAATTGTCACTTCTGATCAGAGATCACTGGATTATCCACCACCATTACAAGCAGGAGAAGTTTCAAACCCCAAATGATTAGCCATTACTCTTCCTATTTGCAACTCTTAAATTCTGTCTTTTTTTCTGTAAGGTTGATTGTCCACACTTTTATTTTTTGATTTTGCAGGAAAAAAAGTTCAGGAGATTCTACATGGCAAAAAAAATGGTACATTCATACAAAGAAAAGGGAAGTGCTCCTCTGTATTCATTTCACCCATTTTCATACCAAATATAAGTGGTTAAACAATTCTTTCAGATAAGACACAGTTCTCCCATTTGTAATTCAGAGCAGGAATTAAAACCTAAGTACTAAATTATCATTTGGAGGAACCTGACTCTCTTCACTGTTTATAAAGGGACAAAAGGGATGTGATAATGGGAGACTACAAAAACATCCAAAATCGTATTCAGCCAGAACACTTGCAGACACAGAGTAGCCCTACTACTGCATTATAAATGCAAGTGATGAAGTGAAAACCCTGAATACAAGCACCATTTGACAGTGGCAAAGTTCCCACTGGTTTTAGTTTGCCCACACTGATTTTAGTGGGACCAGAATCCTCCTGTCAGATTAGAAGAGTTTTGACTGTACACTTCTATTTCACACCTACATACGGGTGGGTAGTTAATTCTGTACACAACTTTCTGATTTCCACAAACAATGTAGCAAAGAAAATGGCAAGCAGTAACATGATAAACATGGAAAAAAGGAGATTTACTCTTTGTGGAAAGAGGCTTCTGAACTATAAAAAAGCAAGTGTAAGCAAAGATTATTTGGAAGACTTCACCACTTCCCAGTAGGGAAGATTCCAGAAGGGAATTCAAAATTAACTCAACAGGTGTTCTTGAAATTAAAAAGGCAAAAAAAGGAAACATTGAGCTATGCTAAAGGATATACAGGACAAAGCTGAGCATCTCAATTAAATGTTTTATGTACCAACAACTGTTTTCATGTTGCACCATGGTTTTTTGGCCTCCCTGAAGATCTTCTAAACATTTTATTTTTCCCTCTTTCTTCTAAGAAACAGTTAAAAAGTGTCAAATAGATGTCACTTCCCAAATGTTCACATGACAGAATGGAATACCAAGGCTGTAACTCAAGCTGTGGCCTGCAGCATTTCCATTCCTTAACCACACCAGCTCTGCTCTGGGTATCCTTGTGGTTTCTGATCCGACAAAGGACATAACTTGAAATGCAGGCTAGTATTCAATCAGTGACCATGCATAATTCCATATAGAAAGTGAATTTTTTTCTAGAATGAATATTAGTAAGGTATACATATGGAAATATTTTACTAAAAATAATCACTTTCTAAGGTTTCAGGAAAAAAACCCTCTCATAAAAACATCTTAGCCAAGGCATTAAATTTAAGGTTCTGTCAACACTTTCATTATAACTCCTGTTATAAGGGACTTACAACTTCTGGGGATGAAAATGTTCAATTTATATATATAAACAACTCCTAGAAAATTGGAAAGAACCAATGGTAACATTTTGACTTCAAATAGGAAAATAGTTTTGAAAGCTTCTTTTGCTATTCACTTTTCACCTCACAATGTACAGATTAATAATTTGTTTAAGAGAGAAGGAACATGAAGCTACAGATTCTCTGAACAAACTGTCAATCTGAAAGTCTAGAATTTGAACATAAATACTGAAATAAATCAGTTAGAGATATGAGAATCATTATGCTCCCATGGTCAACATTTTATCATCAGTAAACATCCTTCTTTTGAAGGATTTATTCCAGGTGTTCTTTTGAAGTACTAGTTACAAATAAAATGTATTATGCTACTTAAAGTACTGAAAATCAGAACTGATGTTTTCAATTCAGTGAAAAACTGAAAAAAACCCCTCCAAATTAAGTGTCCTATGTATTAAGGTAAAACAAAGTATTTTGAGGACATTATTATCAAATCAGCCTGATACTAAAAAAACCCCACATACTCTGTCAATCTTTTTGGATGTGGTTTTCTACAAGTTTTTCTTATTCATAAGAATTCTTATTGGATGTTCGAAACTTTGAGGTCCCACAGGATAGGAAAACTTGCAAATATTTTAACTGATACCACAACCAGATGAAAAAAAAAAGTAATTTCTACTGACACATACACAGAAATAATACTTTTTGTGGAGATTGCAGTACTTAAATGGGTCTGTTACTGAATCTGCATAGTAATATTTTCTCTTCAAGGCATGATTTGTTTTCTAATTCCAACTATGGCATGACCCATAAAGAAAAATTGTCATGTCCACTTCACCATATTTATTCAGAGTTTCTTGACAACAGGAAAAAATTAATACTTAATGCAAGACACATTCTAGATGGAACAATTTGAAAAGCATCTTTATCACACTATTGAGTATAAAATTTGAACTAGCTACCAATTAAAAATGAGAACATATCCTTATTTCTTGGATTTGATTTGAGTGTTTTCACTGTGGGATTATAGATTTATAAAGAATGTTCCCAGAGCGGGAATGGCTGCAGAGTTATTAATAAACTAAAATCCAGGAGCTGTCATTGTTCCTATCGTGAATAATCACACTTCTATCAATAAGTGTTGTCATTGATTAAACAAGACTATATTTCTATCTCTAAATGTGGTAACTATGCAAGAATCTATAGGACAAATGGGCAGCTTTAGTGCTGTTCTCAGTGCTGTCTGGCTTGCACCCAGCTAATAGATATCAACAGGAAACTGAAATATGTAACATAAATAGTCTCATTAGACTGAACAAAAAGAATACATTTTTATGAGAATCTTACACACAAACCTGTAAGATGAAGTGTGTTCATAATCTAGGCCTGTATTAGTTGCGAGAATTCCTCGCGTTGAATCAATTAGAAATGTTGCATTTTCATTACCAGATAAAATTGAGTATTCAGTTTCTCCATTCAGCCCACTGTCAAGGTCAGTTGCAAATACCTGTTTGTGAGCAAAACCGAGGCTTAATTAAAACCAGCAGAATGTAATTTCAGAAAGAAAACCCTTTTACTATAGCCAGGTATTTCTGGTTGCTTTCCTTTCAACTGCACACATTTAAATAAATCATCATCTTTGTCCCCAGCTTGAGTGTCATGCAAGGTCACAAAATTTGCTCACGAACTGCAATGGGCTGCACATGAATGAGTAATTTGAAATTCAGCTACATAAAACATTAGGGCTGAATGTAACCATTTTACTATTAGGCTGCTGTTAGAATGCTCTCCCTGTTGAGCTCATAAAAATGCACTTACTCAGTGGTACTGGAGTGACCTTTAAAGTATTGCTGCTATACAGACAAAGGATAAAATAATTAAACTATTAAACTTTCAAAGCTTTCATGGGATAGCTCATTAACTATCTTCTTAAAACACCAACCAGAAAATGTAAAAAGGGGCAGAGGCAATCTGTAAAGATTTGCCAACAGAATAAATAACATTCAGCAGCAATGAACAGGTTCTCAAAAACTCCTCTTACTCTTTGAAGAGTTGTCTTTGTATTTTTTTGGTTGCTGAACAAGCATTATAATGAGACCAGGATCCAAAGCACAGCAGAGGCAACCAGTCAGATTGAATAAAGGAAACATAATATAATGTATTCTGTCATAAAATTTTGATTACACATCTGGCTTGACTGCCTTTTGATTTTTCTCCATTCCTGGACATATGTTTCTCTAAATACAATGTCCATCAGTTTCTAATCACTTTGCCCTGGAGGCATTTGTAGCTTTTCATTTATTTATTCTCTAGAGAAGGAATATCTTTAGTACCTAACATGACCCTCACCGTGACCTGACTTGCAATGCAAGAACATATACTGAGGAAATTATGTGCTCTTCTAGTCCAACTGATGTCTTCTTTTGCTCTAGCATGGCCAGCTGGAAACATTTTGGGAGAATAGATCCATTCAGAGGAAGAAGTGTTTGCACATTTAAATTAAGACAAGCTGCTCTTTAGGCATCAGATATTAAATTGAACACTTGGGTTTGACTCTACCAGTCTGATGAGTAGAAAGTATTCTTCTTATTGCTGTAGTTCTTTCAGCAGAGGCATAAATACAAGACCCAGTCTATATTGTAACCAGAACCACATATTTGAATGGTATTTTTCAATTGCTTGAAGGTAAAAACTGAATTTTTTTAAAAAAGAGAATTTAAATTCTAGGCGCAGAATTTTCAAGAAGATACAGAATTCTCTTTCAATTTAACAGACCTGAATGAATGATCTGATCTGAAATGTGGCCTCAAAAAAAAAAATCATTTAATATTTTAGATATCCAAGCAAAGCAGCAGCAACACCAAGAACCCCACTCTCAGTTTTTCAGACAGGGAGGTCCAGAACAGACCTAACCAGATTATAGTGATGATCAGATCAGCCAAACTTCTTTTTAACTACAGCATTGTGCTTGGGAAGATATACTTGCACTTACCTGTATGATGTCTGTTTTAGGACTCTGGCCTTCCCATATTGATGCTTTGTAATAGCTTTGCTCAAATTTAGGTACATTGTCATTCACATCTTGAATCAAAACTGTCACCCCACAGAACGCTGAATTGAAGCTATTTTCAGCCACAACTGTGAGATGTATTTTACACTTAACTTCATAATCAAGGTACTTTGGCTCTTTTACTGTGATTGTGCCTGGTTTATTACAAGGGGAAAAAAAAAATTCTCAAGATGTGACACACTCATTCAGGAAAAACGTGTACAAATGCAGTTATGAAATTCCTAACATATTATGGTCCATTGAACACATGACAGAATTCCAGCAAGCTCTCTATTGTGTCCTTTTTCAATCTACCATCGCCCCAACATGCTAATTACTGAACAAATCTTGGATAGCTAAATTTTCAGCAACCACCACATTGGCAATTTCCTAAAACGAAGCAAATTTACTAGCAGAGGGATAGAGACAAAGTGTCTGCATGAGGTGTCCTCCTTGGCACGGCAGTGAGACAGCCATGTCTGAAGAGACTCTCGTCCCTCATCTGAGAGTGGCTATATCTACCCCTCCATCAAAATCCACATCAGGCAACAGCTGTATCAATTGCTGTATCTGACTGACAGGTGAGACACTGACCCCTTCTGATGCAGTGAGCCCCCTCCCCTGAGCTGTTATTCTACCAAAAATAAATAAGTAATGAGACTTAGTGAGACAGCAAGCACAACTGGACTTCTCCACATGCAAAGTGACATGTCCTTGGAAATCCATAGTCACTGTTTCAATGTTCTGGGAACATACTCATAATTCTCCATTATATCTAAGCATAAGACATACTTAATTTGTATATTAATTTTCATTAGAATTCAAATTCAGTTTTGCATGGACTTTTCAGTAATGATGTCATGAATATTGTTACCCCAAACTTGGGATATCATAAGAACACATCAATTGTGGCACTCCAAGTTAGTACTTTTTATTTTTTATTTTCTAGGATAAGCAAACATTAACTATTGATTATGGACCTGTGTCTTGAACATAAAGATTTCAAAGGTGCTTTATTTTCAGCACAACGCTTAAAAATTATCACATTCTGTTTACAGAGAAAAGAAAGCAGACAGCAGCAGAAGGAATACACTTCCAGATGACAGAGAGCAAACTGAAAGACTCTAGTGTAGAGTGAAACAAACAATCAAGTTTGAGGTACACCACCTAGGAGGAACATGTGAAAGAGCCAGAGTTGCTCATTCTAGAGAAGTGCACACAAAGAAGAAACAGGGTAACAGTTTTCAAATATGTAAATAACAGGGGGGAGGGGAGCTGCCTTTGTCTTATGTCTACTCTTACTAGATTAAGAGGTAGTAAATTTAAAACATTTCAGCAAGCATTCAGATAAATAGGAATAAAAAACTTTCCAACTCCCAAGACTTTTGCAGGCTTTTGAGAGGGTTTGCAGAATCACTGTCCCTGGTGGTTTTTAAGAACAGTACAAATTTCTGTCAGATTTCAGCACAACTGATTCCCCTTCTGCATCAGAGCACAGACTAGTTCATGCCTTTGAGTCACCTCCTACTCTACTTTGTATGATTCTATAGCATAATTAAAAAATTACAGTGGTAGAAAGTCTTCTCCAAAGTGTGGTTAATTAACATCAGTGCTTGAAAAGACAAGGAGAGCAGACCTTTGGCTGTTCAGAACACATATTACAGACAGGACATTGATACAGCTCAAAATATTTCTGCTGTAGAAGCAATGGTAGAGAATTACTAGTATAAAAATTATGCTAATGTAAGAGCTGCTCTTACAAGTCCTTAAAGACTGAACTTCAATTAATGTTTTCTAAAAAACAGAAGAAAGGCTTCAGAGGAAAGGAAACAGAAGAAACCACAATGGATCAAATGTCTCAGAAGACTTGTGACATATTCACTGCTATAGAAATTCTAGTCCTGTTTGTGAAGAGAGTGATTATGAGATTCTTCAAAGCATCATGTAACCATTTTTCAGCCTAGCTTGATTAAAAAAAAGAAAATCCCATTTGATTTTTCTCTCTCTCTTTTTTTTTTTTTTTAAGGTGATATTGGGGAAGATTCACTTCCCGAGCAAAAACTTGTCTGGGTCTAAGATGTTTTTTAAGACTAATCTCTCTAGTTTTATTTCAGTGAAATAAGAAGGACTTGAAAATCAAAAGTATGCAGTCCAAGTGCCCCTTGTGTAAAAAAATTATTCTAATTGTCCATCAGAATCAACATGATAGCTTTACAGTGGTATGCCATTTGATGCCTGGAGACATCAGGATAATCTGGGGTCAAAGTCTTCAGAAACTCAGGGAGAAAGCTCTTTGTTAAGGGTACCAACTGTTTACACTGTTTCTGAGGAAAACTGCTTACACTGTCTATATGCCATCCCAGAAAGAGAGACTACAGCTATTCAGAAGACAAACTTCTTGCAGATGTTTAGGAGCTGAGAGGTAACCAGAGCTGCTGTGCTCTCTTATGTGCCTTAGAGGAGAACATGGGGAACATGCCACACTCCTGGCACCTGGAATTCCTGTCTTAAGAGCAGGTGAAAGCAGACCTGCTGCAGAACACAAATACAATCACCAAAAAAATAAACAGACTTCACTTAAAAACGCATCGAGGTTTGCCCAAAACAAAGAGTATTAAAATCAACACGAGTCTAATGCTTCTACATTAGAAGCACTTTGAAGGATTTTGTTTACTGAGTTTTTGGGAAACTTTATAATGAGAAGCAAGATGGAATCTCAGCTTGGATCACAAAGAAGTAGTTTATTAACTCCCAGTACCTGGTGATCAATAGTAAATCAGAACTGAGCGTTTTAAACAGGTATGCTAGCGTTCAATTCCTTTTTACATCAAGTTTACAACACTGCCTGGATTTACTAATGACCTATTCATTGTAACAGAATTATTACTAGGGAGTACTCTTAAGATATCTAGCCCCTGTTCTCGTGGTAGGAACTTGCTAATGCTCTAAAGTACACACAGACACTTGAAAAAAAATATGAAAATGTACCTGTAATGGGGTGTATGGAGAACATTTCCTGGCCACTGAAAATGCTGTATTTTATGTTCTCTCCTGTAAATTTGTGTTCATAGGCTTCTACTGTTAGAAGTGATGTACCTATGGAAGCAATAAGAAATTTTCATCATGTCCACCCTAGAAGGTTTTTTTCTAATTTTATAATACTGGTATTAATAGCAGATGCACAACTATGTTCTAGATTAGGTGCTTATTCAATAGTTTAGTAGACAAGAAGAATAATTCTCCATGACTTTTCCCATAAATTCATAGACAAAGCACTGTCTATCCCTCTTCAGCAAACTACACATCTGATAACAACTTTACCTGCCTAAATAAAATAATGAGATTTAACTTTTTCTAATTGCAAAGTCACATGAATAAATAGAGTTCTCTTACCTGAAGTCATATATAATTTTTTTTTTTTTTTGGGTGCTTCATGTTAACCATGAATGACCAGAAACAGTTTCTTTTTTCTTCATTTATCAGGATTCAATTTGGGTTTTTTAACCATATCTTAAAGTAAATATCCTTCAGAATTTTAATTAGCCCCCTTTTAACAAAAAGAATGAAAAGATGAAACTGTGTGCATGTGTCAATTCACACAGAATCCAAATTCCATGAAAAGACCAATAATTTAATATAGAATGCAAGCGACATAAAATAAAAATCCTGTTTAGAATAGAATAAGAGGGAAAATTTGGAACTCGATAAATTATCTTGCACAGAATCATCACATTCAACAGAAATGTCACAAGTTTAAAAGGCATTATCAAAACATCCAAATAATTATTCTTTTCAAATGACTTCGGAAATTGTCTAGCATATGTGGCAATTGATTATAATGGTTTTAATTATTTAATTAAAGTGTAATTGATCCCATGCAGCTGTGGTGGAATGAGGCAACCTGAGTTCTTTCGAACAGCATTAGCGACAACTAGCTGTTTCATTATATCACAAAGGGCATACTGTTCATACTCAGTGTCCTGGATATCAGAGGAGAAGATTTTAGTATAAAAAATGAGAGGAAACATTACTATTACCATGATCTCATATCTTTTTTATTTTAGCAGTTACATATTACTTTTTAAAAATTAGAATTTTCTGTTAAGGGTTTACTATTTGCTCTCAAAATCTGTCTGTCAAAAACAAAAGGTGCCAATTTTGACATAAAATTTTCTGTACTTGTAGATATACTTGTAAGATATTTACTAGAAAAGCTCTGGAATCAACATCCATATGTCCAATATGTAAAGACAGATATATGAATGCTGACCTGGGGGTTTTTTAGGAACTAAAATAAGGGGCTGTAGGTTGAATTTTCATTGTCAAGCAACTTTGATTCGCTACAGAAAATTGCAAGGGCAACCATTCACAGCATTCTCAGAGGAGAGTCAAAGATAAGAAAAAAAAGCAAGGTCTGAAGAATATCCCTATTTATCTTTAATTCTGTCTGCAGTCTTTTTGTTTATTTGCCTGTCTTTAAGAAGAAAAACTACCAGAAATAAAGGAAGCAGAAGCAGTGCTACTTGAATCCTTGTGTTTTAGAGGGTAGGTTAATAAACTGTTGTTCTGGGTCCTCATATCCCAATCCTTTAAGCTCCACATTTTTCACGCAGATAGAATTGTTTATAACTTCTTTTTGGCAGAGAACAAATCTCTCGTGTTCTGATACCTTTCACAGAAAACTGTTCCTACAAACAGTGAATTTTTACAGTTCATTTTCAAAAAAATATCACCAAACCCTGGGGGTCTGTCGTGACATAGACAGGCCCTATACAGATAAAGAGCAACAGAAAATGTCCATCTGCTGGAAATCGTCATTTCAGCCATTTGTGATTCAGACATTGCCTCAAGCAGAGGTCACATTATGTAGGTCTTAACAGAAGGAAAAATCAGGGAAAGGGAGCTTTCTGCCTGCAAAGCACACTGAGGCTGAGATCAGCACTGATGATAGAGCAAGGCTGTAGGGAGATCAGGTTCCAAGCAGAAAGCAGTCAGATTGGCTTGAAATGCTAGGCAAGTGACCTCTGAACTAGTTAAAAATACTGAAAGACATGAAGAGTGATGTAACATGTGTAAATTTAGGGGTGTTTTAGGTTTAATCACAGACAATTTGATTGCATTAGGAAGTATCTCCAACTGTTTTATACAGCCTAGATACTAACATTATGCCTGCAGACTCAAAACCAAAACATGGCAGTGTGAACAGCATTTGCTACCTGGACCAATCAGCTCCAAAAGATTTGCTGAATTCTGTATTAGGACATATACATTTTATATATGTGGGGTTTTTATACATATGTCCTAACACCAGCACCGCACTGAGCTACTGCATCACTGTGGTGTTGTTTTTCTTCTCTCTTCAGCACTCATTGTAATAGTCTCTTTTTCCCATCCTTCGCCATCTAACCTGTGTTCATCCCTGCCATTATTTCTTCAGACCTCTTAGCTGCCATGAAAGGAAAAGCTGAACACGGAGATAATGATTCAAGAACTGTCTGGACACAATCCTGTGCCATGTGCTCTGGGATGACTCTGCTTGAGCAGGGAGGTGGCACCAGATGACCCACTATGGTCCCTTCCAATCTGACCCATTCTTTGATTCCGTGACTTAAAGAATAAGGGGTTACATATTTGATCTCTAATACGAAAAAACCACAGAGGAGTCAAGAAGTTATACTGATGAATCTGTCTCCATGGAATTGTTACGCAAACAACCACTCAACTGGAAGTTTGGTGAATAATAAAGGTTTCTTACCCTCTGAAGAGCACAGTCACTTGATTATTTATTGACTAGCTTCTACGTGCCTGCTGTAATACAGTTTATAATATTTAAAGACACTAAATATTCAATATTAAACAAAAAAGAAACAGAAAAATGGGGTTTTCTGAAGGTCATTAAACTTGGAGGTCAAACACTTAAAGAAAATGTGACCACAAGGACCAGTTCCTGAGGCACTTACCCATTTGATGGGTTTAGACTAAATTAAAACTAAGGACCCTTGGCTTTGGTTTTTGTAGTTTATATTATTCACATTTTTTATCCTTTTTAAAATAAACGTAGCATTTTTCTCCTCCATCAGCTGAGGCAGAAATAAAATTATGAAGAAAAGCCACATTTATTAATACCAGTTCTACAAATAATCAGTAAGTAATGTAAATCTTCCCTGGACTGAATACACTGAAACTATTCACATTTGTAGGGGTCCCAGGATCACATCTATCCCTTGAGCAAACTTCTATGAGAGTTTTAATTACAATCATGCTTTTCTTTCCCATTGAAATGTAAAATACTTGATATTTATGTATGGTCACGAAAAAAGGAAAATAGTATAAAGAGATAAACAGTATTAGTATTAAGTAAAATCTCTTATATTCTGAGAAGAATTTGATCTTCTTAGCAAATAGAAGTATTATTAAACACAAACTAACATTTTGTGATCAAACCCTGCTGTTTATCCTGAAGCTTTGCTAAATTTCCTTTAATCAAAACAACTTAAATTGAATCTTAATTGTATTTCCATACATTGAATAGGAAAACAATGGCATTCTGATACCATGGTTCCTTGGGGCATTTCTGTAATTTCAGGCTGGCTTTTATAGCCTGACCCAGGAACATATCTACACTTAAAAAAATCCAGGATCAGAGCAGTTTACCTATTGCCATAAAGCTCTGACCTTTATTTTCTTTCACTAAATGTAACAATTTGAAAATTTGGCATGTAGTCCCAAAGAAGCATGGAGGAAGGAATGGCTGAATAACCACAGCAGTAATTACTGCAACAGCTATCTTCACCCTTCATTCTCTCTTCTGTTTGCAATCATCCAAGAATATTGATTGGTTTTCCAAAATTACTAACACATTTCTTATTTACTGATTCATAATCCAATATACAGGCTGTTACTCAAGATCTGTGAATTCACTAGTCTCACAAAACCCCTAGGATATAAACAATGCTCCTTTTGTTTTACTGAGGGAAATTGGAATTATAAAGAGGATAAACTACTTGTTCAAGGTGAACCTCATGAGCTGTTTGAATTGAGAATATAGTGCAGTTCAGATCTTTAAATACATCTGGCCGATTGTATAGTGAGATTTATGGACAGAAACATGTGAAAGGCACTCCTTTCTGCCCCTCATTAGGACAAAACCAATCCCTGATGCAGGAGAAGACACTACATCTAACTGGCTGGAGGGATAACTACTAGCATTTTTTGAATGATAAAAACTAGAGCAGTAATTCTCATCAATATCCAGAACAAATTCAAATAAATCTGTAAGTGCCTTGTGATTGGAGCTGGTTTGTCCATAGGTAGCATTCCACAGTGCAGGCTTTACCTAGAGAGACACTGTAGAAGCCTGTCCAAGTGACAAAGTGCCAACAGCTTCTGAATTTCTCTACCCTATTCTAGCCCCTTTTCTCCTTCTTCCGCAAAGTCCAAAACTTCACTAAGGTAATCCTGAAAGCTGCTACAGTTTGTGAAGGGAACTGTGGAAATAAGAAATGCCAGTTTGCAACTGGTTCCCAAGACTCACCTCATCTGAGCTTGTGTGCACCGCTCAGTGAAACAATGAGTAAATGCTGTCCACCCATCATTAAAGCCATTTAGCTAAATGAATGAACCTACTGATGAGCAGACAACGCCTCCTCCATTGCATCTTTTTTCATGCTGGTGCACTGGAAAAGGGGAAATGGGTATTGGCTACATCCACATTAACTTTTCCCTGCTGCTGCACAGGACAGAAAGGTTTCCCTATACTATTCATTACAATTACCATTTCAAAATGAGGGGAGACTGGCAACTCCTAGAAGAGGGATTTCACGCCCACCTGCTGCACTGTTCTCAGGCACACTTGCTTCATACAGGCTGTGGCTGAAGGAGATGGCCTCCTCTTGTTCTTCTGTAAAGATAATGACCACAGCTGTGGCTGTTCGAGGTGAGATGCCTTGATCTGAAGCTGTCACTAGCAGCTGGGTACTGAAGTCCTTGGAAGCCAAGGGCTCCCGTAGAATGATGTCACCTGTCTTCACATCAATCTGAAATACAGTTTCTGCTACCATCAAATTAAAAACAATAGCTCCATTTGATCCCAGATCCACATCCTCTGCTCTCACAGTGGCTACTGTCTCATTCACAGCAGTTTCAGCAGGCACAAAGGCCCTCATAGGACTCTGCAAAAATACAGGATCATTGTCATTGACATCATCAATGTGCACCACAACACTGACAGTGGTGCTCCTTGGAAAATGGGTGCTACAGTCACTTGCTACAGCCCTAAATGTGTACTGGGACTTGGTTTCCCGGTCCAGTGCCTTTGTAGAAACTATGGATCCCGTGACACTGTTGATAGCAAATGCTCCATAGGTGTCATCAATGAGGGAGTACATAACTTCACCATTCAGGCCATTGTCTTCATCAGAAGCAGAGAGGTCCAGGATGGCTGTGCCTTCCTCCAGGTCTTCTGTCACAGAGATTTCATACTGGGTCTTTGCAAACAACGGGCTGTGGTCATTTTCATCCAAGACTGTTAGGCAGAGCTGTGCAGTGGAGCTTCTCGAGGGACTGCCCAGGTCATGGCACTCGATTACAAGAGTGAAATTGCTGATGTCTTCTCTGTCTAAGCTACGAGTGACCAGCAATTTGCCTGACGTGTTATTTAGCGAGAAGTATTCTCCAACATTTCCACCTTTCAAACACATAAGAAGTGAAATGATCACAAACAAGTACTTTTAAGAAAAGAACCCCTTGTGAATGCTCTATGCTAATAGCAATAACAAGGTCCAATTGCTCATACAGCTGGGCGCTCATGTGCCTTTCACATATTTTATTTCTCACACAAATTAAAACCTGTGTTTCATTTAAATCCGTGTGCGGCAATGACAGCAAATGCAGAATGTCATATCAATTTACAGACTGGCTATTTGACCACATGCATCTTTTTTCCCAAACCAGCCCATCTTATAAAAGCTCATGCAGCTATGCTGCTGCATGACCTCTTCCCAACCTTAGTTACAAATTCCAGAAATCCATAAAGCATTGCTGACAATTGTAATTGCTTGCTCCTTGTTCTCTTCTACAAACCTATATCTTGGAATTTAAGAGTTGTGCAAGGTCTTGATTTGGGAGCAGTGGGAATAAATATGAAGCAGCCAACTGAAAAGTCAGCATTTTCAGTAACAGTGAATGGCATACATACTTTATAGCATGTATAAAGACCAAAGGTAATCAAGTTATATGTCACAGAAGATAACAACATTAAAACCAAGAAAACAAAGATATTCATATCTGTTTCTTCAAAGAAAAATCTGTTAGTTTTTACCAGAGTAGCTCTCTGCTTACATTTCAGCTACTGCTGAGAGCCACAAACCAAACTAAGCACAGCAAACTTATATTTGTCCAAAGACATTACAGGAGGCTTTGAACAGCTGTGGAGTGTACATTGGCATAGTGGACACAGGCAGAGTTTGGCAAGATGGAAGCTAAGTATGACATTACTAATTGCAGGGTGAAAGAAGCTCTCATGAAATAAAATTTAATAAATGGCATTAAATAAATAAAATTCAATTAATTCTAGCACTTATTTTCAAGGGCATATTTACATTCAGACTTCTAAAACTACAACAAAAGGGATAAAATTATGCTTTCATGATTAATGTCTCCTTCTGGCATTTTTTTTTTTTTCTCTTCTGCACTATTTCAAATCCAGAAAGCAGAATGAAAGTATGCCTGCGAAGTGCTTATTAGTGCTGACAAAAAGGTGAAAGATCTCTTTTCTTTTCCACATAAAAGAAGCATGTGGACAAGATGGGAGCTAGGGAGGCCTGGTAAAGTCAAGACTAGTCTAAAACTTGGATGCTGCTGTTTATATACCCCCTGATTTATACTAACAAAAATGATGGAATGCGACTTACCAATTATTTTGTATCTTAAAGCTCCATTATTGCCAGCATCCATATCCACAGCCCGGAAAATGTAAACAACAGAAGGCTGTTGGTTCTCTGGAATGAAGATCTCAGAGGGAGGAAGAAGAAACGTGGGAGAGTGATCATTTTCATCCAGCACTGTGCAGATTACTGTCACTGTGCTTGACAGCGACGGGGTTCCACTGTCCCGAACCAAAACTAAGATCAATGAAAAGAAAGCAAATTTCATTCAATGGTTGTGTGTGCAACAATGGATGCTCCTTAATAATATCAGAGTAGGAGATTTATTTGTGCTATGCAAAAAGCATATGCTCTTCTGTACTGGAAAATCTTACCACTTGCATCTAATTCAGAAGGCATGAAAAAAGTAATGTTGATAGCAACACCATACTCATTCTCACTTCCCACTCTAGAGGCATTCATAGATATTTCACACTGCTACCTTTAATACTGAAAACCTCCTGGGCTTCCCTGTCCAGTGATGCAGCTGTTATGAGTTCTCCACTGTCCGAGTTCATCTTGAATTTCTCATAACCAGCTCCTGGTAAGATTTCATACTGAAGCAAAGAATTCAGTCCTTTAAAACAGAATGGAAGTCTTAGTAAAACACAGCAAGTCTCCTCACATTCAGGTCTACTTATTTGACTCTTTCTTCTCCCTCCAAGTTTTTCTGAATTACAATTCCATATAGCTCCTGATCAGACCTACCATTTGTATGTAGTACAGGGATATTAGCCTTCCCATCTTTCTCTTGGAAATAGGCTAAAACCGCACAGGCTTTTAGAAACTTTTCTTTCAAAGTTGCCCGCCTTAGCTGAACAGGCAATGAGACTCAACTTTCTTACCTATTATGGTTGTAAGGTAATTTCTTTCATATTTCTTATAGCTTCAACATCCTCCCAAGGAACATATAATGTCATCTCCATCACACTTATATTATTACCTTCAATGAGTTTAATCCTACATTATACTTGCAGGGTTGGACTACTGTGCCCTTTTATGTTTTTTGAAAATTTTCCTAAGTTTCATTCAACCATTCTGTATTTTTCCCACCAAGAAATAAGTCCTTTAATAGGGTAGGGACAATCAGCACACCTGAAAAATTATGTGACACTTCTAGTCTTACAAAAACTTCTATTCAATGTCAAACACTGCCTGCCTGTTCTCACCTGCTACAGTCAAGCACAGGACAATCTTCACTGGAGTTGATGGAGAAACACCCATGGGACAGCAGAAACAGAGCCAACAGTTTTTAACACCCTTGACTTCATTTGCCTTTGAATAGCTTTGTTAAGTGGTTGACAGTGCTACTGGAATTTGATTAAGAGAATTACTACTGTGAAAGCATTTGCACCTAACAAAGTCAAGGGAGGGACATATTCATACAATACCCAGCAGGAGGAAAAATGAGTTACAGAAATCCTTTCAGCTTTACAGAGGAAGGAAGAAAAATCACATCAGTGAGGACAATCAAGGTGAATTTCTTCAAAGTCTCAGGTTACTAACATATGTTCATCTGATCTGCCCATATTAGGTGCCATTCAATTAAATTTTAAAACACATTCACAGTTTTGCCTGTATTTATCTATCCTTAATCACCAATATGCTCCAGGTGGAAAAAAAAAGAGACATGAAGCTTCAGGTCTGATACTATTAGCTTCTTGCCTCCTGCAACTGAACTGTTTCAACTCAGTGCCTTCTCTGGCAAATTGTACAATGGACATTATACATAGCCAGTGCTGAAAAAACAAGGGTGCCATTCAAGTTAACTATTCACACAACACTGAGGTTAAAACTTTTAACTCTTAAAGGACACAGATAGTGAGAGCTTAATTGCATTTATTTACCAAGCATTTACTGCCTCCTTTCCCGAATCCAAGTGCAAGGAGTGTAAAGAAGCATTAGGAGAAAGCTGCACATCCTGCCCAGGAGAGGAGCGTGATGACTACCCATTCACACACCACAGCACAGCAGCTAGCTAGCACATTTGCACTCAATCCAGCCTGCTGGTTAATTATTCAGTAGCACTGGTCACATTTTAGGGGCTGAAATTACAAACTGAAATAAAAAATGTACCCCCTGCCCCAAATACTGACTCAGGTCTCATCTTTATAGGACTTTACAATAATGTCTAATGAAAGGCAGTAAGCCCTGTCTCATAACTCTAAGTCAATGGTTCCTATTTACCTTTTAAGATTTTTCTCCTAAGGCTCCAGACATGACTATTGAACCACAGAGGTGCACAGCAGCTTAAAAGAAGATCTTGCCAAATGTTAGTTCAGTTCTTCTGCAAAGACCTACCTCAAGAAAAAGCCCTGACCTATCTTAAATATGCTGCTGGTATCTTTGCTTTCCCATGGGTATTTTTCCAACATGCATATTTTCCAACATTAACATCTTTTACACTTGCATTTACTGATGTTGAGCTGTCAGATGTCCGCTCGGTGGGGGGGTGAGGGCATAGAGGGCTCCCAAAAGGCTCCCTAAGTCAGGCAACATAGAGATGCAGAAAGTGCAGGTCTCATAATGTGCAGGGGGGAGGTAGCTGAACAGGATGTTTCAAGGATATTCACGTGAGAGAAAACCATTCCAAAGGCAGAAATGTTACTTGTGATTTCCCCTCAAAAAGATCCCCTTCCAGTCACAGAGAATGAAGCAGAGAGGAAAATAAAAGGTTGATAATGACTGGTTCCTCCCAGTGGTCACTCAGGGAACATATGAAGTGAACAAAAAAAGATTATGCAAATATTACTAGGATGTGAACTGCAATTTAAAAGAGTGTGTGAAAGTAAATATATGATGTAAAAAAAAAAAAAACCCAACACCATGACAGTAGTCATCTTATTCAAAAATTGTGTTCCAAAAATGTAAGAAAAGTGAGTAGTATTATACTTATGTGACTCCTACATAAATCAATTTTTTCTTACATAACGAACATCACTTCAATATTAATTTGAAACAATACTATTACACATCCATGATACAGGGCCAAATCATGCAAATGTGAGAAAAAGACCCAACAGAAGGACTGTGGTTACTGGAAAATGTACTTTAAAAAAAATGGCAGGAAGGAACCATTACCCACAATAGTGCTCCAGCCCAAAGTGTCTGCACAGGCAGGCGTGCACTGTGCCACCCAGTACACTTGGAATGCCCTTCCTCTCCACCGTGCCAAGCCGCCCCAACTCCCTCCCACTAACTGCTCTGGAAATTTCCTTTCTGCTGCATTTCCCACAAGATGTGAAAAATTACAAGGGACAGAGAAGGAGGGAGAAGAATTCAAGCAAATTCTCACTGTTTTCTCCTCTATCTTGCAAACCTTTCTTCAAGTATCACCTTTTTTAAGTATTGTGATCCACAAAAGAAAGAAAATACTTGGAAGAGTGAGATACAGAGGCAGACTGCAGTGCAGCTCAGCTGTAATGAAGATCGTAACAGACATTACGTTACCTCCCCATTCCTAATTCCTAAACACTTTATATACTTTTGGGGAAATGCCTTTTCCATGTAATACCTCTACTGAGCTCACATCAGCCTATGCTCTACATTAACATTACATTAACATTACTGAATACAGAAGATTATTTTGCTAACAAGGTCCATTACCTATTTGTAGGATAGCGTAGTCTCACGCAATTCTAAAGGAAGTACAGAAAGTGAACCCACAGTAAAAAGGAAGTTATTCACAGAGTTGAAACTACATTTGGGCCAAACACAGGAGTATTCTAATATTTAACTCTCTTTTCAGGGTTTATTATTTATCACATAGACCCTGTATAACTGCTCCAGCATGTGGACTACCAGTAACATCATATGCTATGCATTTTAGACAGTTCAAAAGAGCAGGTAACTGAAGAACTGGAGGGAATATTTTGTTGCTTAGCAGACTCAGGTTTAGTCCTCACATGTGATTCACTGAGGAGATGAACCATACCCACATCCTATTCATGCATTCTGTGTATTTTTGAAAAGCAATGTATTAGCATTCTTTAGCATGTAAAGTCCTATTTAAAATGCAGACCAGCTTTCACAATCCCTTCACAGCTCAACAAGCTGGAAAATCTTGGATGACAGTGCCCCTCTCTGGTCAGAAAAGATAAGTGCATATTTGCCGGTTCCGTTACAAAATCAGGACTCTTGACTAGTGAACTACTTTAAAACTATCCAAACCACTCTGATTAAGAACAAAAAAGTGTTCAGATATTAACTTTGAGTTGACTACTGTTTGCTGATTTATAACTGGAACACGCTGGCTTTCTTCACATGAAAACTACAATATGCTGCGTCACACAAGCACATATTTTACATTTAATATATCCATCAGAGCTGAAGCTACACGAGAGTGCAAGTCAGAATACCTCCAAGGCCCGATTGAAGATCCGTATTTTGAAACTCAAAGGTCATACATTACCTTGGGAAAAGAACAAGAGCTGTACACTCAAGGCAGCAAGATTGTATTGGTCTGTTATTGTCCAGAAGTAAATTACTTGCAAAAGGACACAAATTACCTGCATCTCGGTCCACGGCCTCCACTTTTATGACAAACGCCCCTGGATCTTGGTTTTCATGAACTGCAGTCTTGTAAAGTTGTTTCAGAAATACTGGGGTATCATCATTCACATCAAGAACAATGATGGTTAGAACTTGTGTGGCAGAGAGAGCTGGGCTGCCGTCATCAAGAGCCATGACTGTCAAACTGTAGCACTCCTGAACCTCATGGTCTAGAAGCTGGGCTGTAGTTAAGAGTCCTAATTTAAAGAAAAAAGGGTCTTTAAAAAGTATTCTGGTCCAGGTTAGGATCCTAGTTGTTCCAGCACTCACAGCTTCAGTGTAGCATCACCGTGCCACTACTGCAATGCTCCTGGACTTTGCAGTCCTGTGATTCCCTGGAACAGAAATACTGCCTTTGGCATCCAGGGAAATTGGGATTCATGGAAAATTCAAGTGAAGTTCAGAGATTTCTTTTTATTTAACACTGGGCTTGACTTTTTAACTTTATTTAACTTAAATATTTGTCTTCTTTCGCACATAAGTTATGCAGTTAAGAGCTCTACCAAACAGTGTTAGCTGCATCACCTAAAGGATTCAAAATCAGTATAAGAACCAGAAGATATTACAACCACTAGGGTGATATTTGCATTTGTGCAAACACAGTATAATAGTTAGAAACCAGAGAATTTCAGAGGGCTGAAGAATGAAATTCATCAGCAGTTTGAGCCTCCACAGAACACGTTCCACCTGCAGTGTAATGCAGACTCCTCAATCTTGACTTTGCCTTTCCTCATGCATACATAACAGAACATACATGTGTGCACATGATTTAAGTATGCATCGTGCCAAAATCAGAATGAGGTATTTCACTGCACTCATTTTCTTCCCATTTTCTTCCTTAATGCACTATTGGAAGATGCTCCTACACAACACAGTAAAAGTGTCATGCCAAAATTTTTGGGGTGAGTCTCACAAAGCTTGGCCGTTGTGTGCAGTACTGCCCTGCTTGTGTGGTGCTCTGCTCAAGGCAATCACCCCTGAGGACACAATAAGCCACCTGGGCAGAGTGCCACACTAATGTGGTATTTCAGTATTGGATGGCATGCACTCCCAAATGTTACTGTGAGAAGCACAACACGAGAAACCCCAGTGAAGAGAAGTTACAGTACCTGTGATTTTATCCAGTACAAATACTCTGTTTTCATTGCCTGAAAGAATGTGATATGTAACTTGTCCATTTCTTCCCTCATCAGGATCCTTTGCAGTTATGTGGTGTACAAGGAAGCCCACCTCCACATCCTCCATGACATAGGAAAGGGGGGAAGACATAAAACTGGGACTGTTGTCATTGATATCTAAAATAACAATTTTCACAGCCAGGGAATCCAGCCTCCGCTCAGTCAGATTTATTGCCTGGTCTTCTGCAAACACTGTCAAGATCACAGAACGAGTAATCTCCCTGTCTAGTGGAGAAGCTGTGGTCAAGGAGCCATAGAAAGGGTGAATAAGAAATGGATTTTTACTCATGTTACTCATTTCTAAGGAATACTCTATTTTGCTGTTCAGAAAACTGCCATCTCCATCTTTTGCATCGAATGTATAAACCAGAGTCCCAACAGGTACATTTTCTTCTATGCCAATCACTACAAAGTCATCTTGAAAATATGGAGAATGATCATTCTTATCTTCTACATCAATACTTAGGAAGACAGTGCTATTTTGTGGGGGATTATTGTAATCCTTTATAATAACTTGCAAAAGAAAGTGCGAATCTGTTTCATAATCAAGCTCCTTGGAAAGATAAAGGTCTCCTGTCAAGCTGTCAATTTCAAAATGAACGTTATCATCATCTTTAGCAATACTGAAATGCAGTTTCCTGTTAGGTGCTAGATGGTTATCAGGCACCTTCAGAGAGTCCAACACTTGTGCAGGTTTAAAATTTTCAGGTACGACAAAGTGCTTGAAGTCTTGTGAGAAGCCAGGTCTCCTATTGGGAAGTGGGATCACCTGAAACCAAAACAAAAAGACTGCAATATTTTCCCACTGTTATTATGAATATTGTAATCTGTAGTGGGTTGACCCTGGCTGGATGCCAGGCACCCAGCAAAGCTGTTCTCTCACTCCCCTCCCCTGCTGAACAGAGGAGAGAAAATACAATGGAGGTTAATGAGTTAAGGACCAGGAGAGACCACTCAGCAAATACCATCACAGCCAAAACAGACTAGAATTCGAGATATTAACTGAACTTATTGCTAACAAGATCAGAGCAGGATACTGAGAAGTAAAATAAGGCCTAAAAAACACACCTTCCCCCCACCCCTCTGTCCTTCCCAGCTCTACTTCCTCCCCCACAGTGGCACAGGGAGACAGGGAGTGGGAGTTTTGGTCAGTTCATCACCTGTTGTTTCTCCTGTTGCTCAGGGAGAGGAGTCCTTTAACCCTCTTTAACTGTGGGAATGGCATTTGCCTTGTTTGGATTGAAGCATGTTATTACAAGCTATCCAAAATCTTTAGGGTGACTTGAAAATGGCAACCTCAGTGACATTCAGCCTCTGATAGAGTAATGCACAGGAGGCCTGGACAAAGCAGCCCCACTGTGGCTTGATGAACAGCAGGTGGCTGCCTGTGCAGTGAGCACACACTGCATTTCACTGCCATGCAGCTCAGTATACACCAGCACAAAGAAATGAGATATCCTTATACAAGGTTATAGAGACAGAATTTAGAAAAGAGAGCAACTTAGTGGAGAAAACAAAAAAGTCTATTCTCTTCCCCACTTTCAGTCCCTCTTTATATTTGCTTTTCTTCCTGCCTACCTGGATATTTTCCTCCTATTTTCCGGTGTTCCTAATGATCTCCTACTAAAGCACAAGCATCATCTATTTGCAAGATGATCCAGAATGTTGTTGTGCATTCTTAACAAATCAAAATGAGTCTGCCCTCTCATTTCCTCCCTCAACAGAAAAATGGCCAAAACAAATTACCATGAGACAAGGTGCTTACAATTTTTAACTTCTTCCTTCAGTTTATTTCCCTGGCTTCTTCTAATTTTTTTTTTCCCAAAGAAAATAAACATCTAACAGAATTGTTCTATCTGTACAATGTAAATAAGTACCTGAATGTAAAGTGTAGCATGTCCTTGAAGCGAAGGCACCCCCTGGTCCTTGGCTGTGACAATTATTCTGTAGTCTGATCTCTCAGCATGTGACAGAGGCCGGGTTGTTCTTAGTTCTCCACTGACAGCATCAATCTGAAAGTATCCTACATCCTCTTCTGTGGGGTAAAAATGGATACATGTTATTACAAATCAGTAACAGTTCACCCTCCATAGAACTGAACGTGGTAATGAACAGTGAATAAAGAGCAGGACCCTGAGGAAAGAAACCTGCTGTACTCACTTGGATCTCTCTGGCTTGTTTGGTTCACCTCTTCTTTGATTGAGTACACAGTGATTATAAACCACTTAATCTGGATTCAGAAAAGTACAGAGAGAAATGCCATAGAGTACTAAAGCAGCTGCCCAGTTTTGTACCAATACTACTCACATCAATGATGTGTGCATCAGGAGGGCAACAGATACCCTAGGGCTGCTCTATTTCCAACCTTGGCAGACAGGGCCAGAGAAAGAACTAAGTCTTAGTCTCCAAACTGGCACAAAGGGTCAAGTATCTCCTGCCAGCTACCCAGATGGCTCTTGAGACTCACAGATCAGGGGGGCCAGCAAAGAGCACTGCTGACCCCTATGCTACCCCATAACTGCAGTGGTGCCACCTGCCCTGCTTGTGCTCTGTACCAGCAGCCAGCTGAGGGTACCTAAAATCTTACAGTAAGCTGTTGCATAGCAACATGTGAATATAGGAAATTATGTTTATACCTTTCCTCAAGGACTGGTGGCACTCCAATAACAAGTGACTTTTAATTACAGTTATTACTTGCAGTCACATCATATTACATTTATTGGAGAGTTGCAAAGAATAATTCTACCCCAGATGAGTAAACAGTTCTTTATGACTAAGAATTATAGAATCATATAAGTTGAAAAAGATCATTATGATCATTAAGTGGAATGCTTAACCCAACACTGCCAAGTTCACTGAACCATGTCCCTAAGTACCACGTCTACATGTCTTTTAAATGCTGTGGGGGATGGTGACTCCACCACCTCCCTGGGCAGCCTGCTCCAATGCTTGACAAACCACTAAGTAAAGAAATTTTCCCTAATATCCAATCTAAACCTTCCCCTGGGAAAAGAGACTGACACACACCTCCCACATTTCCAAGAAAGGGAATACAAATTACTCTAAAATTTTAGTAAAATGGGAAAGTAGCTATTACTTTGTATACATCACCAGAAACTGAGAAAATCACAGTTGTTAGAAGTACTTCTCTGCTAGAATACTATGCAAACAGCTTTCTGTTATGTGAATTTTTAATAAGGTGCACTAGTGGGTTAAATAAAGTCATGCAGCATAACAGCTGCTATTATAGTAAGCAACTATAGTAAAAATAAATTCAGTGCAGATGTAGTACACAAAACACCCATAAAGAACTATATTTCTATAGGCACCTAAGTGAGCATGAAGCTGTTTATGTTCTCCAAATGTGCACATTCAAATTAGTTAACTACACATGTAGATGTTCACTTTTGTATCCAATCACATCATCTGCAACTGTAAAATATTTGCACCTGTAGCATTTGAAGGAAAAAAGCGCTTAGCAAACTAGGCAGAAAACTGGGTTTTCACAACCAACAAATAGAAGTTTTTGTCAATATTGTTCTGCTATTTTTTGAGTGACTATAGCTTTCTAATTCCCCTTAAGTCCCTTCTGGGTTCAGTCTTGCTGTTTGGAACATTAACAACAAAAGGAAGGTTTGCCAAAAAAAGGAACCAATGTATAGAGACAATTATATTGAATGAGACAGTCTTGCATTTTGCATTTTTCATGGTAATTTTAAAATGTTGCTGCTGCTATATTACCGTTTTCATAAATAGCTTTTGGTTTACTTTCCTGGTGTAGGTCCCAACAATATGTCTAGATTCACAGATCTGCTATTTTGTTCCATATAATGTTTCATGACACAAAATCCCAGCTAAGCAAAAGTCACAGGAGATATGGCAAACAGAACACATAATGTGAATTGCATGCATACATTTTCAGTATTTCACTAAAACCTACACTTAAAGTTACACTAAAATTCAAATATTGCATGAAATAGTTTTGTGCATATTTTGGTGGCAATAAAAGTAAGAAAAAAGGCTGAAAATATTGGAAAGAGACATTGTATAGAAGCAAAACCCCCGGGGACTTTGATTTTGTAAAGTGTTCCACATTTTCATTTTTTTATCTGATACCACACTATAAAGACAGTCAAAACTGAAACGCCCCATGTCTATTTTTCTGGTATTTTTATCAATCTATTTTTAAAGTGTATTCAAAGTGTAGCCATTTGACTGGAAATCAGAGAAGACTTTTACACTGAGAAAAAAGTTTATATAGCTCTATATGCTATAGGGCATGCCAGTCATTGCTCTAAAAGCTCATGCTCGCTGCATTTCTAGAAACATTTCCTTAGCTCTCATCTCCCTAAGTCACCTGAATTAGGCAGCTGCTGCTTATGTCATACACCCTAAATACGTCCCTTTGTATCTGAGGAGAAAAGGAAGAACGTAGAGGAGAAATGGATAAGGAATAAGGAAGCTGGAAAGAGCAGATAAAGCCTGGAACAGTCTCGTCAATAACTAGACTCTAATGGCTCCAGTCTCTTCTTGTGCTTGCAAAAGTAACCTGCCAATAAATACATATGCTTTTACAATTAAATTTTTCACCTCTGCCTTGTCCAACCTGTTGGCCAGACTTTCATTTACATGAGGTTCTCCAAAACTCAGACACTCTCTCAGCTATGTGCTCTCAAAGATGATCAGAGAAACTGTATTTTAGAACCAAAAAAACCCAGTGGCCTGAGAAACACCAAGCAATGTGTTACTGTGAACTTTGGCTGATCATTCAGGCCCTTACAGAGACTGGCATTTAGGCAAAACGGCCCAGAAACAGACACAAAGGAACACTAGAGATTTCTCAGAGATTAGTGACCTCAGCACACAGTGATAGCTAACTATGTATTTTTACCTAATTCCCTGAAGAACTGTTTCTTTCCTAGGTGTTAAAATACTTAGTGCCCTGACCATGTCCTCCTCCTTTAAGATGATGGAAAAGTTGTTTCCCTTAACAGAAAAGAGGAAGGCAATGCCGTGGCTCCCGAAGAACCTGAACATGATGAGGGCTTTTGCAGAAATGTAGCCCTCTGCAAGTCTAGGAATGCTCCTTGCATGCTGCTCGTTCTGGAGAACGAGTACTTCCTCACAGACACATGTACAGCACTTGCCAATTCGTGTGCATTAGCAGTGTAACTAGGCTTCTCTTGGCACTGGTGAGGTCAAGTGCTAATGTTGCATTCACATAATTGCTCCAAATATAACTGTAACTGCCTCTGCCAATGCTAGTCTTAACACTCAAAGCAGTAGTTCCAGATGCACTATAAATACACACTAATTTCTGTTGTAAATGCTATGCTACATCCTACTGACAGTCATAAAGACCAGGCAAATCACTTTCTGACTGCCAGCATCACTAAACAATAAATAGTACACAGAGCTGGGATTCACCTCCCTCTGGATCAGGTTACTCTTTCAGTGATAACACACAAGTGGAGGTAGGGTCATGTGACCACCCACATACATTTTTAAGGGATGATTTGCTTTGATTTTCTAGGAAAAGGGAGGGGCACTTTGATGGAAACACTTCCCTCTAGCCTAAAAAAATTCATGTGGCGTGTAAACCTCACAGTTCTTTTACAGATTTTTTCCTTATGTAATTTGTTGGCATTTGTCATTAACATTCCTGCATAGCTTAATATATTCCTGATATCTTGACATTTCCTTAAGATCTCAAGAACATTAAAAATTACCCAGCAACATTTACAAGCTTAACAGCTGACACTGACACTCGCAGCTCTTCATCTTGTGGCACTCCCATGACTGCAGAGCAGAGCACTGCTCTGCATGGAGTTCTCCAATTAACCTGCTGTCTCTCTGTTTAACAAATATGGCTGTAAATCAGATCATATTTCTTCTTCATATTTAAGCACTGAACAATGTCCCAGAACTAGAAAATACTATTTTAAATATAAACCAGGCAAGAACTTCACCATGAAAGAGAAGACCAGATGTTAAAGGCTATGAGCCAACTATCAACAACAAAAATTAGTATCAGAGAAGTTCAGCTGTTTCTGGATTTGTTTATCAGGAAAATATCTAGTTCCAAGGCTGGGAGGGATTTTTTAGGGGTTTTTGCATTTGAAGGGTGGAGGGGGGAAATTGTCTGCTGCTGTTTTTATCCTTTTGTTCTTTCCAGAGACAGCTTTTGCAAGACCAGTCATATTATGTATTTCTAGTCATTTTTATAATTTGAACTCTTACTTACTCCCCTCTGGGGCTCTACAGTGAAGCCAGTAAGAAAATCCAATGTGCTATTTGAAGGAAGGGGGCATAGTAAGATACATGAACAGGCAGAGACCTCTGAAAAACAGTTCCTGTACTGCCTGGCCATCACTCTTCAAACAAAGGGTTGCACCCTACTCATTACCTTTTTCACAAGGGGGATCTTTCCTGTGCAAAATATTCTTACTCACAATGCAGAAGTCTAAGATACTGTCCAATTCCTTCTGGAATATGCAATCATTTATATCCAAATTTAGGGAATAATGTTTTCTTGCTCTGATGAAACAGTAAGTTCTACATGCAAATTACCATAGATTGCAAATCCCAAGCTTAAAAAGTATTGATTACATTAAACTGGTAGAATGGAACAGAAACCAAACAAAAAGGAAATAGTTCTGTTCCTGATAGCTCTTACTGTTTTGAAACAATAGTGAAGGAAAGCAGGAGGAACAGACCTATTTTCCTTCCTGGTTACAGATGGAGTTCTCACTTTTATGAAAGTGTAGCAAGTGGTATGCAGCAAAACCAGACATCACATCTATGTCTCTTACCAGTATTAATGACCCAGTCCCACTCATGTCCTAATTTAGGACTGCTCTGTTACTAATTTCACTGCAAACGAAACTGGATCCTACAGTTTACCCCAGAAGTGAACTACTACATGCAGGAATTATGGGGAAAACTAAAGAGAAGTGTTTTTAAGCAGCCAGGCTATGTCAGGTTAACACAGTGCTAAACAAAGGGTGAAACCTGAACTAAAAACCACAAACCTCATTGTTTGCCCAGATTATCTGCTGATCCCTCTGATCCCTGTCTCAGACTGTCACAACCGTTACTTTAGCAGGAAAATTTTCAATTGGTTATGGGAAAAGGGAAATAATTTTTCCTTTAAGATGTTAAACAACTGACTGAGATTCTAAACTGTGCAGGATCATGGTCCTAATATTTTTCGACTGCTGTTTGAACGCTTTCTGGACAGCCGCAGAAGCAACTAAATCCCTTGAAAGAGGAGGCAGAGAGTGAAGGAAAGAAAGGCAGCTGCTTGCACTTCCTTACACACTTCATAAGACACATGGTGGTCCTGATTCCTGACTTATAGAGGCACTTTTATTCTACTAGACACAAAATAAACATAAAACCCTGTATGATACATGGCTTTCCTGAAATTCTAGTTTTTTTAATGTCTACTTTCATATTAATAACCTTTAAATTCTTACCTGGTTCTATTGAATATAATACAACACCATTGTTTCCAGAATCAAAGTCTTTTGCGAAGACAGTAGTAACAAGCGTCCCTGACGGCTGCTCTTCCAAAACCTGTAAACCAAGCAGTTTACAAATTATTTGCAATTACACAATTACATGGATATATGGATAAAGTCAGTCTTAAAACAAATCCCTCACCATAACACAAGAGTTTAGCTGCTGCTCTAGTTTCCATTTCAGTAATATTTACAGTGAGTGCAACGAGCATTTCGGGAGATGGTTAAACAACAGAGTTCTATCAACCCTCTGTCGCGGCCTGCATAGAGCACTGCCTCAAACATCTTTAGGATGGTGGACCCGGAGGTCGGAGACCAAAAGGGATCACACTGTGTACACAAACACAATTATGCAGGTGTGATCCTTTCACCTGGAGCGCCCCGCTGTGGTCAGTTCGGTGGGACCTGCAGTTCCCGGTGCGGCCGCAGGGCGGCGCTGCACGGAGCCCGCGCCCCGCCCCCCCGGCGCACCTGTCGGCGCAGCGCCCCCTGCGGGAAGCGCGGCGCGTGGTCGTTGCGGTCGCGCACGGAGACGCGCACGGCGGCCGTGGCGCTGCGCCGGGGCCGGCCCGCGTCCGTCACCAGCACCCGCAGCTCGTGGTGCGCCCGCTCCTCGCGGTCCAGCGCTGCCCAGTTTATGATTTCACCTGAGGGCCAAGGAAAAGCAGGGAGAAATGGAGTTAAGCGTTTACTGTGTGCTGGCGCTCACCTTACTGCGTGCAATTATGCATTTAATGTGAAATAATGATATGTGCTCTCTAACACCTGACCACTGACATTAAAATATCAGCTTTACAAGCCCCATTCTGTAGAAACATTCTGTCAATCACAGTTTTGCACATGTACTTTAATACCATATTACATCTTTTACTGTACACTGGGTGCCCCAGAGCAAAGATAAAACAGTATGAACCGAAGTGCTGACCTTCCAAAGAAATCCATCTGGCCTTCACCACACTTCAGGACAGATATTACATGAGCACAGGGGTTTAACTGCTGGCAAGTGGCCTTTATTAATTATGCACATTAATCAGAAACCCTTATGTCTCCCATATATTCTAGTAAACGCAGCAAATAAATCTGACCAATCTTCTCCCTATCTGCTTAGCAATACCCAATATAGCCGGAGATTTGTGGTTGACCAAAGCCCATCACACAGATTACCACATGTTTTTTTAAGATCTTCTTGATTAACTCCTCATATTCTGTTTGCCTGTAAACTTCCATAAGTGTACTCAAAAGGAACCTGCTTTTATTTTGAGATTCATGCAGAGAAATTCTGGGAAAGCCTATTCACTCCCCATGGGGACTGGACATCTGGAAATAGGAATTTTAAACAGCAGATCTTTGCTTGCTATGTATCATTTTGCTAAACTGGATTATTTACGGTGCCAGTGTGCCTTGAATGATTCCCTTCCTTCAGGCTCTCCATGCTCTGGTCTGTGGTGTCATACTCTGTAGACATAACCCTATTACTCAAGGCATTTGAGATTCACTGCAGAATACACCCTGTGCTGTGAAAAATTTCTCTCAGCCAATTTGACTTCTGGGATGCCATCTACAACATGAACTCAGTTTTGAAGTCAGCTACAGAGGTATTCACAAGTATTTTAAATCAGTTTGTCTAGCTTCATAAGTACATTTATAGTTATGGCTGATCTGTACTTTTCCTCTCTACTTGATCACAGGCAAAGGAATTCCTCATATGAACTATTGAAGCTATAACTTAAAACTTCTCCTTTTAATTTCTTGCAGTCAAACACTGAAACTTATGACCAAGTGACCTGAACAAAGTCATGAAAAAAATAAAATCCTAAGGGTTAGTTCATTCTTCATGAAAATGTATTGGGTTTATTTCATTCCCCAAATTGTGAAGCTCTGAGTTAAAATATTCATATATCAACGCAAAGATTCACAGCAGTTCCTGAAAGCTTTATACTTTACTTCCATACCCTTAGGGAAGGCTGCTTTCCAAAAGCAATATTAGGCAGATTACAAATCATACAATGCTACCTGTGTTGGAATTCATCTTGAAATACTTTCCATCAGACAAGAGGAAATAGGAAAGCTGTCCATTTCTTCCGGAGTCTTTGTCAACAGCTGTAATGGTGCCAACCACACCACTGGGAATTGGATTTTCCTCAACTTCAAAGAAGTAGCTCTCACGCATAAACATGGGAGCATGATCATTTTCATCCAGGACATTAACTATTATAGATGTGCTTGCATTTTGCCTAAGGTTTTTGTCCTCAGAGGCACTGACCAAGGCTCTAAAACTTAGCATCTGTGCACATTCGTAGTTCAAATGTTTCCGAAGATAAATCCAGCCAGTATCAGAGCTGATTCCAAATGCAACAGAATCAGTGCTAGGCTCTAAGGAATATGTCAGACTGGAGGTAACGCTGTGTGGATCAAGTGAGTGGGCTTGAACCTGAAGGATCTGGGCACCTGGAGAGGTAGCTTCACTGATTTCTACTTGATACACCAAGCTTTGAAAAATCAAAGTAGGGCCCATCTTCAGCTCTTCAATAACCACTGTCAAGACCAGCAAAGAAGTCAGAGGAGGACTTCCACCGTCCTCAGCTGCTATGTGTAGAGTATATTCCTGCTGCTTTTCCGCAAACACCGTCCTGGTGAGGTTTATCACTCCAAGACTTGGATCAATGCTAAATGCATTTGACTGCTTGCTTGCAATACTGTATTTGATTGCCCCATTCAGGCCACTGTCTTTGTCTTCTGCATGAGCAATGTAGACAGCAGTGCCAGGAGGCTGGCTATGCGAGATGGTTACCTTATCAGATTTGGTAAGAAACACTGGAGGGTTGTCATTAATGTCTGTCACAGATATGCTGACTTGAGTGCTGCTGTAGATGGGGGATTTACCCAGCTGTGACTGAACAGTGAGCACCACCACAGACTGAGCTTCGTGGTCAAGCTGTTTCTTGGTACGGATAATGCCAAACTGGGGGTCGATGGAGAACTTTCCGTGTGGATCACCAGAGCAGATTCGGTAAGTAACCACTTCTAACGAATCTAGAAATTGAAACAACAACAGAAAATGTAAAAAAAATAAAATAAAATATGGAAGTGATAACATAAACATTGGCAAGAACATCTGGGAAGAATGCATGCTGTTAGATTCAATGGAATAAATGTAAGCTACATAGATGTTTGACATTCTTGGATGTTTTACGCTTCCTTCTTCCCATCCCTGGAGCCCTTCAGTAAAATATGAATGTATACAGTTTGTCCACTTCTGCACAGTTTGATTTTCCTCACACTGGTATTATAAACCTCTATAGAGAAAATCATATAATAGCCTCTTGTTTTTCCTGATGTAAAATATAGAAGAAACACTCCTGTAAATTAGTCTTGTGGGAGCAATTTCACTACACACAGGCATTCACTATAGCAAGGAATGAAACAGGTGGCAGTTCTCTGAAAAAAAAAAAAAAGTATTTTAATAAACATACTGTTCACGGGTGACCATTGTAGTAACATTTATACGTTAGATGCTACCTAAAGCACAAGCTGCATAAAGATTCCGGCTTACTACCAAGGCCACCTTGCAGGTGCTATCTCCACCCTGAGGACAGTCCTTCCCAAAAGAAGGGAATGGGAGGACCTGACTAATCAAGCTTGTATGAAACCATGGCATCAACCACTTTACATTTACAGATCCATTGTCAGGCTGGTATGTGGACTCACAGATCCCACTGCTCTGCATAGGAACGAAGTAGGTACAGCTCTCAGGACAGGGCCTTTTATGACCAAGGACTGTCAGGAGCTAAGCCATTTCCCTTTACAAATGATAACAAAACCAGATGGATTAAATATATTTTCAAAAGGTCCCACAAACATTCATCTGGAATTCTCCATTTAATTTGAGACAATGTGGGTTTTGCTTGGTTGGTTGGTTTGGTTTTTTGACGGGTGGCCAGGAGCACTTCTCGCACATCCTCTGAAACTTCTGAATACTCTCTGACTGTAAGTATTGCTCTGAGATTTGCCTTGCATGGCTAATGCTTAAACATGAGCCAGACCGTCACACTTACTTAAACTTTCACAACATGCTTCCTACCTTCCCATTTACAATTACAGAAATCCACCAGGGAGAAAATGGAGGCCACTGCCAATCTCTTTGGACCACCAAGGAGAGTACCATGAATCTCCAGCTGTTCTAAAGAGCGTGCGGATAAACCAGCCATTACACCAGTTGCTGTAAGTACCAACAGTAAATTCTATTTAATGCTTGACAGACCGAATGTATAACATGGAAGTTTATAGAAAAAAAAAATAATCTACAGCTATCTCCAGTTAATGGTCACAACAAAAATACAACATAATCTCTGACTGAGAATGCAACTTACTTGGAGGCTCTCTGGCCTTTACAGTGCCAATCACGCTGTCTTCAGGTGCATCTTCTGGAACAGAAAAGGTATACCGGGATCTCTCAAATACGGCAGGGACCAAAACAGTCTGAAGGATGTTTACTGTGACAGCTGCATTGCTGGCAGAGGGAAGGCCACCCCCATCTCGTGCTGAAACAGTCAGGAAGAGTGCAGAATGTGCCAGCTGGCCAAGAGCTGAGGTCAAGTAAATAATTCCTGAAAGTACACAGAAATAAAATAACACTTAAGAGAGATGCAAGATAAAATTCAGCAGGCTGTCAAAACAGTTTCAGCATGTATTGCTACTCTAAGAGAAGGTCGGACAATGTGGGAAAAAATCAGCACTCCCAATTTAATTCAGTTTTTGAGAGCCAAGCTCTTTTCAAATGATATGGTCTTTACCATTCACAAAGCCCCTGAAACACAGCAAATTCTGTTTCAAAACACAGTGTCCATAATGCTGATTTTAGAAAAACAGATTCAGCTAAATCTTTAACAATGTTAAATTTTACTAGTACTACTATTCTATAGCAATTTTTGAAGTGCATTGGGGGTGGGAAAAAGGCATTGTAATAAAAAATTAATTCATCTCTACAAATGGTAAAGTTATTTCAAACTGTGTTATTTCAGGCTGTGGAGACATTCTGCTTAAGTAACTCCTGAAATAAAACATCCACACAGACGGAGTCAAAGCCCTAAAATATAAATCTTCGGAGCAGGGGGCTCTGTGGAAAGTATCTGGGAAGCAATCACCTGTCTGATCACAAGCTTCTGTCAAAATACTCTTTAATAGTGAATTCTAAGGTCCATTGAATTTGCAAGCTGCTAACAATTGTATTTGCTATAAACTTTATGAATTAATTCTTTGAAAAGAAAATACAGTATTCAGTCCCAAAATATAGCACTTTGGATGTACATTCCTCCTATTTGTGAAGTAAGATTTTCAACATGAAAGTGAAGATGAAAGGTGACCAAATGCAGGAAAATTTTTCTGAGCAATGAGAGAGTTTAAATATACACTAAATGCTAAAATCACAGTGTATTAAGTAGCAATAAACTCAAGTGATTCAGCAAATAGGGACAACCTTTCACATACCTACTGATATTTTAAGAAATCACCCAGCTTTTTGTAGAAGCTGGTGAAGACACAGAACATCTGGCAGTTCAGTAAAACCAAACCTTTAAACTTTGAGATATCTTTTTAATTTCCTGGCTCTCAAGTTTATTAGGGATGATGTTTGCCATTCAATTCAGACACTTAGTGGTTAGACAGGGTAAAACTAGAGTCAGCTCAAAGTGTCTTAGGAGAATCAATGCATGATTCAATGAATATATCTTCTCAAAATTTAGGGTGAAGCCACAACACTAATTTTCTACAATCCATTTTAAAGCAGAAACATGGGAAATATATAAAATCCTTATAAATATTCAAATGTGCATGCAGTATATTTTCCAAATATACTACCAGGACACTATAATAAACTGTGTCTTGCCATGCTTAAAATGCATTAAAAAGGTCTTCAGGATCAAGGAAAAATGTTTTCCATGAACAAAAAAGGGACATTTATTCCAGTGTGATAAACCACAGTAAAAGCACAACTGTGATACAGATGGATTCAGGGTTCACTACTGATCCAGCTCCTATGCTAACAATTGATGCAATTCTAAGAAACAAACTTATTTTGGCTTTTTAATTTTTTTTTTCTTCTAATGGTTGAGTTTTATGGTTACTTAAGCAGCTCAACAAAGTAGTCCTTCGAGGACATTAACTTTTGGCATCTCCTGAGGTAATCTGAACAAGTGCAGCTTGATGGAAAAGGGAGTTTTACCTTTTTTCCCCAGAGGATAAACATATACACATGGATTTTTAACATAATTTCTGTCAAATTAATTTAAATCAATCAAATGGACTGTACATTATTAACTTGACCAACTGGATATTTTTCTATTGACAATGATAAAAAATATCTTTTTCTTATTTCAGATAGTTCGAGAGGTATGTAGAGAACTAAAAAGCTTCTACAGAAAAGCATCAAACTGAAAATCTTACTCTTAGAGCAGTAACTAAAGACTTTGAAACATCCTTTAGCAAAGGATGGAGCAAACAGTGCTCCACTCCAGGAGCTCTGAAGACCTGGTGAAACAGAAATATTCCAAAACCAAAGCTCCTTCTCTGCTGACATTGCAGCACACTCCATGCCAGTTCGGTTACAGAAAGCAAAACGAAAATTAATAAAAGATTTTGTTTTCTTTTTTCATTCTTTCGCTGTGTCATAGGGAAAAAGGGCAATAGGCAGATACATCTTGCCAACTCAGCTCTCTTTTGCAGGACCAGTGACACCATAAGAACAATGGCAGATTCCAAGTACAAAGTATGTGTTTTCCATATGGCTCCCTGCATCCTCAAAAACTGTAGTATGCAGAAATTTAATAACCCATTTTGACTTTTAACTGTACACATTTTGTTTCTGTCAGCATTTGTAGGACTGGGCACGAGCTTTTCATCTGGTGATGTATAATCTACACAGACAGTTAAGATGGCTCTGCTGTGTGTTGGTGAACGTGCCTCATTAGGCTCTAATACGGCACCACATGATGGGAAAGAAGCCGGAGAAGAAAGCAGCATCTGGGATTTCACTTTCTGTATGAATAGGTAAAACAGCAGACTGTGACTAAGATGGACAGTTGGGACCACTTGGGCCAAAAGCAGCTGCCAGCACACCTCAGAGCAGGCTGGCTGGGCACATTTCATCTGCTGCAGCAGAGGGCAGGAGATGCCCAAGCACTACACTGCAGAGGCAGAAATACAGAGGAAATTTCAAGGAGCAGGAACTGTCAAAGGCACAGATTCAGTGAGTAAAACTCAATAGAGGCATGTCTTACAAAGTAACAGGCTGAAGACAAATTATGCTTTTCCTTTCTTCCCCATTACATAATTAAGATTGGGGCTTATTAATGTTATTAGCACAATCATTTGCAGCCTGTAATTCATGGCCTCAGAGAACTTAAAAGACGATTAGGTTTCTGTGGTACAGAAAATACTCTTCCATTATGAAAAAGAGTTTCTGTAACACTGACAATGAAAAGGGAATAACAAGACAGCTCCTCTGTGAGGAATGTATTACCAAAGCTCCCAGCAGGGGATCACATAGACTCAAGTGTGGGTCCACTTTAAGAAAAGTGCCGTCTTTCTTACAGCTTGAGTCACCATATAAATGAATAGTCTTATCTGCTGCCTTTAAAAGCATTTAATTCTCATTTTTCAAATTAATATTTATATCACTGCAGTGCTTTGAAGATTTTTACCTCTGGTTAATTCCTTATTCTGCATGAGAGAGAGCTGGAATCAATTCTGCTTCACAGGTGAACAATCCTATAATTACACACCAGATGAAGCATTAACATCCAGCCTTATTCACGCCTTGGCAACCCCATTTTCTTGACTAGATCTGCATGGCCTAACTTAATGATTGCAGATTCCACCCCTTATAAATCAAAAGCATGACATACAGACTGCCTGCTGCCTGGATAAGATGTGGATACAGATTTCGGGCTGATCCTGCAATGGTGGATGCATGTGAGCAACTGCCACTGGCAGGCTGCGGTTTGGGAACAGCTCTGCTCCAAGGCAGGTTAGCTCAGCACAGCCATGCTGGAATTTACAGGTGTTTTGCTGCAGAACAATCTGTGCTTTGGGCTGGCAGAAATTGTTACAATGGTTTGGAGGACTGAATGCATGGGGAGAACTGCTGAAGGGCAAAGTCATGACTGCCAACTCTTTCATCTGCTTTGTATTTCCTCACTCACCGTATTTGGTGGGGCACAAACTTCCAAGAAGTCTTGCTCTTCGCTTTGTGCCTATTCACCCAGAAAGTGCAAATGCACTAATGAACGACAGGACTCTGTGTCACCTACCATCCTATGGCAGTGAGGACATTTCTCAAGAGATTTTGCTGTTATTACTTTTGTGGAGGTGCACTCTATTCCACAAATGGGTTAACTGCTGTTTCTCAACAGTTAAAGGCAGAAGACAGGAATCCACATATAATGATTCTTTTAAAATAAATTTTTAATTATATTAATGATCCTGTATTCAGTCCTAATCTTACAAGAGCATACAGCACCAAAGTAGGTTCACTCACCAAAATAACTTTTTGTAAAGGAACAAAATCATACTTGTTAACTCAATAGGATTTCCATACACATATCCAGCTGAACAGTTTGAAAATCTGTTTTCGCACAGGGTTCTCCCATAAGCAACACCAAAATCATCCCTACATTTATAGCCGTTTGTAGGTAAACAAAATGTTTCTCACAAGCCAAGCACTGCAAAGACAAAAATCAGGATGCACTAACTACAGTAACAAAGTTTGGATCGCAGAGGTATGTGTACTTAAATGGCTTCTAATATTAGATCATTGTTCAGGAAATAAAATAGCAACTTTAGAACATAGCAAGAAGAATAAATTCAACAGTTATCAATGGTGCTACCTAAGCCCTTGAAACCGAACACCCCAACAAATGTTAAATGATGGCAGCATTCCTTCAGCAAATGCCCTAGGATGGGCCAGCTGGCATGACCTGACACAGCTCAGACAACAGGCAGATGGCTAAAAGGCCTGTATGGTTCATCACCCCAGCTCACCTTCAAAGCTGGCCACTGGACCTGCTGTTCACTACTGTGCAGGTCAGAGCTGACCCACTGATCTGCCCAGAGCACCCACACTAGCACAGCAGCTTCCCAGCATGGACAGCTTTGCTTTTTATGCCAGAAAAAACTTCAAGATGAGCATAGACAGGTTGATCCTCCAGAAGCTGGTTGCGGTTAGGAGGTGTGCATTTTGCATTAACATTAAAATTAGCATTGTTTTAAGGAAGAATGGTAGTGTTTCTGCTTGTCATTTCTGTTTAAGTTTATCCAACTCGTTGCCTATGCTCTAGTCTTAGCATCACATACAGGTTCCACCTTTAGCATTTTACCTGTACTTAAAATGCACCTTTTATAGTGAAGCTGCATTCTTGATGGTAACCATACCAACACTGCCAAATACACTGTTTGAATAGCTGGTTTAATAACTGCCAGGGGAAGGAAGGAATTAATAAGGAATGACATTGTTATTTACAGTCTACCTCCTGTAATATACACAGCTTCTGCTCATATGAAAAGTTTTTAAAAACATTACTTTTGATGGCACAAATGCTGGGTTGCATTTCAGCAAAGAAGAGGACTTCTTCAAGTTTGAAAATACTCTGTATTTGAATGTTTTTGTAGTAAATAACTGATCAAACCCGTATCAATCTTCTAGCTACATTTGTACCTTACAGAAGTCTCATACCCCTGCACTGGAGATGCTTTCAACACTGGTCCCCTCTGTAGCAAATTCTTGTGCTAAATTCATAGCTGTCCTCTTAGAAATAGAAATAAAATAGCTTAGTTTCTATAACCAATACTATATAAACACACTGTGTTTAATCACAAGAATTTGCTTAGCACATGAAAGTCTGATCCAGAGCACTTCACCAGCCCCTGACCATGCTGGGAGTCTGCACATAACAAACCAGTACCCACAAGTTAATGTAAGCAGTTTTAACAGTGCAGCTGCCCCAGAAGCATGATGCTACCATTTCAAATACAACAGGTTACAGAAGTTTTTAGTGAGCTGAGAAGTATTCGTAAACACACAAAATACAAATTTCTAATTACAGCAGCTCCAGTATTCACAAAAAAATATCCACCTGAACATCAGCCTCTAATATTGAGCAAGAGAGGGCATGAGTTTAGTACTAGAATGGTTTTGTATCATCTAGGCTCAGTTTTCTCTTACACAAGTGCTTTTTAGACAAAATCTTGCAATTTGGGATGTAAATTTTGTGTCCCTGATGACTAGAGTTTGCCAGTTTAGAAGGTCAGGTGTCTCCTAATGCTCGGGGCAGGAACATGTAAAGCTCATCTCTTGCAGTCTTCCCATGTGTCATTTAACCATGAAAAAACCACAAGTCTGTAACTTGAAGATGTGAGCTAGAGAACTAGACTTAAAAACATAGGGTGGTATTTATATTTACATTACTGGCTTTTTGACTCAAGTGCTTGGCCTAACTGCTATCTGAACACTACCAAAATTTTAAATTCTCCATCTAAAATTTCTACAGCAACTTAAATAACAGGTAATATTTTTACATGCAGTAGTAATATTTAAGAGGTGCTGTTAATGCATAGTTCAAAGTTTGCTACAAACAAAGTTACCATGATGGTTGTTTGTTTTGTAGGTGTTGTGGTTTGACACGGAAGGGGTTTCTTGCAAAAGGTCCTTCTGGTTCTGATCAGAACCAATCAATTGTCTGGCTTGATTATTGGCAAGTTTTAAGCCACTTAGGAGTTTGACACGCCTCTGCGAGTCACATTTTAAGATAGACAGAGCCCAGGAAAGCTCTCTGGACTTCCAGCCATCAAGGAGGCAACTTGGGCCTCCGGGCCCTGCGGCCCTCAGGGCCGGGCCGGGCCCTGCTTGGCCTGGCCCGACCCGGGACGCAGCCGCCCCTCCTTGGCCCTGTTCCATCTGGGCCCCCCAGCCCTGCCCCATGCAGGTAGAGCTGGGCTGGCAGCGGCCCCCCCTTCACCGCCACGGCAGAGCTCAGCTCCGGCTGCCCGGCAGAGATCGTGGGACCGAGAGATAAGAGAAGTTCCAGCCGCGGCTGGGTGAGATTAACCCTGTTAGTGCTGTTAAGGTTTCTTCGGAACAGATGGGCCTGAAAATGCTGATCCTCTCCCAGAGAGAAAGCAGAAAGAACATGAAGAGACACCCTAAGGTGTAAGTCAGTAAAGATGGAAGGGCTGAAACCCGGAGAGAAAAGAAAGAGGAGATGCTTCAAACCTGGAAGCTGAAATTCTGTTGCAGAACCCTTTGGGGATGAACTGGACTCTTGGAGTCCCTGCTGTAATTTCATAGAGCATCGGAGGGGGGTAGAGCAATTGGGAGCTGAGGTGCCTCTGCATTTTCTCTCTTTATTCCTTTGGCTCCAGAGTGTTTGGACTCAGTTTTACCTTCACCTGGAGGGGTGTGCAGTACACCCGAAGTTGATTCTGTCCAGTGGGTGGGGAGGGGTCCCACCCTCTGATATCCTTTGGCTCCAGAGTGTTTGGACTCAGTTTTACCTTCACCTGGAGGGGTGTGCAAGACACCTGAAGTTGAGTCTACCTAGTGGGTGAGGAGGGGTCCCACCTTCTGATATGGACTGACACTTGGAATCTTTGGCTGCCTAGTGGGTGGGGGGCATGGTCCCACCCTTTGATGTGGACTGATCCACTGATTGAACCGACCGTACAAAGGAACCAGGAGGGGTCAGTGCGAAGATGACCCCAGTTCCTAGAGATGAAGATTGCTCCTAGAGATGTGTAAAGAAGACCTTGCTCCTGAACAGCTCAGCCTTAAATTGACACCCCATGTTAGCTCAACTTGAAACCCTCGAAAAGCAGCTGTGGGAAAGTGGTGATTCGAGGTTAGGGACTCTTTTTCCTCACTGCAAGCAGAAACCTCCCAGGCAGCTGTTTTGCTGTGATATTGAACCCATAAGAGAGTTGTCTCTAGTGGGAATGTCTCCATAAGGTCAGCAAGAAAGACTCAGAGACTCCCATCTCTTTATATGAACTGAAAAGATTATAAGGTGGTAAACTGACTGAAATCTTAAGGGTTGTGTCTACATAATCAGCATGGAGAAAGTGTGGGGAGGAAAAGTGTTCTAAAGGTTTAATCTGATTCTAACTTTTGTTTCCTTCTTTTAGGTCTGCTAATAAACTTCTTAGAGTCTTTTAAGTTTGAGCCTGTTTTGTTTTCTCCTAATTCTTATGTCACAGAGGTAAAATAAGTAAGTAGGAGATGATCTGAACCAAACCACTACAGTAGGGAAAAACTTAATTGTATAGAACCTTCTATAAAAAGTCCTTGTGTGCTGGACAATCCTAAAAAATGCTCACAAAATCCATTAAAAGTTACGGACAAACAAAATTCGCAATGCATTTTTCCAGTGATTTTGAGAAGCTGAGAGTTTAAAGGCAATGTTTTAGAGCAATGCTTCTACTTATAAGTACTATTTTATTAAAAAGTTTGTTTGCCATCATGAAGGATAATGAATCCCTAAGGAAGAACTATGCAACTGTAAGAGTCCATCAAAGAAAAGTCTTGGAGGACAGGACCAGGATTTAGGGGAGTTTTACTTAGTAGAATTCTAATGTTAATATAACAAAGGTATAATGATTCACCATAGGACATTAAAACTTAACTTAATACAGGAAAAAAAGTATTACTTTGATGTAGCTTTCCCTATATTGTAATATTACATGTTTAAATAATTATTGCCTAAAAACACAACGAACAAACCACCAAAGATCCAACAAAATTTTACTTTTTCAGTAAAGCAGATAACTGAAAAGATATAATTTGCTGTTACAAGAAGATTTCCTTTGTTTCACCTTGGTTCATTTCTGTTAATCTGACCTAATAGTAACTCAGAGTGTGTTTGCAAACAAAGTTTGCAATCTGTCTGACTGAAAACAAAGTGAACACTCCTACACAAATATGAGTCCACCCAGAAACCAAAGCATACACCAGGTAAGCAGGCAGGACTTTCTTATTTTCTTTAGGTTAACTGAGAACACAAAGTACAGTAAATACATGCTGTACTCTGAGACCCATACAGTGTCCAGCAAAGAAAAGAGTTGCTTGTCTGAATTTTACTGTATAAATATCACACTATTCCCCTCCTCTAAAATGGGAGGTTTGGGCATAACTTTTTACTTTTCATCATTTTTTTTTTAATCAGCCCACATCACCTGTGCAGGGCATAACTTTTTACTTTTCATCATTTTTTTTTTAATCAGCCCACATCACCTGTGCAATGCCAAGGAAGTCACTCTTTGTCTCTTCTGGTGGGTTCCTCTGTTTCTGAGATCTGACTTCGACTTAACCAGGAGAAAGGAGAGTGGGCTAGAGTATTTTTGTCAATACTTTGCATTCTTTCATTAATGATAATCTCATGTACACATGTGACCCTGCTATTGCATGGTTAAGTTTTTGGGACACAGCTTGTGGGAACATTTCTCTTTGTAAATGGTCAATTCTATTGGATTTTATACATAACAGAAAAAAGAGATACATACATTAAGAGCTGGCAGTATGGATATTTTTTCATGTTGTTCTGCTACACAAATTTCTTTCAGGCCAAATTCTGCACCCTTACACTTACTGCAGCAAATCTGTGTGCTTCTAGGACTATATACTATTTTCTGTATACTTTATGGTAAATTTCTTGTTAGATGAGATCTCAGTGAAGGTAAATGGCCAAAAATTACTCATCGGAGACCAATAATTTTTCCTTTTTGATTTAACTCAAACAAAATTCTTTGAAGGTGAAAACTTGCTGTGCTAAACCAATGTGTCAGATGTATTCCTCTGATTTGCAGCATTCTGAATACACTACCAATATCATATGACAGATCAGAAAGACAGTAATTGAAGAAACTGGAGTTTAGAAACAGAAGTGGGCTCAAAATGTTCCAAAATAAAACACTCCTAATTTTAAAAGTTATTTATGTCAAGCTCTTCATATGTTTAGCAAATGTACTACATGCTGTAGGAAAATGCCAAAAGTAGTTTAAAAATAAACTATTTTTTCCTCCAATACTATACAAAAACATCATCAATCATCATAAATATGGCCTTGTTTTCTTTAGAAAGGGTGCATCCCCATTTTACTTTGATGTCTATTACAATCTGCTATATATTAAATACTGTATAATACACGGAGTTAAGCAAAGTTTCAACTTTTTTCCCCCATAAAAAGAAATGTTGATATTTCAACATTACTTGTCAACCTGTATTGCAATAAAAATAAAGCAAAACCTTTTCAGGCAATTGAAATTTCCTCAGATGCATCTGTTAAAAAATGGTTCAATTTTTTAATATAACAAAATTTTTCAGCATCCTTAACTGGAATTAATCTATTCTGAACCAAATCAAAGTTTACTGTAAGTCAGTTTGACATTAAATTGCATTTACATATGGTTCCATAGTAATGAGAGTAGTACAGCACTAAAATACACACTGCCAAAACAAGAAACACATACCAGTGAGGGACTGTTCTGTACAAGCTCTGCTCTTAACTCCTTTTCTTGTATCCATTACCAGGCAAAAGTGATAATATACTGGACTTAAAACTGGCTTTTGGTTAAGTTATATCTTATATTCTTAAATGTGCATGATCTTTAGGTGTATTCCTTCTTTTATTCTTTTCCAACAGACTAAGCTCCTAGACTGCTCTACATGTTTTATAGGACATTTTAGTCACCTGATGCACTCTGATTTCTTTTTAACAGAAGAGTGAGTGCATCTTAAAGGGACCGGGTTTTTTAGCAAGTCAAAATTTCCTCCAAAGAGTGTTCATTTTGCAGGAGCTGTACATCTAGGCTGAAAAAATTTTTAAATGTTCTGCTACTGACCAGCTTTTGCAACAAGTTTTTTCTGTTCTGCTCGACATGTATTTTTGAAAGTAAATAAATAACAGAAGGTATTGTAATGAAAGGCTGATCCAAGTCTCTTCAAGCCAATGGAGAGATCTCCAAATGTCTCAATGTTTTTATGTGGCAAAGGTTTGGCAGCGTTGGGGCTACAGGAGTGGCTTCTGTGGTGCAGACCATGGTGAGGCAGCTGTCCCCCTGCAGCCCATGGAGGTCCACAGTGGAGCAGAGAGCCACCCCCAGCCCTTGCAAGACCCCACGCTGGAGCAGATAGATGCCCAAAGAAGGCTGTGACCCCATGGGAAGCCTGTACTGGTGCAGGTTTGCTGGCAGGACTTGTAACCCCACAGGAAACCCACAGGCAATTTCCCAGGATCATTCTGTTCCTGAAGGACTGGACGTTGTTGAAATGAGCTATGCTGGAACAGAGAAAGAGTGTGAGGATGAAGGAGCAGCAGAAGCACATGAACTGCACAGTTCCCATTCCCCATCTTCCTGCACTGGCAGGGCCAGAGATAGAGAAAACTGGGAGTGAAGTTAAGTGCAGGAAAAGGGAGAGGTGGGGGGGAACGTCTTTTATGATGTAGTTTTTATTTCTCATTACCCTCCTCTGATTTGATTGGCAATAAATTAAAGTCATTTCCTCAAACTGAGTCTCATTTGCCCATGACAGTAATTGCTGAGAGAGTTCTTCCTGCCCTTTTCTTGACCCACAAACCTTCTGTCATCATTTTCTTCCCCTCCCCCCCCCCCCCCCCCCCCCACATGAAGAGGGGAGTAACAGAGTGGTGGGCACCTGGCATCCGGCCAAGGTCTATCCACCATGTTCACAGAAACTTTCTCAATAAAATACACAAAAGAAAGGTCATAACCTTTGTTTTAGGCATCTAATTTAGGTAGGAAACACAAGCCTAAATATCTTATAGAGTTGAAAGAAACATCAGCTAAATAAATGCTTATATTGCTGTAACATACACTGAGTGAATGTTACTTTCTCTACATCATTTCCATACTAGGTTAAAATAACAAATACCTTCACATGAAGATAAACCACTGGTACATAGTCTTAGTCTTCATGGAAGTTTTCTCTGCACACAGTGGATAGCTAGGGGATTTGTTCTATGAACTGACCATTTACCTGAAGACTGACACACAAAGTCACACTGGTCCAGAATAATTCTCAAGGACTATTATTAATTTTGTTGGTTTGAAACAACTTCCCTGAACCTGATCTACAATAAGATGATAACCATCTTTTTATCCCTCTTTTAAAAAGGGCATCACTATCATCAACAGAAAATTAATTACATGCCTTTGGGTGAAGAAAAGTATTAATGCTGGTAACATAATGAAAGTTTACAAATTCAGTTGTTAATCCTAAAGTCTTAAAGCTAAGCACAGCATAGGTTTTCTGCCACTCTTATGATTGCATCCTGTGACTTACATGTTTAATTACCAGGTCAGCCATAACTATAAATACACTGCCTTTCAGATAGCCTGTTAGGTAACAAAGGGAAAATAAACAAACATAGCTCAAACAGTTCCTTAGCCAGAAGAGCTCTTCAGCTTGCCCTGTTCTAATCAATTCACAAGTACTGTTCAGAGACCATGCATGGATCAGATATCTACAAAAGGCAACTTAATGAAGCCAAGATGTTGTTTACACCAACACTAGAAACAAATGATAGCAAGAGTCACGAACCAGCAGAAGAGCTGGTTTACAGTTTCCTTTCCATACATTTTTCTAGTTACACAGTTCTTAAAGTGGTTTTTCTTGTGGAAAGTCTATCATCAATCAAATGAAAAACACTTCAACTTCTTCACAAATGGAAACACAATAAATGTTATTTATGAGTACAACAGCATATCACAAACAATAAATGCAGTGTCTGAAAGCCAAAATAATAAACAAATACAACTAATAAATCTTGTTTAGAATTAAAAAAAAAAAATCACTGGAATGTCTATCTGGTCAATGAAAGGATGTTCCTTCCCACTCCCACTGAATTTATCTATTTATAATATCCACATGTCCCAGTGCTTGAAACAAAAGGTGGAGCCCCTTCAAAGAGCCTGGATGTGCCTCGACCTCATAATATCTATGTGTCTAAAGCAATGTTGTTGTATTCTATAAAGTCAGGAGTTGACCAGCTGGCAAGATATTGTGAATACAGCTCACTGAAAAACTAAGAGCTCTAACAAAGCAAGAGACAGAATCAAGCCATAGCAGTGAAGAAGTCAGGTTTCAATTGTTATTTTACTGTTTTATCCATTTCTCTTCCAAAAATTCTAAAGTGAATTTTTAGTGAGTATTCTAAGTGCAGCACTCAAGAAATACCCTTGAAGAAAATTACAGTGAGATAAATTTCAAATCCAGATGCCATAAAACAGAAATTATATGTGTCATGGAGAACAGCATCATCTTGCATATGATTTTAATGTATCATAGTGTAATGTGACAAACTGTTAACTACTAATTATTTTAAATCACATAATAATGAAAAAAACTGTTTACATATAGTATTAAGGGCTATAATATAAGTAGGTCAAAATTACTAATGCACTGATTTTCATTTCTCCTTTTTAAATGCTCTATCAGCAAGAAAAAAATACTTTTTTTAAAAAAGGAAGGCAAATCCACAAAATACTCCAACACCATCACTGTCCCTCCGTTTAGGTCCTCCAATAATGAGAAGAGGACATAAAACAGAAGATGCTATACTGTAAATTGGAAAAACTGCAGAACACTTCAGTAACAGACTGCACATCCACAAGATCAGAAAAACAGAGACCAAACTATAATATAATCTCCGTTGGCTTTCTGGTTTGAGCATCCCTCTCCTGGAGAATGCCTATTCCTTCACATACTTGCCCATTGCCTCTGTTCACGAAATGCAGCCCAGGTAACTAGATGAAGTCCCTCACATAACCTTCAGAGAGGCACAGCTAAATTAGGCCATATATCAAAGCATTTGAAGACAGCTTTAGCACAATGAACACTGGAAAATGTCTCTGTTATAACAAGAGGTAAAAAGGAAGAGCTCAAAATCTCTGTGCCCTAACAGTGAGCCACTTGTTTCATCTCTTGCCGAATACTGAACAGATTTTGGAGCTCTAAGATTGCAAAACTTCTGTGTGATAAATCAGCAATTTCAATGGGGGTCTTTTTGTTTAAAATGTTTATTTTTTCAAGTAGTTTAAAAATTATTCTCCTCACCAGTGACTGAGCCTAAGCCCTATTGTAAGTAGATGTGGAAGAATATAAAAGGAAAAAGTGTATTCAGAAAAAACCCCAACCCACAGCATTAATATTAATAAGTTAAAATTAGACACACTCTGACCTTGTGAATTACCCAGGAGATCTGATTAAGTGCAATCAGATTCCAAGCACTATAATGCTGGGAATACTGTCTGACCTAAGAGCTTTTCTCATCATGAAATGTCAGCAATAATGACCTCAAAGCAACTTCACCCTGAATTTGGTCTGCCTTTGATAAAATACCATGATAGATCCACGAGGTAATAGTAACTTACAAGCTTATAGAGTCTTCATCATTAAGCATGACATTTTTCCTATACAAAGTGCCAAACTGGAAAGAGAGGCCGAAAGGTCACAATCCAAGGAAGAAGCCTTTCAAAAGGCTTTCTTTCACAGAGGGCTGCTGCAAAGCCAGAGCTGCTAACGTGATCCACAGGGGCTCTCTTCAACAGGCCTGATGGGACCGTTTTAAAATGACCAGTTAAATGCCTGTGGAGATCCAGCTCCCTAATTATTGACTGACCTGTGTATTTTTGACATCAGTTATGCCCTTGAGAACCTGATTTGACAGGCAGTTAAAAGCCCATGGTTAAATAAATTCTGAAATAGCCAACACAAGCAAGCTGACTTCCTAAGAAGATAAGTTTCTTCTATTCATCAGAATATTTTGGGAACTGTGTAAAAACAAACACCATTTTAAAAGAATAGAACCTTGCAAGATTTTGTATGCCAAAGAGCTAAGATATACACACACTTACCACAGTCCAAAAAGATCTTAAAACATATAAAATAATATGTGCCATGACCATCTGTTGAGCAGGATACATTCATATGCAAGGGCTGGCCCTCAAGAAAAATGGCAATTTCAGTTTAGTCAAATACTCACTGAAAGGCACCATGGACATTTGTAGATGCGATGCTCATGTTCTCTTCAGCTGATGCTGGCAACTATTTTAAGGTAAGAAAGATAACTAAAGAGGCTGCTTTTTTTGCTTTTTGCTCTTCCCTAGCAATGGGAAGAGTAATTCAGTCTGAGATTCAACCTGTCTTTGAAAACAATTAACACAATTTGCTTTTGCCATAATTGTTTTTCTGCTCGTCATCACTCCTTCATTGAACCTCTCTCCAGAAATCAGAAGGATGAGGTGTCATATCAGAAAGTAAAAGGCAGAAAAAGACACTTACAAAGTTAAACATTGAGTCAAACAGGGAGGCAAACATGTCTCGTAAGACGGAGCAGAACAGGGACTTATCCTAGCATGGTACAGAGGAAGATTAGAACAGACACAGAGACGAAATGAAAGGATGAGCATCTTGAAGGGTCTTTTACAGCTCTTTGAGAGTAAACCTTAAACATTTTCAGAAATTCAGATATTTTTGCAAAAAAGTAATGTTTTTTATTATTTCTTACATGATTAATAGATTTAGGGCTGAAAATAGTGGGTAAGAAGCAAGCTGCTTGTTCTTCATTCTACTGGCATTAACTATGTTTTCTCTTCTTCTGCTTATTCCAGTGAATGCACAGGTTTCGTGTTAGACCTAAATCCTTCATCTTCCTGTAGAATTACTTCCCATCTAAGTTTCACCTGTATGACATGACTCTAAATATAAAAATACATATGTAATATATATTCCTGATCTATATCAGGAAAATACACATCATGTATAATTATCACCTTTCTGAATCATAGACTCATACAGTACCTGTGGATGTATCCACTGTGAAAAAAGAAGAAAATTCTCCTGGGACCAGTTCATATGTGACAATGCCAAATATTCCTGAATCTCTGTCTGTGGCAACAACATTGATGATTTCTGTTCCCGGCTGTGTTTGACTGCTGATACTTGTCACATAGATTTCTTGTTCAAAAACAGGTTGATTGTCATTAATATCTTCTATCTCGATGCGAACAAAAGCTTGGGCACTCAGACCACCCTGTTGGATAAATAAGAAGAAAACCTCAAAAAACAAGATCAATTTTAAAAATTATACAGTGGTGAGGCCTGAAGACAAAGCCAGTTTTGTTAATGTTAATGAGCACCACACATGTCAAAAATATTGCTAGTCTAACCTCATATGCTTCTGCTGACATCACCAAAACCCCACTTATGCCTTCACAGTAAAAGTCAGGGCTTTGTGCCCCAGAAAGACATGCTCCTCATGTGACTGAGGTGCTCCAGGAAATCAGGAATAACTTCTCTCTATGAGTCTCTCAGATGTAAAAGCATGACCATCATAACAGTGAATATGAGGCTTTTTCAACCAGGAACACAGACTAAAAGCAGTTCAGGACAGCCAAAAGCTGCTGCCTGCAAGACTTAGCCTCAATTTACTGACAGATGCCCAACAAAAGCCACTAAAATACCACACAGGCAGCTGCAGGACCACATTTAGCCTTGCTCTGGAGTGAAACTGGAGAAGAAAGGAGCAACTGCAAGCTGGCTTATCAGACTATGCTGCAGAAAAATACTGATTTGCTATGACAGAGCATTGGATATTGTGACAATCTGCAAAAAAGACAGTTCTGTGGGTGCTGAAGTGTAGACCAACCCCACAGGCATCTGAGTGAAACTAATGGCAATTTACTTCTCAGAGGCACTTTCTTGTACCTCCTGTGGACTCCCTCCCCGAGTTTGGAGGGGTTCACATTTCCAAGATAATTTTACAGCCATATGAACTACAAGCATTTTTAAAAGAAAGTAGGTCCACTGTGGCAGAGATAACAGTTAATGCTGAGGCACTGGCATGTCCAGAGGCACAAGGCAGCATAGGCATGGATAGTCTGCATGGGCTTTATGCAGTACATTAAGACACAGATGGAGGAAGAATCCTGAGCTCTTCAAAGTCACACTGAGCGTGCTGTGCTTGTAACAGTCACTCACAGAAACTGCTGACACAGATCAGATGTTCATGCATACACATGACAAGCTATGCTGAGCTAGTGCGAACTGAATTTTGCAGTCGCAGTGGCTATGATATGAAGAAAACCAAGCCAACCCAAAAACTACTAGGTTGCACATTTCTGCAATCTAATTCTTCATGTCAATTATTTTTAAACCTGACCTTCAAGAAACTGGATTCAGACTGGATATGACTCCTTTAAACTTAATCTGCCACATAACAATTACCTACAAAAATATTTTTGAGGGTTTGCTTAGTATGACCACAGATCCAGACTTATTTTTGGAAAAAAAGAAATACTATGAGCATTTGGTTCCACATTTCCGTAGTGATTTTTGCTTTGTCCTGGTTTTGTTTTTTCTTCTGTTTTGTAATGTTACCTCTGTTGGGTGGCAGTGACATTCCCATAAAGGCTCATATAGGTGGAAAATTAAGATGATCTTGTGCATGATGTGTCTGTGTTTTCTCCCACAAAGGAGGAGATCCATCCCACTTCCTCCTGGTGTGCTTCTGAAGAAAATGAGGCATGGCATGCTTCCAGGGCTCATGCTGCTGCACAGGCAGCCAGCAGCCAGGACACTTGCCTGGAGACCAGGACAGGCATCAGCCTACAAATTACTGGGATTGCCATGAAACCCCATGCCAAGAGGGAGAAATGGAGACGGCAGTGAGCTCACTGCCAACATCCCCACTTCAGTGCAAGTCCCTTCCTCAGTACCTTGATTTCCATGGTAAGGGAAATCCCTGCACAGGAGCTAAAAGGGCAGGCAGGGGAAGGAATGTGCTCTGATCACTGTCAGAAGATGCTCTGTGTCTCCATGGCTTTCAGACACTTCAGAACAGAAATCAGAAGTATTTTTAAGGGAAGAGGGCCAGGGAAGAAGTGAGGTCAAGAATAAAATGCATCTGAAAAAAGATGGTTGGAACAGCATGAAACCAAACTTACAAGATCTTGTGTTAAACTGTTTCTTTCAAGCTTCATTATTGCTAAACACTCCAAACCCCACTCTTCAGCCAATTTGTATATATGCTACTGAGTTATGTGAAGACTGCAAAGTGTTTTGAAATTGATCAACTCTAAGTATATGGGGAAATCTACTCTCTTAGAGGATAGACCAAATTTTATGATGGAGACAGAACCTTCTTTTCCTGGGGTAACAGCATACACTTTCACATGTCAAGTATGATAATTACTTAATGACTTATGATATTAACTGCTTATGGCCCAATTCTTGCTCTGACTACTGAATTTAAGTATCATCCCAACTGAGAAGGAAGAAAAAGTCCTATTTCTAATGATGTGGATATACTTCATCTACTCAGAAGCAAGCAAAACATAGATCATCCAAAATATGAAGGCTGACTTATATGAAGTCTATTGCTGACAGAACATTACATTCGTCAAGCCATGTTAACAAGCAACAGAAAGCCGCAGCTGTTCATTTTAAAATCCCTTATCTCAAATGTTTAAGTATTTTTAACTACTGCTGTACTCTCTGATGCAACAAAAAGTGACAATTACAATGACTTCTCTATCAGAGTCCTGAGAGTTGTGTCACTTGTGGAAGAAAAAGCAGACATAAACTACCATCAAGTCAAAATAACAACAATTAACATTTTCTTTACTTCAGGAGGATCAAATTCATATGAATATCTAAAGCTATTAGAATACCTCTTTATCAAGTCTTAAAAAAAGAAAAATAAATTACCTTGCCTTTGGCAGGGGTAACTCTTGTCTTAAGAAGTAGAAATGATGCTATTTTGAGTAGCTGTATATTTTCATTTTGGTGCTGTAAAATACTTAAAACTTCATCAAGATTTTAATCACAGCCTCCAAAGTTTTTTTCAGTGAACTATGCTGTCAAACTTCTTTTCCGAACTGAACTGCTAGATACAGAAACTCTGACAATAAAGACTTTTTTTTTTGTAAACCTAAAGGATATGTTATCTTGAAATTGTAATGCTGTCAAAGTGAAGAGATATCTACATTTATTTCAAAAGCCTTAAGTTCTTCAGAAGCTTTGCTTGTGAGTGCCAAGTGTTTATATCTAGGTTTCAACTGCTCCAGCGTAAAAGACAAGAAAATTAGATAGGCAGGGTAGATTTCCAAAAAGCAAGAGACAAAGTATCTCTCTACAAAGAAAGGCAGTAAGAGAGTCACTAACGCACCTGGGGCTGGTGCACTGAACATTTTGCAGTGATGATGTGGCAGCTGAAAAACTCCAGACAAGGATACTTCTTTTCACCTTTACTTAATCAGGGAGAGAGCTCCCACAAGCTCTCACAGGATGTTTATTTAACACCAGTTTAACAGGAGCTGTTTTCCACCTGCCTCTCCACGGGCTCTTGTGTGCAATTTAAGTTCACTCCTTACATTTTCTGCACAATGCATAAAAGACATGACTGACAAGCTCTAAAGCCATGTAACAGAGTAGCCAGGAACAGGTGGAGGAAACGGATAGTTTTGCTGTAAGATAAACTGCACACCACCTGGAAAATACTTTCTTTTCCTCCTCATTTCTAATTAACTGTGTTATTTTCTTTCCTTTTCATCTCCCTACCCTCCTTTGACACAAGTGACCCTTCATTCTTCTCCTCTCTTTTCTGTTCACATTTCTCCCCTGATCACAGTCTCTACTTTGAACCCCATACCTAATATTTTTGAACCATCAAAATCAGCAGCAGAATGTCAGGAAATAAATAACCTGCTACAATTCTGCTTTAAAGGTGGAGAGTTGGTCAACACAAGTTCAGGTGCACTGAAAATTTTGAAAAGCTGATATTGAATTTAGGTGCTTTAGTATTTAGGTATCAGATGGGCAAACTTCTAGAAGATAAATCAATGGGATCTACAAAGTGCTGACTTCCAGTAAAAAGATTAAGCCTTGCCTGTCACAAAAATGTCAATCAAAAACTGAAACTTTCTCCCCATTATTGAACTTCTGAAAACACAATGTCCCTAAATGAAGACAAATGACAGAGCAATTTAAAAATTAAATACCCTACAGTTTCAGTTATTTTCCTTTAACTTGAGGTAAAAAATTAAGGCATCAAGCTTTTTGCATAGAAACTTATTTTCTTTCAGATTTTCAAAATAATCTTTTGTACCAGACTGCATATCTTAGAAAAGTAGAAATTTTCAGGATTTCACTGCAATTGTCCAGCCCTCACATAACCTTTCTTAAGGATTAATCTTGATATTCCAGATGTGTGTATGTGTTCTTTACATTTATACAGCTTCAAAACATGTGACTGAGAGGAAAAATGAAATTATGAAGTATAGCAGAATATATAATTTTCTGCTGTTATACCTTGCAATATAGACTGCATGCCTTTTCAAAGTTTGGATTTCTGTACTCGAGTATAAATTTTGAAGACAGAACTCATACCAGTGAAATTCCAAAATGGTCATGCAGACCTACCTCTGCTATAAAAATTACAGGCATTGTCCTGGAAAAACCCACACTTATATTTTTATATTAAAATCATAGAATGGTTTGAGCAGGAAGAGACCTTTTCAAAGGTTGCCCAGTCCAAGCCCCCTGCAATAAGCAGGGTCAAGTTACCAGACATTCAAGTAAGGTGAGCATGGAAGCAAACATGCAAATGTATTTATGTAATTTTTTCTCCTCTAAAGAAATCTATGAGGAAGAAAAGGCAGACTGCTAAAGGCAGTATTAATAAAACAGAATATTTCTGCTGCCTGTGAAATAAACACTAAATTGTGACAGCTGAAGAAAAAAAATTGTTTAACTATTACACATATCTGAATTCAACAGTACAGAGAGATACCCTCAACTACTACATTCTCAAAATGAAGTAATTAATACTAACCATCAACTGCAGCTATTTAAGTTCATCTACTCATGAATATGGAAATCATAGGTCACTAAGCTTCTTCAGTGTACCATAAATTACAGGCATTTTAATAAAAAATACAGTATTTCTAGCACAGCTGCATTTTTAAAAAGTTATATTAAATACACTTAGGACATTATCTTAAATGCCAGTTTAATATTCAAGGTAAGAAATAAGGACTGCATAGCCTGAAATAAATGAATTTTAATGTTTTTCAGGACAAATTGTACTGCAAAATGTGACCTGAATAACATTTTGAAAAGTTTCCTTATGTCAATTTTAACATTTGAAGGCAACCAATAACCTTTTTCTTCAGCTTCTTCATAATTCATTATTAAGCTGACAAAGGTAATGACAAGTACAGAATTAGCCTCTCATTGCAAATCACTTCAGATGGCAAATCACCATGCAAATCACAAAATGAATATTTTGTGATTAAAATAATGAATAATTTCCCTCCATTATTTTTCTGGAGCTTACCACCAAAATGTTTTGTTACATGGCATCAGGTAGGCAAGGTGTCCATTCCCAGACATCCTAAAATGTTCCCACCTCAGGCAATGTCTCCTCACCCTCTTTGCCAGAGATCTGCAATGGACTATTTGAGGTACATATAACTAATCCTGCCCTTGCTGTACCATGAATACCCACTTCCAAACACCAGAGCTTGTAAAGTGGGAAAACTTTCAGATACACAGCTGCAGGGAGGCTGCACCCAGCCACAGCAGCAGCATCAGCCAGCTAGAAAGGACAAGGAAAGGACATGAAAGCCACTGTCACCCACAGTAGCCATGCAGTACTAGCCTGTGATACTGTGGTCTTACTGCTGCACTAATCTTGAAAGTAGGAAGCAGAAGTAACACGGAGTCTGTTGGTTCCAACAGGAGGAGGAAAATCAGCAAGGACAAACACATCCTAAAAACATTTTTCCAAACACTGTTTAGGAGTCATTGGATATTTCACAGCTAATTTTGCTAACTTCAGTAAAAATGTACAGTTCATGAATATAATTTTCTGCTCTCTTTAGGGATATAACATTTTATTCAAATTCATGCAATTTTTACATAGTCGCTACATTCTCATTTGAAAGTATACCAGACATCCAAATTTGCAAATCCATTCACAAATCTGGCAGTGTAGAAAGGTGAAACTTACCCCATCTGTAGCTTTTACTAAGAGATCATAAGTGGTTGGATCTTCTTCTCTGTCAATGTCTTGAGACACAAAGATCTGACCACTGTGTGGGTCAATCTGGAAAGCTTTGGATTGTTCATAAAAATTAAATCCATCGTAAAGAGAATACTCAATTTCTCCAAACTGGTCAGCATCTGCATCTGTTGCTTTGACCTGCAGGGAGACAACAGAGATAAAAACAAAGACAGTGAAACTATTGCTCATTAAAAAAAAGTGTCTGATTTTTGAACCTGTGCTGTAAAAGCAGATGTGTATACTCACAATAAATACAAACATGTTCTGCTGCCTAAGCTGGCTGCCTGCAGTTTGTAAAATATCTCAGCTACTGACAGTGTAATTATTGCATGAAAGTTCCATTAGACCTGTCAGTAACATTACTTACATATCTGTCAATAATCTTCTCAACCTTCTTCCTTTCCCATGACTGGAAAAGCCATGCTCATTAAGCCATGTCAGTAGGCCACACCTTAAGCTACTTTCCCTTCACGGTCTTTTTATCAGTGGAGATAGCTCTTATGAAAACTACGTCACATGTAGATCAGAAAAGTGCTGCAGGACATCCTTACCTAATGTATTTGATAAAAGACTCCCCAGATCTTAATACAGTTTTCACTTCAAAGAGAGCTTGGTGGCACTCATGCTTTTTGACCCACAGGTGGATTGATTTAAAATGTATTTGATAAACACAAAACTTTTGTACATTGTACCTGCAGTTTTACTCCCATAACAAGTGGTTTTTGCAGAGTTTGGCTCTTCTCTGGCAGGTTCCATTGTGAAAGTTCACTTAAATTTATAAACATTTTGGTAGAAAATAATTTACAAAAATAGGTATACATTAAGAAAGCCAGTGCTTTTAGTTCTCTAATCTGTCATTATTGGAGATACATAATGAATTTCTCCTTTGTAATTAGTTTCCTTTTCCATTTTTTCTTCGAAAATGATAAATTCTGTGAGTTTTCCATCAGCCTGTCTATACAAGCACAGTGCCTGAAGGCCATAACAGAGCTTTGGAAACTCTGGTATCACAAAGCCCAAGAGTTAGAATTGGTGGAAGCTCCCAGAAGACCTGTGCCAGCCACTGCCTGCACTTGACACAGGTTCATAAGGTGAGACCACACAGACCCAAACCATCTGGCACAGCTTCAGGTAGAGTTTCAAAAGAAACAGTCCAGGCCAGGGAGTATTCCTAGAAGTAAGTTTGGATTAGGTCATCCTGGTTTGGGTGATATAAATTAATTTAGTTGCATGGACACAAGCTGTGCCAGATCATTTGGGCTTGGGGTCCAGAAGAGCCTTTGGCTGCTGCTTCTACCAGAACAAATGTGGCCATAAAGACCAGTCAGTGCCTGCATCACAAGCTCCCTTCTTTGCCCACACAGGAATTGTTTTGGCGCTAAGATACTTAACTGGGACTGAATTAAAACCACATGAACAGAACATGTCTTGGGAAGGCTGAAAAGCATGGAAGTGGGGAAAGGGAAACCACATAAAAAGTGCCAATTCAAATTATAAAGCTAAAACTTACTCTAGACAAGTTACATCAATCAGAATTTTACAATGACAGCCCAAAAGATACACGTGTTATTTCAATTATTATTTTTTTGCTTGTTGTGGTTTGGTTCTTGCTTGTTTTTCAGACTTTTCCACTTCTTCAGGGAAAGCTCAAGATATTTTGTACTTCAGAAGTATCACTGTGACTGCACCACATACCCCAAAGCATTTTTTCCTCCCACAAGATGGTTTTTCACAATGCCAAAGGCCATTACACCAGAGTTTCTGCAAAAAGAAAGCTCCTTTAGAGGAGCCTGGTGCTCACAGAGCCCTTCATGCCCTTTTCATGCCCTTGCAGTTTGCATCCCAACGCTGCAGCACAGGGTGCAACGTGTGGCTACTCCTGACCTTGGTCCAACCACTCGTTCTGGGCAATTTAAAGGCAAAACTCACAATCAGGCAGAGCTAAACAAAGATCCAGTTCTTAAAATGCTTTACAGCTGTATGTAAATCAAGTCTACAACATGCATATTTCTCCAGCCTCACGCTTTGTTATTTCTGTCGTAAAAACAAGAACAGAACATACATCTAATGTGCCCTCAGTAATCTACCACCCCAATGTTATGGAACAATAATTCACTTGGCCCTTATAAGAAAAGTATTTCAATTTGCTTCTCTTGCCTGAAATCCAACAGGGGTGACAGTATTGAAAGGTTCTGTCTGCCTGTGCCTCGATGCAGTTACATGTGTAAATGCTAACATTTTTGTCTGAAGTTGAGCATGAGTGATTAATTATGGGTAAAATTTGAGGGTATTGTTAGAAGTTTAGCTCATTATGTTTGGTGACTTGTTGTCTTTGCTGTAAATTATGCAGTCCTCAGACTTTGAATAGTACATGCAAAGGCATAATGAGTGATGAATTTAAATAAAAATGCTTCAGTTCAAGGCAATGCAAATTTAAAGGTCTAATTGTGATCAACTTCAATTACTATAATCATCTCTTAGGCAGCAGAATTAAGTGGCATCCATTTTTGCAGAAAAATATGATCCTTCTCTCTGTTCAAGTACCTCACACCCATTCAATTTCTACCCACTTCATAGTCCTTTTTTTAATCACTCACCATGGAACCTTTGATCTGCGGAGAGAAGATCTGGAATTAAAAGCAAATGAAAGATTTCCTGTAGCAGACAGATCTGACATTGAATGGCACTACACTTGAGGTCAGGGAAGCTATTAACTATGATCATAGAATCACTTAGGTTGAAAAAAGACCCTTAAGATTATCAACTAAATGCAAGCTGATTTAGAAGGAGGAATTCAGTGAAAACATGCTAACAAATTCATGTTTTCAGACACAATTAAAAGACCAAGTTATTGAAGATTTTAGAAGTTAAAGCACACAGCAGTCACTGTCCAAAGCACACTGGTTTGGGATAGCATACTGTGAGTACCAATCTGACAGAGTATTGCAGCTGTTAACTGCCCAAGAGCTGTGAGTTACAGCAGTCCAAACAGGAGGAAATGAAGGCAGCAGCAGGACTTTTCACAGCAGACTGATCAAAAGTGTTGTATGTTGGCAATGTCACAAAGGTGATAGAGTTGAATGGAATTATGTGCCTTAAAGAAGGAGGAGGTGAGAGAGTACCATATATGTAACACCTCTGACAAGCCTAATACAAGATTGAAATATGAGAGAAAAAGAAAGGGGAAGAAAAGGAAAGGTCATGCCTCCAGGGCCTTTCTCCTTTCAGTAGATATGTTTTCAGTACAGTAAATTGAACATCGAAGTTTTTAAGGAGTGTAAACTTGGGAATAAGTTCAGGACAAAGTATTTCCCCAAGAAACATTTTTTGAAGCCAACAAAAGTCATGGTATAGATAACTCCTGGCTGGACTTCTCCCATCAGTCATGCTTCCTGTAGCCTACATCCTTTGGTCAGCTTGTACAATGTCTAGACTGCAAATCCGTCAGAGAAAAAGAAAGTTTCTTCTGTCCTTGATACTACCAATAAAGTGGTCAGACTACAGATATCCTCTCAGGAGGAGAAAAAAGGGGGACCTAGATTAATGTATAAAAACCACTGATCCATCTGTGTGACATTCAGACACAGTGTTCAATGCTGGAAGTGCAGAAATCATCTCTTTGCATATGGAAAGAGGGGATTATCTCAAAATAATCTGTGAAATTAGGGGTAATTAACCTCACCTAGATGTACACTTCAACCATATAACACATGTCCAGGTTTGAATGGAGAAATGGTTAACTACTGTGGAAGCATCTGCTCTGCCAGACCTTCATGCCAGGTCCATGGCCACAGAGAAGGAGAGGAGCAGCCTGATTTGGTGGCATGCTGTCAGCAAAATGTGACTAGAAATATTGGCAGTGAAATTACTGGTAGTTGACATTCTTCAAGTCACTTGGGTGTAACTATACAATATATTGGCATGTGAGCTGCCACAAACACACATCATCAAATGTCTTGAAGTCAGGGCTCTGACTTACAACCCTGATTAGCAAGAAAATAGTACATAAAATACAAACCAATGATCTCCTCTTCGTAGCTGCCTGAGGCAGTGCAGACAATAATGCTGACACTAAACCTGAAGAGTCTAATAAATACATTACTTTGAAATTTTATCTACCTGCCTCAATACCCACAATTAACCCTCATCTCCCTAGTGCATCAGATTTAACACATGGAAATAGGAGTAAAGTTGCAGATCCACTTGAAGTCCTAAAAGCTTAAGACTAGACTTTGAGAACAAGAACTGTTTTTCTGAGGATTTAACAGCTGGCGCTTGAACAACAATTGCAATGACAACAGAAAAAGCCCCACTCTTCATCCTCAAACTGGGCTGCATCTGGAAAACAATAAATCAAAATAACAACTGGAATTTAGGCTGATCATTCAACTGGCACTGATGCTTACTTTGTCAACCACCAAAGGTACAAGATACTCAAAAAAATCCCCAATGAATAAGAAAATCCTTAGTCCTCATCCTTGCTCTGATGCAAAAATATCTCCACTGTGCTGGTCAGGTCAATGGACTTGACTGATATCAATCTTTCTGCATTCTTTTGATCTGCTATAGGATGGAGATTACCACAACTGAACAAATGACAATGAGCACTGCACAGACACGACCTTGCTAACCTGCCCTGAAGATGATGCTGATTCCCCCAGGTTACTCCAGAACTTGCAATCAGTTTTATTAATGTTTTAAGAAGCAAGTCCCATTAAAAAATTCAATAATTAATTCTCAACAACCTTTAAGGTGAAAGTAGAAAAGCCTAAATGCAAGAAAAGAAAGAGGGTAGACACCTCTGCTCAATGACAACATGTGAAACGTGGTATTGACTGTAACCTCAACTAAACATTACCTTTCTTAATTATGATAAGGCTTTCGGATCTGGTTTGTTTGGTTGGTTTTTTTTGCTTGTGCTCCCATGAGTTGTACAGGAGTTCCAATGAACTACATGGTTCTAAAATAAGATAAAAATAACCCCACTTCACATTTGAATCTCTCATAAAAGATCACACTGATTTTTATCTTCTTTATAATACACTGATTTTTACAACATCCTCTATCTCCCCCACAACAATAAATGAAAGGAAACCTAATTTACATGATGAATGATTATGAGATGTTAGCTTTTTGCCTTCTCTGCTCTTCTGTGTTTTTAACTGATGACTGCGAACAAACCTGCCAATAAAAAATATTGACAAACCTTTGATTTACTGCTTTCAATTAGTCTATAGAAAGCAAGAAAAATGAAAATCACTGGAGGAGAAAACAGCCTAAGTACACTACAGCATCATGCTTTCATTCTGAACACCAGACACCATTCAGCAAGCCAAGTGCAGATCCAGAAAGAACTAGGCATTTCAGTCTGTACTATAATCTGCAAATCCTGCTCTAATGCTAGCCAGAGCCTGAATTCATTCCAGTTTAACCCAGATATTCCTGACATGCATTAGGTTTTGCTACCATGCCTCCTGTAAAACAGCATAGACAGCTAGATCCCATTGAGGCTAGCCAGCATTCAGAGGGGTGGGAGGCAGGTCCAGCCTGGAATGCCTGACCTTATCACTCTTCTTACACTGATAGGATCTGGACCACTACAAAATAGATTTGTCAATGTCTGAATTCATAGCAAACAGCTGTGCTGCTAATGCCTACTTATCACATGGTAGGGTAGGGGTCATAAAACATCTTTTTGGAAGAACAAAGCTTGAGTTCCAGAACTGAAAATATCTGCTAAAAGGACCATCTACTCTGTCAGTCTATTTAGTCTACATTGCCTTCCTTCTTATTGTGAAAATATAATCAAACAGAAAATAATTTCATTTTATCATCTATGTAAACTGAAAGAACAAAAATGAAAAGAGAAGGTATTTCTGAGGAAAGAAAAAGGAGTTAACAGCAACTAGCATGTGTTTGCATGACTAAAGCCTTATTTAATCATCAAAGTCAACCTCTACACTTTTCAGTGAAAGCAGCTCCATCCATTTGTTAATGCTGATCACATATTTGGCTATAGTTTAGATTTTATAGCATGCTAAAACCTTGCTATATACAGTTAAGAGTTTAAGTACAAATCCATTTTTATTCACTAGTAAGCTACAAAGCCCCAAGACTGTATATCTCTGCCAAGCAACAGTAGAGCACAAAATTTTCCCTATTCTGTGCTAATTACATAAAGCAAGGAGTGATAGGTTTAATAATTGAGAATATCTATCTCACAAATAAATAAATATTTGTACTGAATATTTTATATTAATGATCTTGCACTGGAGCATGTTTTACCTTTTGGTGGCAGGATTAATTTTAGAATTGTATTTAGTAAGTTGTTTTAGAAAGCGCAACTCAAGGTACTAGCTGTCTTGTTTAGGGCAACTTTGAAAAATAAATCAGAAATGTAACTTTTATTAGTAACATGTATTATAGCATTAATAAAAAATAGAATTCCATATTTTGCTTAGATCAATGAACATAATTACTATATTTATAAAGCTGTAATGTGATGAATTATTTAACTGAGCCTAAATGATCAAAGTACATATCCTGAATTTGGACTATGTGTGTGACCTTAAACAGGACTTCTGCTTATACTCATGTCTCTGATAGACAAATTGCAGAAAGATGCTACAATGGAGAGAAAGAACTGTGTAAGTAGAAAAGCAGGTACTTGCACCCAGCTGCCCCTTCCTTTGGGCACAGTTTTGTGCAAATGGATTTTGAGTGGGATCAAAGAGATGATCTAATAAAAACTCACCTTAAAAACTGTGTTATTGGTGCAACACTGGATTTCTGCCAAGTCAGTTCCTGATGCAGCTGACCTGAGGCAAATGGTAAGAAGGTGGAAAGAAAAATGAAGTCCAGGTAGGGCCTAAATCCTCTTTAAGCAGTGGCAAGGTTTCAAGATAGGCTAAATCTGAACACTTACATGCATTTGTGCAAAAATTATCCAAGTCCCAGAACCAGTCTGAGCTGCTAATTCCTGCCCTCAAACCACACTGCTACAACCAATATTTCTGATTGGACTGCTACAACTATTTATGGAGCTTTATACTGAACAAGATCACTGAGAGTAGAGGTCCATTTGAAGAAACAGAAGACAAAATGAAACCCAAGAAGCTGTATTTGTGTATAGCCAGATTATTGAAAAAAATTTTCCTAGTTCATTTCAGTCCCACTAGCAAGTATCAGTGAGTAGCCAAGACTGAAAGCTCAAACCTATTTTGCTGTCAGATTAAAAGGATTTGTTACTGCACCTTCATCATGAGCAACGATTATGTGTGGGCTACCTATTTTGCCACTTACAAATACTCTTGTAAATTGCTGCACTCCTTGGGTAAATATGGTGGTTTAACACCAAGGAAAGGGTAGTATGGCAGGCCAGCTGGAGGCCTGCTACCACTGGAGAAGAAACCTGTGAGATATCATTACTTGTCCAAATAGCCCTAGCAGATGGTTTACTCAGAAAATTTACAGTTTTGTTCAAGTACAGAGAAGATGTCAGAGAGGGCCAACCAAGAGCCCAGCCCCTCCCACATCTGTATTACAGCTGTGGGTATTCCATGCATTGCACATGTGTGCTTGCGAGAGCAGTGAGAGACTGGTCACCACCTTTCCATAAAGCAGGAAGGTGTCCTTATCCAAAAAAAACCCCAAAACAAAGCAGAACAAGCTAATTGATCAAAGTTAGACAGATTCTTTTGCATTCCTCATGTCATCAGCTATTTCAGTTTATTTAGTTCTTCAAATAGCAGTGGGCTTCCTACTACCCATACTCTTTTTTTTACAGATATTTCCCTTTCAGACTGCTACCTGAGTCAATGAGTTAAAAGGCAACGGACTTGTTTGATTTACCTAGTCGTCCACACACCCTTGAAAAATAAGTATTTCAATTTCATCCATTAAAAATTGGCTTTTTAATGACTGTAGCAAATGTACTAATGTTAGATAAACAGCAATATCATTATCATCATCATTTGTCCCATTTAGTTTTGATCAGCATGGTGAGGTTCAAGAGCACCACTTCAAGACAGGCTTTCCAGAACACATAAGCAAAGGAAAGCAAAGGCTTCTACCATTTTGCATATCTAATGCTCTGAATATGAATGCTTATTTAAACAGACTGCCACATATTAACAAATATGAAATGCCCTCCAGAATCTCTTCAGAAAGCTGGCCTCTTCTGTCTTGTCTCCTTCTGAATATCTGTTAATGTACTTATGTCCAAAATCACAGTATTAATAGCATTTTCTAGCTTGGCCCTCAGAAATATGGCCTGCACTACTTCCAGTTATTGCCCATAAAATGGTGTGTCCCTAAGTGTTAAAAAGAAGAATAAACACTCTCCTAAGGAAAGCATACATTTTCTGTAACTGGAGTCTTATAAATCATGTCCAATTTATATTTGGAAATAAGCAGATGAGGGCTCTCTTAGTCCATTTCTGCTTTTATGGAAAATATAAAACATGGCCAAACTCACAGCTTGAATATTGTGTTCACAGCACTTGAGAAAAAATATTTTCATATTTTGTTCACTGTAGACTAAAAATTAGCATGAGATCTTATATATCTCTAATAATTGGTGCAGAAATGAAGCCTGACATAAAGTATTGAGACATTTCCCCTCTCCTTCCTCCTAAATCAATTTTTCATACACACACCAATGTTGTTTTTTCTCTCTCCAACATTGCCTTTCTACATCTCTAGATATTTTTGCTCTTCGCAAGCCTCATGCTCACACGTAGGAGTTAGGAGAAGGCAATGTGCAATAATCAGCAATCCTCAGAAAGAACAAAAGTTACAAAACACGCAAATCTCAACCTCAGTTGCATGGCATGAGGGAAAATCTGGGATAATGTCTAATAAAAAAAAAGAATCCTTTAGTAATTTATTTGGTTTGAAATACAAAACCCACTGAGTGCACAATAAATGTAACTAAACCAGCAAGTTCTTCAATTTAAGCTAGCTGTGTATTTAATAACTATGATTCAGATGGCCCAGAATAAGTGGAGGTGCTAGAGCCAATCCCTAAGAGTTAAAGGCCATCAGCTGTGATCCATGATGTTTGAATAATGATATGCAGAAGCATGATAAAGTCATCAACTCTCTAAATTTAACACAAGACAGAGCTTTTAAACACTCTCAACACCTAAAACTGAGCTTACTATAAAATAGTTCCCAGCCCCAAACTAAAACTCCTGATTAGTATTATGAGAATTACATTTATTCATACAAGAAAAATTCTGTTTGGTGAATGGCTAGTAAAATTTACCTGAAACATATTATAATGCCAACTAAGTCATACACATCAAAAATGAAAATTATTGTGAGTACACACTCTTTCACAAGCTACAGATCTTCAAATGAATGCAATAAAATCTAGATCATTCAACACACCATCTCAGAATTACGGAGCCAGAAGTAGTCTGTGCCCTTTTCAGACCAGGCTACATGTCTTGATGAAGCCATGAGATGCACCTTTCCTTCTACAATCAGTCCCTGTTCATGCAGCCTCCATGCACAAACACAACTGCACGGTGGCCACAAGACCAGCATGCTACATGTGCACGAGTCAGGATACACAGCCAGATTGTGCACTGAGTGACGAATGTTTCATTTGCCAACGTGAGGGATGCACCTCCATCAGATGGGAGCCCAGGAACAGACTGTCCTGCTGAGCTGCACACACCACACAGAAATGCCAAGTTATAAAAGCTTCCAGGCCAGAGCAGTCCAGAGCCAACTAACAGGGCCGAAGGGAAAAGGTCATGAACCTGCAGCACAAGTGGATCCCCCCATTAAAACAGATGCGTTATAAACTCCATTTTCTACACTCATCCTTTGTTCACGAGTTCAGAGAATTTAAACAGCACAATCCAGTATCTGACAAACCTTAAGTCCTTTGCAAAATACACGAAATAACTAAAGGAACATCATATGAGGGAATAGCTCAAGCCCAGAAAGTGGCTAAGTTTCATAGTGTGACATTTAAGGAAAGCACACTGCGTACTAGCAGCAATTTTTAATTAGTAAAAATAACAGATGGATTAAGTTCTGGGAATGAAATGAGAGGGCCTGATGGTGTAAATTGGACATATTAGCGATACAGACACAAGCATCCCTTTCATTTGATATGGAATTCTCCTCCAAACAGGACAGTGGAGTCCTATACTGTTCCTATACTTCTTGCACAGCGTAAGTCAGCTGTTTTGAAGCGGGAGATAATGAAAATCAGATGGCTAGGTCCATTTGCTCTGCTCCAGAATTCTCCAAAGTCTTTTGTTTTCTCTTAGGAAAAGGAAATACTCTATTCTGGGAATTGGTTCTGAACATTTTGGATTTAGCCTCTTCAGTGATCAAAACAGTTAACTGGAATGAATTTCAGCTTCAGTGATCAGAAGAATGGGATGGTGCTGGCAAGCAGAGGAATTCTACAGTATCTGCTCTTCAGAAACAAAAATTAGAAACATAGCAACTCCAAAAAGAAGTGTATGTCCAACTTGGTATATACAGTTTATACATCCACAAATTTCAGGAGGATTGAGGCCTCCCTGAATATTCAGACAGTATGTCTCTAATACTAAACCACTTTATCACATGTGCTGCTTTTAGACAATCCATTCCCTATTTCCTCATTATTTTTTTCTCAAACTAATGGATGAGGCTATTTGAACCATAGTATTTAAAGTATAAACAGACCAGATATTCTGATTAAACCAAAAGGATTCCTGCAGTTCTGTCACATCCATGTGCTAAATTTGTAGCCCTTCAATTTCCATTGTTATGTAATGTTCTTCCATTTTCTGGAGAAGCTAAAAAGACACATTAGAATAGAAAACTGAGGAATTCTCTCAATTGCTTCCATCTTTCATGCATATTATTGGTACCTGTCCATGATGTTAGTTAGTCTCAGCTGCCTTTATTGGAACTTTTCACCATATGGTCAAAAAAGTGGATTATTTTCCCAACCTCTGCCATGTCATTTCATCCCTAGCCCTGGTCCTATCCTTTCCCATACCTCCTCAGAGAGTGGAAGCTCTCCCTCAGCAGCAGCTATACAGCAGACACATAGCAACAGTCTTTCAATTTAACTTTCTAAACAGTTTCTGGCTGAGACCTGGCTCCTGCTAAACAACAGAAATGGGAATCACAGCAACTAAAGTTTCACAACAGAGCTATTGTATTTCATCCACACGAGGGACCCTGGAGAGAACACAGTAGAGAGATGGGGATATCTGGGCTACAATGTATGCTCTTTCCACTTTGCAGTGCTGCTTTCCACTTTGCTTGTAAATACGCCAGCATATTTTATTTTCAAGATCTCATTCCACTACAGAGAATCAGAGCTTGTCTCCTACTTTGTCTCGCCACATTACAATTTCATTTTTCCCCTTCCTTCCCAAGAGAAACTTGCTTTTGAAGGAACATTATAAAGATATAAAACTTCCAGCCTGAAGCAGAGTGACTGCATCTTTAGTGCAGGACCTGGTTACTGCCAGAGTCTGAAGACCTGAAGAGCAGGATGCAAGAACTGCACAGCTGACAAAACTACTCCCTTCCCCTCTACCATGAAGAGTATAACAGTTAAACAGGCTAATAACCAAAAGTCAGTGGTTTATTATTTCTTTAAACTCTTCTGAATGAACTGTCTTTACTTGTGGGTTCCAACTTTTATCCAAAGAAAACCCCTTGGCAAGAAAAGTCATGGCTACAAATTTTCTTACCAGGAAGAATGTTCCCATAGTTTTTTAATTTATGCCTTTTCAATTTAATGAAGTATTTTAAGACAAGGAGTGAAAAGCTCCTAATATCTGCACTGAACTACTCAATTATTTTATAATTCCTTTACTTTGTGTCCCTTTGTTAATTTTCTGGCCAAGATAAACAATACCAGTCTTTCTTTTCTCTTTCCCATTTCTGAAAAGGGAAACACTTGACATCAGTCACAGCATGTGTTGGGAAGCTGGGCCAATGTATCTGCAGAGTCTCATCATACAGCACTAAAAAAATCCATCTCCTTGACGAGTATGAAGCCAGCATTGGTTAGCACTGTAGAAAAGGGAAAGCTCATCCTCTGTCCTAGAAAATGATGGAGCATTACCAGTAAAGATCTTTTTCCATAGATAATGATCTAGTAATCCTTGATATCTATTAATGCTTTTGTCCTCGCAGATCGCAGTAAGGTTCCTTTTGCCTGTGGGACCACTGGTAATAACAAATAACTAATTGCTGCTAACGATCACTTAGTCATGAAAGTTGAAAATTCACAAAGTGACCTCTTACAGAAGTGACCTCAACCAATCACAAAATATTCTGAGCTCGAAGGAACCCACAAGAATTGAGTCCAACTCTTAAATGAATGACCTATACAGGGATCAAACCCATGACCTTGGTGTCATCAGCACTATGCTGTGACAAGCTGAGCTACTCTCAGATAGCCCTGAATAACACACCAGAGTCCTCCATCAAGAAGGAAGAGGAAATTGGTTGGTTTGTCTTTACCTCTGTTGGATCTTGCATCAACAGAGACCACTGTGGCATACATCTACAACAACATGTGACATTTAGATTCACTTCACCACAAAGTACAGAAGCTTAATTGGCACATGTTTCAAATTTGAAAATACACCATTTACTGTACCACTTGAAGCCTTCAGTGTGCTAAGTGAAAGGCAGGATGCAACAATGGTGCATGGAGCAGAATGGAAATCAACTCATAGAAAGACTAAAGAATAAAAACTGACATTAGGGAATAATGGAACAGCTCATGTGGCCTAAGGCAAGCACAGCACCTGTGCAGCTCAAATTAACTCCAGCATAAAAGGGACGGTAGGGAAAGGGTGATGCAGCTGGAGGATACCCACTGTCTTAAATGAAAAAGTTAAAATTAAAACCTGACACTTTGAAAAAGTCAGTTCCACAGGGGAAGAAAAAACAGTCAAAACAAATCATCCTGAATGTACACATGGGCTACTACAAAAGACCTACTTTCCAAAAAGAGGTGAAATCTAAAAGTGAAAAAAAAAAAAGCAATCTTCACAGAAAAACCAAAAGCAGGAAAATAATATTTTAAAATGTGATTCTTTCTATAAGATGTTACAAAATACAATTCAGATATTTATGAAAGAATTGATTATGATGAGAGTGATGGGGCTTGGTGGTAAAGCAACTGCTCTATCACAAAGTAAGTGTACTCCATCTGTCCCACCAGCTCTACACACGCACACTTGGAGAACTAAAGATGCCTGAGCACTTTAGTGGTCAGGTACTGTAAATGCAGATGCAGTTTTTTGGGACAGGAAACAGAAACATGATCTCTTCATATCCACCCTGCTTTGTGCTCCATTACAATTCCCAGCTCTGTCATTTGAGCTGCTTTCACAGTAACCCAATGCCTGAGCACACATCTGGTCATGTCATGCACGTCGCGTGCACTGTGAGTGCAGGTGGGGTGATACAAAATGTGTTTTGAAGCAAATGCAGAATGGATTGGAAGTACATCTAGAAATAATTAAACACAATGACCATAACAGTAGCAGCCAAAGCTCATGAACAGTGAGCTGTCTTAAATAATTCTTGGTAGAGCTACTTTACCATTAACACACTCACATAAATAGCCTACATCGAAGAAAGAAACTGCTTCTTCTTGACAGCAGCTGAGCTAAACACAACTACAAAGCAGAGGATTCTTGCCAACTACTTGATTATAATAATTATCTACTAGGCTGTGCAATATGCTCAAAAATAAGCAAGTAAAAGTAAGCAAGGTAAAGAAGTTCACAGAAAAAATAAACCAAAAAACCACTATACTTTGTGTTCTCATTATGGGACAAAACTTGCTTTGAAGTTACAACACATTCTGTCTGCCAGAGAGGCAATTTCCAAAGGTGCAGTAAGATGGAAGAGTGAGAATTACATTTGTTTTCTCTCACTTATGCCAACTGAAAATGGTTTTGCTGTCTCTGATAACTGTCCATAAGTATTGTGGTATTTTCTACTCACAGAAGATTGTCATTATCAGGACAAAATATCAAGCAAATAAAAGCACTGCTTCATACATGTACCACTACTACTACTCCTCTATTAAATAAAATCCAAACTGTTAAATTTAGGCAAGGAAGTGCCTTTTGCGTGTTGTGGTGCTAGGAACACACAATTACAGTGAATGCAAGTTGACTCTATATGTATGTATATTTCAGTGAAGTCAAAGGAGATAGATTCGTGAGTTATGCATAATTTAATCCTTAAAAGACCCTTCCCATCATCCTTTGATTCTTTCATCACTTATCCAATGCCAACATCATGGTCTCATTTCCTGCAGCCGTCTCCCCTAAAGGATTCGATCTACTTCTCCAGCAAGTTCAAAGAGCTGAAACTGTACTGAATCCTGTGGCCATTCACCATTTTTTCCTGTGAATAAGTACTTACTTCATTCCCACTTAGTTCTATAGGCATCTTCCATAGGCACTACTTAAGAAGCTAGGGAATGCTTCAAAACCAGGAGCTGCTTAGCCATACTTTGCAGGACTGTCCAAGATTTGGATTACTATGATTAGTGATAATGAATACAAGCTATGGGTATATAAACCCATGGGCTGAGTACTATGAAACAGTGCTGTGAAATTTAACTACAGAAATAGAAAAGGGGAAATTCAGCACAAAACTCCTGGAAAACAAAATGATGACAGAAGCCCAGGTCTACAGCTTTCAGAGAAAGAAGCAGGTACATATCACGGGTACCAAGTGATACAATCCTTTGTGCTAAAGCTGCCCTCGGCAATAACACCACAGTGGATACAGCATCTGGCTTTTCACAGCCCACAGGACAAAAGTCGCTTTTCTGATTCCTAGAAGATCCACTTCCAGAAAATTAGGGCAATTCACCCATTCGTAGCAAAGAACATCAATTTCTAAGATAATTTCAGAGCCAAAAAATACTTTCTCTGAAGTCACTATGGTTCTTCCACCTCAGTCCTCCAGCAGGCAAAAAAAATACCATTCAAGAGAAAAAGTAAGTTCAGGAACCTAAATTAATTAGAAAGACAACTTCAAAGAAAATCAATAGAGTAAATTAAACAAATAAAAGGACAAATTCCATTCAAATTTTGTTGGTGTGCAAAGAAATGAAACAACTGAAGGGAAGAAGGATGAGCTTTCATGAAAAGACACTGATACCAGCATTATGCACTGCTCTTGCTTGCCACAGCTTTTCCAGGAAGATGTGCAGCTTCCCACAAAGCAAATTTAAAATCACAAGAGCAAATTCGAGTTCATATTTGTTCCATAAATATATGGCCACATGGCAATATCTTTTAAAGTATGTAACAAAAAGAAGGAAAAGGAAGGATAGGATGAGACGAACTAAAGAACAGAAGAAAAACTGTTGAAACTATCTGAAGAAAAACAAATGTAAAAACACTTTGTAAAACCATCAGACAGGACAGGAGAGAAATGCAGTTACAGGTGGGGTTTTTTTCCCCCAATTCTAAGAAAAGGCAGGAAAATAATTCTGAGATTCCACTATGAAATTAATATAACATCATACTCCAGAAATAAAAATTATAGGTTCTATAACAAAGATTAAAAAAAATATGGCAACATTTCCATGAATTCCAACTCCTCTACAGCACAAGGAATTCAGGATTTTAATAATACTATCACAGTGGCATGCAAAGGCATTTGCAAAATGTATGTCAAAATCAATTTCCCAGCACAGGCAGTATTCCTTATTACTGCATGAACTCCTGAGGGACTGGTTTGAACTAACCATGACTGCACTCAACATGTTTTGAAACTAACCCCACTGTCACCACCTGTGAGTTCCAGACAAAAGAAAAGCACTTTATGCAGGCCAGCATGCAGAAAACAGTCTCTTTATCAGCATTATTTTCTTCCCTGGAAGTATCTCCTTCCTGTATTGCCATATAATCTATAATTTGATGAAAAATAGTTATTTACTTTAGCTTCCCTCCAGTCTAAATTACTCCTTTAGTTACAAAAATATAACTTCAGTGCTTGGTTCCAAATTCTTAAACTAAGAATTTTCACAAATAAAAAATCTTAATACAATTTCTTCTTTATTATGGAATTAATAAAAATAAATTTAATACAAAATTTAAAGCAAATTTTGTCATGGCATATTTGCCCTCCTTTAATGATCTTTCTCCTTGCAAAGAACTCCACTATTTTTTAATATGCTAGCAATGGACTGGGAAATTTCAGAAAAATTATCTTTAGGTTTAGAATGTCATCACCTTGGCATTGAAAGGCAAAGGAATGCAGACTTTGTGCCTTTATTAAGGCTCATTTTACACCTAGTCTAGAAAATAACATCACTCTGTGGCAAGCAGTGTCAGTGATAAAAACGTGATCGAAGTCATGCTGGCATTTATCTGCTACTTGTGCACTCAGATAGCTTACCCAGAGGCAATAAAAATAAATTACTACTATATATTGACAATGTTTTGCAAAATAAATAAATGGGTAAAGACAAATTGAATGATCGGGTGTTTTGGACTGCAGCTTCATGACAACCCAGTGCTTCCAGCATGACTGCTCCTATGGATGATAAAACTACAAAGAGCCCTGCCCACAGCTCAGGCTACCAATGCCAAAATACTGAATGCCACAAAGAAACAATACATACACTTCAGGAATTAAACAGGCTGTTCTATCCATGCAATTAATGCACTATTAAATGTAAAAACTCCCACTGCAAAAATCAATTCTGTGGTTATTTCTGGACTTCTGTCAGTAAAAGCAAAGATGGCATGTCAATAGTGAATGAGATAATTCCAGGACAGAAGTGAGAAATGTCTCTTGCTGCAAAATACAGCGAAACTAAGTCTCTTCAAGCAAGTAAAATAGCACAGATCTTGAAAAAAATAATTAAATCCTTAAATGAATACTTGCTTATCATACAAGCAGGTCTGTCAGAGAGATCTCACCTTGAAATCAAACTCATTAATTCAAAAATCAATAATTGCATGACAGCAAATGACATAACTCAATAGATCAGGTGTAGAAAGTCACAGCCTTTAGTTAGCAAAACCTGTGGTGAGCAGGCATGCCATATGTTTGTCTGCTTAATTTATATGCAGCTCCTGTGCATTCTTTGAGGAATTATGCTAACTCCAAAGATCATCTGGCTTCATCCATGGGTCTATTGGTCATTGACAGACACACTGACAATCTTTAAAAGCTTCTCATCTTCACATGTTGTTGTGGTTTGACACGGAAGGAGTTTCTTGCAAAAGGTCCTTCTGGTTCTGATCAGAGCCAATCAATTGTCTGGCTTGATTACTGGCAAGTTTTAAGCCACTTAGGAGTTTGACACGCCTCTGCGAATCACATTTTAAGATAGACAGAGCCCAGGAAAGCTCTCTGGACTTCCGGCCATCAAGGAGGCCACTTGGGCCTCCGGCCCTGCAGCCCTCAGGGCCGGGCCCTGCTCGGCCTGGCCCGACCCGGGAGGCAGCCGCCCCTCCTTGGCCCTGTTCCATCTGGGCCCCCCAGCCCTGCCCCATGCAGGTAGAGCTGGGCTGGCAGCGGCCCCCCTTCACCGCCACGGCAGAGCTCAGCTCCGGCTGCCAGGCAGAGATCATGGGGCCGAGAGAGATAAGAGAAGTTCCAGCCGCGGCCGGGTGAGATTAACCCTATTAGTGCTGTTAAGATTTCTTCAGAACAGATGGGCCTGAAAATGCTGATTCTCTCCCAGAGAGAAAGCAGAAAGAACATGAAGAGACACCCTAAGGTGTAAGTCAGTAAAGATGGAAGGGCTGAAACCCGGAGAGAAAAGAAAGAGGAGATGCTTCAAACCTGGAAGCTGAAATTCTGTTGCAGGAACCCTTTGGGGATGAACTGGACTATTGGAGTCCCTGCTGTAATTTCATAGAGCATCGGAGGGGGGTAGAGCAATTGGGAGCTAAGGTGCCTCTGCATTTTCTCTCTTTATTCCTTTGGCTCCAGAGTGTTTGGACTCAGTTTACCTTCACCTGGAGGGGTGTGCAGTACACCCGAAGTTGATTCTACCTAGTGGGTGAGGAGGGGTCCCACCTTCTGGTATGGACTGACACTTAGAATCTTTGGCTGCCTAGTGGGTGGGGGGCACAGTCCCACCCTCTGATGTGGACTGATCCACTGACTGAACCGACCGTACAAAGGAACCAGGAGGGGTCAGTGCGAAGATGACCCCAGTTCCTAGAGATGAAGATTGCTCCTAGAGATGAGTAAAGAAGACCTTGCTCCTGAACAGCTCAGCCTTAAATTGACACCCCATGTTAGCTCAAATTGAAACCCTTGAAAAGCAGTTGAGGGAAAAGCTGTGATTTGAGGTTAGGGACTTTTTCACTGCAAGCAGAAACCTCCCAGGCGGCTGTTTTGCTGTGATATTGAACCCATAAGAGAGTTGTCTCAAATGGGAATGTCTCCATAAGGTCAGCAAGAAAGACTCAGAGACTCCTATCTCTTTATGTGAACTGAAAAGATTATAAAGGTGGTAAACTGACTGAAATCTTAAGGGTTGTTTCTACATTATTCATCATGGAGAAAGTGTGGGGAAGAAAAGTGTTCTAAAGGTTTAATCTGATTCTAACTTTTGTTTCCTTCTTTTAGGTCTGCTAATAAACTTCTTAGAGTCTTTTAAGTTTGAGCCTGTTTTGTTTTCTCCTAT
>JACBWW010000015.1:13007581-13028581 GCA_020086605.1 Lanius collurio | reverse complement strand
CCAAGACACCAAGTCCCATCCATGAAGGCTAAGAAGGTATAAACAGTAAGACTGTTCATTGGTAATATGCTACAAAGCTGTTCCTGAGAATCTTGGTTTGTAATATAAGGGTAAATTCAACTTCTTCCCCTTGTTTTTCAGTTAATGTCATTTAGACTTTTGAAAAACCTTTGAGAAAGGTCTCCTTTGAAGCACACCATATTTGGCTATCCATTCATCCAATTCCCCTATTTACTTACTGTCTGTAAACTCCCAATTCCTGAGAAAGCCAAATAAGACACTTGACAAGAATTGCCTCCAAGTCTATTCAGGAGCTGCCAAGAAGTGGGATTCCTCCCAGCTGAGGATGTTACTGCCATGAACACCTCACAGGGGTTATGGGGCTTGTGGTGAGCTGGTTTCAGAGCTCCTTAAGTGTTCCTGCTCTTCCTCTCCCCAAAACCACTGGGGAAAAAATAAAAATAACAGCTTATGTACTGCCAACATCCCTCTCTGCTATGATATAAAAGAGCATGATTTCACAGGTATCCAAGATGTAGGATATGTAGAGGATAGCTGATTGAATCCTAGCAATCCCAAGATTGTGCTAGTGGAAAAGAGAAGTTGTTATAAAACCCTAACCTTTCAAGTATCCCTCATGCCAAATTTAATCTCCCTACAGAACATTAGACTACCTGTTTTGATATTCATCAGAATTGATCATCCTTCCCAAACACTCAGAAAGCCAAAAGAGCTGGTGGGGGGGTGGGGGGGATGTGGGGTCCATTCCTGCCACACAGCTGGACTTAATCACAATGATCCCAAGTTCTTCCACCTTCAGGCCTCACAAGTTTGACTGCAACAGAGCAGATAACTGAACACACCACAGCCCCAAATCCTGGGAAGGCTCCTACCAGATGGAAAGGCAGCATGGTAGTTGCTCAGCAGTCACAGGCACGCAGCACGTCTCCTCTCAGTTTATTCTCCTTTGACTAATTCCCTATTAAATAGCAGGTCAAATTCAAGAACCATGGCTAAAAGCATCACTAGTTTTTGAATGAGAAAGATGTATCCCTGAACAAAATCAAATTTTTTCCAGATGATTACAGAACTTCCCTTCTCAACAAGGCAATGAACGCTGAAGCAGCTGTTCAGTGGGAAGAATGTTCAGCTGTGGTTCTGTCATGTCCCACAGTGCAAGAATGAAGGCTCTCAAAAGCAGCAGCAGATTCTGGAGAGCCAGAGTGCCACTTGGTACATAAACAAGGTGAGAGAAAGGAAAGAACAGAACCATTGGAGGGAAACTACAGCAAAAGAATTTCTATCATTTGGAGCTGAAAGCAAAAACGTTGCTGACATCCACTACAGGAAGGAGATCTGAAAAAGTGTTGTGGAGGTAGAGGAGTATTCTCACATTTTCAATGTTATTTATACAGTTCTATCTGTTAAGTTCAAGCATTCTTGTTGACAAACATAATAACCCCTTCACTTTCAAAATCATATTGAATATAGTTGATAAGGAGATCTTAAAGCTTATTAAGGCAATACTTCACCACAACTTTCCAATATGGCCATTTCAACAGTTATGTAACTGCTAAATGAAAATCTCCCAAGCAGGGTATATGAAAAAAGTATTTTTATAGTGTTATTCAATGTGCTTAAGATAAACAAGTTTTTTCTTACACTAACAAATCCAGTACATTAACAAGTTTTATAAATTAGACTTAATGTGCTCATTTTCCCGTCATTAATGTCCCACAGTAGTGCCTCATTTTACAGTTTAATTACTACTTTGTATACAACATCTGGCAATGTCAAGCTTCCTGTCCAAGGGCCTGAATAAGGAGGTGGCACCAGAGCTCTTCTCCATAAAGACTCAACTCCCAAGAAGAAGCAGCTACACTCCCTGCTTTTGTCCCAGAAGATAACGCATACACAACTCCTTCCTTACTGTAACTGCATCTGCCATGCATGAAAAAAGTATTTTTTATTGTTTATTTCAAATAGTGGAGTTTTCTTCATGTGTTTGTTATGTAGCCTTCAGAACAAAGCTGCTTGTGAGAACAAGTCTACTCACACCTACTCATGATGTACAGTCAGAGCTGAGCATAAACAGCCACTGAAAGAGTCATCACCCCAGCACAGAGAATAACACCCATGCAAGTGGAAGAAATGAGAGTATTTTCAAGCAGTCGTGATTCTTGCTGCCTAAAGACAATGAACACAAGTCTCATGGAGGCATGTGAGCCTTCTCACGAGAAATTAAAAGCAGCTGTTAAATTTTTCACTCTCCTTTGAGCCCTGATTTCACAGTGAGGAGCCAGTATCCTGTTTTACAAAGAAAAGGGAGCGGCTGGCTTAGGTTTTCACAATAGGACCTGATCTGTTGGTTCTGGAGCTCCTCAGATGAAGGCGCTCGGACACACTACAGCTACTCAGCTCCGGAAGAAAGCAAATTTCATTCTGTAATAAAATACTGCCCACAGTCATCCTGAAGGTATAAAATGTGTGGCTTTAAATTTGTTTCAGGACCCTTGTTGATGAACTGTATCTGTGAGCTACATAAGCTATCTAAACAGCTGGCGTGGAATTCTTCTGTAATAAAGACACCTGGAAATTCGACAATTACTGTCAACTAAAATAATCTCACAAAGTTTTTTAATTCTTGCTGATTTACTGCTATCAAAAAATTCAAGCCTTGATTCTTATCTTAAGCATCCCTGGATTCAGACAGTGAAATCAAGCAGCTCTTCATTTATAGATGCATCTAAAGACAGACTGCAGAGGATCAGAAAGTTTGTTCGAACTTGTGATACACTTCACTATACCACAGAAACACAGATAAAAACTCTCAACACAAAAAATTACTATGTAGAAAACCTCAGACAAAACCTCAGTGACAGAATTAAAACTCATCTTCCTCTTTTATATTTACAAGCCAGGTGACCACATAATTACAAGTACTTAAATGTCTCAGTAAAGTCCTAGCTACTGGTCATGTTCAAGGGCTTATAACAGGAATAGACTTGAAGATAGATTTTTTTTTTTTTCTTTCCATCATGTCCAGAAATAAAGGAGAAAAATGTACATTTTGTTAGAAAAAATAATAACACTGACAGAAACAGAGAAGTATAACTGTTAATATAACTGTTAATCTTTGAAGCTTGGAAAAGTTTGCCAATGCATGTCAGCAATTCTCCACAAGAATGAAACAGACTGACCACTATCTTGTAGGACTGTTAGAGATTTAGCAACCAAATGCAGACAGATAAGAAAGAAACCAAACTGGGTCTTTTGTTGACTTAATTAGAAAAAGAGAAACACTGCCATACACAAAAAATGCATCATGACAGGATTAAGTGTTCTGCATTTGTCACATGGACGTTACTAAAGCATTCCTGACGGCTCAAACATGGAAATGCAAACACTGCTAACAAACATAAAAGCCAGCTGTATTATTAAAAGCATGCTTTTCATAGGAGCAAGTTTTTAGCAGCACACAGAACAACTCACCATCCTGCTTCATGCTATGAAAAATTCTAACAATTCTATGGCGCTGAAGAATATTACAATGCAGAAGTTTAACACGAGCAATTAGAAACTCCTTGTAATAACTAAAGGTTCTCTGTATACCTGGAATCATTTTTCTACTACAATCTGTCTTCACAGTCTATTATCTGTCAGTTTATTATGCTATAACTCACAACATGAAGAGCTTCATAGGATGCAGCACACAGTGCAGCACATTATGTGTTTTGTACAAGTGACTTTGGGAGGAAAGTGTCTGTCCAGACAGACTGCACAAGAGAGATGTAAAAAGTTGAAACAGCTTCAGTTACAAATCAAATAAGAAAAATAAACTAGTTACATGGTCTAGGGAAGAAATACTAGTCACCTTGATTAAAAATACGGAAGACATAAGACTAAGTTCCATAGTTTAGGCAAAGGACTTAGAGAGAAGAACCCTCCCTCCCATTCTGATTTAACCACCATCAATCAAGCTCCTGACTGCTCATTAATATGGCCCTACCTGAAAGCGGAACTGCAGAAGAGCCTCAGTAATCTGAGGCTTTAGAGGACAAAGGCTTTATTTACATGAGGCTAAATATGGTTTAGAGCTGGACACTGCATAAGTAGGAGAGGAAAAGGTAACTAATTATTTTTCATTCCCCTTATTACAAACATTAGCATCACCAAGAAAATTCAGTGCATCTTTTTGCACAATTCCTATGGAAAATACTGATGTCTAAAACTCACCCAAGATCTTTTTTAAGCATCTGCTGAACTTCTAAAAAGTAGTATAGGTACTACCTCCATTAAAATGTTAAAAAAAACACTTAACTTTTGCTATGGAGGCTTACCAGAGCCTGGTATTTATATGTAAAGGGGACTTTCCAATCAAATAATAAAGCTTGTGAGTGGCAGAATAGCTGATTATTTTCACCTGGTAGCAGGATAACTGTAACATATTGTCCTAATGATCTTCAACCTGGGAATTTTATATTGGCCATGCACTTACCACATCTCAGTATCTTAACAACACTTTCAGATGCTAGCAAGATGGATAAAGACAAAAGATAACAGAGACATTTACTGTTAACTTCATAAACCCATTCATTTCTAATTGGAAGGAACAACAGCATAAACTAAGCAGAATTCACAAAAATGCTTTATTTGTGAAAGGAAAACACAGTCTGTGAGATCTTCAAACACTGACACTAATAAAGACTTTTCCCCACATACAGCTATCAAAATGGAAAACTTTGTGATCAATGTATGTTCAGGAAGCTGTCTAAACTTACAGAGGTTTCAACTGCAACTCACAGGTTTAAGTTTCCAGTATTTCATTTTTCCTGCTCTCAACTCGTACTAGCCAGGGACAGACTAACATGCAGTAAACAGGTCAGCAATAGAACAGTCCACTAAGTAGCAAGTGACAGCAAGGGGACCATTAAATGCTGAACAGGTGGAATTTCTAGGGAATGGGAATGACTGAATAATCTCTCCTGCAGAAACTAAATCTATTAGGCAATTAACTGCCTGAAGTGTTATATCCCACTACAGGGATTGCAGCTGAAACTGTCTCCCTTTTGATTGTTAACACCTGGACAAAACCATCAGGCTTGGAAGTAAATCATTACCTTACCCTGCACCTGATCCTGCAGAAGCATTCCTGAAGACTTTCACCTTTTTATACCCATTTCTACAACTTCACTGCAGGTCCCTCACAAGTCAATCACTGATATTCGGTGTTCTCCACTTTATACTGAACTAATTAATTCAAGATAATTAAGTCAGGCTTTCAGCAGTAAAGAGGCCTCTGGGGGAAATAAACCAACAGCACTGACAGGGCGGGAGTGCAAAGAAAACTGAAATTTCACAGTAAACTCACCTTTATTAAAGAGAACCTTGCTTTACAGTCCAAGACTTCTCTTTCAACTTTCCTCTCTCAAGTCTTATTTACACAAGATGAATTTCATGTTCCAGATTTATTGTCATCGGTTTCCTGGGAAACATCCTGGCATACTACACCATCTCACCAGATTAATCTCACAATGATTAAGAACACCTTCAAGACTAGAAGAGCTTTCCAAGCACAGGTCCACAGCTGTGACTGTGGAAAACGTTTATGGAATTGTGTCTGGTTTTAATGTACAAGAAAAGCCTTCACCTACAGATATCACACACCCCTTCTCAGATAAAGGAAAATGCGAGCTTGATTTCTGCCTCAGTCCCTTTATGAGTAAATTAACAGCTGAGCTATCAGGAAAAAAAAAGAAAAAAATGAGAGAGAATATTTATTAACTTCTTTGCATTCCTTAAGGATCAAAAAACGTGCTTTTTTTCTAAATGCTGTCAATTTTTCATTCAGCCTGCAGCATCTTGTTAACTTCATATTTAATAGGAAATAGAAAAAAAAGCAATAAAACATGTTTTGAGTTCATTCTAAGTGAAAGCCTGTATTAATTTTTCAGCTCAGAAAAGGCAGGATAAGATCTAAAGCACTATACCAGAATAAGTGTGATAAAAAAGCCAATAGAAGTTATATCTGTGGGGATTTAAACCAGAGAAGATATCAACAACAGCCTAATCCTGCTACTACTTATTTTTTGCTGCTGGTCTAAATGTCAAAACCATATTGACAATCAAAAAAAATCTGCTTCTAACTAATGGTACTGGAGTTACTGAAAATTGATAAATTACCCCGAAGCACACAGATTGAAAGAACAAATCAAAGATGTCTCAACCAAATTAATGTTAGTATTTTAAGGTTTTGAAAAATGTGTCACATAAAGAGCATCTATATCACTGATGGAGTGATGAAGATACTTACAGCTTAGTGACTCTCTGAAGATACAAAATCCGCCTGGAATTGTCACAAACACACACAATGTTCCCAGTATCTCAATCTATGTACTACATTACTGTTTCCAAGGCCTGTAATGACTGTACATATGAAGAGAATGTGAACTAATCCAGTGAAAGGAATAATTCTAGAGGAGTCTATGCAAAAAAAAAACCCCACCCTGTTCTTGAAGTTCACATTTTAAACAAGAGTAGCCAAACAACTAGAACTCAGCTTATGGTTCTGTATTAGATCGAATCCCATTTTTATTACATTTTTAAGGAGAAGAACTAACACTCCCACTTTATTGCTGCAAAAGAATATGGCAAGAATATTGAATGGTCAGATTACTGTATACTTGGTAAAAAGCATTCAGGTATCTAAAGAGAAAAAGATATTCTAGATGGTATTAAAGGGCCTATCAGCAAGCAGGAAACAAAAATAAGCCAGCCTGCCTATCACTTTATCAGCATGTCCCCTTCTATGCTTTGAAACAAAAATATTTACTACTGTCATGGTTTAGACAAAAATCTCCCCCTTGAAATTTTATCTCCCTTTCACCCACTCACTGCAAAAAACTGGTTTTACATCACAGTTTGATACACAATGAAAATCTGTATCTGATGCCTCATACACCTACACTCTCACACTGCGTTTACACACTAAAATTGTGTTTTAAATAACCAGAATGTTTTCAAGCACACAAATTGCCTGAAACTTCAACTCTCTCCAAAAAATGCTGCTGCAACTGATGATCAGTCTCACAGCTAGGAGAGTTTTTCTGTAGATCAGTCTGGAGAGTAGTATATCTAATGCTAATCCTAAGTAGCCTCATGCCATTGTAAAAACAATTTGCACAAATCCTCAGCTTTGTAACACAGCTGTTCTGGGTGAGCATCCTTCATTCTGACAGTGCTCAATTCAATACAAAAAGACAACTGATACATCCTTCAAAAAGCTTAACTGAATGTCTGGCAGTTTGCAGAACCCTTCCTCAGTCCTAACAACCAGGTGAAACTCTCACAACAGCATTCATTCCCAAATCAAAATTCCTTCTTTTTACCTTTCAAGAATTGTAAGGACAGTAATTGCAATACACATGCAACTCACACAAACCTAAACACTCTGCAGGACTCTTTTCAGAGACAATCCATCATGTTCTCTTTGGCTCTGCTCAGCTTTCTCTTCTGACCACCAAGCCATGATAATGACAAAATACCTTTTATTCTTGGCCACTAGGGATTACAGTTTAATATTCCAGTCTCATCTCTGTACTTGCTAGTCTGCCTCCTTCTTATTATCTTACAACTGTTTTTACCTTCCATCAGGACTTTAATTACTTGTGTAATCTTTTCTCCCGTTTCATACATGCAACAGCAAAGTTATAAACAAAAGTAGGCTGAATTATCACCATAATTACACTCATGCTCAGAACTTCATAGATTCAAGAGGAATAGGACTAGGATGTTCATTCTCCTGAGTCAGAGATCCTATCTCTTGCTTATAGTGATATATCTTATTTAATTCGATGAATATTGATTCTAAAAGGGATTACTGATATTCTAAATGTTCAGAGGTCCTGAATTTTCCAGAGGATTTTTAAAAGCAGGGTGGGGAATATGACAGATGACTATCTGCCTCTTGAGGCTCTCTGAAGGCTTCATTAACAGTTCAACTCAAGAAAGACAGGTTTAGTACTGCTCAATGAGAATATCCACACTCACTGCAACAGTCCAGGAATCCTCCCTGTAAACAACTCATGAACCTTGACATTTAAAAATTGTTTGATAAATATTGTTTTTTTTAATTTACTAACTCTCATACACACTATTTCCAACCGTACCACTCCAGCCAGACAGAATGACTGGCCATTAAGAGTAACAATTTCTTCATTGAATGAGGCTGATTAAAGCCAGGAAAGAGTTTTCTTCTGCTTGTCCACAAGGAGGAAGCAGAGAGAGCAGAGAACCCCCAAGCAAGGAAAATTCACTGAGTGGATAAAACATAAGCTTAAAAAGATTTGAAAGAAAAGCCTACATGGGGGGCAATCTCAGTAATTTTCAGAGAGGAGAAAGAAGGTGGTCTTATTTAGTTAGAGACACATAAGATTCACGTGAGAACAAAATGTCAGAAAAGCTTTGTTATGAAGAAAAGCCGGAAAGTGCAGAAGCCAAGAGGAGCTGGGCTCAATCCCAACAGTCACTTGAAAGATTTATGGTATTTCCAGAAGGTGCTTAGAGACCCCACAGAGGTTCAGATTCCAGGGGCTTGAAGAATGAATGGCCTAATGAAATAAATCCCTAACACATAAGCCAGTGAAATGTCCCACCAGAGGAGGAACTCTACCAGCAACCCTAGTTAACCTGTATGTTATTAAAAAAAAAAAAAAACTGAATGAATTCATGTGCAAGTCTATGAGCCAAGAACAACATAGATAGTTAGTCCTCAGAACAAGAAGATGAGATTTTAACAGCTGCAAAGTGTTGAGCTAATGCTCAGAGGACATGCTGTTCAGTGGATTTTTTTCCCCCAGCATCACATGGAATAAAGCTGAGTATCTGCTCCATGTCTCCTTGGCCCCAGGGCTAGACCTGAAGATATACAGAGGGAATTAAAATACACTTGAAGAAATAGTATCACCAAGAATCATTTCTTCATAAGAAGCTTTGACTTCTCAGAGACTCATAAACCAATGAAAATAGCAAAGCCATTGGCCTTGAATGTTTCAGACCATGTAATTATCACCTAAGTTTAAATTAAATGGAGTAATGACCAAAAGTTAGCCTGTATCTCAAAGTTTATGTGACACATATGCAATGCTCAAATGAGCAGTTAACAAAGGCCAAAAAAATGGAGCACTGGATACAAGAAAAGTCTAGGACTTCATTCAATCACCATAAAAAAAAATTAGGTATGTCTGGACAGAAGAAAATAAACAGAAATGTGTGTACTAAGATGAAATGAGAGCATGCTGTTAAAATTGGTCATTGTACTAGAACTGAAGGAGTACCTTCCTCACTTCTGCTATCAGCAGTGATTGTGGCCTAGAGTGAGGACACAACGGGTCCTTACAGGTAAAATTCAAACAGCATTCAAAGTGGGAGGACCCAACACAGAATTATTGTAAAACTGACAAATCAAACGACAAGCTTGCAGCCATAACCATTCTACATCTTAACAAAACAATCTCTCTTAAAAATATCAAATGGAGGGACTGCAGAATAGGAGAAAAACTGAATGTGGCAACTAGAGTCCTACAGCCTGACCTAAACAGATTATTAGAACAGCTTTCAAAGAATAAAGACAGAAGATAAAACATTTTCCAAGTCCTTCAGTATCCTTCCAATAAGAGGTTTCTCTAGGCACACAACCTGGATTTAGTAAAGCAACCAACAGAAATCACATTTCTTTAGTTAGCACAGACAACACAGCTCTTAGTCAAAGAATCATATTGTAGAAAACTAGGTAAACAAGGAATCAAAACAAGTTGTCTCAGAAAAGGGAATAACTGAATATGCTGGTTGTATTGATAACCAGCTTGTTAAATCTATTGATTAACCAGAAAAAAACCCAGAACATAAGCAATTCAATAACACTCACTAATTCTTAAAACTAGAAAGCACTACCAGTGTAGGAGATCATGAGGATCTTTATACAGAGGAACAAGATGTCTGAAGTAATAAATACAGAATAACAAAATATGAAATTATGGACCAACAAACTAATATTTTTTGCTGTGAGCTGGGAATTTATTCATTAGAAACTGAAGAAAAAAAAATACAAACATGGATGACTATAAGTCAAAGTGATCCAGCATAAAAAAAGGATAAATGCAAACTGATTTAGGTGAGATGTTACCAGTTAAGTACTAACATTCCTCTGCAAATAACTTGTCCATTTCCACTCGGAAAATACTGAGTATAGATGATGGGAGCAGAGAGGTCCAGTGGTCCAGCTAGAGCCAGAGACTTGGTGAAAACACCTGCCTGACCATGCATTTCAGAAGGCACAGGAGTTCTGATATGTTTCCCAGAAATGAGGGGTAGGCAAGGGGAGGTGTAGTCACTGGGAGCTTTTGAGAAAGGTAGGTACTGAGATTTGCACCTGATAATCCCTACCAATGTTTCTAACTTTCATCCACACTTTCAAGGAAAAAGCTACCATGATTTAGGGCATGCTCATAGGCCTAAAACATGGTTTCCATTAGAAGCTACTAGTAAGAATAATGGCATAGCATAAAATCAAAGTCTCAAAAAATACACTATAAATGGCCTCCAATGAGATGTAATAGACATGGAAAACATTTTCATTTCCTGGTGATTTCTGAATACAGAATTTCAACAACAAAGTTTTAGAAACTGAGAAAGAACTTGTGTCACACAACCACAGGGTTCTGGAAATGCAATACAAGGTCTAGTCTAACTCCCAAATATTGGCTAGGGTCCTCCCTTCCAACAAACATTTCTGAAAGTTAAAAGCATCCAGCCTTTCAAAAAGGCTGTTTCAGATGTTAGGTCTTTCTCCTCTCCCCTCAGATACAGGAACAAGTGGATATTAAAATAAAACAAACAAACAAACAAAAACAACAACAAATACTAGTTTTGAGAAAATGTAAACATTACTTGTTTAACTGAATATTACAAACCTAAGAGACTTGGGGCTTGTTTTTTATCAGTTGAAAGAGAACACAAAACCAGCCTGGTATCATAGCAAAATCATTTTAAGACTGTAACACTGCCAAAATTATTGCTACAGACACCAACTTCAAAGCCAAAAAAAAGAAAAGAAACAAATTGCAGGATATGGAATTTTACTTTAATAGTAACAAAAGGGAGCAAACAAACAAACAAACAAGGGCCAAATATATGGGAGGTTGCCATTCTTCTTTCTTTTTTGAATCCAGAACGAAATGCTCCTAGATCCTTTAAAAGTTATACAAATCTAAAAGTAAAGGAAAAAGAATTTTCTAACTTGTGACTTTCCTTTCAAATTAAACTTTTGGGGAAAACAATTATTCTACTGTAACTGGTGACAGCAGCATACATTGTTTTAAAATGTGTTACATCAAGAAGGAGTTCTGTGCCCTGGGAAAACAGGTCACATTTAGTTTGTTTAGTATTCATTTGTTTCATCCCCTTGCTCCTACAGTGTCATGCACACAGCACTCTCTCCCCCTCAGAAACCCATCGATACACATTAAATTAGCTGGCATTTTTAAAATGCAGGGAACCCGAAATCCCCCCAATGAACAAGCTGTGGCTGATTTCATTGCACCTTGTGTTCCTAAGCTTTCTGTATGTTTGAATAGAAAAAGCATTTTGAAAAGACTCTCCCAGTTCTCCCCACTGTGTCTCAACTTGTGCAGCCACCAACTTGTGTGACATTGTCATATAGTATTACTATTGATCTACACAAAGCAGAAGGCAGAGGCAGCAAATACCTGATTTTGTCTGTTATAAAACCCATGATTACTGAATCTTGTGCTCTGAGTTAAATAGACAATGTTCAACTTGAACAAATTTTGCCCTGTCTTAATTTTGCACCATGAGCTGAAAACTAGATCCTGACAGGGCTCCAAACACCTACAGAGCCTTGGTACTGATGGTGCTGAACAGCTACCCCAGAGCATCACTAGAATAACTCCAAGGGTAAGCACAGCACACCCCAAAACATCTGAAGTGCTTTCAGTAATTTCTCAAAATGCTGTAAAACGGGTTCTTTTGGATGTCTTCATGGGCAGCAGTAGCAGTACAGTGCACAAAACACTCAAACCAGGAACCAGCCTGTTGAGAACAGAGCAAGTGCTGGGTTGGTACTTTAAGGTTACTGCTTCCCTTCCCCTGAATGTAAATGCAACTTCTAAAGTTTAAAGTCTGAGAAAATACAATCTTGAGATGAATGCATTTTCTAATAGTATACCAAAAACCCTATCTATAAAACCCGAATTTACGGTACCATGTATGGCATAAGCATTAACACAGGGATAATCTTTCTCTCAAAGAGATTATTCTCCTCCATTTGGGAGCATCTTAAGACAATTTTTTCAGAAGAGAATAACAGACAGGCTTTATTGAGTCCAGGTCCATGTAAACACACATTGATCCTACAGAATATCATTATATCCTATAATGTCAATTAAGCATTGTAGTGATGAAAGTACCAAACTGAAATGTATCCATTAAATTAGCTAATTAATAAAAATGCAATAGCCTATCCAATGATTAATGAAATAACCTTAAATAAAAATAATTAGGTGTCTATGTATCTATCCAGAGTGTTTAATATGTGAACTTACTGGTGTAAAGAAGCAGAGATAAAGTTATGTGACTGATAACAGCCTATGAGAAAACAGTTTCATACAAATGACAGGTCTAATATTAATGCCACAACACAGAAGGACACAGGGCAGAAAAGTAAATCATTACTCTGGTATGTCTGGACAGGAGCTCAAAATTCAAAGCAGGAAAGACTGAATGTGTAATATAGAATTGTATTTATAGGGGTTTTATGCAATTGAAAACAAAAGGTCATGTAGAAGGTAATGCACCAGAAGGAGAGTGCAGTCATCTCCAGCAGTTTCTTTGATTGGCAAGATATTTCCAGTTCCCTGGACAATGTATAAAACCATATGTGTTTGTTTATAACTGTTGAAAAAAAAGAGCATACACAAGTTGTTTGTCTCAGACATTAGCTAAAAACTGCCCTTCCTGTTGCCACTTTCCCAGTACCAGATGTAGGCACAAGTCAGTGGAAGTGGAGCAGACAGTGGAGCAGACATAGGCATGACAACCTAATTCCCTGCACGAGGGAAGTAGCAGGGGACAAGGAGGGGGAAGGGGAGACAAAAACACTTTGCACAAGGAGATTGAGTGCAGGAGACTGAGACATCTGTCAGGGCTGGAAGTTAGTACACTTGCTTTTATTACAGCAAATAATGTTGGTACTGTAACAGTTTATGCTTAAAGCAGCGCAGCCTGTGAGCACAAGTAAATAGGCATGACAGTATCCTGATTTTTATTTTAACTCATATCCCACAGGAAATGGAACTAGTAAAGTCTGGCATAAAAGTAATGCTTGTTTTCATTTAGTATAGAGAACAGGAAGAGAGAGAACCTAGAGCTGCGCCTCTAATGTACTTTCAGTTATAGAACGAAAGCCCACTTCTAAATAAAGCACTTCAAAGCTCTTCAAATTCCATAGATTTGACCCATCTACAGTAACCCAAGTTATCAGTGAGAAGCTTGTGGACGTGAGGAAATAAGCACAAAAAAGGATTGCAATGTAAGTATTGTCCCTGAAAATATGGTCTGCTAACCCTGAAAACATGTTCTGCTAACTGTCCCTGTCAGATGCTACAATGAAGCTTGGGTTGTACCATCAAGTTCACCCATATAAAGAAAGCCCAATTAAAACTTTCTTTACCCTATTTCATCTAAATGGGACTGAGGAATATAAATTGACTCCATACACAACACAATCTAACTAGTAATCCACCTGCTTTGGTACATATTTCCTGCATCTACCCTAAAAACCCTTAACCAGTAATTATCAAGAAGAGTCAGCAGAGATTTTATATCCAAGCATAGTCAGCCAGCACACAGGTCCTTACAAATATCCCTTCTGCATTAGAGTGCACTACCAGTTACTGTAAATGCTTACAGTTACTACATTTGGTCATGTATGTGTTACACAGGACGCAGCTGTTTAATCAGCTGCACATTTATTTACATATAATATAAAATTATATACACAAATTTATATAGGGGACTAGTTCAGTACAAAGAGGTGAGAAGTATCTGCACATCTTCTGTTGCAATGCTAAATACACCACCACTGGACATGCGCTCCAGGCATGATAGAAATCCCTTGGAATTCAATATTCAGAGAAGAATTATTTCACCTAAGTGCCAATGAAATTAATGATTTTGTACAGCTTCTTATAGAGTTGTCTCAAAGAGCTTAGCACTGATTGAATGCATTGTGATTTATAAGCATCATTTGAAAAATCCATTACTCCGCCTGAAAGAAGTGCCTTTTCACACAGATTAGTATGCTTTTCTCATAGACTGAGAGCAAAGGCACTGTCTTCTATCAATTCTATAAAATGTGAACTTTCTTCTGCTGCATTTCCTTTGTAAACGAGGCTTAATTTTATATTTTCACCAGTGACAAATTTGAGCATTTGGCCTTAAAGAGTAGCTGTTGGCCAAATGCTTTTTTTTCTTCTTTTTTTTTTTTTTTTTTTTATCTAGCAAGCAAGAGTATTGGAAATGAGATAGAGAGGTTATACAGCAGATGTGTGGAATCATAAGGCATTGGGACCAACTGTCCTCTTTGTCTCCAGGCTGAAAGCAGGAAAGCAAAAGGTGCTTTCTCCTGGAATAGGCAGCTGACTGACACACCCACTACCACAGCATATTAGGGACTTGGGAAAAGCTGAGGTGAGGGCTAGGTCATTTTCACAGAAAAAAAATACCATTTAGGTTTACAAATGTGCAGAAACTAGCTTGGTTGGGATATCCTCAAGCTGAAAATGGTCAAAAACCAAGAATCCACGAGGGAAAATTTCACATGTTTGCCCTGCTCTTACACTCATCCAGGGTGTATGTTTTTAGCTTCTGTGAGAAGGATGTGGGGCTAGATGGGACATTGCTCTGCTACAATACATACCCTGGCTCTTACATGTAACACCTGTGCCAAATGAGCTGGGTGCTATTTCCCCCCAAGTGGTTTGTTAGCTGATACCTCTGCTTACACGCTGTTCAGACCCACAGCAGGATTTGAACAACGAGCTGGACAGAGAACCCCACTCCTCACTACAGCTGCATTCCCATTATTTACAGTTTGATGCTCAGTGTGGAATAGGGATTGCTCAGACAAACTCTTACCATTAAAGCACTGCAGAGGAAGTTTCTCCAAGCTGTCTACATGGACACTGAAGCCCATTAGGTGCTAAATCAAACACATGCACTTTAAAAGAAAAATGCAGACTCCGGAAATCATTGATTTTTTTCTTTTTCAGCTTGCAACTAGAAGTTGGTTTTCAAGAATGAACTGAGCCATGAAGTAAAATAAAAAGGCTCATTCTGCTGTGTGTCAATCTGCTTGCATAGTAAAATGGAATTTAAGAGATTCCTAATTCATCTGTTTCCCAATGCTTTAAAGCCTTCCAGGAAAGACTAAACCTTCTGCTGACCCAGCAATTCATGAAAATCTGTAAGGATGATAAACTGCCATTAATATTTGATAAATGGACAGACCCAACTATACCCAGCCATTTACAGCTTATTAATAATTTGCTCTAGTGTACTGTAAGACAACTGCTAATACCAATTCTTTGTATAAAAGTGAGCACCAGCAAAACTCATCCATTTCTGCATTGGAATGACTTTCATCTAAAAAAGTAGTTAATGACCATTATTCCAGAAGGTCAGTGGCTATAAATGAACTCTTGCTGGACACTTAACTGAAATGGTATTCATTATGCTGCATAAAAATCTAAAAATTTAGCAGCCAAAGGTATTCAAGGACTCTATCTTTGCCACTGGTGCTCTGAGTAGTCTAATAGCTAATATTTTAATACTCAGCTCTCTGCAATAGAAAGTCTATGATTAAGACTATTTAATATCATTACTCCTCTTCCATAGGTAGGGACACATCTAATTTCCCTGACAAGAGTACCTTTATCACGTATGCTTCTTTTCTTATCACAGCTATAGACTGAAGTATGCAGAAAATTTCGGACTTAACCATACACAAGCCTTCAAAATTTCCTCCTTTCCAGACCCAGTTTGCTTACATCAGTTAAAAGATTTTCCTGTGAACTGGGAAGAAAAGGTCTTTTACTGCAGTAATTTTTAAATGTTTTTGTTCTTAAACTTTAACATGATGTTTAATTCTTAAATAAAAACCAGATGTTTCCATGTCAGTGTGTTTTTGATGTTTCAATACTTCTATATGTTCTCTAAATCATGGAGTAAGTTAGCAAACAGCTGTAAATTTATTACACAGATGGGGGGGAATTACCTTTGGAGATCTGGGGTTTTTTTGCAGGTGTTAGACACTGAAAATTTAACACTCGCCACATTTAAGAGTAACCACAAACTAAAAGAAGCAAAAGTGAAAGGCTTCCAATTCCCATTTCCCAGGATCAGAGCTTTTTATATCTACAAAGCTCCCATTCAGTGCGGGATGCTGGACTGAAAGGACTGCATCAAGGAACAGAGTCTCATTCTTACAAATGCTTTAATTACTAAATGGAAAGAGTTTTCTATTTTTAAAATGCAACAGTGGCACCATAAGAGAATTCTTAAGCAAAAGCATATGTAGAATTCCCATTCACCTGAAGTTACTTAATGATTAAAATTATATATTTTGGGTGTTGATTTTTTTTTTTACTTTTCTTCCTTCCAGCAATCAGCTCAGCATGGCCATCTACCCCTCCTGCATAGATTCAAAGAAACAATGTATTTATCTTTGAGCCCAGACCACCCACACTTTTAAAGCTACATATTAATAGATCACAAAAAGTTGGGCATAGCCATGAAAAGTGATTTTATACCCACAATGCTATTATGCTCAGAATCTGCTGAACAGCTTCTGGAGTGCAAAGGGATACTTGTTGTGAATTTAGAAAGAAATAATTGCTACAAAATCACACGTCTAACAGATAAATGATGACATTCTAACTGCTTTCAAACTCAGTATAAGAATAGAAATTGGAAGAAGAAATAAATAGTTTTGCATTACAGTTATAGATTAAATGACAAATTTCTTTGCTATTACTGTAGTTTGGTCTGGGGTTTGGTCTCTCGGTTGTCAACTGTATTAGTTTAAAACATAGTCAATTAACAAAATATGTATTTTCTGCAGCTGACTTTAAATTGAATGCAGTGAAAATTAGATCTGGAAAGCTCAAGAAGCAAACAGAGGAATGCATGGTGTGAAGTCTTTAGCTTCTTTCTGGTTTACCTTTAACAGGGATGAGTTGGATTTTATAACTCTTTAGAATTTATATGAACCTTGTTTGCAGGTTTCATTTCTGCTTTCAGTAACTGCAGTGTGGCTTAAGTGATCCAGAAACAAAACCATGAGGGAAAGGACTGTCCTTTTAGTTCCTTGTTTCAACATTCAGAGAAAGAAGAGGAAGAAAAATGTGGTCTGCAGCCAATGCTGCTGCTACCTGCTTAGTGTCTCAATGACAGATTACAGTCTCTAAGTCTCCATCCCTCAAAGCAGTATCCACTATCCTTTTCCTTAGTTTTCTTTTTAATTTTGCAAAAGACAGAGAAAAATTAGAGAAGATGCATGTTATAATGTCTTTTTCAGAACTCTCTCATTCTGCAAGCAGCTCTTGGAAATGTGTTATTCAAGCAAGCACTAACAACAACTCTCAAATATACTAAGCACTTAAAAAATCCTCAAATCCCATGCATTCTTCTTACATATATTATATCTTTAAATAGTATTTTCTAAAATCTCATAGATTTATTATTCCATAATTCCTGGAATACCTAGATTAGCTTTAAGAACTTTAAACAAAATCTTTCTTTGCTGTCATTGCATTTACAAACCTCCCACAATCTCAGCATCAGAAAGTCTATTATTTTTAAATAAAAGGAATAGAGGAGCTCTACCCAGTAAGTTGAAACAGCCTCCTTAATGGACCAGAAAAGTGCAAGTTGTCATAACACTGGAATGCATATGGGTCTCTATCATTTGCCAGATAACATATGTTTTTTCTCTTCCTCTGCTCTTTCACAGATGGCTCTAAAGCAAATAAACATGAATTTTCTAATAAATCATAAAATAAATTTACTAAAAAGCTACTGACATGACTAAGTCATGACAATGTTCTCTTCAAGATGCAATTAACAGCACATAACTGGTTAGACTTTTCATAAGAATGCATGTGCAGTATAAGAGAATGACATTTACATCACACATTTATACGCTACAAGCTACAGCACACTCTGGTAGGGGAAGAAAGTTTAACCTACATATAGCCCCACACAGAATGTACTGTGCAGTACAACACAAAATAAACATCTTCATTAAGTTCAAAATATGAGTTGAACTGAGAGCTGTCCCCATCAACAAATCTTTAAACTTTGCAGAGGCCAGTAAGGGAAATACTCTTTTATGCAGGAGTCCATGGAGGATAAGAAAAAGAATGTGGTGTTTCCATCCCATCGAGGTAAAAAACAATGAAAACTGATGCCAATATGGTGTGTTTATTTCTCCTAATTCAGATAAAGTTTAACCTGCTCAGAGACAGAGAGAGAAAGACAGAGAAAGAACATTGTCACTTCAGCTAGAAGAAAGGAAATCCTGAAAAATCTGGCAATACTATAATTTGGAGATACACTATACTAAAGAGAACCATAACAATGAGTATTGAGAAGCATTACAATCACCAAAACCAGCCTGAAAATAAAATTTGTAATCAGAATTAAACCCCTGTTATGAAAGCACGTCTATGACAAAGTTTTATTTCTTAATTCATTCATAGGATAAGTGAATGGCTCAGAAGAGAGACACTTTGTCACACCCCTTACCCTTAGGCCACAGAGGTGCAGTTATCAAAGAGTTGTACATCATCAGATGCTAAATCTACCTAAAGTTGCCAAGCTCACACCACAGAGTGCAGAAATAGGGCATAATCACCACCATCACTCAACAGTTGATGAACTTTTGTAATTGCGTTGGTCCTTGTGAAAGTACAGTAAGAAAAACAGGAGAGCGCCCAACGTGTTCTCACTCATTTCTCTGTCTTATTCCATTCCTAGGCCATGCTGAAGATCCTCAGGAAAACAGATTCATATTATGCTGAAAGTTCAACATAGTCACTGATGTCATCCTAAAGGCCAGTGACCACTTAAAATTAACATGCAGTACACCTACAGGAAGAACCAGGATGTTGATACATCTGCAAAAATCAAAGCATTACTAAAATGTCTGCAGACGTCACATCACACCAAGAGTGCTTCTGCTGCTTCCCGTTTAGTTACTGCAAATTGCCTTGGTCTACAATTTCTCTCTGCTTGTGTTCACTTTTACCTCCCTGTACCTTTTTTTTTTTAAGCATGCCACCAGTAATGCTTAAATTTTAACAAAGGTGTTTCTATAAAAACTGGTAACAAACCAGAAGTTCAGTATCAAAAACTTGGCAAAAATGTGATAAAGGCTATTAAAGACTTCAAAATTCTACTTATGTCTTTCACTGCGTACCTTCGCTCTACTTTCTAATGTCTGATAACCCTCTACTTTCCCAATGATTTTCCTTCTCTTCATTTAACTTTCTCCCATTTGTCTGCTCAGATTTCTGATCTCCACCTGTGTTATCTACCCTGAGGACGCAATCATTACATTGACACATTTCTTTTTTATAATAGCTAATGCAAACAAATTCCACTTATTTTTCAGGTTCCAGATTCTCCCTTACTGGTCAATCTGCACTGGAAGGAACAGCCTTTTTTCCACAAGGAAAAGCCCAAACATATGCCTGGAATAAAGCAGTAATTCCAGAAGTGGCTGAAAACTGTATCTTTTAATGCACGATTAATTCTCCTAATTGGTGAATTCCTACAGACTAGGAGAAACCACTAACACACAGACTCACATGCAAGTTGACCCATTTCATAAGACTAGACCATAATATGGGCTACATCTGTGGAGAGTGGGGGGAAAATGAAGATAACTTGAATAATCACAGGAGGAGTTAACGATTTCCCGGAAGGAAAGAAATCCCCCATTATCAACATGCAGCCAAGAACACAAGGGAACAAACTGTCCAGTTATTTACTGGCTGGGCAGAGGCACAGCAAAGCACTAAGGCAGAACGTTCTGGACACACTATATATGAGGCAATGGCTTGTCACCAGCTGGTCCCCAGGCAAAGGTTACTGATGAACAAGACTACTTCAGTAGTGCCCTACTGCAAGAGCCCTTCTGCTTGCAGGGGGAAAAGACTAGAGTGTTTAGAAGACTTCTAGGCATCATGATGGTGATTCAAACACAAAACAAGTGTTTATCACCACCTCCCAGGTTGTGGAGCAGAGGAAGATGTGACATGAGTAGCCTCCTTCAGTATCTTGGTTTGTTTCCAGTTCTCCAGGAGCACCAATAACAGAGTGCATGGTTACCTCCATTTCATGCTAGCTCTGAAGTTCAAGAGCTCACCTGGAGCCAAGACTTGTACCAAAGACCCTGAAAAAGAGCTTGACCATACCAAAACCTATTTTCTACATTTTTATTACTCGCTGCAACTCCTAGAGCAACATAAACAAAGCTGCCCTCTTCATGATAGCCCTTCCTGCTCACAATCTTGGAGTAGAAGGTTTCCTTTCCTGGGGGAAAAGATAAGAGGATAATTGTAAAAGGTGGATATGTTTAAAGTCTATGCCTGCTACACAATATAGTATGAAACTTGGACATCACTGCGATGATCCTGGATTAACCTGCAAGTAGAACCAGCTTCCTTTCCCAGCAGTCCATAGGATGCTCATCTGCTATTCCTCCTGTGCCTGTCTCTTGTGCCTCCTTCTCATTCACGTTTGGCTTTATTATCCCAGGTTCATTCATTACCAGGAGGTAACCATTTCCGTCTACTCTCTAAACAGGATTATGGCAGCATGGAGGCACTTTCAAAATTCAGTGCACCATGAATGATATCC
>JACBWW010000015.1:12992216-13007198 GCA_020086605.1 Lanius collurio | reverse complement strand
GGCGTCCCCCACGCCCCCGCTGAGGCGCCACGCGGCGGCCCGCGGGGGCCCCCCGCCGTCCCGACTCAACTCGCCCAGCGCCAGCGCCGCCTGCCGCTCCCGGTCCAGGCGCGCGCGCGTGCTGACGGCGCCGCTCCGCGCGTCGATGCGCAGCAGGGCCAAGGCGGCCGCGTCGCCCTCCAGCTCGTACCGCACCTCGGCGTTCGGCGAGCCCGGCTCGTCGGCGTCGGAGGCGGTGAGGCGGAGCACGGCGGTGCCGGGGGAGGCGGCCTCCGACACGGCGGCGCGGTAGTGGGGCTGCGGGAACGCGGGCGCCTCGTCGTTGAGGTCGGCGACGCGCAGCAGCAGCGGCTCCTCGGCGGAGAGCGGCGGCGTGCCGCCGTCCGTGGCCACCAGCCGCAGCTCGTAGAGGTCGCGGCTCTCGCGGTCCAGTGGCCCCGCCACGCAGAGGAAGAAGACGCCGGCCCCGGCCGCCCGCAATGCGAAGGCGCCGTCGCCGCCCAGCAGGGCCAGCGCGATGCTGCCGCCGCCCTCAGCGCCCTCCGCCTCACCGCCCTCGTCGGCGTCCGAGACGGAGACTCGGGCCACGTAGTCGCCGGGCCGAGCCCCTTCGGAGACCCGCGGACCGCCGGTCTCGGTGAGGTAGAGCAGACGGATGGAGGGCCGGTTGTCGTTCACGTCCAGCACGGCCACGGAGACGAGGACGCTGGAGACCTCGGGCTGGGCGCCGCCGTCCCGCGCCTCCACGACCAGACGGTGCAGGGCCCGCGCCTCGCGGTCCAGCGGGCGGCGGAGGCGCAGGACGCCGCTGCGCTCCTCCACCGCGAAGTAGCCGTCGGGGTCGCTCTGCCGGCGATTGATGGCGTACCGCACCTCGCCGTTGGCGCCCAGGTCGGGGTCAGTGGCCCGCAGGCGGCAGACGGCGGTGCCCGGCGGCGCGTCCTCCCGCAGCCGCGCCCTGTACTCGCCGCGGCTGAAAGCGGGCGCGTTGTCGTTCTCGTCCAGCACCCGCACCAACACCCGCAGGCGGCCGCGGCGCCGCGGGCTGCCGCCGTCCCACGCCTCCACCACCAGCTGGTGTACCTCCGCCCGTTCGCGGTCCAGCCACCGCAGCAGCACCAGCTCCAGCGGCTCCGGCTGCATATAGCGCAGCTGGAAGAGCGGCGGCTCCCCCGCCGCGCCGCCCTCCTCCAGTAGCGCGTACCCCTGAGTGCCGAAGAGGCCGGCGTCGGGGTCGCGGGCAGCAGGCAGGCGGAAAGCGGTGCCAGGTGGGCTGAGCTCGGAGATGTTGAGCTGGAGACTGTCCTTCGGAAAGCGTGGTGGGTGATCGTTCACGTCGGTGACAGCGATCTCCACCTGTACCACCTCACCGCGCAGCGTGGCCGCCGCGAAGCTGTAGCGCGCCCGCCGCTCCCGGTCCAGCCGCCGTGCGGTGCGGATAATGCCCGTGTCCGGCTGGACGTGGAAGTCTGCCAGCACCGCCGACTCGCCGCTCCCCTCCGACAGCAGGAAGCCTCCGGGCGGGTCCGCGCCCGCCGGCAGCCCCGCGCGGATGTCGCCCACCAGTGTCTCGGCCGGCAGCCCCTCGTCCACTGCCAGGCTAAGGTTATACACCGGCGCCCCGCCGCCGCCCGCCGCGCACAGCCACAGCTGCACCAGCAGCGCCAGCGCCCGTCCCGTCGGGGGAGCGCCGCGCTGCCCGCCCCGACACCTGCCGGCACGCAGCCGCCGCGCCATGCTTGGCCGCTAAGCCGGCATCGCGGGCAGCCAGCGCTCTGCTACTCGCCACTGCCAGGCAGGTGCCTCCGCCTCGCCGCCGCGGGAGCAACTCCTGAACGCCGCCGCCGGTGATGGGAAGGACGAGCGTGTGCGAGGGGGCGGGAGAGCAGCTCCCGCCGCCACCGCCCCGCGCAGCCCCCGCCCCGCCGCCCCCCCGCAGCTCTGGGGGCCACCGCCCGCCCACCCAGCCACCCAGAGCCCGGGGCGCGGCGGCGTTCCCCGCGCACGGACGTGTCGTGCTGGGTCGGGATGCCACGGCGCTGCTCCAGTGCCGCACAGAATTCGGAGAGGTCTTCCCCGAAACTGATTCCTCGGGAAATCAGCTGGCTTCCTGCTGATGAGACAAAGTGCGACTAGCGCACGGGCTGCCTCTCGATGCAGAGGCATGGCTTGTGAAAGAGGAGAATTTAAATGAAATAGAAATCTGCAAGGATAAACGAATTTGCACAATTCGACAAGGATTTGTCTCGCCTTAATATTCTAGTCCTCATTTTCCATTAAAAGGCTTGCTTGTTATCATAGCGCTAGGTCAGTAAATAGCAACTCAGCATGGCAGGAAAGCATTTACCAGAAGTAACCTTTAAGTAGAAACTTTGATCAGCTTCAGTAAGACCAGAACTTCTTTCTTTTACCACTATTCCTGACTCCCATATCTATCTCAGAATGGTCTAAGAATGAATTAGTGCTTCTTCAGTGACAATGAGAATATACTGCATCATATAAATGCTAAGTACCAACCTTCCATCTATGCATGAAAGCTAAGTACAATACTTCAGTGGTCACCAGTCTCTTGCTGTTTTCACTGATACTTTACAAACTTCCCCTTGCTGGCAAGATTCAAGCAGCTGTTCAGAGCAAAGTAAATTCATCCTAAAATAGACAAGTAAAAGCAGGGCAAAGACAGTAAGTAGCAGGAGGAGTTACTGTAGCTCAGTCCTCTCCTGTGAAGGGCCACTTGAGAGGGCAGCTATTTTACTATTTGCCTCTTTTCCAAGTCATGGAAGAACTACCCAAGTACACTGCCAGAGCATTCTGAGGATGGAGCAAACTCACTGCAACAGTGAGGAGAAGTAGAAGAGGATTTTTTTTCCCAACATTGTTGGGACCTACACAATACCACATATCCAGGTCAAGAGGGAGAACTAGGTTCTAAAGTAAGTCTAGAAGTCTTACTGCATGTGTGTAGTTGCATGCACAGTAGGGGGAACACATGAGATCACATTGACTGTATCTGACTTGCCTCCTTACACAGAGAAACAGGGTTGAGCAAAAGCTAGATCTTGTCAGATCTTCTTAGGCACTGAGAAAGTATCTGTATATTTATACACTGTGATAATTACAAGCATAGAAGCAAGAAGGAAATGCTGAGGTCTTTGCCAGCTTCGTTCATATTCATTGAGAAAACACATGGATCCTCCCCAAGTCACAGATGTTCAATATGAAAATGCCTGAATTCCATTGAATCACAGCAAGTTTGGAAAAGCAGCCATGTCCCATGCAGCCCATGCTGTCACTAAGAAAACATGTGAATCATGTTCAATCAGGCACATTCACTAAAAAACTAAACAAAACCTGCTGTTGACATGGTCAGGCAGTGCCTAAAAAGCAAAATTCTGTATTCAGATACAGCATGCATGAAGATAGCAGGGAAAAAATAAGACTGACATAGCTATCTGTGGTTCTGGCAGTATTCATGTATTTTGTGAAACCAGGGCACTTTAACAGTTTTATATGAAATAAACTCATATGAAAGCACTGCCCAACTACAGCATATTTCCAGAAAAACATGTTTTGCCCACTGTGAGCGTGAGCCTTACCTTGTAAGCATTCCTCCACCTTCTCTGTTTCTGCCTTCTGTGAGTCTGTTCTTTCCTCCATTCCTTTCTTAAACGTTTTCTCTTCCTCTCTTTTGCCATGTTCATGACCTCATTCTTTTCTTCCACAAATCACAAACAGAAGTTTCTAAGTCTTGAGGAGATGTTTGCCATCTCCTGGATATATTTAGCTACCCCTGCTGTTCCCCATCTTCTCAGTGACAGGCTGACCTACACAAAAAAGAGAAGTGACATTTGTAAGACATGGAGGGAAGCTGCCACAATGATATTATCCCAAAGGAAGCAAGGTGTCAAAGTGCACTAGCCACCTCCTACATCCTCAACACTTCACTCTCATAGTGAAGACACTTGCCAGCTCCTCAGATCTACCAAGTCTTCCAATGTAAAAAGTGGACAGGAGCATAAGCATATTACTTGAAGATGAGGGATGTTGGTTAGAGTACACAAAATTCCTGAGCATTCCAGTTTAGAAGGGATTGTCTCTGAGCCAGCCCACTCAGTTAGATAGCAGAAAGTTACTTCTCCTGCTGTTCTCCCGTTCCTTTCCTGGAGGTGGCCACCTCTGACTTTGTAGGCAGGTGAACAGTATAGGAATCTGCTTTCAAAGCCTGTTTCTTCAGGCAAGCCTACACGAGCATCCCTCTATTTCACTGTGCAAGGCAGTGAACTCTGGTGCTTCCAGAGCAGCTCCACATGCCAAATTCAGCTGTCCTGTGGCAGGGATGCAGCCTTCAGGAAAGGAGCAAGAATGAAAATTGGAAGGTAATAGCTCAAATCAGCTGCTCAAATTTAATCGGCTCATATTTTCAAATCACAATTTACTATAGCTTAATCCTCCTTGGATTAATTGGAAACTCTTTTCTATTCCACTATAGCAAACTAAAGCTGGGCATGACACCAGAAGGCAAAAGATCACTGAAACAGAGATAGTGTTACAACCGTGAAGGTCCATCAACAACAAGAGTTAATTCTACCTACAAACATTGCCTCGCCCACGCAACAGCCGAGGCAGCTGAAGATGTGACCCTCCCATGCTGAAGACATGGCTGAGGTGGTAAAGCAGTATGACCACTTCCTCTTCTGCAGCTCTCTGGCTAACTGCAAACTAGCAGCAGCAGCAGCAGCAGTTTAAGCCAAACCACCTGACTCGGGGCTGACGCAGGGCGGGAGTGCTGCAGGATCCATTCCAGCGCTCGTTAGATGGGCGGTAGCAGCCAGCTGAGGGCAGAGCGCAGCTGAACTGCTCCAGATAGGGCTGAAGCAAATAAAATAAAACCTGAAAATTTTTCCATGAAGTTATTTCCTGCTGTTTGAAGACAGCATGGTCTCAGCTGCTTGTCACTGCCTTCCAGCCAGTGGGCACCATGCTTCCATTTCTACCGACCAGGTGGTGTTCCCTGATCCTCTGTGGGTTTAGTTTAAGGACAGAGATTAGTTTAAGCAATGCTGGAACAATGATTTCCATTAACCCCAATGATTCTTTTTCCTATGCTGGGTTACAGAACACCCATATAAATCAGCTTTCTGGCAAAATTGTGGTGTGAGGAAGCACTAATATCTTCAAGTATTGCAGCTGGATCTAAGAAAGGACATCTGTCTCCAGCCTTGCTGGCTGGGGTCACTGTGGATATTCAGCCTGTAATACATGATATATGGAGAAAGCGTTAACTTTGCAGAGCATCAGGTGTTTCATTATTTATAGTTCCCCAGGCACACGTATATTGATTTCAGCAACACCTCCTTGAGGGAGTGTCAGCTGCACGAAAGATTTGCTGGTGACCACATGGAGGCTGGTCACAGTTACTATAATAAAAAGCTATGTAGGGACTGCTCTCCTTATAAATGCAGCGAAATGTAATTAAGAATTTTTTTTTCTGGTAGCCATCATTTAACTCTTGATCACAAACTAATTTGCAGAACTCATTTTACTGAGAAATAATAGATGGTTTGCCTTCTCTGATGAAAAATCATGTAGTTGCCAGAACCTGACTGGAAATAATGTACTGAATCTGTCTTCAAAGGTAGGAAAGACTTTTGTGCTCTTTGTAGTACAGATAGTAGTAGTGGGGTTTTTCAGTTTCATTCCAGATACACCACAATGCCTTCACTCCGCCTGTAGAGGATGTTCCTGGCACCTTCTGTGGGCAATTACGTCAGAATTTGTCACTCAGGTATAACCATCTAAGTAGGATTACCCAGATCAATACTTTCACATTAACTTTATTTCTAGTCCACTTATCTCATATGCTGTCACCAGATTTAATAATCTGGTCCCAATTTTGTGTTTCCATTTTATGGACCTTCATTAATCTCTTTGCTGTCAACCCCATTCTGTTCCTACACATCTTTCCAGCTGCAAATCCAAGTGTCACATCACTCGTCACGATGAGTGTTCAAATATATTTAGATTTGCCTGAAAAAATTGGCTGTGTACTACATGTTAAATTTATCCTACTATCCCCTGCAGAATGAAGACAATTCCTTGTTAAGCACAATATATATAACTGATCCTTCATTATGAAGAAAGTTTATAGAAAATATCAAATCAAATATTAAAATAAATATTAACATAATTAAATTAGATTCTGCTAGGTAGGTGTTCATTCAGATTTTGACATCCTAACCGATTTTATATCTATATATCTATATCTAGTTTATAAACTTGGTCACAGATTTAATTAATCTAGCAATTAGATTTTATCCAAAAGTAAAAGACTCCATATTTGATTGCTATTCACTGCCTCACTTGTAATTAACATGATATGAAGTTATCTCTAAAATACAAGAAAGGGTTCTTCCTTTAGCTGTCTGTTATTACAACAAGCTGATGCAGATTTGAAGCGATCTCTTTAGGATGGCAAAGGGCTCACCCTTACAGGCCAGGAATAAACACAAGAGCTTCCCACTACATGGGTTGCATTCCACATAAAGCTGGCTTTTGCCATCTGCTTGCCACTGCTGAATCCAGACCTTAGTGATCTTTCTAAAATCTGAAGGGGAGTTCCAGAAAGCTTGACAAAATATATCCCAGGCTGGATTTAATACTCCTTGGACATAATATCTCCCTTGACTACTATGTTGAATTTTCACATAAAATGTATGAGATTATCTACATTATTAACATTTCTCACACAATAATAGATCACAACCTGCAATCAGATCCAGTAGTCAAATTCTATGTGTGTAGAAGAGCGAAGAAAAAAAAGATGTAGGTGTGAGAAAACAAAATGGGACCAAATCCTGTTATCTGATGTGTTTGTCTGAACTGCAGATGACACTAAAAGTATGCAATGACCAAACACATTTGCAGGAGCTCCAAATCCAGATAATCTTCATCTGGATGTAGCCTCTTAAATCAGGGATGTGAGTGCAGCACTATACAAGTTATTCTGTATCTACAGGATACGATATCCTAGCACTTACTGTACATGCCAATCTATCTCTCTCTAAGCTTTGAAGCTCTGAAAAGAAAGAACTGGCTGAGAGCAAGCAAAACAAAACCATTGCTACCATATCTTAAAACACAGAAGCCGTCAAGCAGAGGATTGCTCTCAATTAGCTCTTCCCAGATTTCCCTTCAGTGACGTCAGTTAGCTGATGTTAGCATTGGCCAGCACTGTGCGCGGCACTAGCGGTGCCAGCGAGCCAAAAGGGAGTAGTTGAACATTGAACAACTGTTAACAGAGTTCGAGCTGCAAACAAGATGCAAATAGCAAGAACGATTGCAATAGCATGCCATGGGATAGGATGCATTTTCTGTCACTTGCAGTCTTTAAATAAGGTTACACAGCTAACAGACGTTCTATTTCAGCCACAAATGTCAGGGCTTCAGGCAGGAATTACTGAGTAAAATGAAGTCAGGCTAAATGATTAGGCTGTTCCTTTCTGGCTTTCACATCTATGAAAATCCAGCTTCCCAGGGCAGCTGCCCTGATTGCAGAAGAGCAGCCCACACAGTGTGCTTGAGACTGGAAACCTGCTGCTATCACTTCATCAGCTGAAGTCCCTGCTGAGGACTCAAGCTTGTGCCACTGAGAGGAGGGAGGGTCTACACATAAAGCTGTATCTTAATACGCTAGGCCACTCTGCCAGCTGATTCCCTTGCTGCATTGAGCTAAGTAATTATTTTAAATAGCTGTAAATCAGAAAAGAGCTTTGCTTGTAAAAGTGAAATATACCACAATCCACCTGTGAATTAATGCCCTGGCGATTTTCTCTCTCTCATGTGCACAAACACTAAAAGCAATGAATTCACCAGCAATTGTTGAGCCTTTGTATTCCTTTTCCAGATGATAATTTCATAAAGAGTTTTGATGCCTGAGTTTTGGCTGCTGTGCTGCAACTGACACTACTACAATTACATTCCTAAAAGGTTCACATATTTTCTTAAACAGTCTATTAAGACAAAGCTATAAATATACAAGAACAAAGCAATCCTCCTTCTCCCAGTATAAGTGTCCTGACCTGCTGATTTTCAGAGCACATAGTATTATACAGTACTATGTATTTCTTTGGGGAGGTGACAGCTGGAGCTGTGGCTGAATGACGTGAAGACCCTCCAGCAGCCATAGGGGAGCAGATGTTTGTGTTCCCTCCTGTAGCAGGTTCGTTTTTGTTGGCAACTGTCAGTAGTAAACTGTTGCTGGGTATCCTAATTAATGGATCCTATTTGATTGAAAGTAAGTCAAACTGAGTGCTGGAGACAGAAGTTGATTGCCTATTTTAATTTAGGTCATATAAGCTGCATCTAAAAGCAGTTCTGACAGCTTCCTCCAGCCTCTTCATGTCAGCGGGGGGAAATCCTACTTTTATGGTGCTGTCACTGAATTATCCAAGATCTTGTCTTTTTTTTTTTTAATAGATTTTATCACTACAGAACCTTTATGGGACTGAGAAGGCTCATAATCACCATTCCACAGAGGACTGCAGGCAGATATTAAGTTATGTCTCCATAGAACACATTTACTCTGCAATGGACAGAGAGCCCTGAGGGAAAATTGACCCTACTCTTCAGCTGGAGGTGTCATAGCACCACCCTCAGGGGCCCCAGCCTGAAATAACAGACCCAAGGTGGGGGTTATTTGCCAGAAATGCCCCAACTATCTCACCATCATAGTTTCTAGTGCCAAACAGTTTTTGCAGTTTGCAAAGACAGTGTTCACAGACAGTGAATGCATTGGGGTGGGGAGTGCCCTATGGAGCACTCGCTCCATGTGCGCAGTCACAGAGGGCATCAGCAATGCAATCTACACTTCCTGCATCCCAAGGCAGCGGCTTTGGACATATTTTTCCTTGCTTGCTTTCCCAGCCTATTCTAGTTGTATTTCACTGCTGACCTCTGTTGTTGTTGGGTCGAATGCCTGCATTCTCCACCATTTGTTGTTGTCGGGGAATTCTTTCAACAAGTATTATACCACGAGATGTGTAGAAATGAAATATGGAATGATACTGGATGGATGTTCAGAGATATTTATTTCTCCCAGCCGCATGGCATCGGGCCTGCTGGTGTTCTCTCCTGAGTCACAGGACCCCCTGGCACTTTTCCCCAGCCCAGGAATCCCCACCAACCAACCTGGATACAGCATCCGGGCACACATGAGCAGGGAGCAGGGGCAAACCCTGTTCATCTAGGGTCCCCTCTCCCAGGACCTCCCGGCAGGGAGGTATCTCCACAGACCTCTTTTTTTTCTGGGTAAGTTGCATGTTCAAGAATAAAATATCACAGGCTTTCACCAATTTTAGCTATGTATCTTCTGCTCTGGTGGCTGGAACGTCAGCTATGAGATGCATGAGATCACGGTATCGCAGCAGTGGTTTTAAAGTTTCAAACATAGACATCACACTGTTACCCACAGCAGACTGCTCCCCAGCACAAAATAGTCAACAAAAATACCTTTCTAAATGTTTTTTTTTCATCACTCCTAGTACATTTATGAATATTCACATCTTTGACTATGTTACATTTAACATAACCCTGGGTATGGTTTGCAATGCTTGCATGTATCATACTGCAGTAAATACAGAAATGAGTGTGTTTTAGAGTGAACTCAGCCAAAAAGGATAGAAAGGAGAAGCTTCTTAAGCCTTTAAGTAAGGCATAAAATAAACTTCTGTAATGTATTTAGAGGAAAAATAAAAACTGCTAGACACGTGTAAAAGGAATGCAGGACTTCTAAACCCATGTACATTCATGCACTAGAATATGACTACAGAACAAGAAGATATCATAGGAAGACTAAATTCCTACAGCTAATTTTAGGCAAGAACTGCCTGTAGGCCTAGCTTATTATTTCAATTACACTTGGCATGTGTTCATGCCTGACTTGACCACATTGTTTCTGAATTCCTGCATCAAAGGGTTTATGGCTGCTCCTTTCAAAATAACACAAAATGCATGCCCTTCTCAACTGCACTGAAAAATGCCATCAGGAAAATGAAACTGAATTCCTAAACATGTTCATCAGAGTAGGTGTCTTGGGTATAGCACAGCTGGCGTGGCCTCTCCCAGGGCCACAACACCCCCAGCCTCAGTCATACTCTAAAACTGGGTGCCAGCACTTTGGGGATTAGAAGAGTGCATCTATTTTCAAATACATTTTTTCCTAACTAGAGTTATTAGCCTTTTTTAGGTGACCAAGGAAAAGAATTAATGCTATGCTTTTCAGACTTTACCATTAAGAAAGATATGACACTCTTAAAAGGAATTGCGAAGTATTTAGGTCTAGAATAGGATGTGTAACAGATAACACTCTGCTGGAAGTAGATCTCGGGCAGAGGGAGGTGTAACTGCCTGGAAGGGGCAGTTTAGACCAGAAACAAACCAGGACTGAGAAGGGCATAAAATATCCTAGTGAATTCAGATGACATCATTCCTCTACCACACAATAGTTACTTGACTGAAAATTCAGAGAACAGAGAAACTGAGTGCTCTGCTGACTTTGCGCTGTGCCCAGAGCATCAGTTTCCTTTCACACAATCTAGAGAAGGGCCATATCTGCAGCCAGCCTCTAGGCTGGTCTCTAGGAGAGGACTAGGCATCCTTCAGGGCTGCCACAGCTGCCCCACAGCCCCCACTCTGCATGGGAAGAGCTGCTGCTGGGATGATACAGATGGGCTTCCCACTACCACAGAGGGGCAGGGACACCAGCTCCACACCATGCCTGCCTGACATGGGGACTCACTCTGGCTTTCAGCTTCCCAGCCCTGACCACCATGTCCTTGCCTCTCCCACCACAAACCTACATCTGCCTACTACCTCCCAAATGAAAACAGGCAAAACTCTCATACCACCACACAAACCCAAGTAATCACACAGGGCAAAATGACATTGTCCCTTCAGTAAAATCTCCATACTTTCTCTCTGATTCCATCTTCAGTTTATTGCTGCATGGTGGGGAGGGGAGGAGACCATCGACCTCACTGTGGCTATAGGTATTTTTCTAGGTCTGGGAACAGTTCACAAGTTCCCTGCTTATTCTAAAGAAAACAAGACACACAAAAGTGCTCCTGCAGGGCTGAATATGGAGTCCTTCTCAGGCTCAAATCTCAGTTTACACCCATAGAAAAAAAACATATTGCCAGCATGAGCTCATGACAGGGTGATCTCTCTCTGAATGCTCATTTTGGCTTATGCACTTGGAACAGCTTGCTGTTTTCTCTGTAGCTCAGTTGTGCAATATTTCACCTCACTCTTCATCAAGAACCAGGAGGGGTCCCTAGTGCGATGGAATGAAAAAATAACAGCAGTTTTAATTTAATGTGCATTTCTTTTATGAGAGGGCCTTTTGAAATGACAGACAAAATTTTTATTTTCATACACAAAGCCATTCTCTGCTAGGAGAAGAGTTCAGGTCTGGATTTTCTCTTTCTTTTTTCTCTTTGTCATAAATGAGCTGCTTTCAGTTGTTGACACAGGCTGTCAGAATTTCATTGCACTAAACAGATTGTTGGCAGCTGGTGGGAAGGTAAAATGAATTCATCTACATTGAAATAATTGTTCTTTAGAAAGTGGCATTCATTTACAAGCCCTCAAGCTCTCTACAGATGTGAATGAATGAAGCTTTATAGTGATCCTGTTGGAGGGATAAGCAGAGCATGCACTTTTCAGTCCCAAGCACAGAAGGCACCTGACTTGTCCAAGGTCAGACTAAATGCACCTGAACCAAGATCCGCTGAAATTAATAAAACATTTCCTGCAACTTCAAGCCATGCTGAGCTGAGACCTAAGCTAGTGACAGAAATAGAAAATAATTCATAACCCTCAAATCTCCCTTCTAATTGCTATTTTAGGCTACTTTTCTTCCTTCTGTTTTAGAGCAGACTTAAACCAGAACATCAGCCAAACCACAAAAATTTATTATAAGACAATATCATACAAGAGAATTTGTGTTAAAGCTTTTCAGAAAAAAATCATATTGCAAAGACAAATAATAGCATTTTGTGGCCAAGATAGTATTTAAAGGAAATCAGAATGAGTTGAAATATTCCCATAGGCTTCTTTGCTCAAACACTAAAGCACTTAGCTGAAATTTTTATTTACTGCAACAACTTCATGTCATTATTGCCTAGGTTAATGAGACAGGGCTATAGCAGAAGTACCAACTAGAATTTAGGGAAATGAAAATCCACACCACTCTGAACAGTGCACTGTTAGGCTGCTAAACAGATGCAAGTCTTTAGCAATGAGTACTTAAATCATCTTTTAATTTAAACCACACCTTTTTAATTGCAGTAACAGCCATGTAGTCATAACTGTAGGATCCACTTGGAAATACAGATGTCTTTCAACTACATGGAAGCAAGTTATCATGGCTGAGATTTAGTCATACCATAGCAACAGGAAGACACCCATGTTGCTCTGAAAAAACAAGCTTATTTACTCGCACACAATAACATCTGAACAGCTCTACTTCTTTCACACCTGAACTGGGCAAAACCCATCCATCAGTAAAGGTCTGGGACTTCTCTACTCTGCAGTCAACAGCATCACCAACATTTTTATCCTACCAATTATTTGCAATAGCTCCTCATGCTCTGATTTACATGGGCTTTATATTAGCTATGGTTTTTATTTTCTCTACGTGGTCACTTCACTGCATGTTTAAGATAAATGTAGTTACAATAATGGAGGATTCCCCAATTACCTGCTAACCACAGTCCTGCAACAGAAAATATTATGGCATTAACTTCATCCTCTTTCTCTCCTTCCCTAAGTTCCAAACTATTTATTCATGCCCTGGAGATGTTCTGACCAGGAAAAGAAAGCAAGTTTCCAAGTCAAAGATCTTGAACAGAAAATGGCTCTCCAGCTACCCCTTTTTCTCTCTTACATTAGCAGCCTTCCAGGACAAGGGCCAGCACTGACTGGTGGCTGAGCCAGGAAAGGACAAGCTCCTTTGGATCGCTGGAACTTCCCGGGCCAAAACTAACATATTCAAATCAAGGCAAGAGGTGGCCAAAGCACACTGTGGAGCACAGGCATCATGCATTCACAGAGGATAAAACCAGCTCATAATGTCCATGGGTATCAGTTTCTCATTGATGCATTGGGTAGAAAATGCATCTTCATAAGGAGCGTGTTGAAGGAGCTTCGTGTTGGGAGGCAGAAATCCGGCAGAAATGACAAGGTCTGTCTCCACAAGGACTCTTCAGAATCTCGCCATGCCAGGTAACAAACAAACCCCAAAAAGTTGTCCTGGCTACTAATGATGTCTTGAGCATTTAGAAATCCAGCCAAAATGAGGTTGGAAGCCCAATTAAGCCTTTGGATCACAGACTTGGAACAACCTACAACATTCACCCTCAAAGGGCAAGATACTCCGCTTTCTCTGCTGATTAGAACCCCCATCCAGACATCATCTCAGCCTCCCTCAGATCTGGTTTCAAACATTTTCTTCCCATCTGTACTTCTTTCTCAGCTAACTGCGCAATGCTGCTGTTAATGGATTACACAAAAGAGAGATACAAGATAAAGTATGTATTGTTAATGTGGTAAAAACTCTCACATCCATACGTCTTTCCAAGGACCCCAATATAAATGAAGAACTGCTCCCCCTAAGCCAGAGAAGAACAACCCTCATATATTCTCTACAGGACTATTTTAGTTCATTCACGAATTATCATAAAATATAAAAACATATGTAAAAAGTATCGGGTGAAACGCCTGCCTGACTGGAGTCCATGGCAAATCTCCCATTTACTCTAGAGGGACAAAATTTCATCCACTAAGTTCCAAAATGAACATTTTCTGCCTACATTTTCTTGGATATGCCTATTAGGCAGATGCTCTGTGTTTGCTCAAGAGCTAAAGAAAAGTTATTCTTTTCACACAAAATGCTGTCTTGTCTCCCCTCTAGAGAATAGACTTTCAATAATTTCTTCAGAATATAATACCAAACTGTCAGGGTTTGTACCATCTAATCTAGGTTTGGCATAACCAAGTGAGCTCACTGGCTGCTAGCCCTGCCATTAATAGTAACAGCACAGTTTGGGACTTCTCCTTTGGTTTTCCACTTGTACATGTCTCTGTGTCCAATTTCAAACACAGTTAATCATGAAGCAAGGAATAAATGGCAAAGTAGAAAGGTTGAGGATGGAGAAATGCATTGAGACTCCTCTCAGAGAGTGAAAGGGCAATGACCTGAGCCCCAGGAAGATTAAACTGGGGCAGAAAAACACATTCAGAGAGGATGCCTAGCCATCCTGGCAGCAGTGCACCACTTGCCTCTCACAGCATTCTGCGGCTCCTCCCTCTGGGCTGCTGCCCTGCAGCCACAGGACAAGATGCAGGCCAACATTTCATCTGCTCCAGTTCATGCTTCTGTGAGTTAACCCCAGTTGTAAACTGGGCAGTGAATCACAACAGGCTAGGATATACTCAGGCTATGAGCTGCCTCTGGCCAGGGCGTGGAGGCCAGGCAGGGGCAATAATCCAGGGATTGCAGCCAGTTCTCCCATGCACTCAAGTCACGGACAGCAACATGTGATATCCAAGGACATCAAACTGCTGCAGATAACAGGCAAACAACTCCCCAAGAGGTAAAGATAATTGGGAAAGTAAGTATCTTTGGGGGGAGGACAAAAAGTGTTAAAATTCTCTCTTGGGAGACTTTGATTTCCCACTAAATTACTCCTCTGTGAACTCATGCCTGGCTTTCCCTCTGCCCATAAATTAATGTATTAAGCCTCACCAGAGTGCTGGGAGATGCAATTCCCTCTTCAAAACCTACATCTAAAGCAGCCATTCAATGCAGGGAGGTTTGGAAGCCCAGGTTCAGAAGCCACTTCATATTTTTTGACCTCTCTGTTAGAGAGACAAAACTCTCCAGCTAATATCTCAGCCTGGGGATTTTTTTCCCTCTTTGAAAAA
>JACBWW010000015.1:12929333-12991821 GCA_020086605.1 Lanius collurio | reverse complement strand
GGAGAGAGGGAGAGAGGGAGAGAGGGAGAGAGGGAGAGAGGGAGAGAGGGAGAGAGACTCCACAGTGAACTTTAGAAGACATGACCCTATAAACACAACTCCTGTGTTTCCATCAGGTGATCCCTTTCTAACCTCTACGCATCAAGGGGAAAAAAAAAATTTCTTCTTCCCCTCTAATACACTCACTTCTCTGATGGTCTCTGGTCCACAGGAGGGAATTAACAGATTATTATTTTATTCTGCTCGTGAGCCAACAGGAGACAAAGAGGCTTTAGGCAGGACTGGAAGAAGGGGCAGAGCTCTGGGTTGGCAGGACAGTGTTGTGGCTGTGTTTCTGCTCACACTGTCCCAAAGACATCCAAAGATTTCCTCGTTACAAAGCATTCTTAAAAGCTTTTTGGCCGACAGCTTTTTGGCCCCATCTATAATAGCACATGTACTCCAGTTACACACAGTGCTAGTTTGTTATGCCTTTTTAACAACAGACAATAATCCATTATTAAACTTACCTGTCTTGCTAAGCATATTTTATTTTACACCTTCAAAATCTATCTAGGCTGGGCCTAGAGACTCTAACCATTGTCTTTAGTGTCTTTGCTGTTTATAACTGTATCCTCTTCTAGTTTTTCCAGGCAAAGCTGATGCCTCAACTCCTCTGCTTTAATTCTGAAGCCTACTTTTATTTCTCACACCTAAGAGCCTTTCACCTTTTGTGTTTGCCCACAGGTGAGATGAACTGGGAGGATGGAGGCAGAACAGCTATCAACATCAGGTTATCCAGTCAGTATTTTCTGTCTCCAAGAACAACTTCCCAGCACAAACCCCTCCCACTGCATAGTTCTGTCAGTGTTTGATGCAGTGAGGCTGAACCACACGGGGACCTGAAAGAGCAATCGATAGCACTGCATACTGCACCTGGACAACACAAAGCTCTCCAGAACAGCTGAGAATCTCACAGGCTCTTCAGGGATATTGTTGATGGAAGAAGGCGAGGACAAGTTCAGAGGAAAGAGAAAAAAGGAGTTACCAGATCATAATTAATCAGGCTGGAGATATAGGCTAGAGATAGCTTCCAATTTCTTAGCAGTGTTTTCACCATTAAAGTTTGCTAAGAATGAAAACTGAGAAACTGAAACCTGTGAAAGAATACAAAACTAGAATTGCACTGCCACAGGGTTATGTTACGGAAAGCGTGTGGACCTTTTCTTCAGTGTGTGAATCTTTGAAGCACACTATGCCATTTTAAGCACAGTTTTTCTATTTTAATTACTACAGAAAAACAGCATCACTGAGCTGGCAACTGCATGGCAACTAAAACTGCAGAAACACTAGGAGCACTTTTCTTTCCTCTTACATAATTAAATGACATTTACAACCTCACCTACAAATCAACAAACAAACAAACAAAATCTAACAAACAACAAAAAAATCACAAAACCAAAAATAATCAATCAGGTTTGCCCAGGAAGACAAGTAAACTGCACTTCAGTACATCAATTTAAGTCAGCAGCAAGAAATTTTATCTATGCTTTCATTTAGCAACCATGATGGATTGCCAGTTACTTTTCAATTTCCTGTTAAAGTTTGATTTAGAGCAACACAAAACTCCTTCACTGGAATTTTCAGTTCCAAATAGAACAAAATCATTAAAGAATTAATAGATTCTGGTTGGTTTCTACTGCCAAGCTTTCTTTAAAAGAAACATGCTCATCAGCATGTTGCATGGGAAGAAAAAAAATTGAATGAGCAGGAAAGAATTAATATACTTACAGGACATGAGATTTGGCTCATCTGGCAGCTGAAGCCATGCTCAAATTTTTGTATGGAATTTTTATATTCATAATCTATATTGGTGCTTTATTGAGAGCAGATCTCTAGTTGTCAGTGAAGGAAGTTTGCTTGTCAAGGGGATTTACTTGGAAATAGTTAAGTCATGTTATGGTTCGTAGTGTCTTTTCTCAGTTAAAAAAAAAAAAAAAACACTTTTGGATGCAGCACAGAAATTTTTCTGACTACACAAGCTACACTCTTTCTTATCACAACAATCTCCCAGCAGCAGTGCATCCTGTCAGTTTAATATTCTGTGGCTATAAACTCACTTCCCATTCCTCTGCTCACCATTTACCTGTCAGAAAAAAACGAAACTCAGTGTGGTAAGGTAATCCCTACATTCAGTCAGATGCAAAAAAATTAGCCTCACTATTTTTTTTATGATATCCACCATGTAAACTTTGGCTTCAGTCTTCACACTTTACTTTAAGCCTTGTTTAGAATTGTGCTTGCAAGCACTTCCTCAGTGAAAATCCCAGTGCAGCTGAAATTCTCTCCAGACTTATTCTGCGGTGGTCCACAATTCTTCACTTGCCACTGAATTTTCTGTGGTATACTGAGTTATAATTTGGAGCATGAGGGCACTGGAACATGCAGATACATGCAACACTGCACTTTTCAGAAATGCATTTACAGCTTGCTGTCAAAACATTTATTTGCATCAAATGTCCACATTTTCATTTTCACCATTGGCTGCACCTACATTAACACACTATTGCTCCTCCATTCTTTCATTTATACTCGTCTAATCCAGAAATGCCTCCTCTACTCCAGCCTGCCAGGTAAATCTAGCAAGTTTTCATATATTTCATTTCAGACATCATCGCTCTAGTCTCCCTTTAGTCTTAATTCTTCCACTATCCTTTTCACCTCCCTGAGAGGTTTCAGTTAATTACAGTTTTCTTATCTGGTCTCTGGGAAGTCTTATTTTTCTCTACATGTAGCCCTTGGTACTTATAATTCATACTGATGCTGCATTGACTCTCCCTTGCTCTGAAGGACTTAACCCTTCATACCTTCTCTTAGGGATGCATCAGCTGGAAAATAAAGACATTTGCAGCATCCAAAAACTCAAGAATTGTTATTGGAGCAGAAAGAGTAAAGGTGATGTTTCTTGAAAAGACACGGTCTCCCTAAAAATTAAGCAGAGGCTGCAAAATAATGTTGGCAGAAATGAGCATTTCTCACATTACCTGCACGTCCCAAACACAAGAGTAAGGCGGGCAGGTTTTCTGGGGAAAGGAAAAAAAAAAAACCCAGCACAATATAAATTTACCAAGCATTTTCAGTTACAGTTTTTTGTCAGTGATTTCAACCTTCCTTGCAAGGAGAGAGACATTTAGCTCAATTATTTTACTGCTGAGGTCTAAGTTGCAGGTGAGTGCCTCCAATTAATCCATGCTTTAGATACACGTTTGGGGTTCTGTACTCACTATATTCAAATAAAAACCCTAAAGAAAGGTTAACAAACACTGGTGCTAACATGCAGCTGAAAGAAGGTAACATGTTACTGACTTAAGTACACAACTAAACATTAAAAATCCTATCCTACAAAGATTCAATACACACAGCAATAGGAAGACAGTTACACCCAAGGGTTGATCCTGCATATCTCTCAAGAAAGAAAATATTTTGAAGAGTTCGAAGACAACATTTGGAAAAAACCCAAACAAGTCCACATCCAGAAAGTCCACAGTTCCCATCTATAGTAAGTAATTAACAGCGTTTTAAATCTTTAAAACTACCTGAGCACTGCTTTACAGCAATTGGTAGACAAAATACATAAAGACAGCTTAAAGACAAATTAAAGACAAAATTCTCTCGGTTAGATTTGGCTATTTTGCTGGAAAACCTCTCAAAGTAATTGTGCAACATCAACATTTATGAATACTTATGCTGATATTTTTCAAGTTTCTGATGTATTCTAGATGAGATTACAATACTGCATGACTGCTGATGAACTTTATTTTTCAAGATAAAGCAGCCTAGGAAAAAATCATGTGAAAAAAAGTATTCACAGCAGCAGTTACATTCTGCTAGCCCTGCAATCGGAGCTTACTTACAGATCCTTACTCAATATCAAAACAAGAAATGCAGATTCCCCGCTGTGCTTCAAAATTTTTGGAGCCTCTTCAGACAGGAATGGCCATTCACTTTTCATCCAACCTACTTTTGTCAGTTTTCTGACAATTTCTGTCCTAGTAAGCACAGAACTAAATTCACAAGACTTCAAGATACAAAAGCCAGACAAGTGATTCTTAGCTGCTGCCATTAAAGAAACCTCACATGGGAATCTCCCAAAGTGACAAGCTGTGCCTAAATGACCACCAGTGAAATCTGCAGTTACATGCCTGCCAAGTTTCAAAGGACCAAAGTGATTCACCAGCTCCACAGTATGCTTATGGAACAGGAAGTTTCAAGTCCTGTTAATCCAGTCTTCACTTCGTAGATCAAGAGTGCAGGTTGACCCTTCTTTAGCTGATCAGGCTTACTGACAGATTAATTTCCAAATATGTGATGTTTGCTTAGGTGGGCTAATAAAATTTTAGAAGGCTCATCTAAAAATGAATGATGCATCTTGAGTACAAAAACCCACACCCTGTGCAGATATTTACACGCATGACATGGCAGACTGATACTTTTTCCAACTCACTGGAGGGGAAAAAAACCCACCAACCCCTTCTCCCCTGCCCCCAAAAACCATGACCAACCAACCAACCAAAAAAATCACACTGCCCCAAGTGGAATAAACACTTCAAAATTTAGTGATAAACCCCTCACTGACTTCATTGTGACCAGATTTTCAGTTGCATGCCATGTAGAGAAATATCCCTTTAATTTGCTCCCATTAAGACATACCAAAATTAGCTTAAGCTCTCTTCTAGCCACAAAGCTCTTATCCAGAACTTGTCCTAGAACTCCTATTTAAACTCCAGAGGTGTTTGCATGTTTTTAAAAATCACGCTAGAGAAAATGCATGAACAATTCTGCATCTGTTTTGCTAATCCCTTCATGCAGATAGGAAGCTCTCCATACAACAGCAATCAATAGTTTTGCTCTTCCCATTACAGCTGATGTGCAAAAACACTTGTTACTGTGCTACAGGAAACAGCCCATTTCAATCCTAAATTACTTTCATTTTCAGTACAGTTTTTTTTTGTTCTTCTTACTACAAATCCATAATGGAAAAAAGACATGAATTCATATTGTATGGAAGGTTTTATTGATTGCTAAATTGCTGTCACTTACATCAGGTATAGCACTTTAATTCCAATCCAACAAAACTAAAAAGAAGCTACTATTAAAGACTTGATCCTGTAAGTCTTTCAGTTGCCAAATACACATTGTTCTGCACAACTCTCATGCTGTCAGCAAACAACAGCATTTCAGCTGCACAGCTTACACTGTATGTTTCAGTATACAGCAAAGCGTGATCTGAAAATTTATCACTTTTACCAGTTACACTTTTTTATGTTACAAACAAAACCCATTTTCTTACCTCTCTGCAATTATATATACAGTATAAAACAGATCTTAGGGTTTGTGGTAGAAATGATTTGATCCTATACAGAAGACAACATCACATTTTATGAGATTGAGAACAATAATTATTTTCTGAGATTAGACTATTAAACTGGCATGGCAGTGTGATCCTTTCCAGAACCACATAAAACACATCAAGTAGACCAGACTCTCCTCTTTTGCTTCACCTTATGACTCACATGGACAATCCAATGTTACTGTGTATCCTACACAATCAGGCCTATGTGTGTCACAACAGAGCATCCAGGCTTACTCTGCACTAGAGAAGCACTTTGATGCAATCTGATAATCTTGATGTATCATAAATAATACTTACAGAAGAACATGTGATGATATTCACATTACTGTAAAGAGGAAGAAAAACTGCTGGGAAGGAAATGAACAAGTAAATCGAATGTTCAAGAATATACTTAAAAAAATCACACTTTGAACTGGGGCAGCCTATCCTAGAGCCAAAAAGGAAACATATAATCCCAAATAATAGGGCATGCCCTTTAATTTATAAACAAAATCTTTACCAAGGGCACAAAAAAGAAATGTTCTGACAACCACTGCCCCAAGACAGCAGATTCCTCCAGAAGTCCAGAGAAGAAACACAGGTTCTTACTTTCTGATCTCTCTTCAAAATGATAAAGAGTGGAATAAATGCAGTTTCTAAAGCAAAGTGCCAGTACAAAAAAGATGTGCTAGAACTGTGGCCCTAGCTAGAGCTTTAATTTCTCCTTCCTCATTCCCAACTATCAAAAGAAACAGACATTTCTTAAAAAAAAACCAAAATGAAACAAAAAAGTGCTCAACAATCCCACCTCTTTTCAAATAAGTTGTTTCTCTTTACTCTGGTTTTCTAAAGAGGATTTCACTGTGAGCAACAAAATTCTGTGTAACACCAATAATTCATTGATTTCTGGAATGAAGCATTAGTAGCAACATACAACGTGCATAAGCCATAACCTGTATTTTTAACTGTTATATTAGTTAACATGTGAAGAACTGTAATCAAGATCCAGAAAAATTCAAATTACCACTCAAATAAAAGATGCTTAATCCAACTCATAAATACCAAATATTCCCCTTCCTATTTTGTGAAGTTGCTTCCGACAGTAGCCCTGAACTAAAATTCACTTAGTTATGCAGTATGGACTCCCTAGAAATGACATTGTCAAATGTTCCTATTATAAATACAAGACCTCCTATGCATCATAAAAAAGACAAAAATTGTCATAATATAAACAAGTCTTAGTTTCACTAGCTTTTTGTAAATTACATTGCAAATAACTCATTTTTCTAACATAAACCCAAGACTGAAAGAAGTCAAACTAGAGGAGAACAGAAATCATTATTGTGAACTGCTTGATATCAAAGCTTGGTATCAATGAGGCCACAGATTTATTTCAGCATCTACCCAGTGTAACACCTGCCAATGCAACTATTAACACTGCTAGCAAAGTTGCCAATAAGTGAATGGCCAGATGACAACTATTTTCTCCACTGCCCTGTGAAGAGAAAGTGCTTTAGAGCAGCACACACATCACAGATAAGCAGTAGCAAGGAGGCTTACATGTTTACTGCTTGTTACCTGACTATTCGTAGAGTCAGTGAAAGATTTTTCCCTTCAGAAGTACTAATTATCTTTCAGTAACAGTTTATTTTTAATTATTTCCTAAAATCATGGGAAGACAGCAACCTGTAAAATTAAGGCTTAAATGACTTAATAGATTTTCCTTAAGCTCAGTTTTAAAAGTTCACTGCACTCTACTGTCATATGCTTCAGATACATGGAAAAAACCAACAGTTCATCTACAAAGAAAGTCAACTCGTCCTAACCCTGCAGTGACTGCGGCCAATATGATTTGACAGTGGTTCCTGCTACAGAAGGCCCACTCTGAAATAACATAAATGAAGATGAGTGCCTCCATTTGAAAGCTTTCCTGGGGAAAGATACACTTTGAAGATCCATTTCATCCAATAACACAGCACCGCAATTCTCAGTGGCCGTGTTGATAAAGCAAACTATTTATTATTGTGCTGCCTTGCTTGTTTCTAAATTACTCTGTAATTCAGAATCTAATTTAGTATAGACTTAGCCTATGTACAATAAACAATATTGGTCTAAAATCTGAAAGTGTCCTCAAGGAATTTCCAGAAGATGACTTCTGTGCATAAATTTGCAATTAACTTTTGAGGTCAAGCAAGGATGTTTCAGACAACAATCAAAATATTTTGATAAGAATCTATTGAGTGTAGGTCTAAAAAAATAACCACCTGCACACCTATCTTTTTCGTGAACCTTGCATGCTTCACAAAGTTAACAGATTCAACTGGTTTGCTGGAATCGCAACAAAAAAGGACAAAAGGAAAGAGAAATAAAATTTATTATAAAACATGTTGAAATAGCAATGACTTAACTGACTTCTTGCTCTGCTGTTCTAGGCAGAACAAAACACGACTGAGTGCTCTCAGGAAAGCCAAAACAAAATTACAGAAGTAGTATGTTGCTGCACTAAAATCGCTTTCTCTTGATAATTTCTGGTTTCCAGCTGACAGGATGAGTTTCTTCAGTCTAAAGGGAAAACAAAAAATCTCATAAGGATTATTTTAAACTTGAAAATCACCTATAATTAAGGTTTAAAATATTACTTATTAAGTATTCTGTACTCTATTTCATATGTAGCATTATTAATACCGAATCTACAATGTAATGAATTTATCCAAATTAAATTTTCGCTCATCTCACTGTCTGAAGTACATAGCAATACTTGTTCTGTTCTTGTCATTTTTTTTTCCAACAAGGAAAAAGATCAGCTTGCCAATGGCATTTCCAAAACAACACTGTATCAAAGCGCAGGGACAGGAGTAGCCAGTGACAGTCCTGCCAGACACATCAACATCAGTATTGGTAGATGTCATTGAGTGCATTTTGCCCAACTTCAAAACGGAAAAAACATTCTTGATTCTTTATATCTGAGAGCTGCTCCACGTCTAATTCAGTGCAAAATTACAATGTTTAATAAGAATCCTTATATTCTTTATATTGAAGATATACACTGATAAACAACACAATAATCTACTGTCTTCTCCACTGGTAAATGAATTCAGATTTTAGAGTTAACAGCTTGAAAATAAGCTATTCATTTTAAATTCTAAAAGCTGTCAAGGCCAATAACCAATCCAGATCATATAACTAAGTACAGTAAACCTCTGAAGTGCAATCTTTTTGCTGATTCCTATGTTTTTATCAATACAACCCCACAGTTCCCCACTGGGTTCAAAACCCAAAGTACGTTATTGTATTCGGATTTCTCCCAACTGCACCACAAAGGCCTTTTGCAGAAGACTTCACAGACCTGACACTTGTACTACAGCATATAATAAGAATTAGGAATGCAGAAATTAGCTACTGTCCTCTTAATGCCAATGCAGAGGTCTTTCAAACCTCAATGAAATGGATTACATAAGTCTGAGCATGTGCCCCACTGACATGTGTTATACTTGTCTGAATTTTTTTGATTTGATGAAAATACTTTAAAAAGACACTTTCACATACCGCAGTATCATCTTCTTTGTATACTTTTATGGTTTTATCAGCTTCAGCCGTTAGCAATCTGCTTTCTGACTGGTCAAAAACACAAGCAAATATTCCCGATTCGCTGTCCAAAGAACCTGGCTGTACTGCTGCATGTACTCTCTGGAAATTGTATCCAGTTCTCCAGTCCCAAAGATGCATAGTACCATTATCAGCTACAACAAACAAACAAACAAACTTAGTATTTTGACCAGTTAATTTCTATCTGTTTTCTAGAAAGAGTATCATGAACAACTAGTAAATACATCAGGAATACATCACACAACATTTATGCAAAAGAGCTCAGCACACCCTACAAGTTTTCCTATTTTCTGCTCGTTTCCTTCTTCAGAATCTCATCCAGATTTTCATCAGATAACCCAGAGAGATGATAAACTACATCACAAGGCAATTGGAGCAAGTTATTTTGGAAGCACAGTAAGGACTGGCATTCCGAATTGCAAGCTCCCTGTTCAGTAGCTCCACTGAAGTTGAATGAAGAGGCATCATCCTACCAAAGAGATTAAGGACATCAAGGACTTTTACATCATGTACAGTAGGTTTGATGTTTGCACAGGTTTTATTCCAAATCCAGTTTAAACCACTGCCAGTATTGCTGCTGATGGCACCAGCCACAGGGCATTCACAGCAATCTGAACTCTCTACTCAGAAGGATGTTCTCATGATAATTTTTCAGATACAAACCCCAATATCCTTCAAAAGCATTATCTAGCCAAAACAGATCTACTAAAATTTAAATTTCTCCACAGCTGCCAGCTAGACAAGAAATCCAGATGTTTCAAGAAGGGTGTTTCTACAGTAGAAAACTCCAATGTAAAATCAACTTCTTTTAATTTGGCATCACTTCCTCTGAAGGTGCATGAAGATGTACAGGGGAGAATTGATACTCCAGTTTTAATTTTTAAAAAGTCACAACTAATATTATTAAAATGCCAGTGGGGTTTTTATGTGGAAAAGGAGAAGGTCTTTTCTAAGACTCAGCTACTACTAACATAAAAAAGTCTTACAAGGATGTTCTGAAAATGTCTTCAAATAGTAATAATGAAACATGCAAGTCCATTCCAGTATTCCAAGAAGTTCTTGTTCTCACTGTGAATGAGCCAATTGTCAAACACAGCTTTACCCCAATTTTAAAATAAAGGGCTCCTTTTACACATACTTGGAAATATAACCAGAGCAAGGAGACAATGTAATTGGCTGTTTTCCAACTCCTGCTTAGCACACACCCATCTTACTCCACATCCCTATCCGACAGGACATACAGTATCACACAGGACCAAATGGGACCAAGTGCCTTATTCCCTCTCAGCTTCAGCAAGGTGTTTCTATACCCTCTATCCAGTGTCATTGCATCAATGTGCAGCTAACTCTAGAGGGGACACTAATGATGAGCAGATCATAGAGGAGGGACTCAGGAGCCTTGCAGCAGCAGCCAGATGAGAAGAGGAAACCTCTTCCACGCAGCACATTAGAAGTCCTTCAAATTTATTTTATTTACATGCAGCTCAGAAACACCCAGGAAGATGAAAGTGGCCCTATTCACTATGAAATGAAACGGTGTCCTGCAGCAGGCTTACAGGCCTAGGTAAAGCAGAGCTCTGTGAGCATCTCTGCCTAAGGACCTCCAGACACACGTGCATGGGGGAGAAGAAAGGAATGTGTATTTCTGACTTTTACCTCCTGAGACCAGAACACCATCAGAATTTACAGCCAGTGTGTTTATAATAGCATTGTGACCAGAGAGGTTCTGAATGAAGTTTCCATCTGGGAATTTCCACTGTTTAATATTATCTGGAGAACCAGATGCAAATGTGTAACTGAAAGAAAATAAACACAGAATAATAAAGTTCAAAATAGCTGTAGTGAGTGAATGTCCTTCATCAAAACTGCTTCTAAATGCTAGTTGCAAAATTACTTAATATTAAAACTGCTTTTCTGACATGTTTACTTCACATGAAATTAAGCAATTTTACGAAGTCATGAATTACCTATTCCTACTATTTTCTTTCCATTTCATAGACTAAACTTTATAATATCCTATATGGCATAGGATTTAATATGCAAATAAGTATTTAAAATGCACGTTAAGTTCTATTCAGTTGTTATTCTGGCAAATTTTCAGGTATAAGGACATCATCAGCAAAGGTAATGGGAAAAAAAAGACAACAAACCCCAAGCCTAAGCTAATGGGGTCTTCCAAAATTACATAAGCAAGGAGAAGGCCCTTCAAAAATGCAACTAAGAAAGACAATTTCTTCCACTGAGATACCCTAAAATAAAAATTTCCTTCATTTTAAGATTAGAAAGCAGTTTCATGGTTATTTGGGTAGCACATATGAAAGTCTGCAGGAATACTTTCATTGCCACAATGTCCAGGCAATCAGCTGTCTATTTAAAAGATACTACAAATAAAAAAGTGAGCCTCATGAGAAAATGACAGAACATTTAAAAAAATAGAAACACTGTAATATAGGCTCACAGCTGCTACTGTTTGACAAGAACATTTGAAGTTTATTTTCAAAAAGGTGTAATTGATGAAGCTGAATCTAGAATTACTTTTTTTTTAGAATGTAAGTTAAACTTGAGGTTTTTTCTATAGCTACAGGTAACAGGCTATACAAGTTTACAGGCACACATTGGAACAGTTTATTAATATCAAAGATTCTGAATTTCTGATAGAAATGATAAAATGTAATTTTAAAATATTAAAGGCACAGAAGTACTAAAGTTCTATGTGAATTCCTTTTCTCCATTGTTTTAAGGGGGATCCAAACAGGCAACTGTTGTGCATCAAAATATAGCATCTAAATTCAGAGCACTTCCAAGACCATCTGCTTCGAAGCTTCAATTCTCACAGTAAGTTTTCTTTTAGGGCCAGTTAGATTGAAATGCCTTGTACAGGGAACCACATATTCAAAACAAAGGCCATGCTATTAATCAGTCTCCTTTAGCATTAAACACACATGTGCAATGGCACATCACAAAACTACCGCACTTTTTCCCACAACTATTCAGTTACATATTTATTATTAGCTTTACAAGCCCTGTATCACTGATTTTTAAGGACTGAATTAAAGGCACCCACACAAGTAACTCTGTGGGATATAAGACATTCTCAGGATTGCTCAAGTACACCAATGCCAATACTAGGGAAGCATAATCAGTGCAGTAAAACGTATCTGACAACTGATATGTACATTTTTGCATCATCCTAAGTGCATTATTTTCTCACATTATTACACTATACCATTCTAGATCATCACTCACACTGGCTCTCTTCAGCTCTCAAAAGAACTGTGAAAGTGTAAGAGAATGAGGAAAACTTACTGTCTTGGATGTAGCACTACTGCTCTTACAGATTTCTTGTGATTTGTTAAAGTAACACGAGTTTTTCCTGCCACCAAGTCCCAGAGTCTTATAGTAGTATCATGACTGCCTACAACAAAAATAAAATTAAAAAGAAATAGTAGAAACCATCACTTTGACTTTATCATAATCATTATTTTGTTAAGGCAGCCAAAATGATGTGAAACAATAATATTGTGCTAATGCCACCTCAGATGAAGAAGATGATGGATTGCAAGAGTTTTTCTACTCAGTGTGAAATCTAAGACTTAAGTTACACTGCAAAGCTGGATTTTGACATAATGGAAAAGAAGATGAACACTTAATCACAGTACTGGACGCTCCTTAACTGAAATAGGGAGAACTGAAACATCACAGAAAATGCAAGTCTCAATACATATTACAATGCAAATGTTAACACCAGAAAAAAAGGAAGTGCAGAAAATCATTCGAACAATGCACAGCCATATTTGCTTAAATATACCATTAACAGTATGTAATAACCACTGCATGGCCCATTTTCAACAGAAACTAGTAAGAGATACTGAGCAAATCCCCCAAGATAACATTACAAACATCACACAATTACTGAACAAACACATTCATCATTAGGTTTTTCAATCATGTTACTCATGAAACCATGCCTACTATACCTGTAATAATTTGTGGTTCTGCAGCTTGGCACTTCACAGTTGCTACTGCATTTGTGTGTCCAGACAGTGTGTGCACACTGGCTTTTGTCCTCACATCCCAAATCTATGAATTCACAGCAAATATGTGAGAGGTCAGTAACAGGTGCATATTCAATGTATTTTAGGCACTTAAGTTTACATTAAGATTACATAAGCTCCTTGCCATAGTCCTACAGATTAAAGAATGGTATTTTTCAACCAACCTTTCATCACAGAACTGCCTCAGCTGGCAAATTTCAAAGACAGCAGTAACCTGCCAGTGAAATTCTATGCATATGAATAATTTAAGTCACTACAGTCCCATACCACCTTCTAAATACTAAGCAATCCTACATATATTATGTAATCTACCTAATAAATTAAGAAAAAAAACCATCCTGAAGTGACATGACATGTTTGTATTGGGGCTTCTATTTTACCAACAATGTAAGACCAAGCTAATACAAATCATCTTAGTATTTCATCTAGATTGATTTTAACTTTTGCTAAGTGCTCTTTTTTACAAATGGAAGACAGTGAAGTACACATACCAGGGTATTTAAACACAACAATGCTATACTTACTCGTGCTGTTGAATCTCTGCTACATGTCACCAACACATCTATTGTTGGATGCAAGTCTAAGCCGTAGACAGCACTTAGATGACCATGGTAATGTCTGATAACCTAGATGAATAAAAACCACACAAATTAAAATTCAAAGAATATTCTAAATGCTTTGATTTCTGTATTTGCTACCACCAATTCCTTCAATTAAAGAAACCACAGCTTACCTTATTGTATTCAAGATCCCAGCATTTCACTTGTTTGTCTTCTCCACAAGAAAAGAGGTATGGACTTCTTGCACTTACTATCACCCCTCGTACAGTACTGATGTGTCCCGTCAAAGACAATTTCAATTTGCCACTAGCAAGGTCCCAAATCTGCACCAAAATAGGTATTTTAAGGTAGACAGGAAAAAGCTATACAGTGAGTCTGGGTAAATATCCCAGATGTAACTGATCCTGTTGCACTCTAAGTTAAAAATAGTCACAAACATTTGTTTTCCAGATATGACCATGTAATAAATGAAATCTCAAGAAAAGAACTAGTGCTATGACAAGGTAATAAAAGAAAAAATGTTCTGCAGTTCATTATCCTGCAAACAGTAAACAAGAAATTGTTTCAGAGGGATGGAGACATTTTTAAATAAAAAGGGGAAAAAAAACCCCACCTCATACAAACTTTGTCAATCGTTTCTTCCAGCCTCTTACCTTTATGGTTCTGTCAGCAGAGCCAGTAACAAACCACTGATTTCCTGGTTCTACTGCAATACATCTCACCCAGCCCAGGTGACCACTGATAACCTTCAAAAAGAACCAAAAAATTTCACAGATCAGAAATAATACATGTACACCTTTTGATGTAATTCTCCTTCTCCAACACTGAAATTTGCTAGTATTTACCAAGAAAAGTCAAATGTGAAATCAGATCTGAAGACAGCTTGATTTCTACTTCACTTAAAGAGAAAACTAGAAATTTATATACACCACACTTGGGGAACTTGCAATATGTAAAGATCCTGCTCCTATAAGCAACTTTCTCACACCCTTTGAGAGTCCAAAACACTGTGGCTCAACACTTGAAGCTTTGCAGAGAAAGACTGTAGTTGAGAACTAATTCCTTATGCTGCTGTACAGTGCTTATACAAAGAACAATTCTAAAAATACTGGCTATTAAATTACATTTCTATGCAATAATCCCATATAGCACACCATCACCTATTCCCCAAAACAGAGGTAATATGAGAGTTACACACTTTCCAGCAATAAAATAATGGAGACTGATCTCACAAGAAACACTCCATCAATGGGTGCTTTGCTTTCAGCAGCCTTTCTGTTTCTCTAAATTCTCCAAAGTCAGACAGCTAAAATCAAAACCTGTAACTGGTTTCACTGGATGTCATGTTTCATGTACTGTCATACAGCTCATTTCAAAAGATTTAAAACACAACAAAGCTTCTTAAGCAGAAATACCTTGGAAAGCTAAAGTGGACTTTTCTGATCACATGAGCCCAGAGAGACAAGATTTTAAGGTAACTGTCAGAATTTCTTCCTGATACAGGAACAGAAATGGGCTTTTCTGGGGAGAAATCTAAGAAATAATTCATTTGACCTATTTTGAGTTCACATCTTTCACAACTTCAAACCAAGCTTAGGAAAAATGGTTAAAATGTAGATCTAAAGCAACAGATAGATGAAACCCACATTTGGTGTTCCAGCTATGCTTTCATTTCCAAGCTGTCTGAACAAGCTTTTGCCTTGTTGAGCAAGGATTTTGATAACAAACCTTCTCTAAAACTGTTTATATGTAGAAACAGTCTAGTGACTTGAATTGTTATTCAGAGTATTTCTCTGAAAAGAAAGTGCTCCTAACAAGTAGGCATTTTCCAATTTTTCATCTGTTTACCATAAACCTCTCATGGATTTATTTTGGTGCCATTTCTTTCAAATGGCATTTATCTTAATTTTTACAGAAAACACATTCAAATACTACTGCATTCAGAAAACTTATATACTCCTTGGAGTTCAAGTGGTTTTCAAAAAACTGTTTTAAAAATTAGCCTTCAGATTTCTGACTAATACAGCAAACCTAACAAATTTGGCATATCACTGCTACAAGAGTTAAAAAAAAGTTCAAAGACAGTGTGCATACAACTTGTGATCACTTTTTTATCACATTTTTGAATCATATTTGATGACATTTTTGTGAATGAGAACAAAAATTATGATTTAAGGTCTTACATAAAATATGTTTACTTTTATATGCATGCTCATGTCATGTAATTTCTAACTTACTCTGTACAGTTTCCAAGGTGGATGCCACTGAGGTTTGGGCATGGTTGGAGCCTTCTTTGGCATTAACGCAGAATTTTTGTTTCCACCAGCTTCCACCATAGCCTGTAAGTTAAAAGAAGGGTTACTCTGCTGGTTTGTAGCTTACCTCTTTGCTCAAAGGCTAAAACCTTCTTACTCTGCCTTCTCAACACTGATTAAATTTAGTCAGTCAGGAGATCTCTACACAACACCCATGGCTCCAGAAGCAATCTGGTCAATACCATATACTTTTCAAATTAGATGTGCAACAGACTCACCACAGACATCCCAGGAGGTTGGGAACGCTCAGATATCCCAGCATGCCTGTAAATGTCACCCACACCAGCAGCTGTCCGATTTGCATCCAGCCTAGGGTGAAGGAAAATGGAGGACTTGCAATCAACTTTCTCCTGCTAAGTGATAAGGCACCACAGGGCTGCATACAGCTGAGTGTTGTACACCTCTCAGGATGGAGAATCCAAAACCTCTCTTAGCACTCTGTCCAGAGCTTGACCACCGTACAGATACCCACAAAGCTTCACCTTCCACCCACTGCCTCTCATGACAGTACTAAAAAAAAAATGTACAGAAAAACTATGCCTGTCCACATTTTTTTTAAGAAAAGCAATTTTTAAAGAATATTTTAATTACTCCAGGTAGCTCTTATCCCAGCCTCTTTGATTTGCCTTGAAATTCCTATAGATAATAACAGTGCCAATGAGGTAACACAGCAGTACCTGGACTGGGAAGCAGGAAGTGCTACAGCTAAGGACTGTGCTGCAGATTCACTTGGCATCCTCTGGACCTTGGTATCTGCTGTCAAAGCCACGCCTTGGAAATAAGCAACATGTGAGAAATAAAGTCAACTCCTTTAAACAGCAACTCAAAAGTATATTACACTAACATGTATATACACGTGTACCTGCAAACAAGGGACTGACACACCTGTAATACTAAGCCTCATCCTTCAATAACATTTTCACATCCAATTCAAATCAACTGAAATCTTTGCTTTGGCCCAAATCCTTTCCATCTTGATCTAGTACATACGTGAGTACAAAGTTTCTAGAGTATAAAACAGTGTGTTTTTATCAGTGGAAACAAGGAAAAAAAAGTCTAATTAGGAGCAGCACACATCTTTTTATCCAGCTTCAACTTCTGTAGGAATCCAAATATTACAAAAATTAACATGATCTTCTGAAACATTTGCTAACTTAGACCCTTTAGTACAATTTATAATCCAACCCTATGTGGTGGTTGGCATCACACAGTGGTGCCAGAAAGGCTTAGTCCCACTGAAATGAGAATTTAAGGCTATATCTTCAGATTTTTAACCTTAAAAACAGCAGATCTCTTCTTGAAAAAAAAAAAAAAATTAAAGCTCTTTGTAAAGTACAGTTTGGGGGCAGACTGGTGATTTTAACTAATTGCTTTATTTCTCTTCCTAACAAAAATTCTGTCAGTTGACAACAAACTCAGTATTTGGGCAAAATATTCAGGTTAAAACAAGAAACAGGAAAGAAAGAAATCTGTATTTTAACCCTGATATATATGGTTCTATTAAAAGAACACTAAACTTGATGAAACCACTGTGAGAAATTCTCAACTGCACATGTCTGGTTTTCTAATGATTGAGGGTTCACTGAACACTCACATTTGTTCACTTATAAACCAAGACAACAGATTTCCCACTGTACTTATAATAAACTTAAGTACAATGAAAGATCAACAGCTAAAACAAAGTTCTTACAAGAACAGAGCAGGATTCATCAGCAATAGTGGCAATTAGCAATGGCCAATGTAACAATACAGAAACATAACCCTTACAAGCATGTATAAAACCAAATTACATTACAATTATTAAACCTTTAAGCCTCTTCCCCAGGGCAAGGTGGTGAAACCTGCACCTTTCTCCTCTGGTGATGAAAAGCAGGCTACATTCCACTACTATCAAGTATGGATTCACAACAAGAGGAAGCCTGCTCCTGCCTGGATGAACAATGCTTTGTTCATACAGGAAACCAAAAAGTTCATGCAAACACTTGCAAAATTTTACTTACCAGGCCCAGATGGGTATGGGTGTGTACCAGTCACCACATACTCAAGTTCTTGTCCTAAAGAGCAAGAAAATGTTATATTAATAATTATATTTTATACTGCACCGCAAATAATGCACTCAAACAGCAAACAGAGGAAAACAGAGCAGGTCATACATAGCAGAAACCAATAACCAATGTACTTAGACATTTCTCATTTTCATTAATTTAATTTGTTCTGGTTATCTCCATTCTAGAAAACTCAATTGTGAAAAATAATTAATTTGAATGGTAAAGCTACCTGTTATCAAGAGGACTCAAAGAGAAAAATCTTCATACTGCCTTTGAAGAAGATATCATGGAAAAGGATTCATGTATACAAAGAGCACAGATGTCTGAAATGCTAGTCAACTGGTTGTCTGTTTTGTCAGAATTGAAAAAGTTTCTTTCCTTCTTAAAAGATTTTTCATTTTCTCTCAACATGTTTCACTTTCACAATACTTCCAAATAAAGTACCTTGGGGAAATTCTCAGTATCAATTGTAATGAAGCAGGATTTTTAGAAGAGAAATTTCCATATAGGACCTATCTGATACATACACATTTTATACAACACAAAACACAGACTGAAAAAAACCTTACGGATTTAAAATAAAGTGTTTTCTAGTTTAAGTTTCCACGGCTAAAATGATTGTAAATATACTATGAAACAAAATTAAAAGAACAAAAAAAAACCTACCCCAAAGAATCACCAACACAAAAACACCAAAGTAAACAAAAGTAAACAAAAGAGCAAGTCCTTGATCATCATGAACTTCCAGAAAGAAGAAATACATTATTTATCTCTAACACCTATGTGCAGCACATGATAATGTTACCAAAAATTACTCTTTTGACCAATTAATCTCTATTAAAAAATCCACAGCACCCAATAACTCCTCTGCTATAAACAAGCTTTCCCCTTGTTCTGAATCACTTATCTCCTGTGGACCCTAATAAGAAAAATACCAATCAAAAAAGGGTTTTTTTATTTCTGTACTTACTTCCACTGGATTAACGCTGGCCTGCATTCTTTAGATTTTACATCAGTGAGACTGTTACAAAAGAAACGACAAATATACCACTAAGAGCAAACTAACCTTGATTTCCAGAATACTGCTTATGTCCATAGGGATCCCCGGTGTTGGAGCCTCCTTTCTCCCTCAGGTTCTCTTTGAGAGTGGGCATGTGTAGCACCGAGCCATATTCTGTGCGCAGCTTCACTGCCATTTTCACCTTGTGACTGTGGGAAGAGTAAAGCATAATCCTCCTTAAACCCCAGCTTCTGAACTGTTATTAAATTTTGAAACATTTTAGAGAGGATGTCATAAAACTTACTTTACAAGCCTAATATTTCCCTCCTCTCAAAATCACACTGTTAACAGTATGGAAGCAGCTGAATTTCTGATTGGGGTGGAGCAATCACTAACAGAGTTTAAAACTTCACTGAGTGCAGCAGCCCTTACCTCTCTTCATCCAATGGGATAGGCTTGGCATTATCAGCTACAAACATATCATGGGTTCTCTTCAAAGACCTGAACACAAGTGTGTGCACAGAATGTTTTTGGACTTCCTAAAACAAAGAAAAGAGTATTTAAATATGTTTGAACAGATTTAAATGAAAAACTGAAAACTGAAACATAAATTGAACTGAATAGCAATCTCAAATCTCAGTTTTGTCATGTGACATGCAACCATTCAGTCCAACAATGACACTAATCTTCTTGGAAATTAAAAAATTAAGTTTATCTGTTAATTGTTTTACAGTGGCCATTCAAAACTATATTTTATTCCTTGGAAACTTACAAGACTTTGAAAAACAAACCAAAAACTTTGCTCAAACTTTCTGCACTGGTATTTACATGACGAATCCATGAATATAAAAGCTTTTATCTCACATCCTTTCCAGTTCTGTTTTTATATGTAGGCAATATGTAATCAATTCTGAAAAAAACAACCCTGTAAATTTTCCTTCACTACCACCATAAAAAGAACATGGGCAATCATGAATTGCACATTAACATGGCTAATCACCACTCAACAACAGCAGCTGCTGACACCACAAACGAAGGAGTAGGTAACACCACGTCTCCCCAGCAGGGAAGAAGCTTTTGCAAGTAATTTTTGACAAAAGCTTTTCTGTAAAAAAACAGTTCATAGTGTTGCATGGGGAAGCAGGTGTTCCACCTTCTTCTATAATCCTGACAACATCATGTGCTTTTAGAAGTGCATGATATTCACCCCACAGTAACGATTCTACAGCCTATAAAACCAGTGGCCTTCTCCACAGCTGTACTCCCAAGCCCTCACAAAAAAAACCCCCCAAAAACCCAAAACCCTGAGGTTTCTGTTTTGGGCTAACAGAGTCAGCAGCTCTCCAGCAGTCGAGCATCACAGCACCACTTCCCCACAATCAGAGAATATACTGAGTTGGAATGGACCCACAAGGACCATCGAGTCCAACTCCTGGCCCTGCACAGGACACCTCAAAAGTCACAACACACGCCTTGAGAGCATTGTCCAAACACTTATTGAACTCTGTCGGCCTTGGTGCTGTGACCACTTCCCTGGGGAGCCTGTTCAGTGGCCAACCACGCTCTGGGTGAAGAGCCCTTTCCTGATATCCGACCTAAACCTCCCCTGGCACAGCCTCAGGCCATTCCCTCGGGTCCTGTCACTGGCCACCAGAGAGATGAGATCCGATTAACGCCTGCTCCTCTGCTTCCCCCTCATTGGAAAGCTGTAAACTGAAATGAGGCTTTCCTTCACTCTTCTCCAGGCTGAGCATGGCAAGTGACCTCCGCGGCTCTTCATAAAGCTTCTCCTCCAGACCATTCGTATGCATGCGACTTAGACCTTTATTTTACATTGTGGCACCCAGACCTGCCCCCAGCACTCGAGCTGAGGCCGCCCCAGAGCGGAGCAGAGCGGGACAATCCCCTCCCCTGCCCGGCTGGCGATGCTATGGCCGATGCCCCCCAGCACGAATTCCGCAGACAGCACAAGTCTGCCAAAGCAAACCCGCTGCCCGCTGCTCACTCCCGCCGCAGACAAGCACAGGCCGATGACCCGCACCCTCTGCGTCCTGCGCGCACCTCGCTGTCCCCGGGCCGGACCGGGGGGGGCTGCGCAGACGGAAAGGGCGCCACGGTCCATCCCCACAGCGGCCTTTCCCACTCAGGGGACAGGGAGGGTGACGGGTGCGGGGCGGCACTTCTCTCGCCCGGCCCTAACCCACCCCACTGACTCGGCTCCGCTCCCTGGTCTCCCCTGGGGAGCCTCAAGGGCGCGACAGAGGGGACGTGCAGGGCTGTTCCTCCCGTCCCTTACCTCCGCCATGGCGCCACCGAGCTCCCCCCGACGCGGCTGCTACGGAACCACTTCCAGCGCCACTTCCGGCGCCTTCCTCCGCCGCACCAGAAGTGACGCTAAAAGAGGAAACAGCAAACAATAAAAGGAGGGGCGGGGCTCATGGCGGCCCCTCCCCTCGGTGTACGATGGGTCGGGGGTTCGAGCCCCGGTGGCGCTACAGGAGCAGGCGGTGCGAGTCACTTCAGCAGTGTGTATAAATATCTGAAGCGGGTGTGGCAGGAGAATGGGGTCAGGCTCTAGTCGGTGGTGCCAAGCAATAGGACACGAGGCAGAAACTGGTGCACAGGAAGTTCCGCCTGAACGCGAGGAAGAACTTCAGTGTGCAAATGATCGCGTTGCCCAGAAAGATCGCGGAGTCTCCCTCACTGGAGATAAGAAGAACCCTCTGGGCACCACCCTGTGGCACGTGTTTTGGGTGGCCCTGTTTGATGGCGGAGGTGGAACCCGGCGGCCCCACTGCGCTGGCTCCCAGCCCGGGGTGTCCCCGGCGGCGGGCGCGCTGCGGGGCCGGGCAGCGGCCGGCAGAGGGCGGTGTCGCGCTGCGGGAGAGGCGCCGCCGCTGCCCCGCTCCCGGCCCGCGGCGGGGCGGTGCTGCCTCGGCACACCCAGGGTGTGTCTGAACCTGCGCTGGTCGGCCCCGTTTTGGCTCTGAAATTATCGGCCTTTGCAACTGCTTTGGGTAGTGCAGCTACGGGTTTCGAGGGTTGCTTTCCTCGTGAGTTCTCAAGGCTAAAGCCGCACAGTTTGGAACCACGGTGGTATTGCATGTGAGCCATTATAGCTGATCTTTTGGGAAGAGTGTCCTGAGTTTGGGTTCATGGGTCCTTATTTGGATGGAGGGTGAAGCATGTGAATGAGCTGGCAACCCCTGCACCTCATGGCAAAGTGTTGGTTGTGAAAGCACAGGGGTTGTAATTCTCTTCTAAACGTACCCTGGTCCTCCACCTGATATTTCACTTCCCTTCATAAGCAGAATAACCAAACTCATCTATGCAAATTTCAAATAGGCGCCTAATTTCTCCAGATACACTCAATCTGCTCTTAATTCCAGGAAGTCTTGCCCTCCTGAGCAGTAGCTGGGATTTGGTAAATTCATCTTTTGCAGCCACTCCATCATGATGTTCTTCTTTACTTCTGAATCAGCCACTTACTTTGTCTGCCTGCATGCCTGAGCTATGAACATTTTACAAACTGATCTGAGCTAGAAGTAATTCAGTGTAGCATAGTTGGTTCAATTATCTTTATTAGCTACAGGACGATGCTAGCCTGGGATGATTTCTGATACACAACTTGCCTGCTTGACATAAAGGTCATGCCTTTTCTGCAGTTGGTGGCTCATTTCTTGTGGCTGCACTGATGATTTATATTTAGTAATTTAGGATACAGTGTTGGAAGTGTGCTCCAGGTGGCTTTGACCCCCAGCTCCCGGTCTAGGCAGAGGTGGGGAAGAGATGCCAATTGTCACTAACGGTGGAGAACTATTGCCAGCTCAGTTTCAAGCCAAGGCAGCCAGGTTTCATATTTAACATGTCAACCTATTTTGGTAGTCCCTCTGGTGAGGCTGGTAATCCCTCGGGATTTCAGAGCTTCCCATAAAGGCCAGCACAGCACCTTGAGGAAGGGGAGCATTGTCTGTCCTTGCTTAAAGTGCAACCTAAAGTGCAAACTCCACAGGGCAGTGTGTCAAAATGGGGCAAGTCTCTCATGTCCTCTTGGGCTAATGAGGTTAGGCTGAAGATACACAACATTTGAAAGGAAACTTGGGGAGAGCTAGGGATTTCAAACAGGTTTGCCTTTCTTTTTTCATGGTTACACGCAGAGTAGCATGTCCCTGCTTGATCACTCAGTTGACTGGTGGACTTGATGTGTGGAAATGGTTTAAAGGCTAGTCTCTGGCAGCATACAGAGTTGTTTCCTTCATATTGTCTGTTGAAAGAAATCAGAGTTATTTCCACTGTCTTTTAAAGGGAAACCAAATTTGAAATATTCAATCTGGTAGCAAAATAAAAAAAAAAATCCATTTATATATAGCAAGAAAAATTGTCTATCCTTGTAATGCTTTAGAAACTCAGAGAACAAATTAATCTTTTCAGAGTTTTCAGAATCCATTTAGAGGACAAATTTAATTTTTTTTTTTCCAAGAAGGTTTAGTCTAAAGTGAAATTTAGTCTTGAAACGTCAATAAATCATGTCAGTAATTTTAATAAGAATATGCATTTCATTAATTTTCTTTGTTATATGTGTGGTTTCTTGATGTGTTCTTGCATGTCAGCTACAGCTGCAATTCTGGAAAAAGCGAACTATTTTTTATGTATTTTTTAAAGGGCATTGTTCCATAGAGGGTGACTATTACGTTGGATGGACTTTTAGTGTTGTGTTAAAGGCAAAGTGAATAGGCACACTCATTAATGTTTTAGAATTTGCTTGTTCCCAGAACATGGAGATAGCATTAATTATCATTTACAAGAAACCTTTGAAGTAATATTTGCTACCAGTAAAAGCAGATAAGAAAAAAGGATGTTCATCTCAGCAGAGACGAACGTTTAAGTTTACAATATTCTTTTCATAGGATGACACCATTACAACACTAGTTGTTTAAAAGGACATTTCTAAATCAGCAGCTATTTTTAAAATTAAACACTATAGCTCAGTGTAAGCCAAGAAGGTTCTGTTCCCCAAGACCTCTTCGGGGGATACATCCAGCTGTGAAGGGCCATGATCCAGTGACCGCGACTGGCCTGGGGATGGGGGGTTTGTGTAAAGAGGGTTGCATCACTGGCTGGCACAACAAACACCAAGGCAGCAAGCAAACAGTCATTCCTCAAAACACACATACACCTCTGCCAGTAAGTGCCTTTTTAGTACAAAAATACTGTACAGAGAGGTGTCCTGGAACACCAACAGGTCCATGGTGTATTATTGCAGTTTCTAGCAGGTAGGTTGTGGTATCACTACCACACTAATTCTGGGAACACCTCATTAACCCCATGAGTTGGAGGAGGGAGTATGAAGGAAAAAAGATAGGTTGTTCTGTTTTGAAGAGAAAGCTTCTTTGATATCATTTTTAGAAGAAATTTAAGTCATAGTTCTGGTTCTTCATGAAGCTTTATTCAATCCTTATAAAGTGTCAGCCTGACTGTAATGGTTGCAACCATGAGAGTAAAACCACATCTCCTAACAAAGATGCTAATGGAGGTTAACTTCTGCTGTCAAAATGCTTTTCTGTATGTGTGTATGTTTGCCAGGATAGAACCCTCTGTATGCCATTCCAACTTTGGACTGGTTTTGCTGATAAAAGTCTCCAGGCACAACCTCTGCCGTGCAGAGAAGGCCCTTCCCGGATGGACAGTCACACGATCCCCGCCCTGGGGCATCTGGTCATTTGGCACGGGGCCGCCAACCTGCTGTGGTGTGACATACACGTGTTGCTCATGGAGAATCCTCAGGGAGACACAAAGGGGGAATCCCATCTAAAGGCAGAATAAGCCTGGGGGTTTCCCATGCTGGGACTCTGCAGCTGGCTTGGGGGCCTCCCGCACCAGCCCCCATTATCCAGTCTCCAACAGCCTCTGCACAGACACAACCAGGGCTCTTCATCAGGAGCTAAAGAGGGCTTAATGCCTGAAGGAGGACACCATAAGTTACTGCAGAACATGCTGATGGTTTCAAAACAGATTTTGGACAAATCTCATATATTTAATTAAGATTTGTGTGAACTGAGCCAGGATAATTTGAGTTTCTGGCTTGGGACTAGTGAGACCTGGTTTTAGTTCCACTGTACCACAAGCTACTCGTAAGCCCTGGGCAAAGGTTCAAGATGACCATGTCCCTTCCATATATGTAAGATGAAGGTGGCTGAACTTCCCAACATGGAGGGAAAATGGTATTAAAAGTTTGGAGATTCCCAGAATCAATGATAACATCTTTGCTAGCATCCATAAGTGGAAATAATTTGTTAATTATTTTGGCCTTAGACCAAAACTTTCTTTAACATCTGTAGGGAGAAGTTTGTGTTCTTTCAAATCTAATAGTTTTTGGTGATGTCCTCATGCAGGAGATCAAACTTAGCGGAGTTTTAGCTCCCTGAGCCATGGCTGGTTTTGGTCCAAAGTGTTTAATAATTAAACAAGACAGGTTAAACATTTTTCATATTTTGTGAATCTCCATAGTTTACTCGAATTTTGACAACAGCATGAGTACAGGAAAAGGCCTAAATCAAACAATTTTAGCTGTTCTTTTCTTTGCTTCCCATAAAATCCCCCCTCCATCAAGTTAGTCTTTGAAATGGAAGCTCAGACCACAGTTTGCATCCCTTCATGGGTTCAGATATCTATATGAATGACTTTAGAAAAGTATTCTGGTTCTCACTTGGAACACTTAATTTAATTCAGTACATTATGGTCATTTATAATGCCCAAGAAAATCACAGGATATAACCACACTGAAATGTTAAAACTCTGCTAATATGAGAGCAGTGATATGCAACCTCTTATAAAACATTAGAAAGCGTGTTTGAGTATTCCAGTATGATTTCAAGGAACTTCATGCTGTGTTCTCTTAAAAGATTATTAAAAATATTTAAATAATATTTGAAAGATGTAAGTTTTGTGTTAAAAAAGGAAACCAGCAAATTAATATGTAAAATTGAATTATTTTAGTTCATTTGCAATACCACAAGGCTATATTAATAATGTTGTCTTACACTTACAGTATTAATCTGATCTTTAATAAATCAACACATTGATTTTATTCAAAATTATTAATGTAATTAATATAATATACTTTTTTTTTCCTTTTATATAAAAAGACCTAAAGATCTTCATACCTATCAGGCACCATTGAACTATTTAGAAAAATGCAGCAATCTGTATATTGTGAGTTGTCTTCACATTTAATACAATATTTCTGAAACATTCACATTTTCAGCAGAGAAAAAAAAAAAGGAACCATCACAACGTGACATCTAATGATTTTTTTTTTTTTTTCCTTTGGCTATTCACATTTCCAGCTGTTTTAAAACACTTGTGATTTTTAAGACCATGGTAACCTTGTGTAATCTGAGCAGGAGGTACTTTTAAGGATCTGAACATGTGTTTGATTCCAGCATCAGCAGAGGTCCCTGGGACATATAGATAAGAGTTGTCCAGAGGAATTGCTCAACAGATGTATTCAGGCACAGAGTGAAGAGAAAGGTTTAATATTAACAGAGAAACTCGGATTGCTCAGAAGGGTTGATCCTATCATTGTGAAGCTGGAAATTAGTGCTGCTGCCTATATATAAAGGGACAGAGGAGACCTCTCCCTATCAGAGCTGATGGTGAGAGATCACAGACCTGCTCCAGCAAGCCAGCACCATGAAACTGCTCCTGCTGTTCCTGCTCTGTGTTTCCTCCGTTCACTCCCAGGCCTCTACTGACTATGACGAAGAGGTTGTAATACTGATATTGATTAAAAATTAGTAATTAATAATTAATTTAATTTATTTTAATTTAATTTCATGCATTACTTACTCAGTTCATTTGAGTTAGCTAAATTAGAAGTTGTGGGAAAAGATAGTCCAGTGCATGTTCTTTTTCTGCCTGAATTGTTCAAAAAATTAACATTTTATATGTAAGTCCACAATGGTTATTTTCTGAGTTTGGAGATACCTTCTTCCTATTTCTTTTTCTGTAGGCAATGAAGAATGTTTGATGGTAAGATTAGCTATTTAGATGAACTTATTTAAGGATAATAATTTAGCAATGTTGACATGATATTACAGACAATTATTATTAGGTATAAAGGAGTAAAAATGTGTAATTAATCATGTCCTGTCTCAAAGACAGTAAAAACTTTTCTGCAGTGTCAGTAGACATTAAAAAAAACAAAACCAAATAAACTACCAGTTCATACAGCTTAACATTGGAAATTAGGAGGTAACAATTGCTAAACAAAAGGAAAATCAATAAGAATCAATATAAAGTAATGGTTTAATCTATATTTACTTCTATTTAAATAAAATATTTTAGTGGGAAACACAATTTAGAATTTTGGTACACTTTTTTATAGTTTGAAAGTCCCCTGAAAAATTAAATAGGTCTGGATAATCAGACTTTCTGACAATCTAAGACTTGTGTCTGCACATTGACTACTAATAACACTAACGTATTAAATAATTTTCAGCAATTCTGTGTTTTGTATGCTGCTTATTTTTGGAACTACTTGAAGCCTCTGATGCTGGATCCTTACAAGCGTTTGTTAATTGTAGCTGAGTGGGATTGGACACGGCCATAGGTTTTCATTCAGTAGCTCAAACAACTGTTAATTCGAATGGTTTTGTTTGAAAAAAAATGCTCAGGGACCAGGCCTGTTTTCCTTGCTCAACCTCAGACTTTGCTGTTTCTGGCAGATATGGGGAATGTGTACATCAAAAAGAGCTCTGAAAACCTACTCTGAGAGATATTACTAAATGCTTTTACTAATTTCACCAGTTAACAGCTGGTATATGGCCTGAGACCTGATGATGTATTTGACTGATTTTCTGAGACCTTACAAGTATTTCTGTAGCCCAATAAGAAACTGGGACACTGAAAATGTGCAGCTGAATATGCTTCTTAGCCCCAAGGATGTCTAATTATTTTTTTTGTAGCCTACCACTTCATATTTCATGGTGCTTAATGGCTCTGGACTATGTAAGATTTATTCCTTGGTCAAAATTGGCTATTGAAATATTGTTTTACTTTGGTTTGAAGACTTTCTAGTTTATCTATAGCTAGGTATGGAGTGCGTGATTAGTCGTACAAGGGAGGGGACAGCAATGACTTTTACATGTCAGGATAGTATTTCCATTACGGCTATTTTCTTTCCATTCCATGGCTTTCCTTGCTGTTTAAAACACTAAAGAGAGCTGAACGGGTGCTTCCACCCTGCGCACCCCATTTTGCAATAGCAATGGACAATGAATCCCTTGCCTTTCCAGGAGGAGGGCCCTGTGGTTGACCCTCGGGGCCACCGACCCGTGAAGAACAAGGGCGATATGGCGCCCACGCTCCGCCCTGTGACACTTCCCCTCAGCGGGGCCGGATACCAGCCCCGGCCCCCGAAGCGGGGCAAGACGGCGGACAAGAAAGAACGGATCGTCTATCCTGATGCTGGAGGCTGCGTGCATCCGCTGGAGGAGCTGGTAGGTGTCTGGCTGTGGAGACAGCTGGTGACATCCTGTCCTTTTCTTCTAGTACACCCAACACAAGGGTTTTCCTTGCCAAATAAAGGATGGTTGTTCATTTAAAGCAGTCCAGCTTTTCTTCACGTTGCCTGGGTTTGCTAGGGCTGCGTTCAGAAAGGTAATGTGTCAGAGTCCATGGGATTAGTGGCAGAGTCAGCCTGCAGCAACGATGGGGAGATGAGAGTTGAACCGTAAAGCAGGAAAGGAAGTGGGTTAGCCGGTGCCTTCCGCATGGCTTTGCACGGGTCACTATTGAGGACAGGAAAAGCCTCTGTAGAAGTGCTCGATTCAGTTTCAGGTAAATTTAAGGAACCCTAGCGACCAAAAAAAATCCCAACCTCCCATGTCTTTCTTAAAATTAGTTTCAAAATGTAATCCTAGTCTACCCTCAGTCGCTGCTGCAGCTCTTACGGACAGCGTACGTGCATGCTGACATCCAGCACACCGCCCTTGCAGCAGCCTATCACACCGTGCCTGCCACGATCTCTGCTGGAAAATGGAAGCTGTAACAGTGCTGAGGGGCATCGTAGTGCATGAGCACAAGTTTGAGTGGGGAAGTTGCCAACAAATGAAGTCTGTTCAAGCTTAATGAATACACGGCTGTGGGAGAGCTCCATGTTGCCTGAGGATTTGGGTTCTCACAAGATGCCAGAATTTCCCGTCTCTTTTTAAAACTGTCCCTGATGGTGCAGCACTTGTAGAAGCAATAGTTCTCAACTTCTTGAGGTGATAATTTTTAAATTAATCATACGGTGATCTCATGAGATATACAGACAGCAGTCTGAAGAGAATGTGGATGATTCTCTTCAGATTGAGGAAAGAGGGTAGGTATAAACATGCACCGGTAGTCCCTGACAGTCTTTAATCATAGCTCAGGTGGCTTAACACAGTGAATATTTAACAGTGCAGAAAAATGAAAATCAGATAGGGCACCTAAAAAGTGTGAAGATAAATGGGTTTTCCCAAAAGCTTAATTCAGAAAAGTTCCTGAGGGACTCAGGTTCCTTCCCAACCTTCAGAATACAGCTTCTTTGTAGAACTGAAATGTCTTGATTGCTTATCTAGATGCTTAAATATCTGTTTTCACATTGCAATCCCTTCCCTGTGTTCAAAGGTGGGGTTGTTCACTGATGGGAATAGGACTTCTTTACTCTTATTCACAGCCTTTTTGCTTTTTTTAAGGGAGTGCTGTGTCCAACTGGATGTGAGCTGAGAACTACATTATTAAAACAGGAAAAAACTGTGACAGCTGTTGTTCATGATCTAAAAGCTAAAGTGAACACACTATCAGAGAGCTCCTCAACCTTCTATGAATATGTGACTGTTCTAGAAGATAAATTGGTAAAGAGGCAAAAACAAAGAAAAGGTATGCTATTTCTATGAATTAGTAGTGTAAATGATATTGAAGTTTTATTGGCATTACTACAGTTCCTTTTTAGTGAGACTTCTTAAAAAAATTTAAAATACCATGGAATATCTATCAAAGCAGGGTTCCATAACTGTGTCCTCTTAAATATTTAAAAAAAAATCCTTTGAGAGGGGCAAAGGAATGGATCTCATAACTAGGGCAAGATTCATATGAGCCCTCTAAATGACCATCATTCATGTGTTCCCCTTACCTGTTTCCCTAAGTCCATCCAATCCATTTATGACCAGCCTCTGGATTGACACCTTGGCTCCCCAGAAAGAAGGGTATTACTGCTCTTTGGCAGAGTATAGCACCACTGATAAATCTATTAGCTAGCAAAGAAACAACAGTACACATGTACCACTTCCCTGAGAGTGTCTGCATAGTTTTTTCACACTGTAGAAAAGTAAGCAAAAGAAATGCCCTTCCTTCCTTCCTTCCTGCCTGCCTGCCTTCTTGCCTTCCTTCCTGCCTCCCTCCCTCCCTCCCTTCCTTGTTGTTCATCCATCATTCCCTGACTAGAAAACATGTTGAAAACTAATCTGCTTTTCATCTCTGTTTTTCTAGACAATGATGATTTACTTTCTCAGTACAACACAGAAGTGGAATTGCAGTATAATTATATAAAGGATAATCTGGACAATAACATCCCATCCAGCCTCAGGGTCCTTCGTGCAGTTGTGGATTCTTTACATAAAAAGATACAAAAACTGGAAAATGCCATTGCAACCCAGGTGGACTACTGCCGTTCCCCATGTTCTGTTTCCTGTAATATTCCTGTGGTTTCGGGCAAAGGTACTCATTCAACTGCAATGACATCTTTTCTCCCATTTACGTCACTGTGCAAACTGAGGGATGCATCATTCAATTGGTATGAATGTGACTTTGAAGCCTGTACAATTGATTGGGGTATCAGGAAAGATGGAAAGTGATCCTAGATAAAATCTTTTCTGGATCACTATACTGGTCAGACCAAAGATCCTCTTATCCAGTATCAGTCTTGTAAGTGGCCAGTAGCATTTTAAAGAAACATGTGCTTCAGGGTCTCTGTAAGGTAGAGATGACACATTTCTGACTATCATAGTTGCAGTCTTGATTTTTTTCAGTCCAGAATGGTTCTTCTTTCACAAGCTTGTCTGATTCAAGAAGTTATTGTGAGGCATACAGTCTTGCATCACTTAGTTTGAAGTTTCAAAAATTCCTGTTTGGAAAAGTGCAATATTCTTTCTTCCATGATTCTTTCACTTGATGTATAACAGAAATCTCCTTTGATGTATAACAGAAATCAAAATGAAAGTAAAATACTATCTATGCATTTAAAACTGTTCCCATATAACAGCAAACCAAAGGATAAGAAGACTGTTGAAGAAATTAACAGATATTTCAGTAAGAGTCTCTGTTTTATTCTTATAGAATGTGAGGATATCATCAGAAAGGGAGGTGAGACATCTGAAATGTACCTCATCCAGCCAGATCCTTTCACCAAGCCATACAGAGTATACTGTGACATGGAAACAGATAATGGAGGTCAGTGTGAAATAACTATGTTGTTATAAAACTATCAGTGCTACCAAAAATAATACTATTAATTTGTATTTTATACAAAGAGACATGAAATTATGCCGTTTATAATTACTTTATAATTAAATCTGATTGACTCCTTCAGGAAAGTCTTGTTGCGGTCATCTGCTGATGCAGAATAGGATACTTCTGTAATGAAACAAAATAAATTATGTAGGTAACTTACTATGACCAGTATGGATGACGTATAGGGGGGCAGACAAGGACAGCCTGGCTGATTTCTTACCCTGCAACAATGCACTAGACAGAAGACCAGGGCTGTCCTTCAAGTTCTGCTTTTTCCACCTTTCCTTATGACCAAGGTACTTCTTAAGCGTGAGTAAAAGTGGCAAAGCTGAGCTCAAAAGCAGTGAAGGACCTGCTGCAAGGAAGCCATATGCTCCTCTAGTCCTGAGGTGAAGTTAAAAGGGCTGTATCTTAATGTTTAATGCTTCTTTTGTACTGGTAATTTAATCTTTATACTCTTGCTCCTGCAGGCTGGACTTTGATTCAGAACCGCCAGGACGGCAGTGTTAATTTCGGAAGAAGATGGGATCAATATAGAAAAGGATTTGGAAATGTTGCAAAGAGTGGAGGGAAGAACTACTGTGATACACCAGGTAAAACACCGAGCAATGCAAAGAGCTGTTCTTACTGAAAATGTTTTCTTCTATTTTTTGAAGCTCTTAGATTTTTTTTTTTTTAAATTAACTAATCCACTTCAGCAGACCTATAGGCAGATAATAAAGTTGCCTTGAAGTATATTGCAAAGTCTGTTTCATAGAGCTCTCACTTGTTGCTTCTCAGGTGAATATTGGCTTGGAAATGACAAAATCAGCCAGCTTACCAAAATAGGGCCCACTGAAGTTTTAATTGAAATGGAGGACTGGAACGGTGATAAAGTTTCAGCTCATTATGGAGGTTTCACCATACAGAATGAAGGAAACAAGTATCAACTTTCAGTTAGTAACTACAAAGGCACTGCAGGCAACGCGCTGATGGAAGGAGCGTCCCAACTGCATGGAGAAAACAGGACAATGACAATTCACAATGGCATGTACTTCAGTACTTATGACAGAGACAATGATGGATGGTATGTACTTGTACTAGACATTTAAAATAAAAATAGAGCTGAAGATAGAATATTTCTGTAATTTGCCATTAGTTCTCATAGCATTTAGTAGTATGTCAAAATATGTTATATCCCTCAAATTACCAGCTAAATGTCTATGCAGTTCATTGGCACAGCCAAGGATAGGTAAAACTATAAATTAGGTCAGTGACACTCCACAGCTAAGTAAGAAGCAAGCATGCTGAACTTCATTGATTCCATGAATGACTTACCACAGACAAAGCAGCAAATCTGGATGCAATATATTCATAGTCAGAGACTGACAGCAGCGGTGCTGAGGACATTAAGGAGGAATATTGGTACTCACTCCAGTAACATATAATGGGTCCTGAAGAAGGAGGCAGGTAGCATGTCTATTTAAAAAACAATGTTCTGCCTACTCAGAAGACAGGAGCTCAGTTGTAAAGTACATTGTAGAGCACTGTATCTCTAAACTGTGCTTAATACTTGATTACATATTCATGAATAAAGGAATTGTTTAGGCTGGGGAAGACATACATTTCTTATTGCTTTCTATCTTTAAATTTCATTGATATTGTAATTGTCACTTTAACTGCGAATAATTGTAGTTATCAATCAGCAAACTAAAATGACATTCCCAAAGAGGTGCAACTAAATTTTTTTTTTTTTTTCTTAGCTGCTTTACCTTTTGAATGCACTGTGTAGCACACCCTTGTGGTGGTCAGTCTTTATAGAAAGTTCAGACTTTCAAACCATAATAAACTTAAAATGTTCATTGTGATTGGAAAATTTCAGTACATGGCAGGTATCTGTACTCTGTTGATCCCTTTGCCTATATTACAGATGTCACTCTCAACACCTTTTTTTTCCCTTCATCAGGTTAACTGCAGATCCAAGAAAACAATGCTCCAAAGAAGATGGTGGTGGATGGTGGTACAACCGCTGCCACTCAGCCAACCCCAATGGCAGATACTACTGGGGAGGGACCTACAGCTGGGACATGGCAAAACATGGGACAGATGATGGTGTTGTATGGATGAACTGGAAAGGGTCCTGGTACTCAATGAAGAAGATGAGCATGAAAATCCGGCCATACTTTCCACAGTAACCATTACCAAAATGTACCAAATCAGGGATTTTCTTTTAGTATTTGTACATGGTTATTTTTTAGCATGGTACTCAGGCTTATCTTTACATATGAGAACCAAATACGTATGAACAATCATATTGTGACGTAAAGTGGGAGGCTGTGTAAAATGAAAATCAAAATCTGATGAAAATAACTCATGAGTGTTTTTGTCCATTTTTCATTTGTGTACAAGACAGAATTAACTAGTATAGAATAACATTGATAAAATAAAAACAACTCGTTTCACTCTTTTACAAAGGTCTTTTGTATCTCTTTTAAAGTGGGAGAGGATTATTTTTAAATGTTTTCTAAAAATTAATAAAGTCTTAAAAATGAAGTATTCTTCACATTATTCCTAAGTATTTATACATAATCTGGGGAGAAGCAAATGCCTTCCATTAAATAAGAGACAATTATTTTCTTTTATATTATAAAAGTAAAAGTAACTACCTGTGTAACAAGTTGAGAAGGAATAAAAGTTAAGAGAGTATTGAACAAATGAGTAGATCAATGGTCCCTTAGCTCAAATCCTTTTGCTGGGTAAAATATGCCCTTTTCTGGGACCTGGTTCACATATTGCTTTCACACACGAGTGTTTTTCACACAGTCCCTATCATGGAACTAGAGTAATTAACATCTCCAGTCATAGAGTGGGTGGAAGTTTGTTGCTGTAGTACCGAGAATGGCAAGAAATGACCCAGTCCAGATCAGGGAAATAAGGCCGTGGGCCTGTTTAATGAAAAACCCGTCTTTTTATAACATGGTCGCAGTAGAGGAATGACATGATTGGACCATTGGTCAGCCACCTACCAAAGTGATAGGCTGAGTGGTATAACACCCACTTCTAAATATTATTCTCAATGAACCAAAACATTCCCACCACAGCCCACACTGGCAAAATAGTTTACAAATTCTCAAACTCTTTTCTCAGCTAGTTTGCATGAGAAAGAAGACTTTCACAGGAGACAGTAAAAGCTGGAAAACTTCTCTGCAAGCTTCTTTAGCATCTACAGAGGGTGAGTATTTCGTCAAACCTAGTGATCTATGCTCCCTTGAGCAGAAAAAGACAGGACTTCCCATCCCTGGTGGACAAGATGAACATCTCTCAAAGGGGTCTGCCTTCCTCCACACAGGAAGGGACTCAGATCAGTAGGGGTGGATGGATCCTACCTGAAACCTTTAGTGTTTATTTAGCCTCTGAAGCCCAGGAGGACAAGAAGGAGACATAATGGCAGCTTCTCACTAAAGGAGCACAAATGTTCAGCATCCACACTGGCAGGCTTCCACTGAGGCTAAGGAACAAAAACCTCATAGAGGTCTATAGGGTGCAAGTGGAAACCCGTTTTCCAAAAGCACAGACACTTCCTCAGGCATGACTATAAATATGTCTTTGCTCTTCAACAATCTTTCTAAAAAGGTTGGGCAGTGGCTGTGGACAGATACTAAAAGTGAGCTGCTTTGCCAGTATTTGATGACCTTGTTAAATGGTAAGCAACGTGTCAGTGAGCTCAGAGGTAAGGAAGCTTGCTCACACTTGTTTCTAGAAGCACAGAAACATTAAACAGTGTAAATACTTGTGTAATTTTATGCCGTAAGGTATAAAGGGAAATACAGTGTGGTCTTCTGCAATTGTGTGACCAATATAACTGGTATTCCATGCAGCCAGCTTTTTTCTAAAATATCCTTGCCACGTTCTGTCAGCAATCCGTAGAAGAATCCTTGCTTGGCATATGTGCTAAAAAACATTCAGGTGGCTCCTCATCTTGCTTGTTCTGGTTAGAATCATAACCTTTTAGTGGTTGCTAGAAAATAACAGCCTGTTTTAGGATTTTGCATTTTGATGCGTTATCATGGAATTGTCTTATTTTGAAGCTACAAGTATGCATGGTGAGCTATCTAGGATTCATCAATGGGATAGAAAGTCTATGTCCATATTTATAAAATCAAAGCTTAGGAGATCCTTGAAAGTCAGTCTTAAAATCCATGTATTCTTTATCAAAATGTACTCCATGTGTGTGTGGCAGAAGTGAGACCCCACACCACCCTCGGTTCTGTCTGAGAACTGACTCCCACTGCTGTTGTGCTCCCCTTGAAATGGAAATGAGAGTCTGAATATTGAACTTGGTTAGACTTTCATAGTCCGTGTCAGTGAAGGCAGAACTTCATTGTGAACATACTTCTAAATATTTTTACTCAAGTCAAGGTGTGAGCTGCCAAAGACATAGGCATAGACAAAGTTCATATCAAAAGGATTTTAAAATCAATATTTCCTTGTCAGTTAAAAATAAGATCCAAAGAGTCTTGTTGATGATTAATCATTGTTTATTTTTTTAATCTGCAAATGTGTCCAGTCGCCTTCAAATTCATGGGGTACAGGTACATCATACATACATATATAAAAAAATCTTTTCAACTTGTAGTCATAACACACATTAAAGGCCTGTCTTTCTACAGGGTTTCTATGGGCCTGATTTTCATTCTAACAGTTTTGAGGGAATAGTCAGAGGCTTTAAACGGCAGCCAGACTACGCCATTTTCAATCTCGTAGGGGACATTGTACCTGGGGTCGTAGTGGCCCCCCAGGTAGTAAATGCCATTGAGGTTGGCAGCCTGGCAGCTGTTGTACCACCAGCCCCCCCCGTACATCTCTGCACAGTTCTCCTCCCAATGGTCCTGGTCCCGGTCGAAGGTGCTGAACTTCATCTGGGCATGGGACGTGTACTCGGTGCCCTCTTCCAGCCAGCCAGTGATCAGGGCATCCCCGGCAGTGCCCTCGTAGGAAGACACGGCAAGGGCGTACCCTTCAGCTTCAGACCCTACCTGTATGAGATACTCTGCAAACACAGCATTTCCATCCCAGTCCTCTAACTCTATCCGAAGCAGAGTATCATTCTGAGTCAGCAAGTGTAAGTTCTCATTGCCCAGCCAAAACTCTCCTCGCCCTCTGCCATCCACGCTGCCGAAACCTTTCTTGTAGTCTTGCCAGGTCCGGTTAAAATTCACTGATCCATCCATTCTCTGTTGGATCAATAGCCATCCTCCCAAAGTGGTCTCTTGGTCGCAATAAACTGACAAAACCTTATTGGATCCCGCTGGCTTGATTTTGTAAATGCCACTTTTGGCACCAGAAGTGTGTTTCTGGCGGATATCATCACAGTCTAAAAAAAAAAGTTGATCTGGTTTGACAGAAGTTATCAGCAAAATTTAATAAAAGGTTCAGAGGAATCCAAACACCAATAGCTCAGGGGAAAATCATTAAACATGTCTTGGACTATGCTAGGTATAGTGACAGGCAACATTAAAAAGAATTCAGGAAAGAAAACTTTACATACTTCTTAAATCATGAATTGTCTATGTAATACCTGAGTATTAATGAAATATTTTCCCTTTTGTTTCCAAGGTGGTAAGAACAGACACAGTGCTTGCACTTTATCATCACACTGTTGTGCCAAAGTATCTAAAATCAATGCGTCAGTTTGGTTATGGATGGAGTTCGGCTCCATTACCTCAATAACTACCTTTCCCAGTGCTGGGTGTCCTTCGCTTCCCTCCTGACGGTCTGAAGCTGCGTGCCTGAAAGTCTGGGATATCCTCTGCACTCTGCTCTTGTTCCAACCCACCTAGCTGCTCATTTATTTCACGGGTCTTTAGTGATTTGGTTTCAAAAGTAGAGCCTCCCTTGTTGAAACTAGAAGAGCTGGTCGCTACAGTCTTGGAGTGACTTGCACTGCCAGATGGGAATCCAGATGGCTGAGGGCGAAGTCCTCCAAAGTCATCTTCCTCCTCCTCTCCTAAGTCTGCAAATTTGTCTTTTACCCCATAAGTCCCTGAATGACTGGATGCTGCTGGACCTGCGTAGCTACTGCCTGTGCTGGTTGTGTGTCTGCTGGTTGAGAAGCTGCTAGATCCACTAACGTGCTTGGTAGCAGTGGATGGGGAGTCAGGGGTAAAAAATGACTCTAGCTCAGGGAATAGAGTCTCTAGCTTGTGTGCGGCATCTGCACCACTAAAACGGTATGTGCTACCTTCCCCTCCAACATTTCCACCTAAATAGGAGCAGTCTGAGCCATCAGAAGAAACTGTTTTCTCAACTACTTCTCTAGAGCCATCAGGCCCAGAGACAATTTTTTTGGTGGTAGTTTTGGTGCATCTACGAACAGCAGAGAAGGTTTTGTCTCCCAGACCAAGGGTTTCTCTCCCATGAGTAGGAATAACTAATTTGCTGGTGTATGAAGGTCCATCCCCCCTTGATTCTGCTGTGTGATATGAGCTGTCGCCTCGGGAGAGTTTTGCATCTGTTTCTGGTCTTTCTAATACCACTTCCATCTGCTTGATGTTATTAATTATGTTCAGAGCTTGCATTTCTGGCAGAGGCTTATGCTTAAAATGATCAGGAACATTAGAGTCCTTAAGTGGCCTCATTTTCAGTGTACTCAAGGTGGTTGCTTGAAGCTCTGGGTGCAAGTCGATGGAGTTGGCTTGGGCAAGCTGCTTCTGGATGTTGTCGTAGCTTTCTTTGTCCACCTTGTAATCAAAACTTCTAGCACAAGTTCCTTTGCAAGCTCGTATCTTAATATCAATGTCCACCTACATAACCAGAGAGAAGTAATTTGGTTAGGGATCTTTCCTGACTTTCTCAGACAAGGATATCTTATACTGAACAGGGGAAAGATGAGAGGTGCCCTAGTACCTCCCACCTACAGCTGAGTTTTTCCAAAGCCTGGTTTTGATATCATCATAGGTTTATTTCCATTGTAAATACAACATGTGCAGTAGCACAGTGCACATGAGTTCCATGGAAAAGTACATTGTAGGAGGTTCCCAATCTCTGCTCCCTTTATTTTTGGGGTGTAGGGGTGTCTTCCTGGTTTTGGAAGGAGCGCTGCATGGTTGGACATGCTCCATGGGGACTGGGTCAGAAATGAGCCTTCAAAAGAAAGGGGAAGACACTGGATCTGTCCCAGAGTCTGTCATGGCCCTGCTGTGAGGTTCAACATCTTGGGATTACCATTGCTTTCTCAAATGATCCAGATGGTGGATTTCTGATCTAGGAATCAAAATGAGCCTTTGAGCAAAACCATTGTGCCAGGACTTTTCCTTGCATTACTATCAGAAGAGCTGGCTGCAGCCTGGGAACATGGGTTTTAATGCCAACCCTGGCAGCAGCACTGGTGATGGACAGAGTGCATCCCCCTTCTAACTGCTCAGCAACTCCTTACAGGAGGGGAAACGCCTCATACAGAAGCAGTTATCAGCAGATGGAGCATCCTTGCTGCCTGTCTGAGAGCAGAAGCAGCAGATGGGACTAGGAACTCACAGAACTCATGCTGGTTCCTCGAGAGCAGAAGTGGAAAACCAGGATGGACAGAAAGCAACTCCTTTGGGGATGTATCTCAGCAAATCAGATCTTGTGGGAGTTGTACCATGTTTCCTCCCAGCTGGAGCACTGCTCACCACAACAGAGAGATCTCCTCTCTGTAGCTAAGCCCTGGAAAGAATGGGAAGTGCACAGCAGAGACCTACCTCTAAGCGCTTCATCTCCACCACTTGTTCCTGGATGCTGCTCTGCAGAGCTTTAATTCTGTTTACTTGAGTGACAACTCTCTGCTTCAATGTCACAATTCTCCGTCTCAGTTCTCCTGACAGGCGACCATACGTCTCATCAAGCTCTGGAACAGAAATGCGTCAGAGTCAGCTATGCACTTGTGCTTTTCTTCTTTTTAAAATATGTATCATATTTTAAAATATGTGATTAAACACCTAATTGAGAACATATTTCTCATAGTACTGAGCAGATTAAAATTACATTAATTTTTACTAACCAGTTAAGAGTCTATTATTATGACTATTCTGTTTCTTGATAATAATGTCCAGTGCAGCCCATATTTTGACTACATATGGCTTACTCACAAAAAAGTAATACTTCAGTAATGGATAATAAAACTAGGTGCAAGACACTCACGCTGAGCACTGTCCAGGTTTGGTTTTAGTACATTCACAGTTTCCACAATTATCTGATTGGACTTCTTATACTTGTTTTGATTATCTGAGAGCAGCTTCTTGATTTTGTCTATTCTGTGACTAAAATCCTTGTCCTTTTCATCAATCAGTCCTTGCATTCTGCATCCTGATGGACATTTGATACCCTAGAATGGAAAGAGGGAAAAAATTGTGCTAAAATCTTCAAGAATAAACTTCTTGCATAATGGAATCAAAGAAGCACATCCTTAGAAACCTGCCATAACTGTGGGGTGAGGAACAAGTAAACCTATAATTTTCTCTCTCATCTGTTCCTCAGATTTTAAAGATAGATAGGTAGATAGATAGATAGATAGATAGATAGATAGATAGATAGAAAGATAATAGATATTTCCTAAAGTCTGCTGTTAGAAGTCTGCCATTCAGTTTGAGCAAGGATGTTAGATGCCAGCATTTTTAAGCAAAGTTTTCCTCAGAAAAGCTTAATGTTCTTACAGACTTAAGCTCTTTGCCAAGAAGTCATCAAATAAATGTAGTATAGCAATGGACTGAGATGCAAGAGGCAAGAATGAGAGAAATTAATAGTTTTTATACAAAGATGTCTAGTCAATTATTATTAAATTTTGCCGAGCATCTTGTAATCTGACTTCCTAAAAATTTACTAGTGATTCCTAGCTACTTCTTTTCTTTTTCTCACAACTTTCTTTCTGGTGTCTTTCTTTTATGACCTCCAAAAGAGGCAATATCAAAATTCTGAAAAGAGACAGTTCTTATGTTTTCCTAGGATTAACCTTTGTTTATTTAATCCATCTATTCCAGACTTATTTTCTCTTCTCATTCTGCACCACTTCAAACTTCTCCCTCTTTCTTTTGTCTTCATTTTTTCCTTCCTTTCTTTCTTTCTTTCTTTCTCTCCCACAGGAGATCTCTCCAGGCTGCCCTGACCTGAAGTGCAATCTCAGCCCTAACGCTGAGCCCCGTGCTGGCCTGTGGCACCTGTTGGAGTGATCCAGCTGCTGATCCAGCTGAGGCCCATGGGTGCCCTGCAGATGGCCCCACTTTCACCCCAGTGTTAATGGCTCACCCAGTCGTCATCCGCACAGATGGACCAACTCTTCTCAGACTGGCAGCTGGACTGGGACTTGTGCTCCACGATCCTGGGACCACGCACTCCTGCACCCACCTGTTCAAAGGTGCTCCCTCCATCTTGTGCCTGCCAGGAGGAAAAAGGGGAAAAGCAAAACAAAGATTAAGTGAACAGCTGCCAAGGGAGCAGAAACGTAGTGCTGATGTCCTCAAGCATTCAGCTGATGAGAGGCAATCACAGCTGTCTGGTAAGCATCTCACCCAACAGTGCAAGGATTCTATTCCAACATTTCTTGTAAGATAAGATTTTGTTTGTTTTGTCAGAACAAAGCTTTACATCTCTTAAAATTAATGCTTCTATGTCAAGAGCTAGTGATGCTCAGGATATATTACGATCAGATCATTCTACAGAAATATTTTGTCCTGTGTGTAAATATAAAATTAAATTGAAATTAAAGTGGTTAAATTAAAGGAAATAATTATAAAATCCTGTGTTCTAATTCCATTTGCTGCAATACTCTAAAATTCTTATTGTCACTTTACCACTTTCAATCTACACAAAACTGACTTACAGATACATAAGAAGAGTTTTCCCATTAGTGTTTCTGATTTTAATCACAGTTGCTAACTGTAAGCTTGTAGCACTGTTTTGCCTGACAAAAAGAGCAAGAAAGCTACTAACACACTTAAAATAACAATTTCAATGATGGATGGATTTTTTTGTGGTAATGGAAAGAAGAGAAATAAATATACTGAGGTTTTCTTCAAACCTGACTGAGGAAAAAAAGTGATATAAAAAAAAGCTAATTCCAGGCCAAAACATGATCAGGATTCCTACAGTGTTATCACTTAATAAAAATCATGGTTTTTTTCTTTTTTTCATTAAAGAAAGTAGTGCTTTAGAGTTTAAGATATAATTAGGTCTGACTGAAATCCTCTGTGCATCTTTTGTACTTTTCAAACATTATAATCAATGCTTGAAAATATTAATGACTAGTTCCAATTATGATTGTTGATTAATGCTGAAGGTGAGAAAGAGATCCTAATTCTAGCCTCCACGGTCAGAATCACTTTGGGGAACTGGAATGTCTTCATTAAAGTCAGCAGATTCAAATTCAGTAGTTTGATTAATTAATGATTTGATCTGTCCCAAGTGCCTCCTGAAAGTAGCACATATATACAAAAATGCCCTTTAGGCATTGACAACTCCAGTATGACTGCTTCTGAAAGAAATTTAAAGAATCTAACATAAGATTATGGACTGAGTCTTCAATGTGAAAAAAAGAAAGGTTATGCTAGCACAGTTGAAAATCAAGTTTATCTCCTTCCTTACGAAAAATTTAATTCTTACTTAGTTCCAGTTTAAGCTGATGTTGCTGCCACAAGAATCCTTGTTTTTAAATGTGTCTTTCATAATAAAGGTTATTGTATGTCATTTGTAGGTAGAAAATCCTGCTGAAATGCTGTCCAAAGGAAAGTAGAATTCATCCTACTAAACATGAAAATTCCTGAATGGCTGAAGCCACTAGCATCCAGCCACTTATGTTTAAGATTTAGAGCACCACCTTTGAACGTTTGAATTCATTCTAAGGGATATGCTTTGCTGCTCTTGAAGCCAGGCAGATTCAGCAAAACCAAGTTAAGCAAAATTATAGAGAGCTGGATACTCAAGAATACTGATAAAACTTCATCAATGAAGTGGTCACACTAAGATGCTGCATATATATGTGCATTGAATTTTACAAGCTAGGTGACAGACAAACTTTTTCTAGCTCATGAATCAACATTAAATAAATGCTTACTATGCAAAACAGAAAGATACAAAAAGAATCAAACTCATACCCAGGCTATGCTGAGGCACAGGAACACACAAAGGATCCTCGCAGGTATCATCTTCAGGAGAAGAGCAAGAACTTTGACTGAAAGGATGCTCTTTGCCAGTCTTTTGGTGCAATTTAAACCTGAATGCAAAGCTGAGATTAATCATTATGCTCTCCTCTGTTTGTAGAAAAAACATGTCAAATGCCCTCCTCCCCCTTCTGTGATTACTTAAGGCCTCTTGCACAAGTTTCTGGCGTTATTTGCTCCAGATAAGTTTGTACAACACCAACATGTGGGCAACACCAAGAATTCCAGGAAAAAAAATATGTCTAAAATTGTTTCTTGTAACTGGACATTCAACAAAGATGCATATCAGCACTGGTAGGATCCAGCAGTGCTTACCTGCTGGAAAACACACACTCAGTGTGATGGGCATTTAGCTGCCTAATCAAAGAGCTCATGTTTGAAAAAGGGGGTTATTGCTTTGCCCTTTCAGTGTGACTGTTTTCCACTGCTGTGAAATCCACTGGATGTTCCAAAACAAGTGCTAGTCTAAGAAAGATTGATACAGTCTACCTGTGACCATGTGGCCATGAACCAAAATTAATTCCTGAGGAGGGCAGAGCACAGTTTGCATCAGTTTATACAACTGGATCTTACTGGTATGTGTGTAATACGTGATGTGTTTAACACCATACTGTCTCTTACACAAATGGTATCTTATACTTTTTACCAAGTCAGATTTGTTTAAAATATGAATTTTCTAAGAGCCCAAGTACTTGAAAATGTCCCGGAACAGACTTTATGCATAATTAAATCTGCCTAAGGAGTCATGTCTCCTTAATTAGTTCTATATTGGGCATAGTCTATGTATGGCAACTTATGATAATGTCCTGCTGCTGGGAGCTCTGTAACAAGCCTTACTGTTACTGGGGAAGGCATACATGGCTGTCAGCCACTTGAAAGATGCTGCCCATCTCAAAAGCTTCCACTGCAGATAGCAGGAATGAGAAAAAAACCTTTGTTAGAGTAAATGTGGGTATAGTCAGTTGAAAAAAGTTAAACTCTCTCAGCATTTTAAAACTGCATGACATTCACAAGACTCTCCGTCATCTACAGAGTGCATATTCTGCTTCAGAGGGACACATTTAACCTTAGCTATGACATTGTAAAAGATATAAAATTCAAAAGAGCTGATTTTAGCTGTCTATGCATTTCAACAGCCTCACAGGTTTTGTCTTAACTTCCTTTCCTTTGTTTTTTCTCCTATTTTCTGTCTTTAGGAGACTTGCACCCTTTCCACCTGAAGCTCACTGCAGTTGAACTGGACCCTTTGTTTCCTCCCATTTCTGGCCTTGCATTTCTTGCTTTTCTTGTCTAGGAAAACTCTTCTGAACCTAACTTAACTCATACTAGCATCACTAATAGCAAGCAATATTCTCAGGTAGTAGAAGAGCTCAGCAAGATGATTAACATTGGTGTTAACATTGATTATCACCTACACCTCTGGGATCCAGCTTTGCATGACAAGGGTTCTTGTTATATTTAATGCTTAATCTTATTTTATGTGTGTGCATTCTGAAACAAGATGTTTAATTAATTTTCCTGCAATAAGCTTTGTAGATGTCTTCTGTTGCACCTCCTGCAACAAACTCCTAATTTCAGCAGCAAGAGAGCTCAACTAACTTCATCAACAAATGTCCAAACACATCACATATTACCTTTGCTCACTTTGAAGGTCAGGCAGCTGTGGAACTATTGTTTGGTTGATAAAGGCATGTAAGGCAGCTCCTGGACTCAAAGCAGATAATCAACCAAATAATAATATACCAAAATCTCAGCTGCTAACTTCAGAGGATTAGTGGTGCTTCCCCACTACAAGTCCTACACAGTTTTTTTCTCTGTTGCAGCAGTTCTGTAAAAGAACTATAAAACCTTCAGAGGGCAATTAAATGCTTAAAGGAGGGAAGCAACACAAGAGGAGGAAATCTTGCAGGATTAGGACTAATTATTTAACAGAACAGAGGAAAATGGACTTCATCAAAAATACACTGCGGTCCATGAAGAATGTCCCACTCAAACTCAAAAAAAGCTCAATTTTTGCCTCTAAGATAAAAACAAAAGCCTGGTTAAAGATCACAACCTTGTAATCTTCATGCTCAGGAACACAAGAATTGCAGGTGCAACTTTGGAGGTTCTCCTTGTGCATACACTCATGGACTTTGCTTTACCACGGGATCACAAGTGATATTTCTTCCACTGAACCCCTTCTGCCTCACACTGAGCATGGGGATGGTGCTCCATAGGCAAGCATTTGTCCAGAGCTGTACACTCTTCTCATTGTAGGATGATGCTCTGCAGACTGCTCAAAGCTTCAAGGATTTTCCTATGGTACATTGCAAACATTTTTTCCCTGGCCATGACTTTCCCCTTTTCACAGCTGCACAAACCAGGTGAGAAGTTTAAGTCAAAAAGTAGTTATTAATTTTTGGGATGCATTTTGATAGTCTGAAGTCTTTAGAGCACACCCTGTGTGCAGATCCCACTGCTGGCAGCTGCCTCTCTGTGCCTGCACCGCAGCTCAGGGGGAAGAGCTACCAGCCAGCTCTGAGACACGTGAGTGTCTTGCCTCTGGTCCCACGGGAACTGGGTGATCAGGGCAGGAATAGCACCTAATTCTAAAGGGTATCAGCTGTATGTAAGAGATCACCGTGTCCCACCCTGTCTTGCTAATTATATGCATTAAAATCTATGCAACAAATAAATCGACCTTTATAATTCAGGTGTGAAATGTCACTTTAGTTCTAACTTTTCCCAGTTTGTAGGAGCTTGTTTTTGTGATCATCAATAATACCTTAATATGATTTTTGTAATTTTATAGGGCTTAAAAATCTATAGTAGTAAGAGCACAAAAAGCAACAGAATTTCTGCCTTTTCAGCCATGCTGACAGAGGATGTGACAATTTGCTAGGTGGTGTTCCAGGCACTGGTCACCAGGGTAACAGGGGACACGGCAAATAGCATGTTCCAGACCTCCTCTGACCGTAAGGGATGGCACAGCTCTCTGGTGACACTCAAACACAGTGAACTTAACTCTGGTCCAAGTAAAACTCGGCCACCAAGGCTGGAGGGACTGGAAAAAAAGTTGATATCTGATCATAAACATTAGGTAAGCTAAGAGGGGTTTCCTGCTTGCTGCGAAGGGAACTGCTGGGGGAAGCTGGGGTGAAGGAGGAGCTTCTCAGGCTTTACAGTTAAGGGCTGAGCCTGTGCCTGACCTTCAGCCTGTACTTCTGCTTTCATGTTGCAATCATTCAGTCACTTCTGCCAGTGTTTGCTTCAAAGGCTGGAGACCAAGAGCTAAATAAACTTTGGATTTAACTTTAATTCAGGATCAAAGGACAGAAGTGCAGTTCACTACTTCATCTGCCCTGCTCTTGGCTGAATGCCACAGTAATAGCTGGGGAGTCTGGGGTTTAGCTGTGGTTTGTGTGCCCTAGGTGTGAGCCTCACCTTGTTTGCCCAGCACTGTCTGTGTCCCCTGCCCTACCACCAGTTTCCAAGTGGTGCCTTCTGCTCCTCTTACCTGCTCATTCAAGACCCTTCTCTAGATGCTTTGTCTTAGACTACATTCTCTTTCAGACTCAGCTCTCATCTTCACTTTCTCTTCATATGTTCCTCAGACTACCTAACTCTTTTGGAGCCATTATTAGTTAATCCCAGCACTTTGTCACTTTGTCACTTTGTCCCACATTTTCCCCATGCAATGTCCCAGAACCAAGGAACCCAGAAGTCCTGCAGTCCATCCATTTTATTTGATTCTCATTCACTCTTTTTTTTTTTTTTTTTTTTTTTTGCCTTTGGAGTGAGATTCCTCTGTTTTTGCTACAGTGGTCTTTGGAAGAGTCACTGCAAGCTCAAGGTGTGAAAGAAAGGCCACCAAATCCTTTAATAAACTTTTATAAACTGAGAGGTACAGACTTTTCTAAATACAGGCAACTTTTAATATAGGCTATGGTCTGACAGTCATGTATGATAAAAATTATTTAGAAAATAGATATATACTGTCTCAGTATACAATATAGGGACATGAAGTTCAATTGCAATGAACTTGCTTGCAAAAATTATTACTGAGAGTATTATTCTATTTTTAAGAGTTAGAAGAAATAGGAGGTCTTTTCAGGCCTCTTTCTGATAGACAGGGGATTGGACAGCATGGGAAGGAGCTTCCAGGGTCTTGCCAGATCTCTTGCAGGGCCCAGAGAGCACAACTGTGGACTTGGATCCTGCAGACTCACTGATAAACTCTGGTTTAGGATTTCATTTAAAGATCAGGCTTCTTGGATTCACTGACTCTGACCCTTCTGACCACTTGAGCAAATGCTCCTCTCCAGAGATTAAAATGATTTGTGAAAACTTAAAGACACCAATCAGCAAACCAACTGGAAGAATAAGCCGATTTTAGTTATGGTGAGCAATCCATAAAATGCCAGCTCATATCCATGAAATGTGAGTAATTGCAGATTACAGTTGTAACTGTAATTGTAAATTGCAGCCAAAATCTATACCAGGAGAGGCAATAACAATTCTGACCTAGCAGAGTGTGAATACAGATATCAAAGTGACAGAGGTGAAAGGAATATATTTTTAAATCCATGTTGCAAATATATAAATAATATCAACTTAAAGTAATGTCAGAGGTGGTATAAACTGAACACAGGAAGCGGAAGAGACTCAACCAATGCTACTCAAGTGGCTGTTTGCAGAACCAGGAGGAGACTGGGCTTGCCAACCCTTCCCTTGCATTCTTCTGTCCAGCCTCTCAACCTATACTGATTCACCTACACAGAGACGTGGGAAGGTCTTACAGCACAAAATGTTGGGGAAAACTGCTTTGCTGGGTGAGAAATTGAGTGTCAAGGCTGGCAGTGAGCTGTGCAGCATGGCTGGTTGCATGAGTGCAACAGAGTTGTGCAAATACACCAGTTCAGTGGTGTGGAGGGTTCATCCCCCTTCTCAAGCTGTTGTTAACCCTACCTGACTAGTGAATGATGCCTTCTTCTCACCTACTCCTGAGAAATCTGTCTTCCTCTTAGATTTTGGCCCAAGAGTAAAAATTCAACTATGTCAAAATCTTAAAAAAAATGAGGAGTAGGCAGTTTATCATGCTGTGGAGACCCAGATCCAGGGAAGATGCTCAGCACCAGCCTCACCAGACATTTGAGCATCAAAACTGGAAAACTGTTGAGGCGGCATGAACTGACTGTAAGGTCTCTTTTATCAGTGCAATGTCCTTCTGTCTCTATAATAAAGCACTTGCATGTGCTATTTGGAAATACCAGGCAAACTTCTGTTCTTCCATAAGTAATTAAAAATAATAGTAGCTATAAATAAAGAGCAGGATGCACTTCCTATTTCACTTCTTAATGCATCAACTTGAAATAGTGATAGTTTCTAGCTCCAAGTGTATTTCTTTTGATGAACAATTTATCCAAAAACCTAATTTGATTTGCTAATATATACCCCTCAAATGCACTCATCAGATTTTGAGCAGGTACATTCAGACAGCATGGCCAACTCTTTGCTGGTCATGATCTGTGCTGTGAATTTGCTTGTGTGGATAACATGGGAAATTATTACCAGATCCAGAGAAAGAAAATGACAAGTAAAATGCAATCAATTTCTGCTGCAAATATTAACATGTTTTGGTTGCATGGCACTGACTATATTACAATAATTTTTAAATATTTAGGAAAAAAAGAGGGGTATGTGGGAATAACGGCTGTACAGTGTACTACTGTGTGTCATATAGCAAATGAAACTTATTCTGAGTAAAATTTGAGAAACTTGTTAATATGCATGGTCTGCAGTAAAATACCTGTTCCTGGTCATTGATACTACCTAGCACATCTCAATAGAAAATGTACTCATTACTTTGTGGTAAGCCAAGTTAAATAGTCTTCAGCAGTAAAATAGGCCACTTTCAAGTTGCTATGTACTTTGATCTATATCACCAAACAACTTTATTAGAAAACTTGAAAACCTATGGAAACAAGTCACATTTATGGGGAAATAGGACCAACACATGCCTTTAAACAAAGAGCAGAAACTACTGATGTGAAATTCAGGAATGACTGAATCAAGTAGGTTTGATCCAACCATCAAAAGTTTTCTTTGTCTTTTTTGGCCAGCTGTAGAGCACAGTTAACAAGCTCAGACTTTTTTTGTAATAATCAAAAATTTATTGAGAACATGTACAGAAAAAATAACCATCTACAGAGGTAAGCACTGCTTAGGGAAGATGTTTGGGCATCTTACAGTCAATGTTGTTTTACAGTCGAAACTGAACTGTGTAATGTTTGCTAAGTTCCGTGTCTAAGGCAGAAAAGATTTGCTTTTCCTGCTCAGGCTGGTCTTTGTCAAATCATCCTTTACGCGTCTCCAACCTAAAACAGAAAGAAATTAGTATTTTAATGTTCTTCTAATGAAAGAAACCTATGATGACATGTTGGTAGTGTTCACACATAGTTATATTAATTGGGAATTAAAAATGTAACATTTAAAATACACAGAGGCAAGGGATTATTTCTGATCATGATGCTATCCATTTATCTATCCAGTAAAAGAAACAGTAATGCCAAAGGCACACTAAAATCAAAGTAGAAATACTTCTGTGACAAAATGGTAAACAAAGCCAACTTCTCTAAGACACAGTGGGCTTAACTTCAGCTGTCCATGCTCAGTGTTTGAAATGATTACAATATTCCGTGTTCATTTTAAATATCTCCCCGGCCCTGTGGTCGAACCTGTTTGACATTGCCTAAGTTGTGCTGCTGTCCATCTACTGACAGTCTGTTGAATGGGATGATTTTCATTGCAGTTTTCTTCATGGAGTACCACCGGTCACGCCAGGTTGCCCAGATAATGCCATTGTCAAATCCAGATGGACCAGCATCTTCTGATGTGTACACACCACCTAAGAAACATCAGTTGGAGAAAAACAGTTGGTTGCTTTCTAAAATGGTTACTATGCCCATACATTTTTCTGGTCCTGACACCTCCATGGCATCCCTCAGTGTGCTAACAGACCCTGTTCTCTGCCTTTCTCCCCGTTTTGCTTCTCTCAGGATTGATTCTCCCACTTTGGAATGGAGAGCAGTCATAAATTCCTACTACTGGTGTTAACAATTATGGCAAAGAATGGCCTATGCCAGCTTTGGAAAATCCAGAAGGCAAAGTGTGCTCTATAAATGTGACTCATTTTCTTTTGTCACTGAAATGTGGTGTCCTGGATTGTAAGCACTTAGAAGACACTTTACCTATATAATATTTGCCATTGAGGTGGCCAGCATGACATCTATTCATCCACCATCCAGACCCATCTTGCTCAGCACAGTTGCCTTCATAGTTATCATTGTCATTATCATGGGTACTGAACCGCATGCCATTGTGGAAGGTGTAGGATTTATCACTTGGGTCATCTCCAAAGTGATATCCATCAAAGGCATCCCCGGCTTCACCACCGATGAAGTAGGCATAAGTCAGTCGATACTTGTCTTCTTCACTTCCCACTCTGAATACAGCATAGTCAGCAGTGCTGTGAACAAAGGGCAATGCTGAGTGTGAGCAGGCTGCATTCCCAGCACACGCACAAATGGAGAATACATCAGTGTTAAAACTGTAGAAAAGGCATTTATTGCATCCTAGCATTTTAAAAGGAATTGTTTTCATGTGACTGTGGGACTCAGTTCAGTGACACATATCCAATCAATTTTTGTGCTCCAGCATCAGACATATTTTCTGACTACGAGCCTTCAGTGATGTATGAAATATCTACACTATCAATACACATACATACATATATATTCATACATATATATAATCTCCCGGGTTCACAACAGAAATAGAACAAAAGACAATAGAACAGAATAGTTCACTTGGAAGGGACCTATAATGAAAACATGTGGTCCATAAGATATGCACAACAAAGAAAACTGAAGAGAATAAACAGATTCTTTCTGCCTAATAAATGAGTGCTGACAGCATGTGGCCTTCTGACAGGCACGTGTGCCTGGCAACAAGTCACACACAGTGATGCTATCACAGATGTAAGTTCAGGAGCCAAAACAGTTCCATGCACATATTAGCTGGTCTAAGGGATCAAACTTTTTTAGGAGCAAACTTTTATCAGTAGAAACTGATGCAGCAGGGGGAACAGCAGGTTTTAAGCTGTCATTTTCAGAAGCATCATGAGCAAATACCTTTTTTTGCCAGTCCAGTCCTCCAGCTCTATTCGTAAGGTGTATGGCAGCGTGGACTGTGTAGTTATTAAATGTATCTTTTCATTGCCCAGCCAGAACTCAGTGGTGTCATCTGGAGACAAATGTCCAAATCCTTCCTTGTACTGAACCCAATTTTTACTGAAGTCTTCGCTCCCATCCAGTCTCTGGGGAAAAAAAAACCAAGAACACCAGAAGCAAAAATAAAAACCTCAGTCAAAAGGATATGTATAGTATATAGGTAAATGAAAACAGTGCCAATGTAGTGTTTGTTTACAGAATTAATACATAAATGGCATACCCTCTGTAGTACTGTCCAGCCGTTGCCATAGGAGTCAATCTCGCAGTAGACCAGGAATGACTGCTTGGCTCTTTGAGGCTTGATAAAGTATAGACCACTTTTCCTTGCACCTTTATTTGCAATGTCTTGACAATCTGAAGTAAAGATATTCAAAAGATCTTTTTCAATCTAGCCACAATTCTATCCTCACATTTATTTTATGTTGTAACTTTCTTGGTGCAAGAAATGAAATTAATCTAAATACCATCATTGCAAAGTTAGCTGTTTATCCACATACTTCAAAGTCATTGCAATAAAAAGTCCTACCAAGGGTCACAGGACTTGTGTAAGATGAAGATCAATTTAGTCTCATGTAGAGTCTAAGCAGTGTAAAACATAGTCATTGCATTGATTTCTACAGCAACAAAGAAAGACACTTTTGGACCTAATGGAATAATTTCCTTTTTTGCACATGGCTTAGTAGAAATGTGGTAATGAGTTCTCTTCTGTTTGTCCCAGGTCTATGGAAACTCTACTCATGTCCCTCATGTTTAGCACACATTTTGGGATAATCGTATTTTGGCCAAAAAGGCCAAGCAAGAACTATGTTCCACCTGAACACCTCTGCAGAGCACCTAACTTTTACTGACAGTATGTATAATTTGCAATTTTATATATCTTTACACAAGTCTATGACCCATAAGATTACAATAAATTATTGCTGTGATGCCAAGCGACAGCACTTGTAGCTGAACTAACCCTCTGCCACACAAGAAGCATTTTGCACACCTCTTCCAGTTGTGTCCTGAATTTCAGCCCTGTCTTTGCACGGCTCCTGACAGAGTGACTCCAGCTGGGCAATCTTCTCTTTCAGTTCTGTGATCCTGTTGCTGTTCATTATATGTGTATCTGTCAACTGTCTGGACAGAGAGACGTAAAAATGGGTTGTTGTATCCGCCGTTTGTGAGTGTGTAATACACATTCATTTCCCTGGACACACGGCTCATGTATTTAATGTGCTGCCACATGCACCCCTGTAAAATGGGGTGCCTCTATTAGCACTGATATTTAAAGTTAAGGATAGGCAAACTAGGAAAGTACATGCTTAGCTTCATCCAAAACTTAACCATCTGCAAAACTTGACTCTAATCAGCAAAACTCTAACCAGAAATTACTGTATGAGTATGACTCTATGGAAAATTTTACTTTGCTCTCCTGAAGTAAATGATAAACTATTCCTCTTCAGTTATGGATGTATTTGTAAAACTTAAGTGCTGCAAATAAACTGCTGTAAGTATCAGAATGCCTAAATAATCTTCAACAATGTCACTGAAGTGGAGACCTTTCTACATTCGGGTCAAAAAAACATATCCTTAAGATTTAGAGACATTCATGATGTTTCCAATTTTATATTCAATATCAACTTATAAAAGACTATCACTGAGTTTATAGTTACTTATGATTTATAACTATGTAACTGAGCTAATTTTCATGGGTATATGCAACAAAATTGGTCAGAGTAAACGATTGCACAAACATTCCACATACTCTGCTTTATAGTGAAAACGCATGACCTCCAAAGGTCATGAAAAAAATTTTAGGGATAGCTGGCACAGCAGGAGAAACATAAATAAAAATATTGCCAGGCTTCATGACATTCTTATCTTGCACTTCTTGCACAATTAATGGTTTATCCAGATGAGCAGAGAATTCAGTATCAGATCCTTATGAACCTTTTGTGTCTTGCTACTATTAGGCAGCTACTAATTGCAGTGTGGGCAGAACTGTCCACATGAGCACAAAAAACCTTTCTGAGAGAACCTTTTTGGCACTTGATAAAAGAACAGAAAGAAAACAATTTGTATTGTCACTAATAAAAGAAGTGGAAGATGCTTACTGGATAGTACTTTCATGAGACAATATAGTGTTTTCATATCTCATAATTTCTTCAATTATTTTCCTGGACTTTTGAGTAAAATCATCAATTGAATCTGTAAACCAGACAAAGGTACAAAATAATTGCAGTTAGGCAAATTTAAAAAAGAAAACAATATAAATAATATTTTTCCGTTGTGTACTTATTTTTTATACGCTCACTTGGTAAAGTCTGCTTTTCTGAAGGATAGAGGCCTTGGATGTGTTGAATCAGATGTTCTGTTGTTTCTGAGGAGTTAGAAATTCTCTGCAAAATCATCTCCATTTCCTGCAGATCATTATCCACAGCAGGATGGTATCTATTAAGGAATTCTGCAATGCCACAAGTTGTTGGGCAGAAGCTACCCTAAGGAGTAAAGAGAAGTAGATGGCAATTTTTCAGCAGCAAAGAAAGCAGAGCAGAATATTTGGGCAGAGGAACTCTCAGACACTGCTGACTCAAACAATAAGGGATAAAAAAGGGCAGGCATTTGCAGCAGACTTTTTAAGAGACAGTTTACTTTCACCTTAAGTGCACACATAGGAAGAAAACAGTGCTTGCTATTAATATAGCATCTGCTGGATATGTGCTTTCATCCACAGCACAGCCTCCTGTACACTTTTATCAAGCATATACCACTATCAATAAACAACAGGTTTAAACAAAGCACACTTAATAGGTGCTAAAACCAATGATGAGCTTCAAGTGATAGTGGTAGTTAATAATCAGCATAGGAAAGCTTTAGTTACAGTCTTAAGACAAAAGAAAATTGTTCAGGTACTTACAAATCTGTCATCCAATATGCAGCAGTTTTCTCTGGTAGCAATGTACTGAAGAGAAGAAAGAGGGCCATTTTTAGTGGATTTTCTCCAACACCACTTTCTGTGCTAACACATTTCCTAAACACTCTTCACTTACCGCCACACTGGTAGAAAAGAGCAGGGAGAGGAGAGACCCCAGGGGAGCCCAGCTGCACCACCTCAGCCCCATCATGACTGCCCGGTGCAGTTGTGCAGTGAGCAGAATGTTCAGCCTCGCACGGGGTGGCAGCGGTTTAAGGCAGCAGGCTGAAGCTGGGGGCGGGCACTGGGAGGTGGTGGGAAGAGGTGGGGTAGGGATTTCAGGTGGATTCCTGGAATTTGCACATACACTCCTCCCATTTTCAGAAGCTGTTTCCCACTTGGTCGCCTTATCTCTGCTCCAGCCAGGTCCCAGGGGAGGCAGGAAGGCAGGAAAGTGAGACGAGGCATGGAGATGCTAAACCTAGTCGCAAGCATAATGAATCTCACACATTGCTTTGTGATGAGGCCTGGCAGAAGTTTCACTTTAATAGCACAGGGAAAAGCCACAGTAGCTATCTAAATTATGTGTTACAACTATCAGTAGCCTAACAATAAATGATATTTTGCAATTACATAGGCCTTTCCTGCCACAGATCTCTATGTGTTTTGCAAAGAGACTCAACATCATTTTCCCTATTCTATGGACCACAAAACTGAGGCAGACAAAAGTATGAAGTCCTTGGGCAGGGGCATAGCTGGAAAAGAAGTCTGTGGTATTTCTCATGGGCAATGGAAGTATGGATGTTCCCTCTCCTTCAACACAGTGAGTTCATTCCAGGGACTTTGGTCAATGCTTCCTTGCTAGGGAACTAAAGTTGTTGGTACCTGCCTTATCCAATACAGCTACAAGAGTGCTGACAAACCCTGTCTTCTGCTATGGGCTTTGTTCCAGGCAAATTATTTTAGTATGTCCTTTTGAATGCTGTCTGTATTGGGAGCATTAACACCTTTCCACTCATGACCTAGACCTGGTCTCTAAACTATGGCTTCTGCAGAGAAAGCCTGGTTTTGTGCCTGTACAGCACAACGTGTTATAAGGCAGTGTTGAACGAGGCTTTTGACTCACTTACATGTTTGACCAAATGATGGTAAGAATGATAAGACTGGGGCTCATTGATAGATCTGTTGTTGCTGGGGTCAGCTTTGTGATTTCAAGCAAATTGCTTCATCTCTGTACAGTAGGATCAATGTTTCAACTTGGCTTAACAGGTACTTAAAACATGGAAATAAAAGCATTCTGTATGACCCAGATTATTAGAAAATTAGATATAATTATGCCTTGAAAGATGGAGAGTTCCTGACCTGTACATCCTCTTTTCAACTGGTCAAATCAGGTCAAATAGTAGGTTCCCATCATTTTCAGAGATCCACACACATATTGCCAGAAGCAAATGTGAGCATTTAAGATGCTAAAAATCAAACGGATAGGACACTTATGTGAGGCTGAAGCATTGTTCCTGCGAGAGTCAGCTTTCCAGTAACTCTACTGATGACCTGTGAGTTAGCTGTCAGGCTGCCAAAAGTCTTTTCCAAAGGATGACCAATGCTAAAGGTTTGTCTTTCCAAATCTGGTATCAATTAACTTCAAGAGCCATGTGCAGAATGTGCTCTTGTTGACCTTACTGATACAAATAGGACATGGTTCCATCTTTTACAGGGTTACTTCTGTTTCCTAAAGAATGAAAATAAAGTAAATAGAACTGGGTAGGAGTCTGTTGTTTTTTTTATTGCTGCTTCACTGGTGCTGTTAGCATGGACTGAGGAAACTACTGATGAACCTCCTTGCCACTGCTGCTCATACACTGAGTTTGCTTTGCTTCTTCTTTGCAGTTCCTTACACAAGGGTCCACAGGGTCCCAGAGATACCATTCCAGAGGCTGTGCACCAGCAAGATTCCCTTGGATACAACAAGATAGCAGGAGTAGGTTGCTGGTATGAACTTTGTGAAGTAACTGGCCCAGCTTCAACGCCGATGTACACTGCAGAGTACAGATGGGCACGTACAGTTCATGATGCAGTAGGTGAACCATGCAGCAAAATTCAGGTCTCCCTCATCCTCCAACAGAATAAAGAACACATCTTTCCCTTTTGTCACTTGGCCTGAAACTCTGTCAGAAGACTATGTGGTAGCAGAAAAAGGAAAATATTTGTCTTGTGTTTCTAGGCAAGAATTTCAGGAGTCAGAGAGGATGACAACAGTCAACTCTAGTAGTCAAAGGCCTAGTTAATCTTGAGTTAAAACCCCCAAGATTTTATAATTAAACCATAAGAATGTCTGTAATGACATAATAACAATGCATAAATAGAGTTTCAATGTTCAAGATAAATGGCTAATCGGTGGGAAAAACAAAAGGATTATTATCACTACACATGGGTTAGGAATAGAAAACCAGATTTTTCAGTCAGGTGCTTATGTTACACAAAATTATCACTGTATAGATTTATATTCATGAAGGAGTCAATTTGCAACATTGCCTTAATGATTGCCAAATATTTGCGTGCTGCAATTATAACTGTTATTCAGCTGTATTTGTGGTTACAACTGTGGTACTTCTTAGCAGAAGATGTAAATATTTAAACCTCAGGAAATTTTTGTTTGCTTTACTGATTACCTGGTCATGATTTAGCCTTGAATAATTAATAATTTAATATATTTGCTTATTTTTTCTTTTTGTCTCTGATTTCACATTTCATTACTCAGAAATATCTGATTCCTACTTTAATTAAGTTGAAAGCAACACATACCCTTAGTGGAATGACTACCTGGTATTTTTCCTCCCTTGCATACCATTTTGTCTTGGTGGGTCCTGGTTGCAAAACCACTGATCCACTTAGCAAACAAGTGTGCTAGAGACCTGATAGTACCCTGAGATGTGTCCAGCCTAATTTAGCTGTGTTGACTTTCTGGCCAGTGTTTTCTTTCCAGTAAGTCTGTTTGCTGGTTTGTTAACAGATGAAGAACAATTCGTGTAGCACAGGTGGAAGGAAGAGTTCTCAAACTCAGTGTACTCTTTTTCCTCAAACTCAGTGTACTCTTTTTCTGCAATTCATTTTTGAGGAGAGAGTAAAGGTGATTCATTATTTATTTAAAAGAGCTTTCTTCAACTCAATATTGATTAGTATTTTTTGTCAGCCACTGGGACACTATCCAACACCTTCCCATTATTCATAGAAAACATTTTCTCAAAAAAAACAAACTGGAAGAAACATGTTTGTGTCTGCAAATTAGTTCCTGAATATCAGAATATTTTTATGGCTGTCTTGGAAAAATATCTGGTTTTAAGCTCATACTTACTTGCCTTAAGAATCTAACCTGAAAAATCAGTCTACATTTTTGAAATGCTTTAGTGACACATTTTAAGATTTCCAGTGGGCTCTTATTACTGTTTAACTGAAAGTGTTCTGTAGACTTGACTTGAAATTGCATTTTTTTAGATGCTCCAGAAGATAATTTTCCTATTTAAAAATACATATTGAAAAATACCAAATGGTTAATGCTGAAAAGAAAAATACCTAATGTGCTTTGCTATCCATCACCAATATGTATCACCCTGCTTGTATTACTAAACAGATTAGTGGGCAAAACCCCCTATGCTAGGTCAATCAATGAGTGAGTGATAATTAGGATGAGAAATAGAGACGATTAAAAAGCTGTCTAGTAATGAAGTTATGCCAATGGTGTGCTAGAAAGCCAAGTGCACCAAAGTGAAAATGAAAAAAAAAGTTTTGTAACTTATCTTTCTCTTTCAATTTTCAAAGTGTGGGCAATGGGCAAACCACAACTTTTTTTTCCAATTGGATAGTCCACTTTGGGAGGCACACTTCTTCCTCATCCTTCCTGAAGTGAAATGAGTTAACAAAAATCAGTGGCTCTGCAAGGGAGAACCTTTAATTTCTTTACAGTTGTGACACCAGTACAGGTACTTGCTATGCTTCAGCTCAAACACTGGCTGGAAATAGTTGCTTCTTTGAAAACTGAGTGAAGATCAGTAAGAAATGTGTGTACTTCATGTCAGCCAGAACCTTTCACTTTGGAAAGAAATTATGGGATATTTTGCCTCCACACTGTGAATACACACCTTAGAGTGTATTCTTTAATAATTATAGGATAATGTATTTTCTTAAATCAAAACATGGAAGTTACATCGATTGATGACTGTTCATGTCAGCACTTCTAATAAATTAAAAGACCCTTTGATTTCTGCAAAGAATAATCAAGGGTTATTGCTTTAATATATAGTTCTTATTTTGACTTAAACTATTATTACAAACAAATTTTAAAAAATAGTTAACAATTAAAGGGCCAAAAATCAAGGCACTTCATCATCACAGTACTTCTGAAGACACCTTAAATCCATAAGCCACATAGTTGATGGCTTGAATGAGCTATACTTTTGAAAAATCCTATAGTATTTCAGTTTAGTTAGTTCTGCTTACTTTATTTCATACATTAAATATTTTATTTAAACTTCTTTCAAATATTAAGGTATTAAGAGTGAACTTATATATAAAAAAAGGGAATGTGATATAAAGGAATTAAATTAACATAATTCAGACGATAACTCGTTTTGTCATGACTGAGGTTTTTCTGAATCCTAGAACGTAGGATGTTATACCTCAGCATTCTAAAAATCTACTAAAATACTACAAAACCCCAAACCATGTTCAGTGAAACATCATTATTGAGCTTTGAGTTGTTTGTGCCTTATATTGGGGTACTTGATGCAACATAGCAAATTCTCTGCATTTACTGATTTACAGAGGCCATTTTCTACTGTTGATTCACTTAGAAAAGGTTGGTATTCAGGCTGTCTGCAGAGGAGAGATTGCAGTGTATACTTTACCTTGAGGGCAAGAACAGTGAACTCTATTTGTTAAACAAAGAGATCCACTAATTTGTGGGAATGAGATAAGTAATAAATTCAAATATTTGCTGAGTATTTTGTAATTAGTTGAGAGGACAGAGCCTCAATAAACTAAACAGAGCCTACTTCAATAATCAAACGCATAGGCTGATATTGGTTTGGACAGGAACTCACAATAACATTAAAGGAAATACAACAAAAATGTAATGTATTTCTCAATAAACCCCTGGCCTGTGAAGTACTTTGCTTGTACTTTTTTAAGCAATCAGAGGAAGCCTGACTGTCAGAAAAATCCTAGAAATACAATGGAAAGTCTATTTGTTTTGGAAAAATGTACTCTGTGTGGTCCACCCTGACTTCCAGATTTAGGCTTGAATGCCATCAATTCACAAGGGTGGAAAAAGAAGAATGAATTCCACAGTTCTTTTACATATTATCTGTGCTCTGCGCTGGTGCACAAATCTGTTTACAGGGAGAGAAGCACAGGCTTAAATATGAAATATTGATAGCACTAGCATATTAGATGTAAATGTAAGTATTTAGGTCATTGAAGGAAAGTGAAGCTCAGATTTATCTATATGTAAACCGTGAGCAGAAAATAAATGTCTTCCTTATGGTTTATTTTTTAAAATCTGTAGTATTTTTCTTCCTCTGGTGCAAAAATTAAAGCCAGAAGACTTTTCTTTCTCCTACTTTCTTCTCATAAATTATGAGAGGAATACTGGCTTTTTCTTAAAAATTTTACATTATGCAATGGGTTCCTATCATGTGAGTGAGTTGTGACAGCTTTTATTGTTAACCCATATCCCCTACAGAGGTCACAAATACAGTCAAGTCTTTTACTAGCATCTCCTGTGAATGAATTTCACATAGGCTAGTTACTGATTGCAGTTTCTTTTGGGCTTCACTGACAACCACACAGTGCCATCTGATGTCCTCAAAGAGCAATGAATTGTTCCTAAAATCTGTTAAATCATCTCAAAAAAAATCTCAAAATTAAGACTTGACCATCACAGAGCATTGCTTTCCAAGCCCACCTGGAAGAGAACCTCTGTATAATTTGCCTCTGATTCATTAAAACAATCCTAAACTCATGCATGAAATAGTGGGCTTTGAGCTAATTATTACTGCTCAGGATGGAATGGTAATGAAAGCTCAGTCTATTTTAAGAAAATAATTTGCGAAATGGAGGGGATAGAGGTAGTGAAGAAATTACTCTCTCAGAAAAATGGATGATTTTGCTAGAACCTCAACAAGCTTATTAAATAATCTACTTATTTATGGACAAGGATAAATTGAGTAAGAAACAAATTCGCTGTGGGAACCAACAGAATACAGGCTTTGATCCCTTTATCACTTCACTGCATCATTGCAAATAATGGAAGCAATCCTAAATCCTTTCCTCGTGTTTTTGGGAGATCAACTAATAGGTGTGTTTTAGTATTTAATATTTAATTGGGCATTAATTCTCCCACAAAGACGTCAACATCCATATGCAAATTTGCTAAAATTGTATTTAAGGTTCCGTGAGGACCTTGAAATGGTTTCTGACTAAGCAAGATCCAGTCCTTCACAGAACCATGAGCAGTGGCTGTCAAAATCCATGCTATGAAATTCCTTGAAAGAAGTTAAAAGAATAAAGCACCTTCTGCGTTCCGAGACTGTTGTACCCATGTACACGTGAGCCTGTGAATTTTTATTTCTTAATGTAGATGAAATGCCCGGGTCATCCGGAGAGAAAGAAACGCGCAGGGGATGCTGGTGGGAGCAGGTGGCTCCTTTAGGGACCAGGGACAGTTTTGCAGGCGGGGCGGGAGCGGACAGCGGTGGAACACAGCCACCTACTGGCCCCTGGGCTCCCTGGCTTCGGCAGCCGGCTCTTCTCACGCCCAGAAGTCCCGTTTTGCCGCCTGGAAACTTGGCCCAGCCCATTTCAGCAGAACTTTAACTTACACTCATGGGTTACCAATGATTCTGTTTATCAGTGATTGGCGTTTATTTTGGATGTGTTCAAGCACCGAAGGGAGGAATGCAGCACTTTGGTAACGGTGTCTCAGCCCAAGGCAAACTGCATTTGAATTTCACCCCAGGATTTGAGAGCGTTGCATGACTTTGCTGAGGATTAGCCATGTTTCCTGCCACGCAGCAATGTGTTGGAATCTGACTGCAACGTATTCTGTATCAAAACACACGTGGAAGACATAAAATTTGTCTACAGAAAACATCTGTCTTTATAATGATAGTCGTGTATTTTGTACCAAGACAGTGCTCTTTCTGGTTCTTGCTTCGAAATTTACTTTACGGAGATACAATAAATATCTGTTTAGGTCAAAGCTCTCTGGAGTCAACTATCCATACATTCCGTGGTGCTTTTTTCCCTCTACTGTGATTATTTGTATGTTTACTAGTTCATAGGAACTCGAAACCTGCAAACTTTTAACATAGTAATGATATACTTTCATAGTGTAATAATCAAAATCCTCTCTCCATATAGCAAACCAACTGTTCTTTTTTATGATTTCCTTGGTTCTGCCTGCTTAATAGATTAGGGCAGGAATCGTTCATCACTCACACACTGTAGAACAGTAGAAAATGGTGCTTTATGGCCCTTTTGTTTTGCAATGGGAAAACATTGTACCTCGCTAAATAAAGAACCAGATTCTGAGACCACAGCATGACTATTTTCTTTCTTCTCTCAACTGCATTATTTCTAATCACAATTTGAAAATAGTCTATCTGGGAGCCTTATCAACAATTTCCACAACTTATTTATTTTCAACATGGCTACTTTTTACATCAGTAAAACCTCCTCTCATCATCACTACATACTTAGCATTGTCCGCTGCACCAAACGTTTTATTTTTCATCACTCCTGCAAAGAGTGCCAAATTTATTATTGGATCATTTGCAAGATACAATTCAAACCCACTCGGAATAAAAGCGTGCTTGTTAAGGAAGGCCAGGCTGTCACTGTGTCAGACTAGCAGGTAAGACTCTTGTTCAGGCACAGTCCTAGCTCATGTCAGACACGGACGATTCGCTCTGGAGCACCTGTACATGATCAGCCCTCTGATGTCCAGGGACAGCTCTCCTGCTTACACGTCAGGACTAGGAGATCGTTCCTCCTTATATATGAGGGAATTTCCTGGGTTGGTGACATTCGCCTCACGTTCACAGACTAGAAATTCAGTCCAGAACCTCCTTTCTGTCAGAACAGAGACGTGCACTTCCACGCAGAAAGCCTTATATTTTAACAAACACATTTTATATTTAGGAGAGAAGGAAAGGGTTTCGTTAAAATTCCATGAGTAGACAATGTGACATGCTTCTGGCGTTATCCCAAGCCTTATCACGGGGTTTCCGTTGTTGAGGTTTTGCCCCGACCCACCGCTTCTCGCTTCGGAGGTGACACGGGCGCTCCCGCCAAGCCCGCAGCAACTCAGCCCCGTTCGGACACGCCCCGGGTGGACCCATCACTGCCCTCCTGGGGGATACACCCACCACAGCCAGCCACCCCACGCCACTCCCGACACTCTGCCCCCCTCTCTCCGGGTTTATAGACTTTCTCCCGCCCCTTTTCCCAATCGCCTCCGCAGGCCGCAGCTCCTCCCCAGCCCTCAGTTAGGCGGCCGCAGCCGGGGCGGTGCCAGCGCTCCCGCCCGGCGCCACCATGAGCTGCGCCGCGCTGCTGGGGCTCCGGGGGCCGCGGCTCCTGGGGGCCACCGCCCGCTCGC
>JACBWW010000015.1:12809333-12928963 GCA_020086605.1 Lanius collurio | reverse complement strand
GGGCCGGCACCGGGGGTAGGGGCAGGCCGGGGGTACCCCCGTGCTGACTGCGCCTTTGCCTGCCCCGCCAGTGCCGCAGCTGCTGTACGGAGGGAAGCTGGATTTCCTTGTCTTCGATTACCTCTCCGAGATCACCATGTCGCTGCTGACGGCCGCTAAGGCCCGGTCTCCCGTAAGTAAAGCCGGTGTCCGGCTGCAGCATGCTGGGCTTGGCCGGGGCCGGGTGCGCTCCGGTACTTTCCGACCTCCCCTTCGGCCCAAATCGTGCCCGAAGCCTGTTTAAGACAGGCCTGGTTACGGGACACGGTTCCGTAAGTATACTTTTTACTCGCATGTATTTATTTCCATCTGATCAGTTTCATATAGTGAAAGTGTTCATGTCATTTCCCATCGTATTTGCCAAACATTTTGAGAGGTAGCTGTTCTTCCCTGTTTTCTGTGTTAACCAGGGAAAGGGATTGGGTTGATCTCCCTGTGAGAAATGGTTACAGCTCTTAATTATTTCAGGTTTTAGGTTACACTCCGGATTTTGTCTCCACTGCCATGGCTCCTTATATAAAAGATATTCACAGGAAAGGTAGGCTACCTCTTGCATGAGTTTGTGTGTTAATTCAGTACACCTGCTTATGAAGCAGAATTGGGGCTGTTCCGTCTGGAGAAGGCTCTGGGAAGACCTTACAGCACTTTCTAGTACCTACCTGAAGGGGGCTTGTGAAAGAGCTGGAGCTGGACTTTTTGACAAGGATGTGTAGTGAAAGAAGAAGGGGAAATATCCATAAGCTGAAGGGAGGGTAGATTTAGATTGGATTCTAGGAAGAAATTCTTTACTGTGGGGGTATTGAGGTGCTGAAACAGGTTTCCCAGAGAAGTTGTGAATGCTCCATCCCTGGAAGTGTTCAAGGCCAAGATGGATAGAGCCCTGAATAATGTTGCCTATAGCAGGGGACTTGGAACTAGGTGGTCTCTAAGGTCCTTTTAACCCAAACCATTCTAGGAGTCTATGAAAAATCCGATTGTAATTAAAATAGGTTACAGGTCTGATGATGAAATTGGGTTGGTTTGAGATATTTGTTAAAACTCTCTATATATATTTCCACATTTTTCTTGCTATAACTTTAATTTGTGAATGGAAGATTGCTTTACAGATCTTTCTAAAAATGTTTTCAAGGTAATTCAAGTTTTTCAAAATTTCCATGCAGTTCTACAATATGACTTTCTAATCACTTTTTTTTTTTTTTGTTTACATTAGTAAAGCTTCACGGTGTTTACTGCTGTTCCTGTCAGGGTTGTTCTATGCTATCTGTCTGCCTCATTATGTGTGTCTTTCTGGTCACTTTCTCCTTTCATTCATAAAGGATAAATGAGAATTTTCTGTAGCAGTTATTCTTCTCTAAACAATTTTGTATTGGCTTACTGTGATCCTTTCACAGGTTAAATGTGGTTCATATTTTAATGTGGTTTTAGCATTTTGCTTGATTGCATGTCTGTTACCTTGCAAAGGTGATACCTTGCTTATGTTTCAGCACACTTTTTAAAATACAGTGATTGATTATTAACACTGCTGAACTTCATTTGCCTTTTTTTTTGTCTCTCAGGTGTTCGTGTCATCAGTAATGCTGGGGGAATTAATCCACTTGCTTGTGCAGCTGCCCTTCAGGAGGTGGCAAAGAAAGCAGATGTTGATTTGAAAATAGCTGTTGTTGCGGGAGATGATCTGATGAGTGAGGTATTTCACTTTGTTTTAAGCCTTAGTAGCATGAATCTGTATAGCATGAAGGTGGTACTTACTATCCCACAGGAACTTACTTTGTGTGTCTATGCAGTAGTCTTCTACTGTCAGAAGTGTTGTTTTTCATTATCTTTTAATTTTTAAACACATGAATACAATTCTTGGCACATGTAGTGTTTGCTGTGTAATGGGGGTGAATTTTATAAGTTTGTGGATCTGCTGCTTAACTTTCTGAAGGGAAATGTGAATCTGCTGTAAGGTCTTCCTGCTCTTCAGGAGAAGCTATTGTGTGCTGTTGCTTACTGCTTCTGTCTAAACTAGATAAATCATGTGTGTTAAATCTTCTGAATATGGTGTGACTACCACATATTCAAATGTTTATCCCTTCTAGCTTTTTTAGTGGTTTACAGGCATTTCCTGATGTTATTTGTTTATAGGTAGCTGGTTTTATGTCTTTAAGTAATTAGTTTACAGGCAGTAAGGTAATGTTAAATGAGAGAGTTGAAGTTTAAATATTACAAAAAATATTGAAATATGAAATATATGGGATTTTTTTTTTACTGAAAGAATTACACTTCATCTCTGAAATATGCAAAATAGGCTATCTGAGAAGCTACTGGGAAAAGAGTTTATACATAATAATAATTAAGAGAGGAGAGGTTTGCACTGTGGTTAACTATCTGCCTGTAACTTGGAAAATTATTTATCTGTGTAGGATCTGTTACTCCTTGCATGCTCTTGAATGTGGAAGATTGTCAAGTAAGATTCTTCATTTGCAATTTATGTGCAGTGCTTGGGCTTCATTTTCAGAAACTTCTGCCCTTCTGAAACTACTTTACTGTCTGCAGGCCAGAATTTCATTACTGGTACAACAGTAAAGTGATTATTATTTGAGCTTGTTGTGGACGTGTCTGATCTGAAATGCATAGTTTTCTGTGCCGTTGTCAGTGCATAACTTACAGGAACAAAAAAGACACGGCTTTTATGGTTACCAACAACGTCTGTTGTTGATACATGAAACATGGTAAATGTTACTTGTGGTTTGGAGGATTGCAGTCATTAACATGGAATACCAAATTAGTTCAGAGTGGAAGTTTTGGGTTTTTTTCCACACTACAGATTCCACCTCTAAATTAGTATTTACAGTTTCCATAGACATTGTGTCTATGCAGTCACTGTACCCTCAGTCCACTGGATTGGCAAGCTGTCTAATGCATGGTCAAAAACATACCCTCCCCCCCTCACCAACTTCTCTGGAAACACAGCTTACTCTGAGAACTGTATGAAGCTACAGGATTAGCCTTGTTCTCTGGTTGTGACACCACTGCAGATGTGGCAGACACACTTCTGTTTGCAAGGTTTGATTTATTTAGTACTACAGCAATTAAACACAGTTTAAAGCTTAGGAAATACACCAGTTCATTGTAGTTGGTCATAGGTCAATGAACATTACTTTCTTTAAAGACTGACTTAGTTTTCTGCATGCTGGAAAAGTTGTGGTTAAAAGCGTACCTACAGCTTTTAGCCATTCAACTGATTTGTATTGTTAATACTTTTAATAATTATGCTTTGCTTAGGGTTGCTATGGAGTGGATCTGTTGTTTGATACTAATGAAAAGCTTAGTGTAGAAATTTCAAAATACTCATAGCTTGTGTGTTCTGCTTGTTTTCTAACAGAAAGAGAACTTAAAAGGAGCCGGTATCACTGATTTAGAGAGTGGCAAACAATTTCCAGAGAATATTCACAGCATGAACATATATCTTGGGTGAGTTATTTTAGCAAGTTGTATTTATTACAAACAAATAGTTTTAACACATTGAATATGGGAATTTGTTTTGCTTTTCAATTAGAGCCACTTAGTATATAAGGTTCACCTTTGAATTATTCAGGCAACCAGAAAAAATATTTATTTGCAACTTGTAAATAAATTTTAGTTTATTACCTTTTAAGTTATGACTCCATAGCAGTACACCATCTGTGAATCATCAGGTTTTAGTTTGAGCCAAAATAGTGTTAGTTTAATGATAACAATTGCAAAAATGCTTTTTCATATGCTTAGTATTCTGTTGCAGCATGGAGTAGTTTACAGTGTTGTCACTAGAGAAGTGCAAGTGAGGAATTAAAGTTCAGGGACGTAGAGTGCTGTCAGAGGTTCTGTTAGGTTGTGCTGAACTGTGTGTCAGGCTTTATATTGTTGAAATTTTGGAAACTGTTTTTTCAGGATGGTCAATGTTTTGAAAGATCTCCCTTTCCTCATTTATGACACTTAGGGTTTCCATAAATCTCTGAATGCAGGTGAGAATTCTAGCTACCTGTTTGTGAACAGTCACATTTTCATTGTCGCCATCCACTTGAGATGAATCAGTGTCAGTCAGGTCTAGTGAAGGGGAAGGACTGAAAGATGGGACAATTGTCACATGCATCTCTTCCAGTTGGTGGTCCTGGTGATCCTGTTCTTGCATAGTGCTCTTTAAGTTGGACAATATTGCAAGTTCTTAAATCACTTAGGTAATTGGCCTGAAAGGTTTAAAATTGGAGGGCAAAGTGGCCAGGTTTTATCTATGGAGAATGTTTGTCTTTATACACTCTCTAAAAATTGAATGGTTAGTGAATCTCTGAAGAAAACTCTTTTCCATAATTGATGATAGAAGTGTCCCCCTCTGCACTTTGTTCAGGACAGTTTCTGTGGACATCAAGGTAAGTGTTTCAGTTACATCATTTAGGTACCAGAATTTGGTAGTGCCTCGATGACTGCTCTTTAAAATCTTCATGGTACATATACATAATGACAAATTGGTGGTTAAAGTAGATTTTATTGATTTCCTAAGCGATTTTTAAGTGATTTTTGACCTATATGTGTCAGGGAACTGTTCTTGAAATGATATTTTAAAAAACAAAAGTACTTTCTGCTGTGTTTTGTCACATTTAGTGCAAGACCCATAAGCAGAGCTCTCGACCTTGGAGCTGATATTGTTGTGACGGGCAGATGTGTTGACAGCGGGATTGTGTTAGGACCACTCATTCACTCTGTAAGTACAAGTTAATTTCCATATGATAATGAATATATGTGAGTGAATATTCAGCAGTTATTGTCAGACAATTTCTGTTCATGTAAAAATGTAGACTGAATTGAAAACAATGACCATTTGTATTTTTTTTCTTAAATGCATGAAAAGTTGTCAGCTTCCCCTTCTCCTAAACTGCTTGCAGGGATATTTGTTAACTTGTATACCATTAAGCTGGGAAGTGTGGGTGGAGTTAAGGAAGTCTTAGCCTCTTTCACCAGTACTTCACTCTCGCCATTTGTTTTGTTTTTCCCTTGCCTTTCTTCAAAACTTGGTGTGCAAGTATATTTTTCTTTACCACAAGGTGTCGATAGTAGAGCTCACTCTGGTTGGGGGGAGCACATGAGATGGTTTTAAACACTGGGGTTTTTCGTTCAGTGGGTAAACAGTTTTGTTTAAAGTAGTCAGGTTTCAATGCAGCATTTCTGAAACTCCTTGAAATTAAAAAAAATACACAGGCAGGGTATGGAGTTTTCTGAAGTATTTTTAACAGGTTTTCATTAATTTTTGTGAAGGATCACACATGGTGAAATATGGAAGCTGTCTTTTGGTACATATCTAAAACAATTAGGAGGGCATGTATCTAGTTAAAAACATGCTTTCTAAGACATAATACTCTTTGACTTCATGCATGTCATTTTCCATAAAATTTCTATTTATAATTTCCATTATGACTTGTTATTTTATTCCTAGTTGTTTACATTCTCAAAATAACAGCTGTCTGTGTTATCTATTTTAGAAAGACCTTATCTAATTCATTGAAAGATTTTAGGAAGTTTTCTGCAAAGTGCTAAATAGGAAACAATTACTGTATTGCTTGCACTAGGTTGAACTCAGGAAAAGAATTTTAGTTAAAACTTCTAGTTAAACAGAAGGCATACTTCCAGTTTTTAAGGGTGACTGGTAGTACTCCAGGAACTGACAATTTTCAGGAGTTGAAGACACACAGTGGTTTGTTCAAGTGACACAAGATAGGTACTATTAAACCTATAAGTTGTGCAGGTTTTAAGTAATACAGATGTTGCTCTTCCATTTTTTTTCAAGAGGGTATGGCTTTAAGAGTTTGTGTTTGTTGGGGTGTATCAATAGGAGGAAAACTGAAATGTGTCAGATTTTTTTTGTTAATATGCTGTATAGGAACTCAAATCCCTGTACAGTGCCTGCCAATTATTGTTACTTAGATTTCTACAGCTAAGTAAAAAATATATCCAATCTATTGTTATTCAAAGCCAAGAACACACTATGTATAATTTTTTGTACTGTATGAAACTTTTATGTATTTAAAATATTTGTGTTTTTCTTCTAGTTTGGCTGGAATAGGGATGACTATGACTTGCTAGCAGCAGGAAGGTAAATGATATAAGAAGAAATTGGGTAAATTTATATTTCATATCATAATGTCAAGATACCAACGTTTTCAGCACATAGTGGTGTTTCATATTATCATTGAATTTATTTATTTAAATTATTTTGTTAGGTTTTGAGTTCTTTTTTGAGGCTCACTACTCTCACTTGGAATTGAAATTATAGAAACTGCATTCTGGGACCAGCTTAAAATAACAAAAGGAAGAAAGGATTGAAAGATTTTATTTAGCAGCATAACTTTCTTTTTCTGCTCATTTTGTGTCAAGAGATGAAATCTTTACAGACCACTGATTCCCAGGTTTTTCTGTTTGGCTGCCACTGTTGATATTTGGGGTGGTTGCAGGACTTACTCTGAAAGATGCTCAAAAGCAGATTCAGTCAGAGGGCAGCATCCTGGTATGGTTTTGTTGAAGCTCAGTGTCAATACTCCCATGTACAAATCCTTGTTGTAGTCCTAAGGTTAAGAATTTGATCTAGAAAGGGGTAGAATTATGCCACCTGCTTTAACATTCTGCATCATGTATCTGAATTGAAGTCCTCATAAAAATGAGTGATTACTTAGCCTGAGCACACACTGTTCATTAGTATGCATGAACTTCTGCTTGAGAAAAAAATATGGAAATTCATTCAGGCTCCACTGAGTTGGGCATGATAGGGATGAAGATTTTCCCCATAATTCTGTTGAATATTTATAGATTATCACAATCAAAATTTGAGGATGGTAATACATAATCATAATGCATTCTGTCCTTCATATTGGAGGTGAGATTTTCTGTCCATTTAAAAATGGTCTTTGTCTATTTAGTTACACACAGTGCAGGTTGCTAGGATACTGAATTCAGATCAAGATTTGAAATGACTAAGGAAACTTGGTTTTAGGTGTTAGATAATCTTCTAGGTATTCATTTTTGCAGGAAAATTCTTGTAAAAATCCTTTAAACACTGTATTCATCTTTCCGGATCCCTTGCTATGCTTAATGCATAGTTCATAATTGTATTAGATACTTATGGAGAAAAGTAGCATGATTTGTTATTGAGCTCTATTTCCATTGTACTATTGTATTTTAAAGTGGGATTTGTGAAAATTGACTTTGCATTATATTTAGTTATTCTAATGCCATTTTCCCAGTCTTGCAGGTCATCTTATTGAATGTGGTGCTCAGTGTACAGGTGGAATATTCACTGATTGGCACACAGTACCAGACTGGTAGGTAAACTTGATACCAGCATGCATGTTTGTAGTGGGCCAAATATGAGGCTTTCTTCTTATATCTATGAGGTCAAAACTGCTTCTACTTTACTCTTTTTGGGGGAGGCAATATGGGCCTCTTGATATTTTGCCACCTCAGCATTACTTTTCTATGAGTTCTGTTCTCCCTTTTGAAGTTTTCCTTTTTGGTCAGACAGGGTCTTTCTTTTGTTAACTTCAGCAGATTTTGAAAAACAAATTAGCCCTTTGATTAATTTTTTTCCCTTTTAAACTTCTTTTTCATGTTTCCTTCAGTATCCTCTGCTTTTAAAAAATATTTATTATTGACTTTCATGCATGATTGTAAAGGAAAAGACAATGTTGATATTTTGGACACTGTTACATTAGTGCTCAGTTAGATCAGAGTTGCTTGCTGGTCACAAATTTTGCATAATTTGCTTTGGTATAGATGAGTATAAGCCATAATTCTGTCCTGCTGAATAACTTGATGAATGCAAGTGTGTTGAATGGTCAGTTCTTCCAAAAGGTTCTGTGTGTATCTTGTGTTCAGACCTATTGAATTAGTTACATGTAGGTGTGTCATTCTGCCTGCTGAGAGAGCCTGCTTTTTACCAACCTGTTTTTAAAAGTAGTTTAAAAGTAGTTGGGGAATACATTTTTTGCATAGGATGAGTAGTTCTGGCTGCAGTTACTTCTGTATTTCTTGGGATGAGAGGAAGGAATCTTGTCCTGTGCTGTATCGTGAGAAAGGCAGTGGTGCTTTTAAGTGATGGAGGAAAGGGCTGAAGAGCAGCGGGGAGATGCAGGAGAGAAGAGTGCCTTAGTCCTTCCTTCTCCCAAGTTGACTCTGGTCCATGTGGACAAGCCAGCAGGACTGTGCCCTGCTATCTGAAGAGCCCTGGGGCTGCCTGGATTTTTTTCTTCTCCTTGTAGTGACTGCTTCTGATTCAGAGTGTGATCCTAAAAGATGTGTTCTGTTTTTCTGAGTTCCTGAGCCCTGCTGATTTAAAGGTGAACACGTGTGGCATTGAAACAAACAGGGTCAGATATTTCTGCTCACCTGCTGGAAGGCTACTAGGCCTGGACAAACTGCACTCACTCTTCACTCTTGTGTTTTATGGGAAATCAAAGGAGAGAGTTTATAGTAACAAGTCAATCTATTTGGTTTGGAAGTTTATAATTCCTATTCTGATGTCTCTCCCAATGATTCACTTATGCTGTATCATGAAACTTCTTAAAGTCTGTAACTGTGACTACAGAAGACCTTGCTTTATAGAAGAATTAAAGTGAAAAACCAGAATACTAATTTTCTTACTAAAACATTTGACAGGTCTTTAAGGATTTTTCTGTGAGGAATGTCAATCTGACTAAAGAAAGGAAGTTTGAGTATATTAAGCTGTAAGCTACTGGAGTGGGAATAGTTCATTTTACAGATGAGTATACATACATGAATATGCATAGCTAATAGTTTTGTATCTGTAAAATCACAGAACTTTGTCTAAAATTATAGTTAGACTTGTGGCTTAGAGCTGACTGGTGCTGAATTGAGTCTCTGTTAAAGGATATAGAAGTTTAACACCTGATACTGCTCTGTTACCTTGTCCCCATCAATATGTGTACGTACCTTTAAACCATACATAACTTTATTTGTGATAATATAACAGTTATTTATTTACCTTCAGTTTAAGTCTGCTGAGGAGTTGATAATGGTACCCTAAAACTAGTCAGTTTTTTTACAAATTCTGAGTCTTAGACATGTAATTGGTGAAATTTTTGAAATAAAACAATGTGGCATATCAGCCTGTGTGATGAGCTCCTAAAACTAGTCAAAACCAGAATAATATGTGAGCTTTGATTTTAAGTTTGGAGATGTAGAGTAGAGATCCACTTCACTAAGTGAAGTGGGCTTGTTATCCAGCATGTCCGTTTAGGATATGGGGAGAAGGAAGGTAGGGAGGAGATTAATTGGATAAATTTTGGTTTCCTGGTAAATTGTTTTTGATATACTTAGGCCCAAAAGCGTGAAGGGGAAGTATTGTTAAAGCTTTTGGGATGCAGAAAAATACATTTTCCATTTAATAATTTAGTTTACCTGTTCACTCCTTAATTTAAAGGAACTTGATGGCATGAAATTTTCATTATTTAGACAGTCTGAATCTGTTTTCAGTGCATGCAGATAATGCATTCATAATAATGTATGATAATAACATGGTACCTCAGTCTCAGTAGTGACCGAAATGTGCCATACCTGCTGCCACTTATACTTGCTCTATTTTAAATAGGTCCATAGAGCTGTGACAGAGTTTGCAGAAGTTACTTGACTGTGTCTATTAATGGTCTCTCCCTTGTTTAGGAAAAACTACATTTTTAGCAGTCTCCTAAAAGTAAGCGTGCATAATTTAGATCTCAATAAATCATTGTGTCTTTGGTACCTAATGTTAGACCCAACCCAGCTGAACTAAATCAGTAACTAGGCGGGGAAGAAGCCAAGTTAAATCTGTGTTTATCATTATTGTGCCTTTCACATAAGAGTTTCCCACTCTGTGAGTGTGTTTATGCAGCCAAGAGCAGAAAACCTATCCCGTGCACTTACTGAGTTTGGTGACTGAACACTGGAGGGCAGCCTCTCTCCTCACACCATACTGCAGAGGGTGAGCTTGGTTAGCCTTAGAATTGGGGTCATCTTTTTGACTGTCCTTGAGGATTTTTTTCTCCCCAAGAACAGTAATCCATGAGGCTCTTCTGTCTAAGAAGGATTGATGGGTATGATTTTTTTCTAACTTGTAAACAAAACTCAAAGAATTTATTACATTACAAATTTATAAATCTTGTCTATTGTTTATGCATAAGCAATAATAGTTAACTCCATAAACAAGAGTATTTTAATTAATCTAAATGAAGCCAGGCAAGTTAGAACTTGTATTCTGTGCATATACTATTATGTCTCAGTGAGCGTTGAGGCACTGGATTGAATCCACTTCATTCATCCAACATAGTTTAGTTGGCGGGTTTTTGGTGTTTTTGGGCAGGGGAGTTTGTTTGTTTGTTTCTAATTTTCTTGAAATGTTTGATGCAGATACTTCTGGGAACTCAATTCCACTGCAAAAGGGTACTTTAAGTCTCTGGAGTACTTGAGTGGGTATATTGTGGCCATTTAATGGTTAGCTATTAAAACCTAAGCTATTCTGTCATTTTCTTTGTTGTCTCTTTAAAGTAAGTTTTTAATGTAAAACAAGTGAAGTGCATGTTCCAGCATGTGGCTCTCCTAGTTACTTTAGCTGATAGAAGCTAAACTTGCTTGCCTTCTGTCTGTTGACCTAAGGCACTGGATTTCTTCAGTTGTGCTGGTTGTATCTCCTTAATGCATTTGACTTAAAGGTGGGAATCTTGAAGCTGTAAGGTTTTTTTCAGTTTTCATGAAAACAGGCTGACAGGTGGCGGAGATAGGTGCCATTTATTTTTCCAGTGAGAAGGTGGCTACTTCAGTCTTCTCTGTGTGGGTTCTCCAGTGTTTAGCAGAGAAAGTGCAAGAAACCATTAGTTCATAACCTATAGAAGACTAATGTGCATTCTTAAATGCTGATTTTAAGTTAGTGTTACCAAAAAAGGCACTCCTTTTCTTTTACTTGTATAGTAATATACATCAGCAGATTGTTAGCAGAAGTGATAATACATCAGTGCTCCCTATTTAATGTCTAATTCACAGCTTCCAATGGGGAATTTGTGACATGTCAAAATGAACTGTATTGCCAGAACTCTTGATAATGCACAGCTCTCTATTTCATTTGTCCCCAGACGTTGCTGTCTCTTGCTATTACTTAGTGCCAGTGGGTGATTAGTACATTGTTTTGTTTTGTTTTGAAATGCAGGAGAGAATAAACTAAGGCTGATCAGTAGAGTAATCATTTTGAGGAGATGATAAACACTGGCATTTTGCCCTAAGACAAGAGTGTACAATGGTTGAGACTGCATAATCCTCTGGCCTGGGATGACCAAAAGGGTAAGTCAATAGCTGTAGTCTCTTAAGGGCTGAATCCAGATTTCTTAATTTGGGACTAGAACAAAATCCAGCATGCAAGTCCCATTCAGCAGTGTGGAATGTTTTTTCTCTGTAGCACCATCTATTCCAGGCAGCTGATAACACCAGCCAGCTGGTCTGTTTAGCCTGAAATTGTCTGGCCCTTTAAAGTTTAGGTACAAGACATAGTCTGAAATGTCCTAGTCAGAGGGGACAAGTGATGCAAGCAGTAAGTTTCTACTAAAGCAGAACTGCATGTTAGGAAACATTTTGGTACCTACATGTAAAGAGATATTTATACCTTTTACCTTTCAAATTTGTGCTGATCTTGCCTGACATATTATCGGTTTTCAACCTGTTGTCAAAACACTGCTAGAAGTGGTAGCAGCTTCTGCTTTTTGCCTGATAACATTCTGGTTAAAATACATACCTAAGGAAGCTTGGCTTAAAGCTCTCCTTGGTGTGACATTGACTGAGTCACGTCCCAGGAAACTGCATTAGCTGTAAAGCTAAAAGTTCATACCACAGCTTGCTTGGATACATGTCTCATGCATTGCTGTGGGGTTTTGTTTTCTTTCTTGTAGCAACTTCCTGTGCAAGTAAATGTATTACACTAACTGTCCCATCTTCTATTGCCAGTAATATGACTTGAGCAGTAGTGGCTAGAATGAGATACTTGAGGGATTTGGCGCTTCATGGGGGGAGAAATGCGTATTCTGTCTCAAGTAATGTCTTTCTCCCTGAGCCAAAGTGTACTGGTCATGGATTTTACTTTTCTTGTAATGCAGATGGTGTAAGAAGTAGGTCAAAATGGGAAGGAAGGTTATCTTGGTGGCTCCTCAGAGGCTTCTGAATAGTGCCTCATCCCAAAGTAGACAGGGAGGAGATCCCTGCTCAGTTTATCACCTCTAACATGCCCTTAAACTGTAACATTCCTGAGAGCCAAAACTGAAGAAAAAACAACATTTTACATGGAAAAAATTAATGCAAGAGTAAGTTGTTGGCAGGCAGAGAACTTGACAGGAGACTGAGAGTCTTGATTGCTGTAAGAGTAGGTTGATGAGAAGGTTGTTTCAGCAGCAAAACCAGTTTTGTAACTTGATTACCCCTGTGCTGTAGGCCTTCGCTAAGACCTGCTTTAACTGTTTGTTCCCATGTAGCCCCAGCTTGGAGGGGTTTTCTGAGGTGTCATCTTAGCAATGTGTCATTTAGTGCTGTGGTTTATTAATGTATATAATATATTTACTTCCTAAGTAGTAAACATGCAACCCGAAACAGACCTTTTTCGATTAAAGAATGGTAGCTGTCAGCTCCCTTCACAAACTTACGCGCATTACTTGTGTATTTTGACCCTGTGATAAAATAACTGCTTAAATATTTTTAAAGTAGTACTTGATACTTATGTCTGGTGCTGTGTTTTATTAGTTTATATAATTTAATTGGAATGAATTGTATTAGTTCCCTTTCAGAATTGTTTCCATTGCTTGATACTGTCTCATCCTACAAAGAGTTTTTTTCACTAAACTGATGCAGTTCTTTTGTTGAAGGATGCCACTTACCCAAGGTATCTTTGGATGCCATGACCATAGTTGCTGCTGAAGTTCATAGTTCTGTGGTTACTCCCCTGCTGCACTATACAAAAGTACAGCTTGGCTGTGGGTTATGGACAGCCTAAAGTTCACATGTTCCCCACAGTGCAGATGTCACATGGTGTGTAGTCATTCAGCAAAACCTACAAGTGAATCAGGCAAAGACTGATTACTTTAAAAGTGGAAGTACTGTTGATGGTGATGGTGTGACTATAGTACCTGTGGTATTCCTGATCCAGGCAGCTTCTGGTGCTGTAGAGGTTTTTATGCCAGGTTTAAGCTGTCATTTGACTGGATCATAGGACTGAAAGACCAGTTTGTTTCCAAGGTGAAAATTTATTTTAAGTAATGTCTTTTAGCAATTTATAACATTTTTGTCCTAAGCACTTGTATGTTGATATGGGTTATTACTGCCATCTGCTGCAAGACAGTACTGGGTATTCGTATTTTCCCAGTCATCCAGTTACAGTCCAGGTAGAATCCAGGGGCTTCTTACCCAAATCATTGCATCTCCATGTTGAGAATTGTTAAAAAAAGTGAGGGAAGCTTTCAGAGCTGGCATAACCTGGGGGAACACCCATCTTCTGCTATTAACTCACCGTATAGGCAAGTTCACTGGGTGGTGGTGTATGCTCAGGGGAAGCAGTATTTGCAGTATTTTGACCGTATTAGAGGGTGAAATGTCTCACTTTGTCTCACTACTGTATTTGGGTTTTGTTTGTTAATGGTTTAGGGGTTTTCAGAGTGGAAGCTGGGCACAATGGAGTTGAATCAGTTAGTAGACTTAGTTGCTCAGAGTAAGCAGTTGAGTGTCTGCAGTTTACTTTTTTTTCCTTCAAAACAAAGGTGGCTGGGGAGTAAGTGCAGGAATGTACTGTGAGAGTTGCGTGTGCTGATGACTGAGATCAGAGAGGGCTGCAGCAGGGACCCTGGCTGATCTGTCTTCGTGGGAGCGATTCCTCTTTTGGGTCTGTGATCTGAATAAGCTGCACTGGGCCTGCTAGCAGGGCACTTGGTGCTGTTGTCTTAGGACTGATAGATGCTAGGGTCAAGTGTGAAAACATGGCACTGAGAGGGCAAAAGCTTCTAAATTTAGGCTTGTTCAGTCACTGATCCTGCTTTATTACACTGGGCAAATCATGATGCTTCCTCAGTGTGTCCTTACATCTAAAATTGGGATAATTACACGTTAGTCTGCTGCTATACATTAATGTTCAAGACCAAAAATTGAGGGATGGTTTGGGTGTTGTTTTTATCTATCTCACACTTGAAAATTTTGGATGTTACGTGTTTCCTGCTACCACCTTTTTCTTTCTTCTCCTCCTCTCAGAAAAACTCCCACTAGAATAACCTGTATATAAAATCCCATTTAATTCTTTGCGTTCACCAGGATGGGCTTTTTTTGTTTCCTATATCTGTTCAGTAGTTTAAATAGTTTCAAAGACCAGTCAAATGAAGTATTATCTTTATTGATTTGATGTGGGCTTTTCTAGGTATCCAACAGCTACCATACTTTTAAATTTTGTATGTTTTAAGTGTTAAAAGTTGCAGATCTCTGGTAACAGATCTTATATCTTAATCCTTTTTTTAAAATAATGGAGTTATGTTTGAATATTCTCAATGATAAGGAATCTGCTCAAACTCCCATGAACTTTTACTGATGTCCCTTAAGAGATGACTGGTTTTTTTGCTTACTTTCTTCCAGACTTTGCAGATTTATGTTATACAAACTGTGTTCATGTAACCTTTGCTGATACTCAGTTGTATGTTCAGCACATTGTTACCACTAGCACCCAAAAATAATTAAATGGAGGGATAGACTGGTTTTAAGTTTGTATAAAAGACCTGAAGGTCATTGACTTTAATGAGTGTGGTAAAGTTCACCACCTTTCATTAATGGGGCCTTTTTAGAACAATTTAGCTTTTGCAAGGGACTGTATCTCCTTAACTCCTCTCGCCTTTGTTTCTGGGACAACAAGTGGGACACTTGTACAAATTTCAGACTTCCTGTGAGAGGGAGGGGAGCCAGGTAGCCTTTTTAGAAGAGTATTTGCACTCTTATTTTAATTCTCAGGTACTTCTCTAAAGTTTTAAGTTCTTAATTTTCCTCAAAGTCTCTGCAAATAAATGAAAGCCTTTTAGCTAGAAAAGCAGATGTCTGGATCTCATCCACATAATTCTGAAAATTCTGCCTTGCTACTGTAATGACCAGTATGTGCCTCTTACTAGAGCTATTTGATCACTTTGGTATTTTATACTTTGAGAATGTGAGGAGGAAGGGGAATATTTTAATTAGGAACATGTCCATAATTTCACTACTTTTCTTTTTGTGGTACCTTATAATTTTCTATTAGTTCTGTCTTCTATGTGCTGAAGATTTTAACTTTCATGTATTTCTGTTTTCTGATTCTGACTTGTCTGTGTATAATTTATTATTAACCTGTGAAAATACCCTTTGAGGTGTGATTATTCCTGTTTCCTACTTCTTACATCTCTGAGGTTCCTAGCACAGCTTGTTCTTCCTGCTTTGACTGCCTTTTTACAAATCCAGAGTGCACAATGTATTTAGGTGTCTTCAATGTCATACTGTGTGTGCTGCTGTAACTAAATGGGACTAGAATTTACAATCATTTGTTTTATTTTAAATTTACATCTTTAATCATAGTCCTCTAATTCTTTTGGCTTCTTTTTACTTGAACTGTTCCTTAGTATCCTTCTCCATTCCCTTCCCCACACTCATGTTTGCATTTGGAATCTGTTGTTGTATCTGTGCTTATTTGCCAGACAATAGACTACATCCTCGTATTATTTTAGTTGAGCAGTTTATTCAGTGCTTTTTTTTGGTGGTAGTTTCTGTAGAAACAACCAGATAAATGATAACTCTTGGTAAGTTTTATTTAATAGATCATTACTGTAAAATTCTGGTGTGGTGTTATTATTTCTTTTCACATTTCCTTTGTATTTACAGAGATGTTTTCTTAATGTTTTTCACATTTTAGGCACAACATAGGCTTTCCCATTGTAGAATGTTCCTCTGAAGGAGACTTTATTCTTTCCAAACCACCAGACACAGGGGGACTAATCTCTTTTGGCACTGTAGCTGAACAGTTGGTGTATGAATTGGGCAATCCTCAGCGCTATCTTTTGCCAGATGTTACATGTGACTTTTCCCAGGTTTCCATCACTGAAATTCCAGGTTAGTCCTCTTACACGTAAAGATATGTGTCAATGAAGTGTGTTATCAAACAAAAGCAGCTACTTTAATTTCCATGTAGTCTCTGCATATTTCTTGTTAAATGAATTCCTTAGAGAGTCATACTGTATTAAACTGATACTTTCAAGGACTTCTGCTAGAAATTCCTTTAGAAATTTTAAACACAATTTTATTTTTCTTGCTGGCTGACTAATTTATATTTTTGATCACTACTCACTTTGCTTTACTTTTTAATGCATGCCTGGCACCTGTCGTGTCCTTAAACTATGTCTTCAGTGTGAACAACGTTGAGACAGTTTCACTATGATTTCAGTATTTTTTTAGCTGCAGCTAAATTTCTCAAAAAAAAGTTTTGTACATGTTTTAACTTGGGGCATTTGAAGTATTGGTAACAATGAAAGGCTGTCTTTCAAAGCACTACTTGCTATTGGCATTTTTCTTAGACATTTAGGTGGATCATAGCAAGTGGTAGAAGCCTGATTAGGTACAGGACTTCCACCAGAGAATCTTTTTTTAAAAAAATCTGTTTGCTATCCTTAAAATACTTAACAGTCGGTAGACTAAAGGTGGATATAATGTATGTTCAGGATTTAGCTTCAAAAACAAAACAAAAAAAAATCCCTAGGCTTAACAGATTCAAAGAGCTGTAATTTGAGTAAGATATCTTGACAAAAAATTTTTCTACAGTCATCTAAAGCTTGCTTTTTACTCATCTGTATTATATTTTTTTCCTTCTAATGAAACTTGTTTCAGTGTGCCAAGTGTCTTTCTAAAGCTTAGAACAACCAAAATCTCAAATTAAGAATTTTGTGGGATAAAACTCAAAATGTGGTAACATAAAAAAATCTTTTGCTTGAGTAATAAAGTACCATAACATGGTACAGTGAATCCTCTGCTTGTGCAGCATAACCAAATGGCAGTCTGATAAGGCCAGCTTGCTCCTCTCAGCCCCTAGTCTTTTTCTTTTTTAATAAAGAAACCCTTACCTTCCTATGAACTTTTAGCTTGCAAATGACCTGATATGACATGTTTGAACTTAAAATGAACTTTCACATGAACTTTCAGTTAGTCCTCTTAGAAATATAACAGATGGAAAATGGGCAGATTGCTTAAATGTTTTAGTTTGAAGTGCTTTGACACCAGTACACCAGTAAAAACAGGCAAGCTATCTAATTTTGCTGTTTATGTTGCCAGTTTTGTTGCCCCAATGGATTACTTGCAGTGTTTGAGCTGAGAGGTGCTTGTTTTCTTTTTGTCAATGGATGCTATGCATTTGGTTTTGTGGTATGGTTTTTCTTTGTATTACTCTTTCATCTGAAACATGAAACTGTTCCATATCCTCACTTGAATGGAGGGATGTAGCTGTATATTGAGAGAGTTAAATTAACCTCGTGTCAGTCTTGAGAGAAAGTGATGATGTTATTTGAGAGGTGTGTAAAAGTTTTACTAGTGACATTTACTTGTTAAAATATATTATGATCTGATCATTTCAGCGTGTAAAGCTTTGAACTGCTTCTTAAATATTTGCAAGCACAGGTGAACTGCACAGGTGAACTACACTATAATTCTATCTCTCAAATGTGAGGTGCTGATCCTGCACTGCTGATTTTCAAGCTTGAACCTGATGCCATCACAGCAATTTTCTCCATTGTTTTTTTTTTTTTTTTGACATGAATATTCTTAATACCGAACGTGATTTTTGCCCTGGAACATATATTCAGACTGTTTCTGTTATTGACAAGGAGCATAAAGTTAAACTACCCCTTCAATTACTAAGCTATCAGCAAATTGCTCTCACTGGTTTCTCACCTTGTTTTGATTCCTCACCAAGTGAGGGGCTGCAGTCCACTCCAGCCAGCTACAGTAGATTGTATGGTCTGTGTGTGTGTGCGATAACTGGATATTAAGAGGAAAATAACTGTTTACTCTAAAGTCCTGTGGCTGCTTTCTGTGTTAAGTATTTTTTAAGTGCATGAATAAACATTTCAGTCACCCTTTTAAAAGGCTTATGGAAGTCATAAATTCAGTCACCAGTTGCTGCTGTTCTTTCTAAGGCAGGAAGGACTGTTTTCTGAGAGGTTCTCTCTTCTGTGGCAATACAGCTATCAGTCATTTTCTTTTTAATTAAGTGCATTTGATTAATATGTATCATAAAAGAATCTCTTCAGAGTTACATTGAAGAAGCTTAAATATTGACTTTTAACCACTATAGGTTTTGATGGTGGAGCAGTGAAAGTTTGTGGAGCAAAAGGATTGCCTCCTTCAACGTTTTATAAGGTATTATCTCATTCTGTGGAGTGAAAGATATTTTTTGATTTACAAAATCTTAAATTTTGGAGAAACTTGGCAGTATCCTTATCTTCTCTGCCCCAAGAGTAAAAGAAAGAAGAGGAAAATTTGAAAAGGCAGACCTTATTTGATACGTAAAAACCTGTTACCTTGTTTAGAAAGTGTACATTTGCATAGATACTGATTGCCAGAGATTTATGGCCCATCAGTACTAAATTCCATGTAACTTCATAATCCCTTTGTCATTAGGTAAATGCCACTTATCTTGATGGCTTCAGAGCTACTGCTGTGTGTCCAGTGGGAGGCCCAAAGGCAGTACAAAAAGCAAAACGCACTGCGGAAGGTATTCTGCAAAGGTTGGTATTTGGGTCTTGGAAGGGGTTCTGGCTTGCCTTTTTTTTTTTTCACAGAGATGATGAAAATAGAGCAGTGACACACGATGGCAACATTACTAACCTTACAAGAATCCTAGAAGATTTTAGTTTTCCTTTTGGAATGACATTTCAAGACTTAAGTTTCCTGTTCAAGAAACCTGTTTTCGATATATAACTGCACTTCAGCTACATTTGACAGAGTGAGATGAGTGCCAAATAAGTTTAAAAATAGACAGCTAGATAGTGGAGAGAAACCTAAATCAGTGAGGGAAAAGCTGTGATTCAGATTAAATTTTGTTAGATGCCAGAGATAAACCCAGGAGTTTTCAGGCGTTTCACAGAACTTTTTATGAAAAATCTTAGTGATATGAAATGTAGACAGTTTACCAAGTTTGTGTTTAAAACAGAATTATTTTACTACCTTTTAGAATGTGACCCAGTGATTGTCTTGTGCTTTGGTTTTTTTGCCAGCATAATTTTACAATTCTAAGACAAACTGATAAACCTTTAGCTGCCAGTATATTTGGGCAAGGAGGGATTCCTCTTAAATATAATTCTGTATCATGAGTCTCTCAGTGTTTACTCCAGTAACTGCAGTCTTTCTAGTTATGAGATCTGTTTTCTTGTGCCATGTTTTCTTAAAAGCTTCCTCCCAAACCTGTTGTAGACCCGTGTAGAAACTACACTTGGAAAGTCTGAAATTCAAGGTTTACTGTGAACTCGGACTGATTGTTCATGTGCCTGTGTGCAGCGCTGTGGTGAAGGAGGAGTTGTCTAACTGCCCTGAAGAGACATGGCAGATGAGAGTAGGCTGATAGGGGCTGTGTAATTGCAGATGATAAAAGCTTGAGTCCAAGAACTATTGAGAAAATCAAATTATGGAAAAACCTTCAGGAAGTTACAAAGACTCAGAGACTGAGAACCTCTGAAAAGCAATCTTTCTGGAAGCCAGGTGATTGTTTTAGGAAAAAAAAAATTAGAATGGTGTGTTTTCCATTTCACGTTTGCTCTTGGACATTATTTCAGACCAGACTATGTGAATCTTTTGTTTAATTGAAACAGATTGTGATGCTGCTGCCTCTGTGACATCTAGAAAATTAATTCAGCCCGTTCACTATTCTCTCTTGAGTAATCATCAGAGGAAACCTGATGTGAGGTAGCTGAAGCCTGATTAACTGGTATGATAAGTGGCCTCTACCCATTAGGCATGCCTGTGGGCAAGTTCTCTGTTTTGAAAATTACAATATACAAAAATATATTCTCCATCTCAAATGTAGTCATAAATAGCTTAATATATGGAATTGTTTTATTTACCACATCAAAAGATTGGTGTATGTCAGCCCAGACAGAGAATAAGAATTAAGCTGTTCTGTTCCCTCTCAAAGAAGGCTCTATCAGTAACTATAACTCTTTAGGAAACGTTGACATCAGTCTTTTTACCAATTTCTGTTCATAAAATCATAGAATCATCAAGGTTGGAAGAGACCTTTAAGATCAACAAGTCCAACCATCAACCCAGCTCCCTCTCAGTAATCCCTAAATTGCATCACCCAGTGCCAGATCCAGACACCTCCTAAACACGTCCAGGGATGGTGACTCCACCACTTCTGTGGGAACCCTATTCCAATGCCTGACAACCTCAACAGTGAGAAATTTTTTTCTGATATCTGATCTGTATCTCCCGTGTCTCAGCTTAAGGCCAGTTCCTCTGGCCCTCTCACTGCAGGCACAGTAGAAGGAGCTGATCTCATCCTCAGTACATCCTCCTTTCATGTGGTTGTAGAGAATGATGAGGTCTCTCCAGAGCCTCCTTTTCTCCAGGCAGAACAACCCCAGCTCCCTCAGCCATTCCTTATAAAACATGTTTTCTAGACCTTTCACAAGCCTTATTGCCTTTCCCTGGGCACGTTCCAGCACCTCAATATTATTTTTGAAGTGAGGGGCCCAGAACTGAGCACAGGATTTGAGGTGTGTCCCTTTCTGCCAAATGGCTGTCAGGCCACTCTTGCCCAGCCTGTGGCAATGCTTGGGGTTGCTGTGACCCAGGTGCAGATCCAGCACCTTGTCCTTAGGCCATTGATCAAGTCTGTCCAGGTCTCTGTGTTTCAAAAGAATATTCTAAAGACATGATCTTTCAGCTACCCAGCTTCCAGTCTGTTCTAAGTTCTGCCCAGTAGTCTAATGGCAGCAAGTGCAGAATAAGGTGCACAAATTTAAGGAGCTTCATTTATACAGGTCAAATTAGTTGTTAGCCTAAGACATTGAGCAGCTTTGGCAGTTTGTAAGATGACTTATTTTGCTTCTTTCTTGTGTACTTCTCCTTTACTTGTTTATTCATTGTAGAAAGCAAAAGCAATATGTGTGTGAAGAAGTCTTCTTGAAATAGTTTTTGGTGTCCTTTCATTTTCATGATTCTGTTTTGAATTACTAATACATGAAAGAGCTGAAAATGACCCACAGAATGTATTTTGAACTGTAGTATATGTAACTGTAATGTTTGCAGATAAATAATTTAAAACAATTTGGTACAGACACAGTTTGCAAATATAGTTACCTTAAATGATGTTTTCTGTCTTTTTTTTTTATCTCATAAAAAATAAAGGTGGCCTCATTCGTGATGCATGAACACCCATCCATCTCTTTACAGCAATTAAAAAATTGTATTTTTTATTTAAGTCCTGTACATAGCTTCACTGTTTCCAGTGCTATGCTAATATTTATGACAACAATGATATATTAGCAGTGTCTTCAAAATGTTCCACCAATGCAAAATATTTTTATAATCCTAACATAATTCCAATATTTCAACTGATAAAGTTTTTATACAGCTACTTGACAAAGTTAACTTCTGTGGACCACACAGGGCTTCTTCAGAGAATCATTTCAAGACAATTTACTAATCAAAAAAATCATTTGTTGCAGGACTCGTCTTATTTTCAGTCAGCTTGGGTATGAAGATTACAGTGCAGTTAACATACAGGTTTTAGGGTCTGAAGATACATATGGACCTCATGCTAGAAGAAGTATAGATGGTGTAAGTATGCAGTGGAGTGTTCTTAAACTTTTACTGACCTCTTTTAATCTTTCCATATTGTTATCTTTTCCATGACTTTAAAGGAAGTCGCTATCATCTTGGGAATTTCACCCCTCCATGTTGCAAAGAACTCACTGTCAGTACTTAATGTTCAAAATTAATACTGACAAGGTCTTTGTAGTATTGGGTCTTCCAGAAGCACTGATATGAAATATTAAAAAAAATGTTGTACTCTGTTCTGATGTTTTCCATCTAAAGAAATACCTTATTAGAAAAACTTCTGTGGCATAGACTTATATTACATTAGATGTAATGCTAAGAGACCACATTATAAATATTGCAATCAGGAAATCTCAGCCTGCACAACTTTAAAATTGTCTGTGAGTACTCTTTGAGAAATAATCTTCTACTGTAATTCTGCACTGTATTTTGTGACTGTGTATGTAAGAATGAATGATGGCCATAGCCACTGCAGCTGTGTTATCCATGGTCTGTTTTCCTAATCTAGAGAATGAAAGTCCTTTTTAAAGGAAAAAGACTGTAAATCATGTCCTCACTTAGACGTACTTTAAATACTTAGACAGTTCAGTGTGTTCCAAAACAGTAGCATTCAATTCTTCTTTGTCAGTGGCAGTTTTGCAAAACTCTTAAGGTACACGTGGCAAAACTGAGCTCTTGAGTTTGTTCTTGTGAGTGCCGACATTTGATAGCCAACAGTTTGTATCTAAAGGAAATGAGAATATGACATGGAGAAGGACAGTGAACTTCTTACTAGTGAAATTGTGTGCTCTTAGAAATTGGTCAAATTATATCTGCAGCTACTCATTTCAGTGAAACTCAGCTTGAGTTTCAATTTCCTTCAGCAAAGCAGCAAGAGTTGCTTCCTGAAGACTGAACTTTATAATGTGGTCTTTTTTATTTTAGGACCGTAAAACCTGCAATTTTAAGTGTCTTACTAAGAGTACAGAATCAGAATTCTGAAAAATAGGAACAGATGTTCCAGATGTTCAGCTTGTCTGTGTTTTGTTCATGCCAACTCCTTATCATTATGATTTGTAATATATTCTTTAATTAAATTATTGCATAGAAAGTTTTGTCTCATTGTACAAAGTGAATAATGAGTTGAAGAGGAGCTGTTTCTCCTTCCTGATTGTTCAATTTGCCTTGCTTACAGTACATGAAAGACGTTTTTTAAATGAGAATATTTGTAGTACTTTCTGTATTTCCAGCCTCAGTTCCCAGATCTTACATTTAAAGTAAACAGAGCGTTATTGCCGTTGTATGTGCTTCTCATACGTGCCTGAGACAGGATGTGAGAGCTAAGGCTGAAATACATGAAATCGCTCTATTGCCTTCCCCCCTCACGCTTCCTCCAGCATTTTAGAAGAAACTAGCCAGGGGAGCTTTCAGCTGGAGAGCATCCCTGGTAGCTTGAGAACAAGGGCTGGGGAGTGGAGGTTGCTTTTCCATCTAAAATACAAATTCATAGAATCCCAAGGAAAACATTTGCCCATCGAAGCTTCAGATAGGGATAATGTTGTCCCTTAAATACTCTTTTCCCACCATGTCTTCCCATGAAAAATTAGAGCTCGTTGTTTGGGTTACAAGTCATAGTGCTCAAAGCCAGAGCCATACTGTGCTAGGCAGTATATTAACATATAAGGAAAATAAAACCTAAATTTGAAGCAGAAAAGCAAATATGTAATTGAATACCAAGACAGGATAAGATGAACAATATTTGTGGCTCAGTGTAGATGTATGGTGTGGCTGGACTACTTATGCATGTGTCAAACTGGTGCAAAGGTTTTCCTTTGCAGCTGTGAAATCACTGTGTATCCCAGCCTTATGCATACATGCATACTGTAGTCTGAGCTACTCTGTGAGGTATTGACTGTTCCTGATAACATGAAATATCCTTGAGAAATAGGAAAGGGTGGCAAGCACTTATTTTTCTCAGACTTCTCTGCCTGCTGACATGGTTGTTGCCTGTCGCTGATAGCTTGCTTTGTCAGCACCAGCCCAGCCTGAGCTAGAAAGGGACATGAATCAGCACTGAGTCATTTTAGTGGTGCTTGATTTTTAATATCTATTTTGTTGGGGAGGAAGGAGTTATAACAGTGACACAGTGTCAGTGAGTTCATGGTTTAGAAATAAGGGATGTGCTTCCTGTAGAAGTATCTGTTAATAGTACATCAACCCTCTGAGCTTGCTCCATAAAAACTGTATGTGCTCTGTTAGTTTTCTGCTAACCCCTTCTTAACTGATTTCCAAGACACTGTTAAGACTTTGTTTTGCAGGTTTTTTATTTTAATTCTGATACTGTAATATTAATTACTTCAGCCTGTATACCCAGTTTTAATAGTGGATTCATCCACTCCTTCAGCTTATTTTCATGGACCATTTTGTCTTGCGTTTGCAGGCAAGGATGTAAACATGCAACTTGAAATGGAATATTGATTATATGGTACAGTTTAGAACCAGAAAGCAGATGGGAATGCATGGATATGTTTTTTTGCAAGAATGTTTCCCGTTGATTATTATTTGTAGTAATTTAATGAGTCTTGTGATAGCTTTGGGAACACTGAATGTTAAAATTATGCATTTGTCAGGTTTGTTGTATGGCTGCATATTTTTTGTGTAGCAGGTTTTTTTTTTTTTTTACAACAACCTAGTGAAACTTTTAAACTGGAAAACTGATTTCTTATCTGTGTTATCTTAATCAGAACATCTGTTCCAGTGCTCATAGAAGGAAATTTTTGTCCTTCAAGTGATGCATGATCTACATGATCAGAAATATTACCTCTCCTACCTTGGGTCCACTAAACTTTAATTTTAGGGTTTGCCTACATGAGTATTGAGATCATCTAATAGAAATGTGAATCAAGTTTGCAGGATTTCCCACATGAGAGTATTATGACAGGTATTTTCCAGGCTGGGAGCTTGGAGGCTAAGAAATGAACTGTGTCTTTGAGTATGTCTACCTAACAGTACTTAAACATAATTGCTTCTTCCCCTTTGTTTTTTTAATCATTGCTGTACCTCAGAGTACCTCTGTGTGTATATGCCATTAGAATTGGGAGTAGAGAAAAATAATTTTTCAGATTCATGAATGTTTAGGGCATTGGATTAAACATAAAAATACAATAAGACCTCTCATTTTTGAATTTCAGCTGATCACCAGCTAAAATGTAGGAAGTTTCGTTCCCTTGGTATAACCTGATACAAGTGATCCTCTTCGTGGAGGGTTTTTGTCATGTATTTGAGTTGGAATAGAGGATTTAGTAGTTTGTTAATATAATGGTCTCTCTAGAATACCAAAAGCAGCTACCAAATTTAAAAGAATTCATTAGACAGGGCATTTAGATACTTTTGAGGTGCTCTGAGCTCTGTAGAATAACAAAACAAACAACCCCCACCCAAATGTAGATTTTTTTTCATGCTTTCATAAAAAACTTCCTTTCCTGTTGATATAAAGAAAAGATATAAACACTGGAAGAAATCTCCTAGTATCTTGTAGCCAGACTTGTCCTCTTTTAAATTTTATATTGATATAAGTAAGCCAAGAATTTCATATAAGATTACCAAAGAGTCTTTAGAAACTTAATGTTCATTAGCCAAAAAAAGAGAAAAGCTGACTTCCAGAGAAGAAATGCTCTGCTGCAGAACTCCATACTGACAGAGGAGTGCTGTGTGAGAAACTACTGACAAGGAGGTTTTGATACCTTGTGAAGTCCCATTTCATGTGTACTTGAACTTGTGCTTTAGGACAAGTAAGAGACACTCAAAGACAGACTTTTACTGTGAGTATGTTTCACATATTTGAAGATTAAAAGGCAGACCAAAGATAGTTCCTACTGGTGCTTGCAAATTCTGTAATAAATAGTGTTTACCCTCAGTAAGACCTAATACTTGCTCCAAGGCTTTCACTCAGTATATTGATTCCAGTGGTAGATCCTTCAGTGGCTGAAAATAGAATTTTTGGAGAAGTAAAATTTTAAGTGAGAGACAGTGTTTATCTGCAAGGACAGGTGTTCTGACTAGAGTAGGGAGCACAGTGCTGATTTGGTTTACCTTTGGAGGGAGCATCTGCTCTTCTCTCTGGAAATGTGGTAGTTTTTACAAGTTCTGTTCTCACATTTATCTCCCAAGAATTAGGTTTGAATTCTTTTCTGTGGGAAGATCTGCTTCCTTCTTGATTCTAAGAGAAGTGAACCTGGCTCTCTAACTTGGCCCCAGAGTGCTCTTAATGCACTTAGAATAAGAGCAAAGTTTGTTTGCCAGTTCCACTGAGAGTGAAGCCAAGTATTTGGTATTGTTAGTTACAGTACTTGATTCTTGGAGAATGCTGGAGAAAAGGCACACTGCCCTAGTGATTTGAAATACCCAGTTGCTGATTCCATGGTAGCAAAATAAAGATAATGAAAAGTTAACAGCAAATCACAGTGATGGTTGGTAAAAAGTCACCAAATTATTGAACTCGAATGCTGAGCTACAATTATTTTGCAGTTTTGTAAATGTAACTGCTGTTCTGCATCTAAGCTAATCTAATTTCAACCTTTCTGAAGCAGGGTCCTCGGGAGGCTGTTATTTGGCTTGCTGTACACCATAAACAAAGAGAAGCTGTAGAAATCTTCTCTAAAGAGATTGCACCAGCTGGAACTGGCATGGGTAAATATTCATATCATCTTCTAAGAATGTTAAAGTTACTTTTTATTCTCTGAGCGTGACTAGCACCCAGAAACTTAGTAGTGTTAAGCTTCATTGCATTGTTCATAGTGAAATAGTAATTTTTAAAGGTATATAAGCTTGGTGTAGAAATGCAACCCACAGACATTAGCAGAATGATAAAATGAAAGTCCTGGAAGTTCATCTTTGTATTCCTTTGAGATTGTTTGTTTATTCTTCCCTTGCTGCTACTGTTCCTTTCTGTTTTTTTCCTTTTCCTCATTTGTCTGTTTTCCTGCATGTGACTCCACTGATGTGCAACAGTGATTTACTTTTTTACCATGCTCCTAAAACTTAGTAATGCTATTAGACTTTGCTGGCAATAAACCCTGAGTGTTACTCAGCTGGTAAAAATTTACCACAGTGTCCAGCTATAACACTGCAGTATATGAAGAGATGTGCAGTTTGAGAGTTTTGTAGGTTCTCACTTCATTATCTAGTGTTACTGCAAAGGATTTTTATTGATGCTGCTGTACTTCTGACCTGTTCGATGTATAGCTGTTTGTGTAAGTAATTACAACTTTCAGGTATAATTAAAAAATTTAATACTGCAGTGATGGTGCTGACAACCTGCATCTTAATTCACAGTGCTTATTAACTACCCAGCTTAAATTCTAATCCTGCAGTATTAAGTCTAACCTCAAATTATTCTTTGACATTTAATTTTTTGATGTATTGCAACTATTGCAAAATTTATTTTTTAATTGACGCGTGAGGTAAAATCAAACCTTAATTTAATTAAGTCCATCTTAGTTTTGAGGATGTATTTTTAAGTGTTTGCCTAAGGGTCACATAACGTGAAATGATCCATGTTTCCTTGCTTGCCAAATGTTTGTTCCCAAAACCAGCACATTTTTTCTTTGTAAATGTCATTGGTTTCTCTAAATTTTCTAGGGAGATCTACTGTTTGATTATTTTGAGCAAATTTTTTTTTTCTGTTCCACTCCCAAGTCCCTTAGGTGTCACCACTATATCCATCTGAGTTCTAAGCTCATTTATGTCTTCTGTATGTAAATCATGACCTCCTGGCAGGGAGGTATCTCCACACTCATCCCACTTATATTATCCATTTTAATGAATTTAAATTTTGACAGCCTATTTTGAGAACTCCAGCCTGGATATTTTGCAGTGGCTTCTGCATACCTTAATGAAGACTATATCTAGGATTAACATGGATCTTCAAAATTAAATTCCATGGCTTAACCTGAAGCTCTGAAGTTCCATAGAGAATCTAAAATTCTGATCAGTGGAGAAATAGTTAATTGCCTTGCAGTTAAGGAACTAACTTTTTTCCCAGTGGATTAAAAATTGTATAGAAGGGTACACATTCTCACATTCTGTGTTATATGTTATAGTTTTTACAGTAGTAGCAGAGAATAGTTTCATGCAGGTTGGGTTTTTTTTTTTTAAAGTTGTGTTTATAGAGACAAGATCAGTGCATGGTCAACTTTTTTTTCTTTTTCATCGCTGCAATATACATATTATCATGTAGAACTAACTGTAAATATTCATTGAGATAATATTTTAAAATTTTGCCATTCTGAAGGCTGATTAGTAGGTCAGCATTTACCATAGATTCAAGTTGCTTCTAGAGACTTGGAGTTTTCCTTATGAATGAAGGATGCTATTTTCAGTTGGACCAAACTGTCATTTCTGTAACTACTTAGGGAATCATAACTGACATTTTTTCTCCTTTTTCATAGTGGTTTCTCCATAGCAGAGTATGAAAGTAAAAATCTATTCTTAAAATTTATTCTATATAATAAGCATAAACAATCCCCTAGGAAACATCCTTTTGAATTAAGGAAAGCTGTGTGATTTTTAAAATCAATGCTTATTTCTAAGATCCAAAACTAATGGACCAGTACTTGTCTCTCCATTCTTAATCTGTGCTTCTTTTATAAAGCAATTGCTGTGTATATAACCCAAGTTTGAAGTCTGAAAGTGTTGGTTTTTTTAAGGATTCAATTTGTTCCTTTTACCACTGATCATTGGAGAATGAAAAAGTGAAAAGTCTGCACTACATGGCTTGGGTGAAGTATGTGTAGAATTGAACTTGAGGTGGCTGCCACACTTTCAGTTCTTGTTATGAAGGCTTTCAGCGATGAAAAAAATGCTTTCCTATGTGGAATCAGGTTAGGTAGTCTGTGTGGATGATGGTTGGGGCGCTGGGTTTGTTTCCTAAAGGAACAGTTTAGGATTTTTAGAACATCCTGTAGCAGTTTTTCTGAAAAATAAAAAAAATCTATTTCAATTTATAGAACTGCTGCTAATGAGCAGCAATGGGAAGAGGCTATTTCTGGAATCATCTGAGGCATCTGGTGATAAATACCACTTTTCCTTGCCAGGTACAGGGCTGCAAAAAGGTTTTTGGCCTCTGTGACATAAGTGACTAGTGTCAGAGGGTATCAGAGCTGTTTACTGACATATTGCCAAATGCTTGAACAACCACACAGTCAGTCTTTTTTTTTAATTTGAGGATGATATACTGGGAGTGCTTCATACAGTCACTTCTTTCAGTTGCTGTTGTGTGGTAAATTTCTCTATTACCTGCACCCATTAACTCTTGTGTAAGCAGAGAAGGGTCAGATTTGGTATCTAAGTGCTTAGTAGGCTATTTGTTGAGGTGGAATATGTGTAAAGCAGTGATTAAGAAAATCTTTTTAATTTTCTTTCTTCGGTGAGATTTAGAATTTTGCTACACTGCCAAACAGTAATTAGTGGTGTACTAATAACTGCATCAGCTTAACGATGCTTAGTTTCTGGCAGTAGTGTAGACTTCCATATCTTGCTGTGAAGAACAGAACAAGGAATTCTTGATGCTTAATTGTCTTAAAATGGGCAGCTCCATAGACAAGACTTGTAGAGATGGGTAAGTGATCTTGGGAACAGAAGCCAGAGCTAACACTGTTGAGACTGTGATCCTCCTAGGTGGGTTCTCTCCTAACAGCGCCCGGTGTTCATTTCCCTCAGCTGTTTCCCTCCTCTCTATTTCAGTGGGACATTTTTGCAAATGATTGCAACTCTCTGAAGTGTCACAGCTTCAGTGAGAGGCAGAGCAAGCCCCATGGCAGTTTGGTCACCCTCATGGGAGGATCAGAGTATCCACAGGCAGAGAACCCAGAACCTAAGCCTTGTGTGCCCTGTGTAAGTGCTCTGGGCAGTGAGCACCTGAGGTCCCATTCTGTACAGTGCTGCACCACTTTTTGTCATTGGGCATTGAATAAAAATAGCTGTGGCTGCTATCTCTTAAATGGATAGAGCATGCCTATCAAATGTGCTTTTGTGCTGCCCACGTGAATCTGTGTGATGTAACCTCATGTGGCTTTGTTCTGCCAAAATGGTGGCAGTTGTAAGGATACACACCAAGTGAGATTGTTAAGCAGGAGTGGCTTTTCCTGATGAAAATCCTTTAAACAATGAAGTGTTTCAAAGATTGCCAGCTTGGTCATGCCCCTCCCAACTCTCCTACATTAGTTCCAGGAGGTGAGATAGTGACTATGAGAGTCATTGCAAATAACCCTTCTTTCTTGTTTTGCATATTCCTTTAATGAAGAACTGGGGAAAAGCAGGAACAAATTACAAATCCTTCATAATGGACACCAGGGAGGAAGGAGAAGTTGTTGATTTGCAGGGTGATGTCACCTGAACTGAAACACTTCATTCTGTTATTTTTGGACATTTAAGAGTGACCTTTAAAAAACAAAGTACACTTTCAGATCTGTACTGGACAAAAAGGAAAAAAGGGAAAAAAAAAAGGGAAATATTTTCTCTTCTGGCTGAACTGTTTCTAGTGGTTGTAGAGTACCGTTTTTAACTATATTCTTCTTTCCCCTCAATAGCAGTTTGGTGTTTGTTACTCTTACGTGATGTGTCGGCAGTTGTACAGATAATAATGCTCACGTATAGCAGCTTTCATCCAAGAATCTTTAGCAAGCTGTGTGAATCAGCTAAGCTGTCTAACATCTAGTCACATTGGAAACTATTGTCTGCTTTACAGATGGCTTCCTGAGATAGTGAAAGAAAGCATGACTACGAAAGAATATGAATCAAGAGTCCTTGGTTCTGCTTTCCCTCTAAGAAATGCTGAAGAGCAACTCCACCTGTATTTAAGGGGACCAACCTTAAATTTGGCTAAAATTTAGTGAATGGGGAGTAGAGGAGAAGAGAGATTGGGAAAAGAGGCTTGATGGTTCCAAATAAGGGTGGAGAGTCACAAGAGCTCCTGCTACATCTTTTGTAGTGAAATCCAGGAGCACTGTCATTTCTGTTTTTTCATCAGGTGATTTTAGCCTGCTAGTCACTACTTGAGGAGCGATGAGCTGGAGTTCATAGACAGTTTTATTTTAGTAATATCATAATATGAAAATTATTAATTGTAGGTAAAATAGTTACTAATTTCTTGAGTAATCAGTACTAAAAGCCTCATTTTGGTGTTTCTCATTTAGGCTAAATTTAAATCACTTGAGTCAAAATTTTTTACCTATTTGCCTGATAACTTTTTGAGGGAATTTTCAGTTGTGGCTTTTCAGACTTTGCAGGGAACAAGAGTAAAATGAAAATAAATTCTTCCTGTGATTAAAAAGCACATCCCAATAATTTTGTTGAGGAGTAATCTTCATAATGCTTCATTTCAGAGACTTAAAACTTTGGATGTTAGGTCTTGAGTTAATGTGCTTTTTAGCAAATTTGGAGTCTTAATGTCAGTATTTAAAACTTCTGACTTACTTTGCAGCATATGATCTTTGGATATGATACAGTTTCTGGACATTTATATATGTCAAGGGTAATAAACCTTAGGCTTCATAAGAGGAGAGCATTGTATAGCTTCTGATCAATTTGAGAGTGCTGATTCTTCCCCACTCCCCTCCACATGAGTAGAAAGACAACCATCTAAAGGCATTGTGCCGATCTGAAATGCCCAATTTCTTATGAAATCTCATCCTCTGTGTAAAAAGAGGGAATGCTGTCTATATGTTGAAATGGGCTGAAGCCTGTGTGTGTTTGTTCTCTGCAACATAGACACAGACCTGTTAGACCTGCAAGAGAGAATTTTGAGACTGTTACATTTATTAAGAAGCTTCCATAGTCAACAGTGAATGATTGAGATTTTCTTAGTTATTCCCTGACTTTTTTTCATAATGCTTTTTAAATTTCCATTGTTTTTGTTGAAGACCAGCAGGACACATTAGCGTACTTTCACAGAAATTGTTTTTAAGTATTATTAAAACTGCAGATGAGACTCTTAAGCCTAGAGAAGAATTTGAAGTTATTGTAAATAGACATGCCATGTTGGAGAGTGAGTTGTTGTTTATTTTCTGTTTGGAATGGAAGACATTTACTGTAAACTTCTGCTGAGTGTGGTATTTAGTTCACAGTTCAAACACTTAATCAGTTTTCATCTGGATTATGCTGTTCTGATGAACTTAAAGGGATACATACAATTAAAAAAAAAGGCCAAACATACCTTATCCCATCTTTTAATATTTTTCTACAACTAATACTTGACTTTAACCTTTTAATTGATAAAATTATTCTTTCTGCTTAGTCCTCAATAGTCTGAAAGTTGATAGTAACCAGGGTTTTTTTATAACAGTAACCAGCAAGTTTGCTTGGCTTTATGCATGTTAGTCTCCTGAAAAAAAGAATAATTTTCAGTCTGTACTGTTCAGTCTTAATAGTGAGGTGTTCACAGCTGTTTTTGTGTTCTGTAAAGTGAGATTCCTATGCTTGGCAGTGGAGAATCCTGGACACAAAGACCCAAATTTTTAAATCTGTAGTAGGCTGTGGGAGTTTACTGCAGTTCTGCCATGTTGGGTTCATAAAAGTTCACCCTCACTTCATAAAAGCTAGCAATCACAGGCCTGGTTTGTATTATTCAGTGAAAATTACTTCATTATGTATAGTCCAGTCAGCCAAATGGTTAGAATTTAAATACTTTCTGTTGATTTAGTGTATTTATATTGTCTTCTTTAATTCAGATACTTTTATTCTGAATGAAATGCGGCGTAGAAGAGGCTCAAGAAGAGCCTTACTGTGGGAATCTGGCATTCATAGTTTAACAAGGGTTCAGTAGCTAAGAAATATGTTACTAATAGCTGAAATCATGTGCTGACCCTTATTTCACATTAAAATGACCGGAGTCTGACACTAAGATGACAGCTGGTTAATACAACTTGAGATTTTAAAGTGCTTGAGTATATGTAAATATTTTGACTGATGTCCTTACTGTGTTGGAAGATGCTTTTAGAAATGTCCTTGTTGTAGCAGCTTACTGCAGTGCCCATTTTTTTAAGAATAATACTGCAGAAGATAAACTATCTGCTGTTTCCAGAGGACATAGATAGAATAATTAAGAACATACAGTTGACCCCTGTGAAAAAAAAAGATTGTGTTTGCATTTTGTGCTACTGCTCAACCGTATTGTAAGAACTGCTGAGTATAAAACCTCTGTTTTGTAAAACCTCAATAGAGATTTCAGATTTCTCTAGTTTGATCACTTTAGAAAAATAATACTTGACAAGTGGACTACTTTGTCTATTTTTAAAAATAAATACATGAATCATTCCTTAGAATATGCAGTAAATACATTAATAACCTATTGGTTGAGCTAATTCGATCACTGGAAATGTAAGGGATGAACTTCAGGATTGAAAGCTGAAAGCTGTTCAGCAAGAGACATCGCTGTATCTTGAAATTCTGTGAAACTTCAAAAAAAACCTTTAAGTTTTATTAAACTTACAGTGCTTAAAGCTTTTTAGATTTCAAGTAGTTGGAGCATTGTCATGCCTTTTTACTCCAAAACATTTTACAAAATGCTTCATGTAGTCTAGCATCCTTCATATATTGCATAATGGTGTATTCTGTTGAAAAATACACAGAATTGTACAGAAGTTTGGGCTTTTTTGACAGAAATAGACTAAAGAAGTATTAATCCGAAAGTGGGTGTGACCATTCAAGTAGGCTTGAAATAGGACAGAGGGACTATTAAGGAGGCAAAACATCAGGCTTTCCTACTATCTGTAAATCCAGTGGGGAATAATGAGAGCTGGAAGGAATGAAACTTGTTTTGCTGGAAATTTGAATCTCACAGGTTGATTGCAAGTTCCAGCCAGAATTCTTTCTGCTGTGGGGCATTTTACAAGGTGTGGTATATATGACTTAGATTATAATGTATTAGAACATGGTGGTTCTACATATTGAAAATATATGCTTATTTGGGCTGATTTTATGCATCTTTTGCTGGGGCTGGTTTTCAGTGGATCCATTCCCTGCATTTCCCCAACTGAGAACAACAGTCATTTTCCCAAGAACTCTTTTGTTTGCTCACTACCTCTGTTCATGAAATTTATAAGAAACTTCCTGTCTTTTCCAGCATATCATAAATGATTTTTAGAAGAGTTTTTGTTTGCAAGTCCATCCACAGGTGGGCTTTGTAGAGTGAGAAAATAAAAAAGGTCAAGAGGCAGCTGGAGAGGTAAAATATACCTGGGAAACCAGAAACGGTCAAGCTGTTGTAGCAAGGAGGTGTATCCTGATTGGGCTTCACCTTGTATTATTTACATGGTTATTTGTAGGTACATCTCTGCTCGCAGGAGAATGCCAGTCATGCAGTGTTAGTGTGCTTTGGTATTCTTGAGATTCCTCTCCATCCTTCAGATTTGGATCAAATTTGCCATTGGACCCAAAATTTGGGAGTCTGCAGGTGTGCTGGCAGAATCATGGACACAAAGGAAGAAAACCTGACAAGTAATTAATTATATGTACATGTATATACAGAGGATGATGGTTTGTTTTTTGTAAGATATTTGGGCTGAAAAGGAGTAAGACTTAAGGAAGCCTAGAGGAAGGAGTCATAAAATGAAAAGACAGGATAAGACTCTATGAAGAATTGTGCAGGTTAACCAAAGAAAAGCACTTTCTAACAAATAATTTATTTATTTAATGGAGTCAGTGTAGATTTAAACCTTTAAACACAAAATCCAAAGGAATCTAGCTTGGTCATCTAGAAAGGAGTAGATTTACTAGTCTTGGTGCCTGAAGTTTTTCCAACCAGGTCATATATTTGGGAGTTAATAAAATGGGAATCCCAGTGGTGTAATCCCCAGTGCTCACTGGCTTTAAATGCCCAGCCATCTGGAGAATTAGTAGTTCTCAGGCTCGGTCCCCAGACACTGTGAGGAAATGGAAGGCTTTTGGATCAAACCCTTGAATCAAAATAAGTGTCATGATGCACAGTGTGATGGTTACATGGGACAAATATTGTACCTGCAGATGAACAGGAGCAGGATATAGATGCACTAAAAGGAAGGTCTGCCATCTAAAGGTAATCACTACTTTTTGCAGTGCATCAGTTTTATGCCATTCTGATGCACAGAAGCTGCTAGAGAGTGGTGATGAGTTCATTAGCTTGGAACAAAGCAACTTGTTCTAGAGGTTCTCTGGTAGCAGGTGAAGACAGTACTTTTATCTGCCTCGAGGCACTGAGGAATGGAGCTCTGATGACAAAAAATGGTCATGTGAAGTTTCTGGGAAAGGAGATCAAGAACTTCAATTTAGCTGAGAATCTTAGTGATTTGAGACTGCAGCCTGATTGATATTCTCTACAAGCATGACAAATTGTTTGTGTCACTGTAGATAAAGATAAGTCTTCCAGAAAGGAGGGAGACCATCTGTACAGGTATTTAAGCAAGCAGTGCAACGTAAGCATAAAGTACAGCATGAGGAGATACTTTTATAGGAAGTTTTCTTGGGACAGTGGTTGATCCGAGGAGATCATAATTTAATTAGCAGAAGGTAGGTCTGGCCACAGCAGCAAGTTCACTATTACCTGAGTGTACTGCACCTTCCATTGCCTTATTTTGGTTTACTGGAGATATGTAATAGGAATCTGAGCTGTGGGTTGAGGTGAGGTGTAGCGCTCTCTTGCTGTTTACAGAATTAACAAACTGATTCTGGCTTACAGTCAGTGATTTAAGATTTGTTTTGTCTTCTCTGCCTGAAGCCTAACTAGGAATTTCATAAGGTTAAAAATTAAATTGGACTTAAAAGTGCTTCCACCTTATTTATATTCACATAAACAATAATCATAACATATCACTTGATAATGTTGCAACTGGGATATCTGTGTAGCTGTGCTCTGCAGTTGCAGGGATGGCTGTAGTACCTCCAAAAACAGATCTGCCATTACAATAGCTTGTGCTGGAGAACCTTGAAAGACCAGCAGTCGCAAGCAGCACTGGAAGCTTATCTTAGCCTCAACTGGGAGCAGTTGTTGCTCTTCCTTGGACTGTTTTCTTGTCAATGTTGAGAACTACTTTGTTGTAGAAGCCAAGAACCATTGTGTGAAAGAAGGCAAGTGAAGAGCTTGCTTTCAGAGCTTTCAGGAGGTTGAAATTGATGTTGCATAAATAAAATCTGGTATCCTTAATGAGCAGTTCAGCTGCCTAGCAGGAAGTGAGCCATATGACAATCCAGAGATGGTTTAACTAGCTTTATGGACCTAGATTTTCAGCCTGACCTTACTATATCCACCCTTCTTCCCCAGCAACCTAAATAAACAGACTAGGCATATAACTCAATAAAAACAGCTGGTTTTGTTGCTGAGTGGCAGTTCTGCTTGAATGAGTGCATGGGTAAGATGTATAGGGCTGAAACCTCACTTGATCATTTAAAATTGTGTAATGCTCATGTAAGGGATTCTTTCATAGTCTGTCCACCAACACGTTTTTTTAGCAGTACTTAGTGAATAGGGAGGTAATTATTTGTGGTACTATTTCGTTTGGAGGCGTTCTTTTTGCCTTTACTATCAGACATCATAGACTTTTTTGGGGAAGTTGTTTCTGATGAGCATGAATATGGCACGGCTCTGTAATCTGTGCTGCCACTGGTATGTGTCCACACTGACAAGGCGCTGAATCCAAGCTAGAACAGCCTGCTCTGGAGTAGAGGTTATTACTGTTAGCTTTAGTATCACAACAGCACAGTTACATGGCTTTTCGTTTGCTTGGAGCACAGGGGAAAATCACACCTTGAGAAGGCATGAAGCCCATTTTAGCCAGAATGAATTTCACCAAATATACTATGTGGGCAGCTTTCCACAGCACTTGTTTTTAAGAGACTGCTTAATGTAATTGTTAATTATTCCTAGGCTGATTTAATATGTGCATTTTACTGTTTCTTTCCCCTGCAATACTGTTTGGAGCTCTGATGCATCACGTATTTGTTCCTGCTGTCCATGCCAGAAAGAAGGGTGAGAAGCTATGCTCAGGATGAGGAGAGCGGAACTGTTTCTTTCAGAAACACTGAGCTGGCAGAAGGGTTTAATCATAGTAGAGCCTGGCAACCTGATATTACAGTGCTGACTTACCGCAGATCTGGGCTTGGGCTAGTGCCTTAAGCCCCTAAATTGTCTATGTATCACTGAGAGAGAATGTGATCTCCAATACCCAGCACCTTAAAAAAGCAAAGTTAGTTTAAATGCTAGAGAGAATGATTCAAATTAATCTAAACAAGCAAAGTCATATAAACAAATGTTAAAAAGGAAACCATGGTCCATCAGAATTGGTTCTCTGCTCTCTTTGAAAGTAAATAAAACAAGAATGACAGAAAAACTAAAGCTAAGTTCTTTTTCTATCAAATGTATTACCTCACTGGCATTAATATACAAAATATTTGGATAAAGATTCTAAAGATGTGGTTCATGCGTTGCATATTTAAGGTTTTTTTTGGTTAAAATTCACAGTTACGTGTTTTGCCTTTTAACTTTTATAAAATGTTCAGATTTATTAATTTATGAGAATATATGTAATTTTATAGAGATTTATTAAAAATGGAGCAATTCAAGCTTTGATAATCTCTGAGCTCTGATGTTTTGAAGATGGCTTTAACCATTCTTTTGTGAATTTCATTTCCTTTTCCAGCTCCTGGCCTCACTGGAATTGTTGGAGGGCGCCCCAGAGTGTAAGTTAACTCCTGATCATTAATTTGTTGTAATGTGTGATGATAGTGTTCCTACCAATCACCATCACAAGCTTCCCCAGCTTGCGAGAGCAACTACAGAAGCAGCTAAATCTTCCTTTGTCACACGATGCTTAATAACTGATAACAGAATAATAGTGAGTGCTATATGATATGCATGCAAATAGTAAAATTCTTTATTGAATTAAATGTGAGTTATGTAAGTCTCTGACCAGCTCATAGCAATGTCTTTGCTTAATGAGCTGTAGGGAAAACTTGAAATTTGACTTCATGGCAAGGCAGTAGCTTGACCACATTATACGTGCAAATTTCTGCACCAGTTTTCTCTTGTAGCTGTTAGTTTGTAATATGGGCCCACCAAATTTACATCTGTATGAGCTCTTCACCTAGGAATGTAAGGTCAAATGTCAGAACATCCCACAAAATGTTACCATGATAGCATTTCATGACTTAACTGAACATAATAATGTTGAGCATATTTAAAAAAAAAAAAATCTTGATTCATTTTTTTCCAAGATATGGCTAAAATCTTGTGGTGGTTTATATCCTCACCTTTTCATGCTTATTCATTTAAAACTTTCTGTCATTAAGCAAATAGTGCACACGAAGATGGGAGAGGAACCTGTGGCTGTATTTCCAGTAGCCCTGTGTAGCTGGCCTTGGTACCAATGTGGGGCTGCTGACAGTGTAGTAGACTTGAATGTCATGAAGCACATCCTTTGTCAAGAAAACATTTTTGCTATTTTGGCTACCTCTCCTCAGTAAAATTTTACTGACTTTTTTGAGCAAAATCTTACATTCTTAGTACAATTTAAGGAGTTCTTATGGTTCTCAGGCTTTCCAAAGTTTTTAGAAAAACCACTGCTAATCATGGTTGAATGGCTGTAATTTCCCAAGTGTTTGGAGTATGAATAGTCCAAAGGTGTACGATCTACCAGTCTCATTAGTTTCTAGTTAAATGCATTTATGCTTGTTGTTTTGTGTGTTTAGGTCTCCGGTTTTGAAGCCATTTTTCTTCTATTATCCCAAAAGCAATGTTCAGGTAATACCTACTGCTTAAAGTTTGTATTCTGTTTTCTTTGAAGTAATTTGAAAAATTCTGCTGATTCTGGCATTTTTTTGGTGACTTTGAGTTATAAAACTGCAAAGTAGTCAGGTGACTTTGATTAAAAAATATTTCCTTAGAGACTAATGTTACTCACACAGAATGTTTTGGCAACCGTTGAACTTGCCAACCTTTCATTTTAACTGCTGCTAATTTTGAAATATCTTACATCAAAACCGAACTTCTCTTTTCAGGTTCCTGAAATTGTAGGTTTGAATTATTTTTACTGCATTTGCAAAGAGTACTTAAGAAAATTGTAGACTTTTTTGAAGGTTAATGGAGTCTCTTTAAGAGTGGGCAGTTGGGGTGTTCAGAGAGTGGAACATTAATCTTGTGAGCTTGGACACATCATCTGAGTTTTTGAGGAGTGATATATTTTGTGTATACCACTGGGAGTAAATACTAAAATCAGTGAATTTCCTCTGATTCAACAGGTTTTACCTTAACAGAGAGTTGGGCTTTTTCCTTCCATATACCCCGTCTGTAAAAATAGAAGTAGTAATTTCAGTTCTTGCCAGTATTACAAAAACTGTGAAATTATGAAAGCCTGTGCAACTGTTGTGCCGAGTATCATGGAGCAGCCTGTGACTCTGTGGCCCTATTCAGTTCATAGCAATATTGTCTTTCAGTTTAAGAACTTAGAGTTCAGATGTGTAGGCAGCCCTTGGTGAGAAATTACAGTGTAAGATGACGTTTTCATCTAGAGCCTACTTCTTCTCTGTGATGCATGTACCTCTGTCTAGTTTGAAGTTTTCAAGATAAACTTGAAGAAACTGGTTTTGCTGAAACCATAAAATATTTGGATTTATAAATATTGGTCTCTGCTCTTCTGAGTGCCATCAGATATTTAATTTATCCTTTAAAGACTGCAGACAAAACTGCATATATGCCCTTCTTTTTCCAAGGTCTTCAAGTAGCTTGTAACTGTTGCGTCCCTCTCATGCCAAGGCATTACTGGTACTAAGTAAGAGCCTTCTTACTCATCCCCTGTCAAGAAAGTGGCCAAAGGCTGGATTGTTGGTCTGTCTTAGGCCACAGGTGTTGTGACAGGCTTCTCCTTAGGGTGGCACAGGGAAGCTCTGGAAGCACTGGCAGCAAGTGAAAAGGTGGGCAAGGGGGAACAAACAAAACAACTTAATCAGAAAGGGACTGTTTAGTTTTCATTCTTTAACAGTCATACAGTGCTTAGCACAACCAAGCCCTATTCTTTAAGTAGTATTCTTCATTAATGGAAAATATTTTCATTTCAAAACTTCACAGACAAGGTTAGTTTTTTTATATACAGACAAGCCATTTAGTTATTAAATCTAAGGTAATTATAAACTCTGCACAGTGCAGTGGAAAAGCATTTTAAAAAAACCCTACCTTTCTTGTTGTCTAAAGAACAAGAAAGGTACTTTTATTATCACTTACATTTTGCTTTACACAAATAGCTTGTCTTTGCCAAGTTTAGTGTGAAATTATTATCTTTATGGAAGTTTAGCCTACCACACCGTGTTGTTCATCAAATGCAGTATTAACTTGCTAATTAGCACTGTGTTCCAGACTTGAAAAATGCTGTTGAGATTAAACAGTAACCTAATTTAACAAGGAAAGAAAGCAGTGTCTCATTTACTCTTGTCGGTACAGAAAATCAAAGTCCTTGCTCTGTGTAACTAATTCAATAAGTGCACTGATATGTTCTCAGCAAAATGCAATGTGTCCTATCACTGTTGTCCTGCAGTAATACTGAGGGTAAAATGTGGCGTGAGTCAAGTCCTTGATTCAAAACTTTAGGCATGTTTTAAAAACTATTGTCCAGTAAAAGATTACAGACTAAGTAAGTATGAATTAACTGATTTTCTAAACTAGAAGTTCAGTTACAAAGAGTTCAGTTGCTCTAAGTCAGCATCTGACCTAAAACTAAAAAAATTCCATAAGCAGATTTTGAGTTATGTTAACATTGCCACAATGGGTTGTTTTGTGTTGTGTTTGATAACACCTTGCTGGGTGTCAGTTTGGATTCAATGTCTTGTTTGTTGTTTCCACTGCTTTTATGCAATTGTACAGACTTTATCATAGATCACCAGTGGTTTTACAGTTCAAATAGTAGTTGTTTTCCATGTGTGCTTTGAAGGTAACCTAAAACTTTTATGTAGGGAGAAATTGCAGCAAACCTACTGCAGGCGAGTCACTATTAGTTATTCTTTAAGGTCAATTATAAGAAAGAGTGCTGAGTAGAGTTATTTTGCCTTTGCTGACAACTGAACACTGATAACTGCTGCAGTTAAGTTGGTTTATATTGTTTTGTTGCTCAAGTTTAAGCTGATTGTGTCTGAATCTTTCATACTGGGACTCCTCCAGTAGAGATGAAATCACCTCATGTCCTGTCAGTGGTCCCATGGGTAAAACTGAAGGGTACCCTGTCATGTATGCTTTCTACACCCTTCCTCTTGATCAAAAGGTTCAAGGCTTACTGTTACAAGCTGAGATACTGGTCCATATGTATATATGGGGGACCAAGACCCTTTTTTTTTGTTTTTCATATTGTTGGTGTTGAGCTACTTGATCCACAGCTGGTGCCTCTTTGTCTCTCCAGGTCATTGCTGCCAATCAGTTAGGATACAGTGATGACATGCAAATTGCTGACCTGTGGGTCGCAGGAATTGGGTTTCATTTGGATTTGTGCATAGTTGCATGTTAGTCAGGTCATAATAAATCACTTCTAGTGTGGCTAATTCCTTCAAGAACTGGATACCTCCCTGTGTTAGTAGTCTTCTTATCTGGGTAACATACAGCATTTTCCTTGAAAGGACACCTTTCCTTCAGGCTTAACAGAAGTCATCTTCAGGAGCTGAGGACCTAGTTCCTTTTTTCAAATCCAGTTGTAAATGGCCCCTTCCCTAGAAAGTGATCATAGCTACTTGGCTTCCCTACCGTCTAATTACAGGCTACTAGTTCATTATCCCAGCATTGTAGCAGCCAGGTGATTGATTATGTGCTGACCTGGACAACAGGTGAAATATTTTTGCATATCCCACAGCTGATTCAAAGATACCTATCTTGTGCTGCCTCTTTGTCCTGTTCTTGTGATGGCCCTTCTGCATCCACCTTTACAAGCTGAGTTTTGTGTCCATTTCTTGTGTACAGATGTGACTGATAATTGGAGGTCCTCTCATTCCTCTGCAGTGCCTATTGCCACGGTCAGAGTAACTGCAGGGCTTTTGGTTTGTCATTGAATCCAGAGATCTTCTTTTCCCCTTGAGAAGAATAGTGTCAAACAGAGCTTAGTAGGCCTGGGCCAGTACATTGCAGTGATTTGTGTCTCTCTGGGATTGCCAAGGTGGCAGCATACCTTTTCCAAATATTTTACTAGTTCTTCTGGATTCTGCACTTGTTCAAGGGTGAAGTTCCAGAATGCGAGCTGCTTACAGTCCTAGGCACTTGCCCATACTGCCCCTTGCACCCTGCCACTCTTAATGGTCCAACCTCAGGGCAGTTCATACAAACGTAAAATCTGAAAGGATTGGAATAGACCTTAAAGATCATGTAGTCCCAACCTTCACTCCCTCTAGACCAGGTTGCTAAAGGCCTTAACCAGCCTGGTTTTGAACACCTCCAGGGATGGGGCATCCCTGACTTCCCTGGGCAGATTCTAGCAGTTCCATGTCCTCCTTATTTTGGGGACATCAGCACTGTACACAGTGCTCCAGGTGGGGTCTCACAAGAGTAGAGAGGGAGAATCACTTCTGGCTGGCCACACTCCTTTTGATGCAGCTCAGTATTCGATTGACTTTTTGGGTTGTGAATGTACACTGTTGGGTCATGATGAGTTTTTCATCAGTCATCACCCCCAAGTCTTTCTCTGCAGGGCTGATCTCTGGGTAGTGATCTTAAATAGTTGTTTAAACAAGACCTGGAACATATTCAAAAGACATGAGCCAGCTTGTGCCCAGGTGGTCAAGAAGGCCAATGGCATCCTGGCCTGTATCAGCAGTAGTGTGGCCAGCAGGACCAGGACAGTGATCATCCATCCCCCTGTATTCCTCACTAGTGAGGCCACATCTTGAGTCCTGTGTTCGGTTCTGGGCCCCTCAATTTAGAAGGGACTTTGAAGTGCTGGAGCATATCTAGAGAAGGTGACAAAGCTGGTGAAGGGTCTGGAGCACAAGTCTCAAGAAGAGCGGCTGAGGGAGCTGTGGTTGGTTAGCTTGGGGAAGAGGAGGTTCAGGTGTGAAAAGGGGCAACCTTTTCACACTATACAACTGCCTGAGAGGAGGTAACATCCCTGGCTTCACCATCCCCGGAAGCGCTAAAGGAAAGACTGGATGTGGCACTTAGGTCTAGTTGACCTAAGTGGTGTTGGGTCATAGGTTGGACTCAATTATCTCAGAGGTCTTTACCAACCTACTTGAGTCTGTGAAGACATAATGATAGGAGCACACTAGTTTAGGCATCCCAGGATATTAAAAATTCTGAAGATCTATTTTAACTAGCCTGGAAAATAAGGGGAAGATGAAGGAAAGTATGTCCCCTCCATGGTCCGAGTTTCCAAAGAGAAAAGTTATAATTATCAATAGTTTCTGATAGATGTCACCCAAGTACAGGGATGACAGCAATGCTGAGTGCAAATACCAGATTAGTTTCACAACAATTATATCGTATCATTAGCCAGTGTTACAAAGTACAGCTTGATAACCTCAGCCCAGTTTCCATGGGTGATAAACATGCTAACAGGGAATACATACTGCACGTAAGGTTATTGAACACAAGGAACAAACACATCAACTTTAAGAGCAAATAAATTATTGTGACCACTGCCTACTAAACTAATACAATGAATGCTTGAAAGAAATTTGTTCTAACATGTGCTAATCAGATTGGTTGTTACCTCAATCCATTAAGTCCCATGTTGGGCTTGAAAAAGGCCTGTCACAGTTTATTCCCAGCTGGCAACTAAGTGTCACTCAGCCACTCTCTCACTTTCCCCCTCCCCAGTGTAATAGGGAGAAGGATTGGAAAAATGGTGAAAAAAACCCCCTAGGAGTTGACATAAGAACAGTTTAATAATTGAAACAAAGTAGTACTTGTTGGTATTATTAAAAGGGAGGTAATGAAAAAAGAAAGAGGAAAATAATACCCAAGAAGGTTAAGTGATGCACAGTAGAGTGTCTCTCCATCCACTGGCCAGTGCCCAGCCCGTCCCCCAGCAGTGATCAGCAGCTCCCAGCCAACTCTCCATTCTCCCCGTTTATATACTGGGCATGATGGTCTCTGGTGTGGAATATCCCTCTGGCCAGTTCTGGTCAGGGGTCCTGGCCTTGCTGTCTCCCAGCTCTCTGTGCAACTGCTTGCTGGCAGAGAATGGGAAACTATAAAGTCCTTGATTTAAAGTGTACTCTCTGCTGAGGAACAATCCGCCCCAAAATTCCAGTATTGATGTATTTTTTTTTAGCAGCTTTCACAAAATATATTTGAGGGTGAATACAGGATGCAGAGAGAAGTTTGTCTTTAATAGGGAGAGCAACATTAAGAAGAAAAACGGGTTGCATCATGGAAAAGTTGGAAACATTTAAGTTTTGGGATTCAGCTGTCAAGAGTTGTGACACAAAATTCCACATAATATTGCAGTACATAGAGTGAGATGAAAAGAGATTTGTCTTCCTTTAAAAGATACCAAACTGGACAGAGCATTTCTTTGGGGATTTTTATGACTTCTTTTTGCTAAAAAAGTTTTATAATGAATTGTTATTATATTTTGACCTTTTAAAAGGGAGCAATAGAGCTCGCTTTTTCTAAAGTAAATTAGTAATTAGTAAAGCTAATACTGGAAGTATACTAAATCAATACTTACTTAGGAATATGCTTTATTTATTCACATTGCAATGGAATTCTGATTTGACTATTTGAAAATCTGTGTTCTATTACAGATCAATCTATTTTTAAATGGACAGCATGTTGAGGTATTTGAGGAGGATCTCACGTTTACATCAGATGAGGTGGTTTCATCTGATCTACCCAAGATTAGCAGTGAATTGAAAGGTATGTTCATCTTTGTGAATGTATAATTTGCTATCTTTGTCCTGGTAAATCATATTAGATTTTGTCTGTGAAATACGTTTTCTCTCTATGTGATGCATTTTTATGACTGTTGCAAAACACACGGTTTACTTGTTAGGTGGTTATTATCATGCAGTGTAACATGTATTTGAGACTATAACAAGTATGGAAGTAAATTTTTATTTAACAGCCCTAGGCCTTAAAGACAACTGAAGACCATACAAAGCTAGCTTGAAATTGAAACGTGGTTTCAAAGTATACTGTAATCTTACTTTTTGTGAATCCTGGAAATAGTTGGGTTTATCTTACATCAAAATAGTGCTTAGAATAGAAGACTGACATACAGAATGACTTACAGTCTTACAGCACTTAGATACTTAAAATTTGATCCGGTTCCATATGGCAGCCTTCACAAAATCAACAAGAACGGGATCACTGGAAAACCAAATTTTCTCAGAAAAGAAGAACCTTGAGAAGGGCTAACTAGTGAGCTGAATGGAGCAGGTCAGGATATCTGCAGTGAAAATGAAGTGTTAAATCAGAGTTGCTCATACAAGCAATTATTGAAAGTGCTGGACACCTGAAATTTTTTTTTATTTCTAATAGCTGAACTATATACAGTGTTTCTTAATGTATAGCATGCTCCATAATTCCCTTTTGGCTCATACAATCTTCATTATTTTATTTCTGCTTACCAGAGAACTGAGAGAATTAATTTAATGTTGTGGATAAGTATTTTAAAATCTAAATGAGGTGGCTCTACCTAAAAATTATGAGTTAGAAAAATTTCTAAAAATAATACTGATGTTGAAAGAGTAATTCAGTCTGTGTATACTTGAAAAATTAATGCTGTTGAGGCGCTTACATGTTAAGGTTTATTCTGGATTCCAGATAAAGGTGAGTAGTGTTTCATAAAACTAGTAATAGAATAGTGTAACAACTAGTATGAATTAGTAGGGAATGTTCTGTATCACATAGAGAAATTTTGAAATATGTACATGACTGTGGTATTGCCATTTGAAAGCCACTGATAGTGGATACCTGATTGCCATGCATGTGTTCATTTTCCCCATCTGTTCAAACATCTCCTCAATACAATGATTTGTGCTGTGCAGCAACAAGTTAAACTCCTTAAGTATGGTTTCAACTCTTATGTCTGTTGGAAATATGATGTCACACCAGCATCTCTCGGATCCCTGGAGTTCTCAGGAGGAGGAGCAGTGGGGTATTTGCACCATCAGACTTGGCAAGTTAAGGAACAGGAAGTCATTGTTCTGCTTAATGAAAGGGTTAGCAAAGGTCCTGGGTTTGGGGATTTTTTTCAAGGTGACTACAGTGCTAAATATTGGAGAAGCAAAAAGCTATTGGACTCCCTGTTGCCTTTTTATAATTTGAGAAAACTTTCTGAGGTGCCTGTCACCAGCATTAAACTACTGAATTCTTCAGGCTTTTTTTCAGCCAAAACCCCACTTTTGAGAGACAGCAGAACTTCTGTGGTTGTTTTCCCTGAGAAGGATCTCTAAACTTTTGCCCTTAGTTGTAAATATAAATATTTAGTGTATGTGACTAAACAGTTACCTAGTTCTGTGGCTTAATGTAGAACAGCATGGATGAGAAAGACAAATGGCTTAGACTGTAAAAGGAATAGCTTCTGCTAAAGCATTTTCTGTCAGCATTTAGATAGGAGGGAAAGTATTTTTCTTAGTTTCATGGTTATCTCAAGTGTGAGGGACTGTTAGTTGTTGTTGAATAGATAAGAGAAATATGTGAAAATGGATTTGAAATATGCTGCTAGATGTGGGTCTGGGAGGGTGGAATTTGAATTTACCATTTTCCCTAGCTTTGAAGGGAATTCTTTCGTAGATTTGTTTAAGATGTTTATTAAATGAAAACAATTTACTGATAAACAGATCATGAAAGATAAATCAATTAGGGTAGTAATAAATGAGAACACCAGAACACTAACTTGAATTAGTTTTGTTTAAAGGGAGATTGTCAGACTGACTGTGTAAAATGTCTGATGGAGAAAAGATTTCTACAGCTTATGCAATTTAGATATTGTCAAATTTCAGCCTTTGAAGAAGTGCTCTCTTTTGTATATTGAATTGTATATTGAATGAAGTTATTAAAATTAATGTGATTTCTGTAGTGTATGAAGTGAGGTAGTCTTGTCCAAAATGAGCAATGAGCTTTAGCTGGACTTTCAGATCCACTCTCAATTGAGATGTTGAATCAAAAATAATAATCCCTGATTAAATAAATACATCCTTAAATATTCTCTGCCAAATTCTGTGGCACATTTGTGCTTGCAAGTGAACATGGAAAAGATTGTGAGCTTCAAGCTCAAAACAGACCTCCTGTATTACCTCTTTTACATTTCATGCTACTGTGACTTTCTACTAGTGAGGAGCCATTGTGCCAGACTAAGTTCTAATCACTCTTACCTCATCTTTCACAGTGACCCAATATATATTATAAAACTTTAGGTCTTAATTAAAACAGTTTAATGCTGATAGGTTGTTTTTTGGGTAGATTGTGAGATTTTCTGATCCAGCTATGCTAGTAGAAGAGGTTGCTGTGGTGAGCCCCTAGTTCTTCATTATTATTTTCCTTGTTATTGCCACTTGCATGTACCAGCAAAGCTCCTCTTGTGAGTGTTGCCTGATCTGCTTCAACCAAATACAGATGCACTATACAAATTATGTGTCCTGTTGTACCGAGGCATTTTTGTTACCCAGTGCATCTCCCACCCCATACCCAAATGGACTGTAGGGATCTGTTTAGCTGCCACTGGCACAGACTTTCAGCTTCCCGTTCTGAAAGGGTCTGTGAAAACTGCAGCCAGTAGGATTTGGTCACAGTTTCTCCCTTACCCATGGCAGCCTGGCTCATGTCTGTGTCAGCAATTTTCTGTGGGCAGGAAGGAGTTGAAGGTAATGATGATTTTGCTAGGGCTGTGTTTACCTGATTACCTGATGCAGTTCACAGAGTACATATCCACTCGTGCCTGCATAGTAGGTGTACTGTGCTCTAAACGATGTCCCTGGCCAGAATTTGGAGCATAATACCTTTAACAGTGGGTCTCCTACTCCCTCAACTTAAAAAAAATTTAAAAGGAAAAAAGCCCCAAATAGTTTGGTATTCTCAGCAGAAGCAATTATGGTACAGAAAGGACAGATTGATGTATTTTCAAATTGTATTGTGCCTTGCAACATGAAGTTAGTCCAGCATAACTGATTTCCAAGACCCTGTATATTCAATTCCTTTGAATTTGGGACATTGGGAATTGCTTCTTATGGCTGCCACCAGCAGCAGTTGCACCAGAAGCTGTCACAAAGCAGGAAAGCTGTCGCTTCCCTGGTCTACGTACTTCCCTTACTGGTGTCCAAGGAGCAGAGAGAAAAGGGGAGAACTGCCACTTGCATCCAGAAGGATGAGAAAAAGACAGGAAGGGGACAGATGAGAGAAGGACTGAGGGATGAGAAGCTTACTGTGAGGTAGGAGTGGAGGTCAGTCTGTTATTGATGGTGGGATTCAAAAGCCAGGGAGGCCAGAAAAGTTGATATGGCTGTAGGAAAATTGGATCAGAGGCAAAACTGACTGAAAATTATGCAGTTCTCACTGCCTAAAAGCTTGGGTATAGACTGTGTTTCAAGTTTGTGTTACACTGTGATCAATGAAAAACTCAGTAGCAAAGTGGGTGCTTCATCTCTCACTTCAGAGAGCGGGAGGTAGATGGTGACAGCCTACTACTCTCAGTGATCAACAATTGCAAGAGATCTGTGCTGTGTAACTTAACCATCAAACCTTAGGTATATACTGTGTGGATCCCACAATATTGAATTTCTGGATTTGGACAGGAGTGGGTTTGCTTTTTGACATGTAGATGGTGAAAAATATTTTGTATGAACTTGTTCAGCGAAGTGCAACAACCTCCATGTTCCTTGAACATCCAGTACTCCGACATAGGTTAAAAAATTGAGATTGGCTTCCTAGAGAGCATACATTTTCATGTATAATACTGAGATATTTATAAAAACAGTAACTTGAAAAAGAAATCTTAGGTTTCTTCTATACAGCTGGATAAGTAATGTTACAACAGTGCAAATGCAAGTGAGAGATGTGTTGTCTCGAAAAGGATTTTAAATTGTTACTGTTTTCTACAGGCATTAGAAGATTAGGCAGATGTTACAGAATTATCAGGACAGTAGCAACTTCAGGTATTTTCCACCTGCACTGGAAGCAGAGATCTGTGTGCTAACGGGACAGAAGTTGCTGGTTCGGCAAGAAAAGACAAGCAGCTGCTATGGCTCCCTCAGAGATACTGCATTGCTAAGACCAAGATGGATTGTCATATTGAAGGGTGATGCAAGAGGGGATGCCTGGTACAGCATTTGGCTGTAAAAAAGTAAAAGCAATTTGGGAGATGAAGCTGGAGGGATCAACTTCATCAATTTGGCCCCAAGTCTCATCTCTTTTTCTCTAGGTGCTCCTGTGAGAAGATGGATTGGAAATGTTTTCAGAAGTACTGCAAACAATGCAAAAATCATACACTTAAACTGACAGTTCCTCCTTCACAATATGCTATTATTTGTAGCACCATTAAAATTAATTCATTTTTATGTTGTACAGATCTGCCAAGTGGTCCACATACTTATCGCTTAGAAGATCTTGCCTATACTAGAAGTGGAGACAAAGGCAATTCTGCAAACATAGGTATTTTTCTTTCTGTTGCTTTCTGAAGTGATGTAGGATTTTCACATAAGAGTTACATATCAAGTGCTGGTCTTAATTTTTTAACCATCATGATATTTTTTTTTAAACTGTGCTGAAACAAAAGTGAATACGTACTGAACATGGATTTTCCAAATGAAATATCTGTAGTCTTCTGATTAGCAGCTGTTGTAATCTGAAGTACTAAGAAAAAATATTAGCATGTTATACTAAAAAGAAAGATTTTTGTTTAGGGTTGGAAAGTTGAGCTCCCAAAAGTTAAGAGCTGCCTTTTTAAGGTTTCCTTTACACATCAGTTGCTACTCTTCATGTGTGTATGTCATGTAATAGAATTTCTTGGTTGTCTTATCATGTATAATATTTTCATACATTGATTTTGTAGCATGTCTATGACTAAAACATTGACAGTGTTAGGAAATACTAAAGTATGCACAAGAATGTTTTTATTATATTGCTAATGCAAATGGTATATTTCAGTATGCAGTCTCTTTGCATTGATTGTGCTGCTTCTTGCATTGTTTAATAATTCCTTCTATTCCTTACTTCTGCATGCAACAATTGGCTCTCTTACTTGTTGGAAGATGAGAGCGTGTGGTGTTCAAAGCTCAGTATGAATTAAAGGTGCGTTTGGGATTTGATTTGCTATTAGCTGTCATGCTAAAACAGATTAATTTTGTTCACTTGTATTTAGGAATATAGTTTTCTTGTCCTTGTTTGTGAAACTGGTCTTTTTTGGGTTGAAGAATGAAGCAATGTTGATTTTTTTTTTTCCTTTTTCTTTCTCCATGATTGACCACTGTTGCAATGTAGCATTGCCAAGTCATGAATGATGGATACCTAATAGACTGCTTCAGATATAAAGGAACAACAATTTCAACAATAAACTTGACCTCTAATTAAAGTCCACAGATAGAAAGGTCCCTGTGACATAAAGCTCTTTTCCTGATCCTGCTCTGGAACCTCAGCTTCAGCATAAAATTAGCTGAATGTTATAGAGCGTATTTACAGCAATAAAAATATAACTGATTTGTCACACGTCAGAATCCCGTGCAAGCAGTGGGGCAAGGACCAAACCTTCAGCTCACTTACGAGGCCTTACTGTGGTTAATTGTGATGACTTAGATATCCAAGTCTTGCAAACCATTTAAGGGAAGAGAACTGCCTGTGGGTTGTTTGTTGTGATGTTGTTGTTCTTTAGGTGTCTTTCAGTGTGGCAGGGACTGTTTGCAGCCTTAAAAAATCCAGTGATCACTTAGTGGTCATTTAGCATTCTTTTGTGTCATGCTCCACCCTACATCTCTACTGACAGAGGGAGATCTGTCATACTGTTGTATTTTTTATTCAGGAGCTCATTAAAGAGGATCCATATGTACAGTTTCAGTTAAGCGGACGATCTCAAATTGGTTTTGAAAGGATAAATACAAATTGGTTTTAACAGTTCCTATTTCAACTAATGCCAGTTAATGCCTAACAGGTGTGATAGCACGGCATCCCCTCTACTATCCATACTTAAAGAAAACTTTAACTGCTCAAGCCCTGCAGAATTACTTTCAACACCTATTAGAGCATGAAAAACCAGAAGAAGAACTAGTAACAAGGTGAGTAGCTTGCTGCTCAGTCCACAGTTTTATGGTAGATATATGAAGGCATCAGTATGTTAACATAAATATTGCAGACCTGTGTGTAATGACTTTGGGTTTTTATGTGTATCTTCCTTTGACATTGTAAATAACAGCTTGAGCATAGTCACTGAGAAAGAACATGAACTTGGGCCTCTCCCGAAGCTGGACAAAGGCCGCGAATCCGTTTAGTGAAGGCATTTAAATTCCCAGAATTAGCATAGTAGTTGGGGCTGTCCTTTGTTTTGTTCCAGTACAGAATGTCTTTACCAACTAGAAATAGCTTCCAATGCCCTTCAAGAAATTTATCTTTCCACTGGTTTTGAACCATTTGGAAACTGCAGGAGCCTTAGTAGCTGAAACTTCCCAAGCCTCTGAGCCACTGCTGAACTGAGAGTTAGAAACCTGTAAAACACTAACTGAAAGACATTCACACAGCCAGTGTAGCCTGGAGCCCATACTTACCTGATGATCCATCAGAAATGGGCCTCATACTATCCCTGTTTCTGCAAAATATTTTAATATTTATGAAGGTCACTCACTTTAGAGAAAGTATTCCTTCTAGTACCCCACTCTCACCCACTTTTGTGCCACATATACCAAGCCAGAATTTAAAGAAAAAACATCACTAATTTTTCTTAAAACCTGAAAGAGAATACATCCTAAACAGGACATGTTTATGTGATACTCATCTAAAAAAGAATATCCTCTGCCAGACAACATACATAACATTCTTGTTTTTGTGGTATGGCTGATGCTCAGGGCCCTTCCTGGGGACTGAATAAAACATACACTGCTCTTTTAGCATCAGATGGTGAATGGAGCTCATTCTCCCAAGGATACCCAGTAAAACAGTCAACAGATTTTAAACCTTTTTCTCTCTTGGAAAAAAAGTAAAAGCTTAATACTACCACAAACCATACAGTCTTATAAAACATGTTTTGATCAGTTATTCTGCAAATACGGAGATTTTGCCAAAATCTTTTATGTATTTCCATGGGCAGTGGATAAACTGTTAGCTGTCTTTTTGCTTGTTCGAGGAGTTTGAGTCAGAAAAGTACGGCTGAAAGCTCAGAGACAGCTTGGAGTTATTTTAACCCCTGATCTTTGAATTGTAAGTGCAGGTTTTGTCTTCATAAGCAGCTCAGTGCAGATCTCACCCACTGTTTTGTAAGTGCTAACAAATCTATGTATCTAATAAATAGTGATACTAAGAGCTGTAATTGAATTTCCTCTGAAACAGAGCAGAGAGGGGAGGAAATAAAAAATGTCATGCTTACTAATGATACTTCTAGAAATTGATTCATTGCCATTGCTTAATGCTGTTTATGTACATAAATAAAAGTTGAAATTTGCCCTGTCTGGATGAAGCCAAATTAATTTGATTAATTAGATTATCTGTTTGTGGTTTTGGCTTCCTTTAATGATGTGATAATGGAGTTCTGTGAGTGAATTGGAAAGCTACTGGGGAAAAAGAATAAAAACTTCTGTGGAAATATTTAGGATTATAAGGATTATGCTCATGTGCTTCAGATTGTGTAGTTTCTTTTTAAATTACTTGCTTATTTTTAGTTCTAACTGTCATAAAAAAACCCCTGTCTTGCTGTCTAATTTTCCTTCCTTTATTTAAATGGTGAGTAGTTAAAAACTGTGTTAGTTTTGCTACTATAAACATACCAACCATGGCTCTACCTCACTAGAGAACAGTCTGTTAACCAGTTGCCTTTCATGCCTTTTCACTGGAAACATTAAATAGGTGTACTAAACAGAGAAAAGGTGGGATTATTTTGATAGAGAGCACCGAAAACTTCCAGATCTGCAGATCTGCAGGTAAAATAATAGCAAAGGATGGTCTCACAATCCCCAGGTGATTGCTTCCCAAACTAGAGTGCTAGAGTACATTTTTAACACATCTGAGTACCTTAAGGTGTAGAATAAGAAATTTTTTGTGTAGTGGTACTAGGTCAGTTATTTAAGAAGGGTAGTGAAACTATTCTATGAGATTTTGCTGTTTTCATCTTCTGAAATATGGTATATGTAATGTTTTGAGAACATTCCAATGCTCAGAAATAAAAAAAATTACAGGTGATTTCTTCTATGCAATGTTTCCACCAAGAGAAGAACAAGAAATGCGGATGCTGAAGCTTCTAGATGGCTTTTTTGTGTATACATTTATTAGAGAGGAAAAATAAGTATTTCTCTGCAGTATATCTCATAAGCAAACACTTCTTTAAGCCTATGGACTTGGTTCCTCCTTTTCTCTGATGAAAAGATTCCTGTCTTTTCCTTGACTTAAATGCATTAAATAATTTTGTATCATTATGATTTCCATGCATTTTCATGGGAAATTCACAAGGAAACCTGACTTCTCTGAGTTATATGGACAGCACTTTAAAAGAAGTAGTTAAGCAGGCACCCCATTGTGCATAAGCATAGGAATTCAGTTAGAACAGTGAATATTCCTTGTTTTACTGGCTTCTGTCACAGATAGTGTATTCTTTGAAAGGTTTCTTTGGTTTCTGTGCTTTTTTTTAAAGCAGCTCTTAAAACATTTGATCAAATTGTACAATTAGATAATTTTTTTCCTTTACATCTCTGTTAATTAAATTGTTTAATTATGCTGAGTAAATGCCTGCCAGCATTTTTGTTAATGTGTTGTTGCTGCTCAAGACTAGTATGATGGTTATAGTGGTTTTTCTTCCTTTTATTGTGTGGGTTTTATTTTCTGTGTGGAAATATTTTGGATGCTCAGATGCTCCAAACAAGCCTTAAAATAGTGAAGATGCTGACCCTTATATAATATTTTATAATAATAATAATAATTTTATAATCCTAGTTTTAGCTAGATCATATTTTCTCAGAGTAAATAAAATGAGTGCCATTTTATAGTGTTCCAAAATAAGATCTATTGCTTCTATTACATACTTCTTCTGCCAAAATTACTACAGAAAGTGAAATAAAATTCTTCCACTCTTTTGTTTCTGCTTTTACATGCTCTTCAGTTTCTCTCCTGATTTGTTTTTCCTGATTGATTTTCATGACGCTTCTTTACAGAGATGAGATATTAGCTTCTGGAATCGAAAAATGCAGATTCCATCAGTCTAGTTCTTGAGGAAAGATCTGCCAGTTGTGAAATTCTTTGCTGCCTGGAAATCTTTGCCATCTTTTTCAGAGTAAAATTTATAGTGTAGTTCTTTGGTAGATCTCTGGCTTTCATGGTATGTGGTGATTGCTAATTTTTATTTAGTTTTTTAGAAAATTTTGTGGAGTCATCTGGTTGTGCTATGTAGTTGATTATGGCATTAAATTTAGTAAATTAGGTAGGTAACTTCTTGTAGAAATTACTTTATTCTTCATATTCGTGTTGTCTAGCAGAGCACTGGTGGATGAATCTACTTTCATGCCTTCCCAGTGAATTTGACTTACATGTGATAATGTTGCGTGTCAACTTGATTTTAAGGAAGGGCAACAGAATGCTGACACCAATTTTTTTCTTAATAATACTAGAGTGTAGTAATGAAAAAGTAGAAGGAACTTAAAGTTAGAACTTTTAGCCTGGGAGACAGACACGGACACTCCATAACTATGTGCTTTTTACAACAAGAACTCGAGTGATTGCCAGACTGCTCAGCAGAATCATCTCCTTCCATGAGAGGTTTGGGTCATGTGCCCAAGATAAAAGGGCAGACAGGGCTGTGAACATCAGTTACAGCCATGGTTTTCACAGTGCTCAAAAGGAGCTGAAAGAGAGAAACCTCAAAGTGACAAAATCAGTAGTATAAAAGCACCACAAGAAATTGCAGCTATATCAGGGGAAAGATTTGAAGAATCTGTCCCCAAGAGATGAAGATCAGATAGGTGATCAGAAAAATAAGCGGTGTTGGAGGAAGCATGATTTAAATTGCAACAAACATCTGGAGACAGAGTGAGAATTGGATATAATTTTTCTCTGCTATTCCTTATGGCTTGAAGACATCCTGATTTAAATCCTTTCCTATGGAATTAAAGCAAAGTTATCAAGTCCTTAGATGAAGAAAATATTGGAGGAAAGCAAAACCAAAGAAAACCAACAAGAGAAGGAAGATGACAAAACACTGAAAAACTGCAAGGAGAGAGGCAAATGGAAATACACTGTAGACCTATTTATGGAATTTGAAACAATAGGAAACCACAGAGCCATTTTCCACACTGCTCTAGAAGTTTCCAAATTGGAACTGCACCAGTCAAAAGCAAGGATGGAAAAATGCTTACAGTGGCAGTGGAAGAGAAAAATAGGTCTGTCATGCTAAAATAAAATTTTATCTGAAAAAAGTACATGGGTCCAGGAAAGTGTTGAAATGTCGCTCTGACTTTAATTTGCTATAAAATTATCTGTTTGTTGTAAGAGTGATGTAGTGACTCATTGGTATTTCTCAGGAATTAAGAGGGTGTCATTCCAGTGAGCTGGCAGCATTTGTTAGCAGAAAGGAGTTCCAGGAATTAAGTGATTGTACTTTTCAGTATCAGAACTAGGAGCTAATAAAAATACTTCATTTTGCCCACTGTGTTGTCCGAGTTCATACTGGATCTTGAATTTCTGGCTTACAGATACGGGCTTTAACTCCTAGGAAAAAAGAACACTAGAAACAACTTTATTAGAAATTGATGAGTTTTGAATAGAGGGGAATGGTTACCTTATGGTCCAACTTTAAAACTATTAAGGACTGTTAATTTGGAGTAGGAGGAAGGAATAAGAAGGCAGGTAAGGCCTTATGTTAATCTTGTTACCTTTTAGACTTGACTCAGCAGTGGGATGTGATCAGAAGCATGAAAATTTTGCATGCTGGCTTTTGGTTGGTGTTCTCTACAAGTGCTCCTTCCAAAATCTCCTGAGAAATAATGTGCAGTTTTATTTTACAGATATGAATTGCCAGGAATCCATGGATTAAATTTTGTTCTGAAGAATTCCCTTGGTGGTGGTGGTGTAGCATCCCTAAGAAGTGACCCACAGGCATGTATCAAAGCAGTAATTTTAATGTAGTCATCTTTTATAGGTCTCTTCATAACCAACTTTTGGGCTGGAACTGTAAGCTCTTGGGCTTGACTCTAGTTCCTTTTAATTTCCTGTTAGTGAACATTGTCTATTTAATTTTGTAAGGTTTGAAAACAACATTGGAAAGTAGAAACTGGATTTAGAATATTTGGTGAAAAAGATGTGTACTATTAAGATAGCACATCCTAAAGAGCATAACTGATTTGAAGACTACGAGTTTTTTAGATGCACCAGAAAAATCAGTTTATCAGAAAGGCTGTCATATTTTGAAAAATGCAGATTTGGTAGATAATTCTGATTATTTCCAAGTATATACAGGAACCATGCACTGTACTAAAACTTCTCCCTTAGCCTATGCCTTCTGTAGTTAAAGTACTGATAAATAATATAAACATGAAAAACAGGTGGATATGTCTTTTGTGTTGGTGATGTTATGTGAAAGTAACTTTTTTTTTTGAAAGTGACAATCTAAGTATTAAATATTTGAAACATCTGAACCTGAAGATGAGATCCCAAGAAATGCTATGGCTACAGGAAAGCACAGCTGTGCTCATAGGCTCAGAAATGCTTGTGTGTGCAAATAATCTCAGCATAGTCAAGAAGTCTGCTTACAAAATAAGGTGATGCTATGTATGAATCAGATAGTAGAACTGAACCCCAAATAAATTGATTTTAGCACTAGGTATAATAATTGAAGAAACTGTTCAATCTATTTAGATTTGGATGCTTGAAAACTCAAAAAACTTAGACTGAATTCTCACACTGATTATAGAAAAAATACTCATGTGAAACCATTTTTTAAAACTTCCTTTAAAAAGGTGGTAAGAATATTTAGATAGTAAAATTTAATGTTGATTTGATTCTTTTTCTTACAGGGTAAAGCACTTGGACAGATGCTGTTGGACTTCCAGATTAAAAATGTTCCTGATTTAAAGTCCCTGATAGAATAACAGGTGTTTAATATATATGCTTTTAACACTGAGTGGTATAAAAACATGTTATAAACAAGAACTGGCTTCTTGATTGAGATTTTTTTTTTCAAGTTTAAGAGTAGAAATTTGACAGTTATTTTTCAGAAGATTAGCTATATGGCACAGATTAGCAAATGTTTCGAGTGATACCAGACTAATACCTTTATCTGTGCCTGATAACATTTCCTGTCTAGATAATACAGCAAATGAAGAACTAATTTATTTCTTAATCAAATTGCAACATGACATTTAATTATGAGACAAGATAATCTGTGTTTCAAGATGGAAATTACCTCCTATTCAGTCGATCTCTCTTCTCTCAGCCTTTGTTTGAAAATCAAATGGACTGCTGTCCAGTCAGCCACGTTTGTCCTGTGCAGTGAGTGAGGCTGGGTAACCTGCTCTGCACTGCTGGGAAGGCAGCACTGTCTGGTACTGGGGAACAGTTTTCCCTGCTGGGCAATAAAGAAAAGTAATAATTGGTACTGTTATACAGTGACTGGTCATAAATGCTGACCTTTGGTGGCGATCCACCAAACTTCCAGCACTTTGTCTGGTTAATGATAGACTTTGTTATTACATTTTCCAATATCTTTTACTAATTAATCCTTCAGTTGAAAGCACTGAGTAGTGGTAAATTGCATATCTTAATGTGGTAATAAATTTTAAGATGAGGAAAGGGGAGTCTGCCTAATCACTTCTTGTGATGGTGCAATCCTGGCAGGGATGAAGGTGGTGGTGGAGGGAATACCTGGTTTTGTTCCAGGGCTATTAAATCCTTGAGTTGTTCAGCAGAGTCATGCCTGGATGAAGTTTATTTTACTGTCATTTGCATTGTCCTTGCCACAAAAAGCTGTCTTCTGCTGTGAAGGAAAACCATGTTGAATGCAGTGTACTCTTCCTTCTGACTCCCAGTTACCACCTCTCCATCTCCCTTCCTGCACAATTAGCATGTTCAAACTGGGATACTTCTGAACTTCTTCACCTCATTAAGAAGAGCCTTAAAAATCTGTATCATACTTTCTGGGACAATAGCAAGGTGGAAATTCTGATAACTGTATTTTCTCTGCAGAAGCCATAAAAATATTACTCCCCATGTTCAGGCATTTTATATTCAGAAATTTACCTTTTTGCTTATTTTAGGGAGATTGTATTAATTGTTTAGTGCTGACAAAATGAGGCATTACTAATACCAGACAAAATGATGGAAATAAGTTACTTTTTTAATTGTCACCAAACCTATCTGTTAGTTGTTCCTAAACGTCCAGTGCTATCACTGTTACTAATTTCCTAGCCTCTTGCTTGCTAATGAGTACTATGCAATGAATTGTTCCCACCTTTTCTGTGGTTTTGTTAATTTGAATTAAAGGTATCATAAATGAATACTTCATCTATCTAAACACATTATTCCCTGAGCAAGTCATAGGTACTATCCATGTATATATCCAGCGTGATTCAGTCAGGTTGTAAAACATGAGTCATTACTTCATTGCAGAAAAATAGCCAAGTTAATAACTTCAAAGGGAAAATGGCATGCAGGTTTTATTATGTTTACAGTCATTGATTGTAAGAAAACTCTCCTTAATAATTTGGAAACCTATTGAGAGGAAGTAAAAAAGAAAAAGTGATAGACCTCAGTAGCAAACCTACAAGGATAAAAAGGCTACAGTAAATATTTGCCATTCACACAATATGCTGTTTTAAGTGACTCTGGAAATGTGTATGTAATAAGTTTCTGAATAAAAGTGGACATTTATAAAGTATAAATTTGTTTCAGTCATTTATTCAGTCATTATTTCAGTCATTGTTTCTTCTACTGGAAGAGAGTGATACTTCAAAGATTCTTTGTTTGGGTTTGTTTGACTTGCCTGCAATTTCATGCATTTTCTTGCTGGTTCCCTTCTTTGTTCAGATTTTGTCTGTTCTGTCCCTAGTCTTTGTTAAATACAAAAACCAAAAGAGTAAATGATACTGTTTTCTGAAGAGCTGGTCACTTACAGCTCTATAGTGGAAGCTCTAATTCGTGGAAAAGAATGATACAGTGTTCAAATGGACTGGATATGGGAATACAAAGGTGTTATTTTTTATCTCTGGAATAGCCCTTTTGGATGCTGTGAAACCATCCTTCACAAATGCATTTTCTGTCCATTATTTCTTTCAGCACACCAGCTTAAACCAAATGGCATTACTTTTCAGATACTCTTCTTGCAAATTATACCCTCCAAAAATCCCTCCCCAAAAGTTTTATTCTCCTTGAATGTCTTAACATGTTTTGAATTCATAAAGCTAAGCTTGTTTCAGCAGTCCCAAATGAGCTAAAAGTAAAGCTTGAGTAATTTAGAAAGGTTTGGTAAAATACAAGTTTGTACACAAAGGTGAGCATGTGTGCAGTCAACGTTGATTTAACTTCGGTTAGTAAAAAAATTCATTTTGCCTGCCTGTTAAACCAAGTTTGTTCCTCATATAGGCAAGAACTTACCTGTCCAGTTCCCCACCTTTCCTGCCTTTTCCCTACTGTGCTAGGTGTGAGAGCAGGATGGAAATAGTAATGTCTAGTGCATAAAATAAGGCTCCTTCTAGAACAGGAGTTTCAGTGTAATGGAAACTTACACCTCTTACAAGTTTTTGTACTGTGGCTCATCTGCACTACTAAACAAAGGCTGCATTCTTACCTCTCACAGCTTTCTTACTGCATCTCTGCTTAACTTTCAAAAATAAAGCATGGGGTTTATGATTAAATTATTCCGCAACAGTTAGCAGTCCAAACAAGTACTTCCTCAATGTTTTTGGGTTTATATTTAATATTCCAAAGTGATTTTCCCACTTAAATTTGTGTACTAAAGGTACAAAAGCTGTTATACAAAAGTCACCCAAGAGGCTGTGCCAGTGCTTGATGCACAATCAATGTATATTTTTAGTTTTTCCATCTCCAGTGGAGATGTTTTTCCACTAAAATACATGTTTTCTTCCCCCTTTCAGATGAAAAATTTTGGTAAGAATACCCTACATCGTGGTTGCACTGTGGAAGTTTGACAGTAGTAGAAGTACAACCCCTTGCATTTCAAAGCAGAAAATGTTGGGTTGCAGGTTGCTTTTCAAGAATCTGAATAGTTTCATTCAGGAATTACTTTAATGTGTTGTATTAAGTACTTTGCACACAGTAATGGTCACAAACAGTTGCAAGGTAGTGGCAAAGCATTACCTGGGTGGATTCCACAGACCTGTCTGCTCTGTAATGCTTTTTGGGCTTGTTCACTGGGGTTTCTGGGTTTGTGAGTGAGTGGTTGTGAGAGGAAGGAGGGGGAGAGAGCTCTTCAGAAATGTTATATTGCAGAAATGTCACACCTTTCACCTTACTACTTTGAAACCCTCCCATGCCATAAGACTTTGAATCTCCTCCTCATGGCAATCCCTCTTCTTCAGTTTCATCCTTGTTTTCTTTCTGGATTTACTTGAAATTGACCCTGGTGATTTGGGGATAAAAGCTCACTGGCATGAAGAAAGCAAACAAAGGATGCCTCTGCATGAAAGATCCCATTGGGAAGTGTCTGTAGCTGCCAGGGAGTTCATCTGAATTCCTCTACCTTCCTTTGGACAAGAAACAGAAACCTGAACGGTAGGACTGAAGCATCTCTCCCACCTATTTCAGCAACGACTATGCCTGGCTAGACAGCTTTAGGGAGGGGGAGAGGGGCAATCTTGAGATGGCAGAACAGGGCAGGAATGGTGCTTCTCCACACCAGAGAGAGACTTGAACCTTTCCATGCTAGGACTTTTATGGAGTTTGACAACCTTCTGTGGCTCCAGCTCTGGACTAGCTGCTGTGACCATCATCAAACGGGTGATACCCCTTATCAGGATGAGATGTTTTAAATTTTTTCCCTCACCCATTAAAAAAATGCACTAGTTAAAAATGAGAAGTTTCTCCTTCTCCTCACCCCATTTTTATTTACTAAGAGAAAAAGCTTCAAACCTTCCAACTATTTTTTGACATCTGTATTTGAAAATATGCTGGTTTAATTACATAATCATGTGCCTGGTGGCTAATCCACAGGGTTCCTGTACCAGCATCATAAGCTACATCTATAAGGTATTTTCTCTTTTTATGTGATGTGATTTGAAGTAGGGGGCTTGAGAGGGGTAAGCCTCTGTTGCATAAAACTTTGGCTGAGACTCCAGAGAAAATCCCAAAGGCCTGATCCCTCTGTTAAGTAGTGCTGGCGCTCTGGCCTGTAATCAGCAACCAAACAAGAGGTTATGGTGGGTCCCCTTCTTTGCAGATGAAGCAAGATGAGGATAGTCTTAGCTTCCCAGGAAGGTGTTCTGCTACAAGCAGGAGGAAATGAGAGGGCCCCAGCCAGCATTTTTGTTGACAAGTAGTGAGGTAACCCCCTCCCCTGAAATATTTTTTTTACTGAGGAAGTGGGAAAATGTGCTTTTGGTTCATCAATAAGCTTTCATGTTTACAAGATCCTGATCCTTGGTTCAGTATCTGTGGTGGTAGAAGGCTCTCACCTGCTGGGTCCTTCACATCTCCTTTGCCTTCCAAATAGCAGAGCTGTTTGCTAATGAAAGAAAAGGGATAGTGAGCATTTTCTCTTTTTTTGCTGGTGTGACCAAAGGGATTCTACAGCTCTGGGGTGGTCTAAAGATCTCATTCGTGTTCCACAGAGTTTAAAGTGACTGAGGAGAGAAAAATAACCTACTGTTTCAACGCGATTTGCCCGTGGAGAGCTGCCAAGCTGTTACACACCAGCGCTCCTCTTCCCGTTTCCCCGTTTCGTATTTGGCATCCTGTGGTTGCGGTGTTTGCCCCAGTTAGAAGGAAGATGCTCCAACAAGCTTCTCCAGCATTTTTACATGCATATCCCTTCCTCCTTCCCCCTCCCTCCGCCTGTTCCACGTTTCTCAGAGGCGAACGCTGCTCCCTGCAAGCCGGAGAGCCAGCGCCGGGCCGGAGCGGCTGCAGCACGATCCATGACAGCGGGCCGGGGTGCGGCGGCGGGGACTCGGTGAAAGGCTGCAGCCACAGCCACCTCCCCTGCCACTCTCCGCGCCCTGTCATCTTCCAGGTAAGATGAATGTCTGTCCCATCCATCATACCGCCGCCTCCAAGGGGGCGGGAACCTGCTTGGTTACTGAAAGTTCCGAGCCCGATCGGGGCGGCATTGTTGACCTGACAGAGCTGCTCTTTTGTGGCTCTGTTGCCAGGATTTAGTCATTTACATAATGGATTAGCAGGAAACTGAACGCACGGGAATGCCGCTCCGCCGTTTACCACTCTTCCTTAGTTGGCGGACTTTTGGGGAGAATTAATTTATAAATGTGACTTGCCGCTCTTCCTCGGAGACTTGTTTTCTTTCAGGGAAGACAGACGCTCCCTCTCCTGTACGGCCGCCGTGCGAGCACCGTGGCAGCCCGCCCGGCCAGCCCCCGATTCGATCCCTGCTTGCCCACCGTGGCTGCCAGGGCGGGCACCCGGCGCCCCTCAGAGGTCCCGCCGTCGGGGGAAGGTGCACGAAGTGGCTGTGGCCCCGGAAGCCCTTCGCTGCTCTCCCCGGAGCGGGAGAAGGGCTCTACATGCACTTTTCCGTGCACTTCTACCTGGGCAGCGCCGGCGGTAGATGGGGCAGAGCTGCGGGCGGCTCCCGGCTCCAGGCTGCGGGTACCGAGCCATCCCGAGCACCAAGCCGCCGCCACGGCCGGACCGGGGGTCACTGGGTCGGCTCAGGGTGGCCGTCGCACCACCCAGTGAAGCCTGGCCGGTCCTCGGGGCGGGCGCTCCCCGCACGCCCCTCACCCGGTGGGCCGGCCCGGGTGCCCGCCCCGCCCCTCCCCGCCGGTAGCTTACAAAAGCGGTGCCGGGGGCCAGGAGCTGCTCGGAGGCACCGAGGGTTTCCCCCGCCGACCATGAAAAACCCGGTGCCGCAGGCGGCCTCGCTGCTGCTGGAAAAGCTGCTGCTCCTCGTCCACATCCGGCCCTTGCCCGCGGGCTCCGGCGGGGAAACGCCACCGCCTGCACCTGGCTACTACGACACCAGCTGCTTCAAGCGAGGAGACCTGCTGGAGGTGCCCCGCACACTCTTCATCCACTTCGGCATTTACCTGGGCGAGAACCGCGTCGCTCACTTGATGCCCGATATCCTGCCCACCATCACCAGCGACCGTCGGCAGATCCAACAGGTGGTGACCAACAAGCGGCTCATCCTGGGCGTTATCGCCAGGACGGCCAGCGTCCGGGTGGACACGGTGGAGGACTTCGCTTACGGCGGCAGCATCCTGGTCAACCACATGGACCGGCTCTTCGAGGGCCAGGTGCTGGGCAGCGAGGAGGCGGCCCGCCGGGCGGAGGAGCTGGTGGGCACCACGGCCTACAGCCTGCTCTGGAACAACTGCGAGCACTTCGTCACCTACTGCCGATACGGAGCCCCCGTCAGCTTCCAGACCGAGAAGGTACGGCCCGGCCCGCGGCGGCGCCGCCCTTCCCCCGGCGATCCCGCTCCCCGGAGCTGGGCCGGGCACTGCCGCGGGCCCAGGGCGGGGGTGTCGGTACCACCCGCCCGCCCGGCCGCCGCTGACGCCGCTCTTCCCGCAGCGGGCAGTGCCGCCGGCGCGGAGCTGCTCGGGACGAGGCGAGCCCGGCCTCAAGCTGGCTTCAAGCGGCAAGGAGAGCGAAGCTGAATTAGTAGAACAGTTAATACGCTTCTAGAGTGCTCTGAAGCTACAGGTTCCAGCTGGAGCCACAGGCAGTACCGGGGCTGATGCTGGGCGTGATGCGGTGCCAGCCTGGCTCTTCCCTCTTCCCTCTCTCTCCGGGGAGTCCGTGTGAGAGCTGGGGCAGCAACTGCTGCTCTGCCCCGAGAGAGTGGGCATCGCCAGCTCTGCAGTCAAAGCTTTCCTTTTTAAATCTCATCTTTTGCACTTTTTTTTTTTTTCCAGTTCTGTGAGACTGTGAAGATGATTATTCGGGACCAGAGGAGCGTGCTCGCATCCGTGCTTGTGGGACTAGTGTCAATAGTCTGCCTAGGTGTGGCACCCTCCACCACGCTCCCCACCATCTTCATTCCCTTCTTTCTGTGGATGGCTGGCTAACAGCCCTCCTGGAGGCTTCCATCCAGCATCTGTTTATAGAATGTATACTACTGTATTTATGAAAGCACAAATTACTCACTGGCATCATGTAAAGTTTCTTAATTTTGTGCACCATTTTAAAATACAACTTAGTCTAGAACACAGTGCACAAGGCATAGCTTACTATGTAAGCCAAATAACAGATTTCCTGAAAATCTTGGTATATTTTAACACACTTTTAAATAATGAAAAAAGTAGGGTTGCGATGCAGTTCTGCTCCTTGTCTTTAGCCAAAAATTATTCTAATAACAATCTTAACGTTCTTCAGTTTCGTAGCTGCATACCTGAGTGACATAACTATTAATACAAATGATGATGGAGTTCTACAAAGTGGTGGAAATGGAGAACAAACTCCTTACCTCTTCCTTTTATACATATAGTGTATATTCAAAAATTGCTGTCTCCATTCCTAAAACACTCCTTGGTGGAAATACAATTAAATTAACTCTTTTTTTGAGAACAAAAAAGAAAAACCAGCCCTGGGCTGGGTGCTGCAAGAGCACATCTGGCCAGACCAGTTAAAGTCGTTTCCCTTCTGGGAAATGTTCAGAAATCTGCCATTTGTATTAATTGTGTAAACACATACTAGTGTATTGAACAACTTTTTAGTTGGGTTGGTGATAAGGAAAGATGGCAATTCCTCACCAATTTCCTTGCAAGTGATAGTGGCTAATATGGCTAATATAAATGGCTACAGAGGGATTTAGGAGCTATAGGAAGAAATAAGCTTGTGTTGTGTCAGCTAGTGATGTACAGATGTTGGACATTTCCTGCATTCCAAGGCACATGGCAGGGAGGAGAAGGACACCAATTTAGTTTTTACTGTCCCTCGGCAGTGAAACCTGTGTAGGTACCATAAAGAATCAGGGAACATTGGAGCAGTTTTTGTGGTGGCTATATTGTGATTTTGGATAGTGCCTTAAAACACTTTCTCAGTGAAAGACAACGTGTCTTCCTGTACTCATCTCTTGTAAGTATTCACTTTCAAGCCAGTAGCTGGTGCTAGAAATGTTTTCTCTTCAATGCTGAGGCCTTTCAGTTTTTCAAGAATGTGTAAAGTTAAATTTGAAATCAAGTTCATGTAGGCAATTGTTTACATGCTAAAAAACTTTGTATTTTTTTTCTTAGCGAAGTCTTTTAGGTATGCAGAGAAATTGTTCTGCTCCTGGAATTGTTCAGCCTTGTGTGCATACATGCACTTCCTTGTTCACATGCTGTGCTTGCCTTCCTTTCTGTTCAAAGGCCAGTATGACGGTGTTTTCACCAAGGACTCAACTTCAAATTTACTTCTGTTCCTGGTGTGCAGTGTCCTGCCATCAGCTCTGTTACTGAAATGGCCACTTGCCCATTTTGAGAGACTCCTTTTAACTGTGCTATAAACCTCTTCCTCCTTCCCCATGACCTTACAGATGCTTGAAGATTAGATTTTTAGAACTGTGAGTCTACTTGGCTGCTCTATAATCATCGTCTTCCAGCTGCTCCACCATAACCAACGAAGAATGTAAAGACTGGGGTGAAATTCCAGCTCATAGGAAAGAGCAGCATGACTCCTGCTGCCATCAAATAAGAGGGGATTTCAGCCCAGCTTTCACTACATGTTCAACTGCCAGCCCAGCTCCAAGCAGCTGGATATCAATTACTGCTGGATCCTTGTAAACAGCTTCTATTCTGCTTTGAAAAATTGCAATGCTCAGTGTAACTGTTTCTGTTAAACTTTTGAAATTAAGGTGTTTTTTAATTAACATGAGTTACTTTTTCATAGTGTATGCATTAGTATTATTTGCATAAACTCCAGCATGGTTTTTTTACTTGCTGTGAATAAGGCATGAACTATAGTCATTACTGCAATTATATAAATAGTTTTTATTCATTTAAAAATGTCTACTGGCCTCCTGAAATTGAGTATAATGCTGTAGCATTACTCTAAGATATTCCAGTAGGGTACAGAACAGGCCATTAACATGCAGTTACATGGTGTGTGATTACAGGTGGGCTTTTCTTTTACCCTTTATTTAATTGGGATTTACAAGAATTCCAGTAATTCTTATGATTCACATATGCAATAAACAACGGGGTCATGACCAGTAACCAAATCACAAGTGGGACTGTTGGAAGGCAAAGAAAAGTTTCTGCTCTAACTTCAGTATCAAAGGATCAGTACTCCTGTGCTGCCTAATGCTTTTGAGCAAGAAGCATCCAGACTGATTAAATTAGGATTTTCATAGGTGTCTACGAAAGAAATGAAAGCAGTTCCTTGCAGGCTTTCAGATCTATTAGTAGAGAATTTTCCTTCAGCATATAAAGCTTTAAATTTATGCTATGAAATGGTCTAGAATGTCTTGCTGTATCCTTTCATCAAAGTAATAATGTGGGCATAGGAACAGAAATTCAGCTACACGTTTAGGTATTTTTCCTACCAAATATAATTCTAGCAAAGATCTGGAAATTTCATTAAAATCAGGCATGAGTCAAATCAGTCATACTCTGAGAAGAAAAACAAGACTAGCAGGCATGAATTTTCATGTTCAGCTCAGCGGGTGGTGTTTGTGCTCTGAAATATTTTGGTAAATGTCAGTGTCAACTTTTTTCTGTAATTGCTTAAGTAAAAATAAGCACTAGCTAGAGCATTGCATTTCAGACTTGAGCTCAACTGTGATGCCATTGAAATGAAGGAGCTAGTTATAATAAGAAAAACACAGAAAACTGCAGTAGTTCAGCTGTTGGGGAAATGTGTGTGCTTAGAAGTGAAATTGTTCATCGGTAACGGTAAGTGATGGTGATGGAGAGTGTAAATCCAGAGCCACAGCTCATTTTAGTGGGGGCTGTTTTGAGAAGCTGTGTGGTTAAACCAGCATACGTAATGAAGGAGTGTAACCATCGCTGGAAAACACAAGTAATGAAGACATCAAGTTTAAAGGATAGATGTTTCACTTTAGGATTTCCAAGGAAAACAAAAATAAAATGAGTATGGCTCAAAATGTTTTTAGAAAACCCTTGTTTAAAAGAAATAAAAAAAAAGAAGTGAGTTGAAGTTAATGAAGACATTAGAACAGTGTGCTTTCTGGTTTTCTGTTTGCATTTATTTTAGTGTGGAACATAAATGATTATTCATTTCATGGTGAACAGTCAATCTGCTGCTTGATTTCACTTTGCATTCTCCTGTACTGAAGGAGAACGCTACATATAAATACTGTTGAGGCTTTTCTTGAAAATAAAATCATAGCAATACTTGTTAAAGTCTGAGGGAGTGGGGAAGAGGGAATTAAACTTGTGTTGACATCACCCAGACAGGTCTTAGAATGCAAACTGCAGCAGTGAAAAACATTAAAACTGTGATCTCTAGAAATGATACGGTGCTGTATTATTTATTGCATGTTTTCACGTTAAATAAAGCATCACACACCACTGGATGATACAGAACCATGTTAGTCATTAGTTAGCATCTCCTTTATCCTATCCACTGAAATTAGAAAAAGTTCTTGGGTGACTTGGAGCATTTCCTCACTATGCTTTGCAATTGCTTCAGGCCTGATTCATCTGAGTACTTAACTGTTATGAATGAGCTTTCTGATGAAAAGTGAAGATAGAAAATCTTGGTAGTTTTGAGAGTCTTTGCTGTAGTGCATTCCAGTCTCTTGTCAGCCTTAGAAAAATCTTCCAGAGCATTGTGCTGGTAGAAGAAACAATCTTCTCTGCTGTAGGAATGGAACACTAAAAGTATTTGAAGGCTCTTTTTGGCATAATTTCTTAAAAAAATTATTCTGATGTGTTTTGTGATGTAGCTTCAGTTCTGAAGTCAAGAGAACATTTAGGATATGGTCCTGAGTGCTCAGAGACTGTGGGAGAAGGGGGAGATCTTTAGGAGGCTTAAGTCAGAATTACATTGATTGCAGTACCACAGTTCTGTCTGTCACAAAACTGGGGATTAGGATTTACTGTTTCTGTGTCTCACAGGGTATAAAACTTTCTGTAAGACTTTCTGTAGCTTTTTTATGTTCCCTCTGTTTATAAGAACTTTGTTTAGCCACGTGGCTTTGTTTCAGAAGTTGCTTCTTCTGTGTTGTGTATCTGTGAACTGCAAAACTGTTGGTGATAGTGCGATTTAAAGCAAATCAGCTGCACAGTCCCCTACAACTACACCACAACGCCTACAACTTGGTGCTCGGTCTAAACAAAGCAGTGGTAATGTGACAGGCAGATAACGTAGGTTTATTTTACTTGCAAGAGCAGGGCATATTAAGTGTGGTGAAGGAAGAGTCAGTGAATGCAGAAGTGTGTGCCTGAAGACAGATGCTGCTTAGTTGGGTATGCAGGGCACAGTGTTGTGTCTGCCTTCCTGTCTCCGCTGGAGTTTAGGAGGCTTACAGTGGGGTTGCATGTTAGCTCAGAGATTAAAAGGATTAACTTGCATTCCCTTAAATTGAAGTATGCCATCAATGGCACTGGCAGTAATCTAACCTGGTAAATAAAACAGGTGGTGGTCCATCTTCTGACTATGTGGTGGTACACTGTGACTCATGTATATAGCTGAACTACCCCACTCTAATGGCCTATGAGTAGCACTCCCTGGCCTGCCTTGACCCAAGGCATGCTCCAAGAGAGCACCAGTTGCCAGGTGCTGCAACTGGAAACATGCAAACAGCATCCATGCAAACATGGATGACCATGTACAAATGTGCAAACCTATTTTGTGACCTTGTTCAGCTGATTACCCTGGTGAGAATTTTAAGGTAGACATCCCCATTTGTTACCCAAAACCTTGAGCTCTTTCCTAACTGAGCAGCATTTTGAATGGAAACAGCAATTCCAATTCATAAAGAGTGAAAAAATGTGATAGAGCATTTCTGGGGATTTGGGAGACCTATTCCTAGGACCTTCTCAGTCCATCCTGCAGAAGTTCACAAGACTTTGGATAAGGCTATGAGGTGGCTACCATTCACCTTTTCTATTTTTAATCTCATGGTTAGTACAGTGATTATTGATTTTTTTTTTTTTAAGCAAGTCAGGCAACACCTTTGACTTTGAGTTAGGAGGGCAAAATGGCTCTCTGTCCATTCTATGTTAGAACAGGCCCTGTTTGGGTTCTCCAAAGGAGGGTGTCACTTCGCATGGTATATGGGCCCCAGTGATGTTCAGAATGGGAAATGGATCCCTAGGAGCAGTCAGAAACTGCTAAGACTGTGACATTTCCAATTTTGACACAACACAAATTGAAGTAGTTAATAAAATTTTCAGGTAGAAATAAGGGAGAGACTATTATTTTTTATCAGAGGTCTGTTTGTTTACTGCACTGTGGCTTTTATTATAACAAATGCTTTTAGTTAAAGCAGATAACCTGCTGTATATCCCAAACTATTGGCTATAGTGTCTCCTTTTTAACTCTTTTCCATTTCTATAACCAGGACGATAGTAATCTCTCTTATTTCTGGCTACCTCCAAGACTTAGTTAATATTTGCATAAGGTTGTAGGTTTCTTTCATTGGACATACCAATAAATAAAGTGCATGGTTCCTCCCCAGAAGGCATCTTCTCTGCCTGTGAAAACAAGAGTTCTGTGAGGCTAAGAAGGCATACTATAGTATATAATTAAGAATACATTCAAATGAAGGGTTATGCTCTGCTAAACTTGCCAAGCCACCTTATCCTCTATTTGTGCATAGTCTGAGACCTCAGATTTGAACCCATGTTCCTTGCAGTTTTGCAGAAAGTACCTGCATGTTTCCATTTAGTACTGCACATAAACAGAGAGAGGGGTGGGTCTGCTACTCCTACACAGTAGCTAAAAAGTTAGTAATCAGCTCTAATCAAAAGTGAGGAAATGTGGATGTGAAGATAATGAGTAGTTTCCTGCACTCCTGCTGGAAATATCAGAGTTAGATATTAAACAGAGTAACATTTGCAATGTATATTTGCAGACTGGATCGTAGGTAGCTCCAAGTGAATATTCAGGAGAAGAGAGGTGTTGTAGTGCGGGGAATCCTTACAACAATATATAAGATAGCGATGGACTTGGAAGGAAAAATGACAACAGAAAGGCACCTGGTTTCAACCATTTCATTTAGTGTCAAAATGATATGATAATGCACTGTGTAAGTAGCCTGGAACCAAGGATGACTTGGTTGCCTCCAGAACCAGAAACAGCATGGCTGTGAAAAATGGAGCAGTGCATTTAGCCCTAGGGAGAGGCAGCTGTTCAGTTCAGCACCATCTATCCCAGCTCTGCCTCTTTTGAAGCCTGAAGAGATAGCATTTCATGACCCTGTCCTGTGTTGCAGTCATACCTGCTCACCCGAAGCAAGAGATCTGAATCATGCAGATACACTCCAGACTGTTTAAATTCCATCACAAGCCTCATTTTATTAATGGGTGACTTTATACAGCTTGCAGCTCTGACAGTATCTCAGGAGAACCTTCCAAAGAATCTCATTCTTCCTAAACTTTGGAAGAGGAGCCTGAAGGTCTCACTTAGGCCTGCAAATCATCTCAGATTGTCCAGCGAGTAAGGTTGCAATGCCCTGAAGTATACATGAAGATGTAGCCTGTGATATCCACAGTCATGTTACCATGTCCCCTTCTTCAGCTTTTCATCAGCCTTGGGATGTAGACAAACCTCAGCCCCACTGGAAGCCCAAATTTGTAGTAAACTAGGACATGGCCTTGACAAACAGGGAAAAATAACATTTCTTCATCCAGTACATCAGCCATTTATCACAGACGATTGCAGGGTAAAGACAGCAGTTTTTACTCTTTTTTAGTTACTACTCCCAGTTTCTGGCAGCAAGTAGGTTTGGTCACACTGTATGCAAGAAAGAACCACTCCACTGTACAAGTAACTATTTTAGAATGACAATTTCATCATATATTGACAGACAGGGTGTAGGCTGGGAATAATGTCTTTTCAAAAACTTGCCCAGAGAAAGGAGCAATTCTGCTTGGCTTATGAACTGAAATTCCAGCAAGGAACAGAGCGTTTCTATTTCTGATGTTTTAGAGCAGTTCCAGTAACTAACAGTGTTAAAGCATTGAGAACTGCACAGGCAGTAGAGCTGATGCATAGTCATGAAATGTGTTTCAAAATTATAATGAGCTTTTTATGACTTGCAAAGAGATTTTTACTAGCAAGCTGAAAATATCCACCCAAACCAGTTACAGAAGTTACTTTCCCTCAGTAATTTTCTAGTTTGCATTTTTCATTTTGGGGAATGTTTGCATTAAAAGCTCTCTAACAGACAGTACTAAATCAAATTATTAAATAAAAATTTGTGCTTCCAACAACAGTCTGTTCTTACAGGAAAGACAGTGGATTTGTGACATTAATTGTGACCTCTGTGTATGACTGAGCACGAAGGGAACATGGGGTGTCAGGAAGATATCTATTTATACAAAAAACATTTGACCCTAATTAAAAAAAAATCGTAAAAGAAGTTTCTTATTAAAAAAGTTGCTTAATTCAGACTGCACAGTTAAAAGTTATACAATTAAATGTATCATTAAGTTGTACTCCAGTCTTCTTTATTATAACAGCATCACTGGGTTATGTTTCTTCCCGCTAAAACCAACAGGAGCTTTGTTACTGTCTTCATAGAGACCAAAATTAAATATGAAATATTGCCACCAATTCCCTGACCTCTCCAAAATCTTGGAGCTGTGAAAATTTAATAATGATGTTCCATGATGAACCCCCCAGTAATAATGAACTTTACACAGAATTATGATTTGAAGGATCCTACATATCAAAAATTCGGCAGCCTTTTTTTTTTTCTTTGTAGTTTTTAAAATCTTTTCAGGCAGCTATCTACAAATGGTTTTGCACTGCCACCATTGTTTCTATGAAGTTTTTTGTTGGTCTGGGCAATGCACCCTTCAGCTGGCTTCTGAGATTTTTTTCTGTGAACAAAGCTACTCCCATTATTACTTAGGAAAACTGGACTCAATCCAGAGCTGCAGCAAGACAACCAGACACTGTTAACAAATTTACTATCTTTGAGCACCTTGAGCTTATAGATGAGGGCCAAATTTTTACCATCAGAGGAAACAGGAAATGACCTTGGCAATATCTGAAAGTCAGTTTTGCAAAATAACATTCTCCACCAATGAGCAACAGTGAGCACTTGGAGACAGGGTACAGGTAGATTCTTGATATGTTCTCAAAAGGTTACAATTTGCAGACTTCCAGCTTTAACGCTTGCATTAATTTCATCATGTTTCATACTCTTTCTTACTCCATTTTTGGTTTATCAGCCTGACCTTCAAAAAGCTGTAAGATAAATTATGACATATGAAAAAACACTTTTTAATTTCTTTTTTCCTTACATTAGCCGTCTCTCTCCTTATTGTACTACAGGGAACAATGAATAACCATTTGCATCACTTTTTTTCCACTTACAGTCTTACAGCTCAGATATTCCTGATGTGAAAATCAGAAGTTTTGCTGTTTCCATAAATTTGTACTTTGGGAAACAGCTCATTTGGCACCATCTTTTTAGTACCATGGCTGCCCTCCAAAATTTACTACACAATACACTTCTTAGTCCAGCAGTATCATCCTGGACCTTTAGAGTTGAACACACATATCCTTCAGTTGTTATTTGGTATTTACTCATCTGTGCTAAAATACCTTTTATTGTATCCTCAGTTTAGGACTAATGTGAGGCTCTGTTCCTTTAAAAAAAGAACTAGCTTATTTTGAAAACTGCTCTATCACTTTTGCATTGAATATTGCTACAACATTTTTCCCCCTATAGCCTAATTCCTCAAAAGAACCTTTCTTTATTATCTGCCATTTCTCTCTCTGGCAAATGCCTGGCTTTTAATATATTTTAACTAGGTATTGTTATTGTTATTGTTATTGTTATTGTTATTGTTATTGTTATTATTGTTATGTTAGCAAGGTGATCCTCTAAATCTATTTTAACCTGGGTCCTCAAGCTTGTGCACCTTGTTTGGATAAGAGATAGACTTTCTGAAGTGTGGTACTTGTAGTATTATTACTTTCTGAAGTGTGGTACTGTAGTATTATTACTACTACTACTACTACACAAGAGTGTCCAAAGAAGGGCCAGGAAGATGATGAAGGGTCTGGAGGGGAAGTCATATGAGGAGTGGCTGAGGTCACTTATTTTGGCCTAGAGAAGAGACTGAGAGAAGACCTCATTGTGATCTATAGCTTCCTTGTGAGTAGATGAGGAGGGGCAGACATTGATCTCTTCTCTGTGGTGCCCAGTGACAGGACCCGAGGGAATGGCCTGAAGTTGTGTCAGGGAGGTTTAATTTGGGTATTAGGAAAAGGTTCTTCCCTCAGAGGGTGGCTGGCACTGGAACAGGCTCCCCAGGGAAGTGGTCGCAGCATCAAGCCCAACAGAGTTCCAGAAGCATATGGATAATGCTCTCAGGCACATGGTATGACTCTTGGGGTGGTCCTGTGCAGGACCAGGAGTTGGAATCAAGGATCCTTGTGGGTCCCTTCCAACTCAGGATACTCTATGATTCTATGATGTCTTTGCCTTTGCTTGCCCCAGCTCATGTCCTCCTGGGCCGGAGGTGCAGCGAGGCAGGCAGAGCCTCCCCAGCGTCCACTGTGGAGACGAGCGTCAAAAATCCCAACTTCATCACCACCAACTCGACATCGTGTGAAAAGAGTTGCAGCATCTCCCGGCTGCCGCGAAAAGAGGAGCGGAGCTCCTTCAAAATGACAACTGCCGCGGCTGACCAAGCGCCTTTTCAGATAACATACTCCCACCTAGTGGCTCTCTCAAGAGTCAGGAAAATGCACCGTCTCCAGCAAATCGCGACGTTAACTATGGAACTCGCATTTAAAGAATGAGTAAGTCAGATATTTACTAAGTCGATATAACTCTAAGTTGGTCTAGAAATTTTGATTTTGAATTCCTGTTTCACTGCTGTAACATCTAACCAAAAATCAGGAAGGAATAGTTAAGCTGCATAATGCTGATTTTGTATATAGTTAACCACAATATAGTTAGTGATTCTTAGTTTAGTTTTTCACTTCAGTTTTGGTTGTGTCACTAGGCTTTGTCGGAAAGCCAATAGCTAGATAGAGAAAAGCATTTAAAAACCATTTGCAGAGAAATAAAAACTGAGCAGGGACTTTGATTTTTCCAAGTTTTTCGTTGAGGACTGAGACATTAGTGGTGTGAGGAAGGAAGCCTGCTTTGTAGTTCTTTGTGTTTCACATCTTTCTGTGAAGGAAATTCTGGTTTCAAGGTTGTTGCAGCAGTAGCCATTTTCTCACCAATCCTCTTCAATTCCTCCTCCACAGAGGTGAGGAGGATATACATCTGTGTCAGAATGCTTTTGAAACATCTGCCTAAAAAGCAGACTGGAAAGAATTCTGTGATGGTGGAACATCAAAAGACTGCAGTGCTGTAGGACAAGATTCTCCATCTCCTTTGCCTCTTCCCTCCTCCCTGTCCTTTCCTCACTTCTCTTTCCTGATATTTACCACTTCTTCCACCAACAGTTTCTGGTGTTACTTTTCCCAGCAGTTCCTATCTGCTCCTTCCCTCTCAGGCTTAGCTGTATTGCCCGAAAACTGCCATTTTGTTCAGTGATAAAAGTTAAGGCTTTGTTGTGAAGGGCCCAGGTTTTTAGAGAGAGCAGAAGGCAGTAGTTCTGGAGGTAATGAGGGGAAAAACAAGAAAAGAGATTTTATACGTTTTGTTAATGCACATTTTACATCACTCCACACTTGGCAATACTGGCTTAAAGTTGATTTAATTCAATTTACATCAGTGCAATTGCTGACATTTGTACTCATTGAAGTGAAGACTGAACTTCCTCCAGGATCCTTTTTTTCATCTTCATTGCATATCTGCATGATAAAATCATGTGTCGTGTCTCTGAGTGGTTTACCAAAAAAGGAACTCTGTATTTTCTACAATTAATATTCTGTTCCCCAAAATGCTCATTTCAGCAGCATTAGAGCTTGTAATTATATAATTTAAGAAGGCAGAAACACATATATAATGTTTAAGGCACAAAGCTGTGTGAGAACAAACCGTTTTTCTTTTCAAGAAAAAAGACCCTTTAGGCACTAGGATGCCTTGTTAGGAGGATCCTAATAAACAAGCATTGCAATGCCTGCTAAAATGAAACCCAAAATAAAATGGACTGATTGACTGAAATGAACCCTTTCCAGACAGCTTACTATAATTAGATTTACAATCATATTATGTCTAGGTTTTCTACGGAGACCTTTGTCTAAACTTCAAAGGATGTCTGCTTCTTTTTAAAGTATTTCTACTACCTACATATCAAACCTGTCAGTGCACACAGAAATACTACATACCCTCTTTTCCTGCTCCGGGCCATAGTAAAATTTTCACTGACAAAAAAAGCTAATGCTTCTATTAAAGTACATTACAACTGCAGTAATAACCCATGCCAGGAATATATATGCTGAGACTTGCTAGCATTCCAATAAAACAGAAGTGAAGTATCAAGGACTTCTGTGTTACAGCTACCTAAAATAACTTAGAAGGAAAAGCACTGTCTGGTGCAGTGCTATAAAATAAAATGTTTAAGTAAAAAGACCTCTTTCACATTTTCAAATCTAGCCAAAGGAATCTATGTCATAATCTAGGCAAGACTCTGCCCTCATTCCTCATCCATCAGATTCATAAGAGTTTCAACTAGACATTAGTGAGGAAACTAACTCAGTGTTAATAGAAGATGTAAAAAGCTTTAGGGCAAATAGTATATTATTTGCAATTTAAAGTAATTTTCTAACCAGAATTGGTGCCAAGTGCTTTTTGGTAAATTATGCTGCAATTCTTGTAAAATAATCCTAAAATAAGTTTCTATTTATCAGGTTTGAAAGCTAAACAGCTATGTCCCAAGGTACTGATTCAGTAGAGCAATAAAAAAAAAAATGCTGTGATAAATACCAAAGCATGTTTTGGGCCAGGTTCTTTTTTCCTATCCTTTCATAAAAGTTCATTAAAAACAAGTGAATAAAACTTTCAGGTGTGTAAAATCTCTTCTGAAGGCCTGAAGTTATCTGATATAGTTCTTAATTTAATAAAAAATACTGCATTCCCCTGTAAATCATGTCTTCATCAGAAAAAAGAATTCAAGTACTCAGCTCAGACTTTATTATGAGTCACAGCAAAATCCAAGAAAAAACACAGGTTATAAACAGTTGCTGTTAGTAAAGCCTAATTATAGTGAACAATCAGATTGCCAAAGAGAAGCAGCTAGAACCTGTGGCCAAGGGTGTACTGATACCCAATTAGCACATGGGGAAAAAAGGAAGAAAAGGATAATTAATTTCTTTTAGAAAGGCAGGGGTCTTTAGATCCTATGTTCACCTTTGATGTTTAATAAGAGATAATAAACATTGAATACTTTTCAGTTCTTTTTACATTCTCTTTTATTCATGCCATTAAGTGAAAAACCTGATTGCAAATTTTTGTTTTCCTTGAGACCTTCTGCTGGAGCAGCACAGTCATTTTAACTCCAGAAATGGCTGCACATAGCAGCCTATCCAGTAAGGTGTCACTTACATGAAATACAAAGAAAACACTGAGGAATTGTGGGTCTCTGTTTTGGTGTGGTTTTTTTCATCTAAAAGATTGTCTGCATTCCAACAGTTTTCCCCACCAGCAATAGCAACTGAGATACAGGGAGTTTTCGGCCAGGGAGTGAGCAGTCTAAGGTAAAAGGGACACACAGCTGCAGTCAAAATGTCACAAACTTTGACTTAATATACCCCAAATTGATTCCTATGAGAGCTTTGTGGCTGATTTAGATGGCGGCGGGGGGCACGGCGTGGGGAAGGAGGAAATAACCAAACAAAAACCAAACAGGCACCTGAAATGAAGAGACGGTGAAATTTAATCTTGAAGGCAACAGCTTTAGTATGTTGGCCATTCAGAAGTTTTACATGGAGATATGCCCTCTGTAAATAACATTATGAGTGTAACATGCTATTATTAATAAAAGCACAACATGCATTCTCTTTGAAAAATAAGCAAATTCAAATGGCTAAAAATCACATATGATGATGTTGCAATTCTGTGGCAGTACAGATTTAAAATGAGATTGCTAAAAGCTCTGGAACATATTCATAATAAAGATGAATTTGCATGTCCTGAAGTTAAAATTTCAGGGATTCCCTGCTTTATTAGTAAGTGCTGTTGAGCATGTAAACCTTAGGGAAAGGGAAGGAGAGATACTTTTGGTGAAAGTATATTGGTTTTGAAAGACATTAATTAACTAGATAGGGAAAATGGGCCACAACATTTTGGTAACAACTTGAAGAACTTGCAAGCTAATCCCACACCCTGCATTAACCCTGGTACGTTGGATGTGTGCCTTACTGCATGAGCCCTAAGGAGTTGTGATAGGAGCTCAGGAACAGTGCCAGAACTGCAGGGCCTCCAACCCAACTGGCTTGGCAAGTGTCTGTAGTTGTTGTTAAGGAAACACTAACTGAGCTATGAGGGATTGATACCAGACATATCTTCCTCCAAGCAACCACCAACAGGACAAGAGGACACAGCCTTGAGCTGCACCCAGGGGAGGTTTAGGTTGGACATTAGGAAGGATTTGTTCACAGAAGGAGTGATTAAATATTGGAATGGACTGCCCAGGGAGGAGATCAAGGCACCGTCCCTGTGTAAGATGGGAGGTGGCATTTAGTGCCCCAGTCTAGTTGACACGATGGTGTTGGGTTGTAGGTTGGATTCGACTTTTTCAGAGGTTTTTTCCAACCTAATTGATTCAGTGATATTTCACTTTGCTATTACTGGTCAACATGGACCTGCTCATCACTAGAAACTACCTAAACGACAAGTGCATGCCAGAACACATCCTAAAGGCCCAAATATGCCACTTCAGGAGAGATAAAAGCCAAGGACACAAAAAACCCACACCAGCCAGGTTCTAAAAGCGGTAACGGTGAGCTGAAGACCGCGCACGCACCACGAATAGAGCGGGTTTGGACGACAGGGACGCTGAGGCGGCGCCGCGTGCCCGCCCTCAGGGCAGGAGCAGCACGCGCCGCCCCAACGGCTCCCGCAGCGGCTGCGGCTCGCGCACGCCGGCCACGTCCCTTCGCCCAACCGTCGCCTGCTTTAAAGGGCGCTCGCGTGCCGGGCACGTTTACCTCGCTGCGATTGGCTGGCGCGGCCTGTCAATCGTGTCCGCGCCCGCCCCTCGCGCCCGCTGATTGGCCGGGCGGGGCCAGAGCGAGGGAAAGCTGTGGCCGCGGGGCCGGGCTCGTGAGGCGCTGACCCCGCCGGCAGCCGGGCTGCGTTATGAGGCGGTCGGCTCCCGACGGGACCCGGGGAGTCATGCCGTGGCCTCGTCCGCCTGGGGATAGCGGTGGGTTCGGGTCCTTGCCGTGCCGTGGGGAAAGGCGGAGGCAGCGTGATGAGGGACGGAGCGGTGTGGAGAAGGGACCTTTACGTGCGAGTCGGCGGGAGTAGTGGAGGGAGATGCCAGGGGTGTTGGGTTTTCTCTCTTCCGTCACCGCCCCACATGCAGTCGTATCTCCTCCCGTGCGTGGCGTTTGTGCCCTGAGGCGTGCCTGTGTTTGGCTTGCTTCCTGCATGGGTGTCTCGTAGCTCCTCAGGGCCGCTTCGCCCCTTTGAGCTCCCGCGGTGCCAGTCCGATGCCCACTTGCTGCACTTGCAGGTAACGACGTTCCTGTCCTCGTGCTAGAACTCACCGAGACAAAGGGAAAATAAATTTGGCTCGTCCTCGCTCCAGCTTCGTTGTTTTCTCCTTCACGTGTTAGGCCTGAAGCTGCCAAACGGTTTCTTAATTACGGAATCTCTCTGCAACTTATAGGCTGTGAAACCCAGTAGTTCACTTGCTGAAAGGAGATGGGGACGCCGTTTGTAGCAGAGAGGAGCCATGCTGTTTCTGCTGATATCTGTCGGGGATTTTTTTTTTTTTTTTTTTTTTTTGATCTACCCTGCTGCTTTTCTGGAATCTCATATTGATGAAGCCAGGAGTTTTGTTCAGAATTTGGCTTTTTTAGTGTCCAGTGAAGATTTAATTTAAGCTTGTCGAGAGTGGTTGCTTGCATGGATTCCTGCCCCAAAATAAATAACTTACTTGTTGAAAAGACAAAAAAGATATCTGCCCACCAAAAAATTTATTTTTTTCCTAGGGTGGGAAAAAAATCACTGTTGGCACTATTCTAATGAAAGGATTTATGGTGTCTGTTATAATGTCGTGTGAAGGCTGTTGTGAAAAAAATGCACTTAGAAATCATGATTACGTTGATGCAAAGCACATTAGAAATGACAAAGCTAGGACAGGAGTGGCGGAAGCTGCAGCCCCACCTCTGGATAGCAGTATCATTGCATAACATCCGGAAGTGTAGTAGGGGAGCAGACACTTCATCAGTCCATAAATTAAGTCTATAATATTTTTAAAAACTTTAGTTTCGTTCAGCAAATAATAGTGGATTGTCAAGAAAAGTTTGTGTAAACTAAGGTGGTTTTAAATGTTTTTCTTGTAAAAAATAAACTGCTGATGGCTCAGGACATTGTCTTTTGGAGCGTGATCCTGAAGTCGAAGAAAGCTGAAAGTAAAAGAGGCACTGAGAAACAAACAGTGGTACCTTATTTTTCTGGTGATGATTTTTTGGGCAGCATTTCTTTTAAAGAAGTGACATAGCACTTGGAAATGACATTTGGACAAAGGACTGAAGTGATGAAAAAGATTGCTTGTTTAAGTGTCACAAACAATAGGCAGAAAAGCTTGGGAAAGGAATAAATAAATTGGAGGCAATGAAAGAAACATCTGACTTGAGATTTTTTTTAGGGGCTTGACTAATAAAATTGGTAATTGTTAAGTGATGTTGTTTTCCATCACCTGGGTGACAGAAATTGAAAGCTGTTGGGTGACATCTTGGCATACCAGAGAAATAGGGGATAGGGCAGCAGCAACCATATAATAAACCTGCTTAGTTTTTGAAATTGTGAAAATGGATAAAGCCATGAAAATAGGAATCCCAGAGGTGGGATTATTTCACACCCTTAGTTTTGCTGGACAGTTCTGCCCAATTTTATTGTATATTGGTATTGATTAAGTTATTTATGTTCATGAGTTCTTTGAATTCTTTATATTAACTGAGCACAGACTTAAGGTGTTCCTTCAGTATTTTAGTTCTAAAATACAATTTTGAAATAATTGGTATTTTTATAAAATGTAGTAATAAGAAAATGGAACTTGTCACCTCGAGTAGCTTTTTGGTCCTTTGTGTTTACACGGTTTATGAAAGAATTCATTCTTCTACTTGAAGGGCAGCATTCTTAAAAATAGTTGTGCTATATATGTTGTGATAGGAGAGTTTGTGTATAGATTATGTAGTTGCTGGGTAAAATTCAGGATTATCCCAGCTATGGAATAAGTGTTCTGAAAGCAAGTACAGAGGTGATAATGGTTGGATGTAGGACTGAAGCTTTATGCTAAATAAAGTTGCAGTAAATAGGCAAATATAGCCTAAATGGTTTTTCTGTATTTTGGTTGCTTCTGCATGCACATAACAACTTAGAACTTGCTAAATTGGAATATTTGCAATATTCTCTTGAAGATGTTGCACATATGCACGAGGAGAATAAAGCAAATGGATGCGGCAAAATCCGAAGTGGTGCTCCAAATGGAGCTGCTTTACTTGCCCTAATGGAGAAGACTGGATACAGCATGGTTCAGCAAAATGGGCAAAGAAAATTTGGTGGTCCTCCACCAGGTAAGCATTTCTTTTGAGATCTGACACTGAAAATTGGTGTAGCCTCATGTTGTGTATCTTGACAGTGATCAGTAGTAAAAGCTTAAGGAAACAGTGTAAGAAGCACAACACATATGAGGAGGGCCCTGATGTGTTTCACACTTTCCAGGAATTTAGGATCTTTTGAGCTAGACTCTGGTGAACATTTGCCTTTGGTGGATTTCAAAAGTCACAGCTTTAAAACCAGCTAAAATTGACAGGTAGCAGAACAAATGTGGAGCTCAAAATGCTGAGTGTGTTCCATATGACTGAGGAGAACACACTTCAAAACGTCTAGTGGCACAGAAGGGAAAGCGAGTTGGTGACAGAGGCATAACCTAGTTAGTGTCTTCTCTGACTCCTTACCACTTGCATTGGTCAAAGCATTTTTTTTTTTTAATGAACATTTGTTCTCAGGGAGGGAGCACTAGTGAAGGTTAACTCATTTTGTTTTCAGAGTTGAGCATGAAACATTTATTTTAAATAATTTTTCTAGTGATGCTAGCATCAGCAGTGTACAAGAGTTTGTCTACTAGACCTGGTTGTATGGCATGGAATATAGTAACTCTTCCTTCTGAATCAGATCATGGACTTCAACAGGCAGAAAGAAGGAGAATTCTTTGTGGTACTCTTTCAGTTCATTCTCAAATGTGGCCTGTGATCCCATGTCTTTATAAGTTTTGCTCAGAAGCAAGAACTATATTTGCTCATTGTTATATGTAGTTTGAGCTGCATCAAAATTATTTCTCTGCAAGTTTTTCTGTCTAAAATTTTGTCTGTACTTTTACTAAGCCTATATAAAATAGCAAAAGGAAGCCCTGTGAAACTATTTTGAAAATGGCACTGGGAAAGGAACTGCAAAGGCATTGCTGACTTCAGCCTGTTCTTAAATTATTATACATCTTTTACATAATAATGTCTTTTAATTAGAGCATTAGACAGTATTGTGTTTGTTTAGCAAAGCTAGTTTTATTAATATTTTCTGAAACTAGATGTATTTGAAAAAGTATCTCTTCCATCAGTCCGTTCATTGACATTAATTACATATTTTTCCTTCGAATCTTCATGTATTTTCATAGGTTTTTAGGTTGGAAATTATCCTAAGTTACTATAAATGGCTCTAGGCCAAATGAGACTTAAATGTTTGAGATGGCTTGTAAGAAATTACAATATCTTTATAAATGAAGGGTTTGACTGTGAATTTTGCTTATTTAGGATGTGATTTCTATAAGCTTGTATTGCTGTTAGAGGATAGTCTCACTGTCAGCTCTATTCTCAGCAGATATGTCTGAAAATTGCCCTAAAAAATTATAGGTTTTTACCTGACATCACTGCAGTTCTTACTCAGTTTATGCCACTTGTGGAAAATATATCTGTAGAGTGTTTAATATAAAAAGATGAAAGTGAGTTTTCATAGTTTTATGTCTGCTGCCATTTAACCAGTGGACTCAGTGATGTCACTAGGCACATGAGTCATTAAAATTACATGGAAGTTTAAGATGGCATGGATACTAACAGTGCAGGATTATGGCTGATGTTGACTGAACTGCTGCAAAAATGGGAGTCCCATTTTCTATCGTCCGGCCGTGAATTGAGTACCCAGTCAAGGAAACTCTGGTCAACTGCTTGTGGAATGATTTTGATTAACTTTCCATGTTTGCTCTGCTAAGTATGTGTCCCCTCATTGGCATATGTGGCACAGAGCAGTTTTCTTTAGGTCAGGAGTCAAGAGGTTAATTGCAGTTGGCAGTAATGTGCTGTGCTGCTGAGTTAGTATGCAGCTTCAAAGTTAGAAGGGGGGCTTTTTGTATGGTAAATGGCTTTTACTTACTGAGAATCACTGTTCAGTCTTTACCAGGCTGAGGAGGGTGGTAAGTTTGTCTAGTAAGTAAGTAAGTAAATAAATAAAGATTGTTACTTAATTTCATTCCTTCCCTACACAATTTTTTCTTGACTGAGGTGTGCTGTTGCATTTGTCTTTGGAGCTCCTAAGTGCTGTACAGTTGGTTTATTGTTTTTATGTGGGAAGGAACTGGCATGATGTGAGTGATGGCAGTACTTGGCCTGCAAATGGTGTTAGCTGCCATGTCCAGTCAGACCTCAGCTGAAGTGGTCAGAAATGTTTACAAAGGTGAAAATGATAAAGGTGTGGAATGCTGTGTGGAACAGAGCCAGGCTTTTCCTTAGGTAAGTCATGGCAGTGTGACTCCAAATGCATGTCGATTCTGATGCCTTGGTAGCTTCTCTGTGTGCCATATAGTTCTTTCTATACAGTTAGTGTACAGTTTATAGATGAAAAATTACTCTGTGAGAAGGGAAAAATGTCTCAGTTCTGTTAATTTTTTTCCCCAGTAAATTACAGGCTCTTTGGCAATACAGACATGAAGGAAAAAGTGTTAATTACAAAATCATCTAAATACAATTTATTCTGAACTGCAAATCAAAGTAGATTATTTAATGGTCTTTTTGTCTTAACTTGTCAAGAGTAATTATTTTTTTACCTTGCCTCATTGTGCTTTGTCATTTCATACTAGTACATACTAAGTTTTGTGTTAGTTTTTCTACCATCTTTGAACTCCTTGCTTTTTCTCTTATAGAAAGCCTTTCTTGTAAAAAACTTTAGAAAAGGCTTTTAGTTATGATTTGAGTGTCTGCCTTTGAACCTTTTACCTAATTTGTTTGTCTAATTTAAAAAAAGAATCAAAGGCAAACAAACTCTTTTTAAATTATTTTTTTATTATTTTGGGGAAATGGAGTGCCATATTTGAAGATCATAACTCCATAATATTAAATGCATAAATACATTTTTGCATTATCTGTTGAACATATCTTTCAGTGTATATGGCAGAGATACAAAACAATATCTGAATGTCTTTGGCTTAAGGACAGAAGCATAGATGTTCTTGTAGCTTTCAGATGTCACCCAAAGACAGACTTGTTCTGTGTTTTTTTTTTAATTTACTTTTTTTTCCCCTACTGTCCACTACTTTCTGTGAAAACTGTAGTCTGTTTTTAGAGTAAAAGTGTTCCATCATTTTGCCTATTGGAGAAAGTTTGGCTCAGTATCCTCCCTTCCTTAGGGAGTCCTATTTTATTGCATGAGTGGAGGTGGAAGAAAAATATTTGGACTTTTTGAATGATGTCAAGGAAGAAAAAAATTGCTGCACTGGGCACCCTTACCAAAATTTATAAAAAACATGGGCAAGAAGTGCAGAGAAACATTTTGTAACTTTAAAGCATTGCACTAGAAAATAAAACTGAAGTTCTTACTGAGGTATCATTCTTAGATATATCAGTTATATTAATAACTGCAATAAAATTGTAAGAGGCAAAAAATTATTGAATTAGACACTCTTGGTAAACCTATTAGTGTTTTTGATAAACAGGTTCAGTGTGTTGTCATAGAGATTCCATTGGAAAAAAAACCCAGAAAATGGAATTGGAAGAAATACAAACTGTGAGTTTCTGGCATTTTGTTTCTATTTAAAAGAAAAAAGACATAATAGAAGAGAATGTGCTAGTTTTCAGTTGAGACCAAAAGTAAATAACTCTCACTTTCGAACTGGGTTTGGGAGAAATGTGCCTATCTGGCTTTTGTACTAAGACTGCTGTTGGACAATTTATTTTAAGGTTGGGCAGGTCCTCCACCACCTCGTGGATGTGAAGTTTTTGTGGGTAAGATTCCTCGTGATATGTACGAAGATGAACTAGTTCCTGTTTTCGAGAGAGCTGGGAAGATCTATGAGCTCAGGCTGATGATGGAATTCAGTGGTGAGAACCGAGGCTATGCTTTTGTGATGTACACCACTAAAGAAGCAGCCCAGCTGGCCATCAAGATTCTTAATAATTATGAAATTCGTCCAGGGAAGTTTATTGGTGTCTGCGTAAGCTTGGACAACTGCAGACTGTTCATTGGAGCAATTCCTAAAGATAAGAAGAAGGAAGAAATACTGAATGAAATGAAAAAAGTTACAGAAGGAGTGGTGGATGTCATTGTTTATCCAAATGCCACTGACAAAACAAAAAATCGTGGCTTTGCCTTTGTAGAATATGAATCTCACAGAGCAGCTGCAATGGCTAGAAGACGATTAATCCCAGGTAAAACGGTTTGTAATAAAACTGAACTTTTATGGGGAGTATCTGTTTCCATGTTGTGGGGGGATGAGATGGTGGATCCATCCCTGTTTTCCATTCTTTAAGGTGTTTTGAAAGTTTCAAAACTGCATTGTTTCCTTTTTGCTAAGCACGATTTTATTTTTTATGTTTTGTTGTTGTGGGGGTTTTTTTTTAAACTTTTTTTTTTTAAAGAAGCTATAATTTAAGTAGTTCTGGCAATTAAAAGCAATTAAAAAATAGACTTCAGTTTTATGTAATTTAGCTATTGTGATTTACACCAATATGTATTTGCATGGGCATTCAGTTTTCATTTACATGCATGAGGCTCTGCACACAAATTCTCTCGAAGCTGATCTTAGGAAGGATAACGCCTTGAATGTACCCTGTGTTTTCTGTGGATGTTATGAGTGATGTTACTTCCATCACTGTGAAATATGTGAATGTTTCATATTTTAAAAATACTAAAAAAATAGGTCTTGAATATTTTAGTAGAAAATAATTTTCAGAGTTTAACAGGTAGAAGATAATTTTTTCATTGCACCTTATTTTATACACTCTGAAGGAGGGAAAGTAGAAGGGATTAAATTCACTGAAAAAGGAGGGAATAGGTAAAGGTACAATTAAGAAGGGAAATTCTAGAAGTGGAAGGAAGGGAAATGAAACAATATCATTGAAGAAGCAAAGTCATTCAAGAAGATAATACAGAATTAGCTTTGCTGAAATGAATTCCAAAACTATTAAGGCTAAGATGTAGGTAAGTCTTGTGTTAATAGCTGACAGAGTGTTACCTAAGGGTTATGTAGTATGTGTATTATATATACACAAATATATAGTACGGAAAAGTATATACAAAATGCAAATTAGCAAATGTATAATAATATAATAAATATCAATATAATACTTGTAATAATATGTAATATATTCAACATATTGGGGTATATATGTGTATATGCAAAGTTATGGGAGAAATACCTCCAGATCACTGAATGGAAAATAAACCAGTATGGTACGCAAAATGATGGGTTGACATGAGTAACAAAGCAGGTTTGGTTTTGGTTTTTTTCTTTTAATTTGGTTCTGGTGTCTGGTGCAACATAGAGTAAGGGTTATACTAGAGATATACACTTAGATTACTATTTCCATGTGTTGCCCATACTTTTTAAAGTGGTAATATTATTGAAGAGGCTCTGTTTAGTAGCTAGTTAAATACGTTACTTTTGGTCTCCTTTTGTGTGTGTGTATATGCATGTCGCAAAGTCTGTTTTGACAGCTTATGGTGCTTAATGACCCCAAAGGTAACAGAACACTTGTCATTTTTGCAGAGTCTCATTTATTTTAACAATTTCAAGTAACTTAAGTAGATGCAGGCAATAAAACCCAGTTTCTTGTGGTATGCTTCATGTTTGCTTTTTGTAGAGGTAGGTGATAAGAATGATTCTGTGCGTGTTTCTTATTTATATTATGCTTCTTTGCTGTAGGAACGTTCCAGCCCTGGGGTCACACTATTCAAGTAGACTGGGCAGATCCTGAGAAAATAGTTGATGAAGAAACTATGCAGAGAGTTAAAGTATTGTATGTGAGAAATTTAATGATATCTACTACAGAAGACAAAATTAAAGCTGAATTCAACAAGTTCAAGCCAGGAGTAGTTGAACGTGTAAAGAAGTTGAAGGACTATGCTTTTGTTCATTTTTACCACCGTGAAGATGCAGTTGCTGCTATGTCTGTAATGAATGGAAAGTGCATTGATGGAGCCAGTATTGAGGTAACACTGGCAAAGCCAGTTAACAAAGAAAGTTCTTGGAAGCAACATTTTAATGGTCATATAAGTCCCAGTTCTGAAAATCTCTTAGGGTTTCCTAACAGAGAAGATGGTACTCAAAAGTCCTTGGGAAAGCCAGCAAGTCTTTCAGTTCATCTTAATGGTCAGCACAGTCCAGGCCTCCCTGAAATTGAACGAAGTACATACCCCATTTTTCCAGGAATAAAGCTTACTCCAATTAGCATGTATTCTTTAAAGCTGAGTCACTTCAGTTCTGCAGTAATGCATCTGGATTATTTTTGCCATAAAAATAGCTGGGCACCACCAGAATACTGCCTGTATTCAACCACAGGTCAGGATGGGAAAATACTCTTGGTGTACAAGGTGTTTATTTCTAGTATTGCAGATGAGTCCCAGAGTTATTTCATGCCAGAAAAGCTCTGTACAACAGTAGAAGATGCAAAGGAATTGGCAGCACAATTCACACTTTTACATCTAGGTAAGCATAAACACTTTTGTTCATATATGAAGAACTGAAGCTAGAAAAGTTAATTTCAAATTGTTCTTGGTGTCCATATCTTGGTGCACCTGTGTTTTTATTTAAAGTATAAGCTAGTCTACAGAAGACTTGGTTCTTGTGTCAGTTGAGTCTGGACCATCAGATGAGAGTACTGAAGAAACACTGTAAATATCTAAAGAGTCCAGTGCTAGGGTCATTTTTGCTTACAATAATCTACTGCAATGATGTATAAGGAAGCATTAGATGACATGCAAGTGACTTAAGTTTAAGGTTATCTGTGAGATGATTATGGTGCTGAAAATTTATTTGAAAGTCTGCTTTCTAGCATCTTCATTTATGTATGTTCCATTTTTTAAAATTGCAATGCAACTACTAGAAGAGGAGAGTTTTTATATTATGAAATTGGAGGTGTTGGGATTATTTTTAGTTGGTTGGGGTTTTTTTCCTAGCCTGTTCTAATTTTGGTGAATTGGAAAAGTGATTGCAGTACACTGTTAAAATAGTGTTGCTCTTCATCTCTTCCCCAAACTGCTACTTAGCACTTGTTCTGGAAGTCTCTTGAGATGTACGTACGTAGACTGTGTGAGATTTCTCCTTTAGATGAGTTCATGGCAGACTTACTTCAGGCTTGACTATGATGCCTTTTTTTTGCAATGCATGACTAAAATGTAAACAAGCTTTTTCTTTTTGCTTATGTTCTTGCTTCTCATTGGGTTTGGATTTGGCATGGCCAAAAGGTCTTAGAGGAAGAAGAACATCCAAAGCACAAAGCCTTATGCATTGTCTCCACTTTAGCCAGTGGTGTGATGGGTTTGCATTACTGGGCCACCTCCAGAAGGTGATGCTTTCAGATGGCCAAAATGATTTTTAATAATAAATGGCTAAGTATCTGTCTGGTTTTGTACACACAGCATTTGGTGGGCAGCATTTGACTAGTTGAGTGTCTGTTTCCATATTTTTCTCACTAGGAAAACTAGGGCCACGCCTTTATAACCCATGTAAGCCTGAACACAAAGGATAAGAAGGGTACTAAACTCAAAATAGTGGTGTGAGGCTCTCCTGAAGAGTAAAGACTGGTGCGAGTTTTGTACCTGCCCAGTTTGCTTCTTTTGTTGCCTAAAGTTATTTTCTCTCCTATACTTCTCTGGGAAAGAATCAAGGAAGCAATTAGAGAAGGTTAGATTAAGAGTGATTATTCACAGCTGTGGGCAAATCCTGAATGCAAACAAGTTTTTTAAAAAAGTGAAGAAAGTATGTGTTGAGATCTTTATCTCTTCAGTTATAATTACAAGTGCAATAGGGAAAAGGTTTCAAAGTGAATTTAAATTAATAGTATTCTAAAGCTTTTTAGCACTTGATTGTGCCATACAATCACAATTAATGTGAATGGGTATTTAGCAGAGTTCCCAAATACCAGGTTTGTTTTTTGACAGCTGTCTACCTAATGACCTAGTGCTAGTAGTGCTGTTTTATTATCTTTGAATAACTTTTTTTTTTTTGTTTTGATGGCCTCTGTGCATTCTGGTTTGTGAGGATTTGGCCCTGCAAAGAGTGTACAGAGCCCTGATTTGAAGCAAACATACAACATGACTTTTGAGAGATATACATATTTTATATTGATTTAAAACCCTCTTTTTGATGTTGGCATTGTTGTGATACTGAAACATAGCCCTGAGGAGTCTAAAAGTACAATTTATTTTCCCTATCTAATCTACAGAAGTTGTTTCTGTTCCAGTTTAAAATATTCTATATTGAAAGAATTATCTGCAGGTAAAGAAGAGTTGCTAGATGTGACAGAATCCTTCCTTCTCTGGAAGGAAGTGTTGGGTGGTTTGACATGTTGAATGATGCTGATGCTGCTGATGGATGTGTGGGTTGTGGTTTTTCGTTGGAGTTTGGGGGTTTTGCCTGTTAGGGTTTTTTTTTGATACTGGCAGTGATTTGAGAAAAGTCTTGAGTATGTTTCTTGGAAGCAACTTACTTATAAACATGAATGAGCAAGGATGACATAGGGGCTAATTCTTTCTGGTAAGCAACTTCTCTTATAGGAATTAAGGAAACTTATATTTCGATGATGTGTACAGGGTAGGTTTTGCTGTGTTGTTTTTTTTTCTTTTTTCTTTTTAAAGCATATAAATTGTGTAAGATAAGTAAATGAGAAGAGGCTGCTTTGATAGGATTTTAAAATTGGACTGCTTTTATTAATAATCTCAAGGCGTTCTGCCTTCTTTTTTTTTGAGATATGCATTTCTGCATTTGCTTTCACACATTACAGAATACTTGGTTTTTACACAAGTGTATATAGTACTGGTTCACAGCAGTCTGAGCAGACAGCAGTACAACAACTAACCACTTGGTGTCACCTGAATATTTTGAAAATTATGGTTCTTAGAAAACACGGAAAACTATTTTGTCAGGGAAGGATTAATAAGCTACATTTTAATGTTACTAGATAAATCATAGATCAAGGGAGTGAAAACACTCAGGCTTGACTAAACGTGTGAAAATCACATGTCTGGATGTCCATTTGTGAGAGGGAGCAGAGCTACATGTTGAAATTTCAGAAGGTGAATATTGTCAGGAGGAGGACTGAATGGTCAGGGGAACAGAATAGGGAAACACCTGAATGTCCTGCAGAAAAATTAATACCTCTACCATGAATTTGAATCGCATTTCTGCACAAGTAAGTGTGTGCCTTCAGAAGTTACGCAGCTCCTTAATGTCAATTGCAAAATAGTGCTTGGCTGTTAAATGTGGCATCCAGTTAGAAAAACATGTGAGACTTCCTGCTCTTGTCTGTGCTGGAGGTTGAGTAAATGTAAGGCAGCTCCAGATCAGAGACTGTATAGCTGTGTGATGACCACACTCTTGATATTCCACCTGTGATCCAGAAGCACTCGTAGTGCAGAGGCAATACCAAAATAGGAGGTGGTGTTACCATTCAGGTCCTTTTCTTCAGTAAAAGTGGTTTGTAGCTTATGGAATCAAACTGGCTCATCCACATGTCTTCAAAGTACCGGCAGAAGAAAATTTGAAATTGCATAAATATGCTCTGAATAGTTGGAGAATTCCCACCTCCCTTTCTTTAGTCAGATTAAACATTTGAAGCCTGGAAGAGCAGAGCCTTCTTTTGGAAACTATTTTTTTGTTTGTTCAGTTGGTTTGTTTTCCCTTGCTGCTGTTGGAACTCCTCTAGTTTAAGGAAATGCCAGAACATGTCAGAACCTATTTCTAGTCCTTAAGATAACACTCTCTTATAGCAAAGGCCGAGTCCTGGGAAATTCTCTCCCTACTGAGTTTGACTTAAGGGTGATGGGGAAGAATGGGAGAAGTTCCAGTAAAGTTTCCTGTTTCAGGGATCTGCCAGGTTTGAAATGAATATTCCACTACAGGGTGTTCTTTGCACTTTCACACTTGCTATTTCATGTTACATCTCACTGAGATGCAATTTATGAAATGAATTTCTGAGGTAGAAGAGAATATTTAAAAGTATTTGTAAGAAAAATATACTGATAAATCTCCAAATCAAGTATTTTAATAACTAACTGTAGCACATAAATAAGTTTCCTTCCAGTTCCTCACATTTAACTTTTATGGTAAATAATACTGAAATAGGTGGAGCAGCCATTCTGTCTTCCGACTATGAATTCACTTGTTTAAACATCTTAAATAGTGCTTGCAGTAGCAACTATAAGTCATGGATAAAACTTTTATAAGCTAGTTCAAGAGTCTGTATTTAGCATCTGTATCTCAGAACAAATGTGATGCAAACTGCTGTTCTAGATTTTGGACATGAAACCTAAAGGTCAAGTGAGATGGTTTTTATGTTTTGTTGTAGCAGTTTTCTTTACTTAAACATGGCTGTGGTTTGCTTTATCAAAATTATTTATCTTGCTGTTAGAGCAAGCAACAGCCACAAATTGTAAGATTTTTGTAAAAAAAGTTGCTGGCTTTGTTTAGCAAATACAGATGAATAAGTGGTGATTTGTGCTTTGGGGGCTTTTAGTAATTTTTAGAAAGGCTCAGAATGTAGTGTAAGAAGTTTTTTAACAGTATGAATTTAGAAGTCTGATATATTTAACAGATGAACTACACATAATGTTTTTTTTACAGCCCCTGAGCAAGCATATATAACATTGCTGTCCCTGAATGCAGCATGGTGGGATAGTAAAGGTGGGTAAGCCTCTCAGGATTGTTTATTGCAGCTTTTTGCCCTCTCAGAGACATTGTCTTTGCTGCACTGTTTGGTAGAGAAGTTGTACTTTCCCCACAGACCCAGCTCTAAGAAGGCTTGTAGAGATTCTCTGTTGCTTTTGTCCAAGGGAGACCATACCTCTACTGCCCTATATCTGCTGCTGGATCGTGCAGTCTGATGTTCTTGTCAGTTGTGCAGCACAAAGGAAGGTTATAGTTTTTACTCCTAAAATGACTCTGAGTCATTTTTCAGTTGTTTCCTAATTATTTGCCTTTCCAGCTTGGGTTTAAATTTATGTTCAGAAGTGGGAGCTCTTGCTCCTCTGGGCACTTGGACTATTTTTTGGCTAGTCAGTTTCATGGAAAAGAGACTACTGTCTCCTCTGTTTTTTTTTTTTCTTTGAATATGCTATTGTGGATGAATTTAAAGTGTGTATCTGTCACTTCTGGGGCCTCCCTTTTTTTTTTTTTTTGGATGGTGGGAGAATGGTTTTTAAAAGCTTACAAGGCAGTTGCTGGAAGCTTCTAATCTCAGGCACACAGAATATTTCCCAAAGATTCAGTTATTTTTTGGCTGCTGCTTATGGAGAGGGAAAACAAATTTGTAAATCTTGGCTTGTGTAGGAGAACTTGGAGAAGAATAAGTAAGAGAGATACAGCAATGTTGGACTATATTTGTCTGTGAAATAACTTGTCTGTCTTCAGTAGAGTCAGTCACTTCACAACAGGATATAATTCAGCGCAGTTTTTTCTACTGCACTGATGATCACAGTGAAGTTGGGTTTTATTTACTCAGTGTCCATCAGGCAGAACTTAGTGCATAGGTAAGTGTAGACTCTGATCTAAAGTGTTAAATATGCAATATGAATTATGCTGCTATGATATGTATGATACATGTAGCTAATGTGGCTCGGAAACAGTGATCTAATATGCACTTGAGAGTTGTCTGCATTAATAGTTTGCATTCAGTGAAGGTGAAACAAAGGGCTATTATTGTGAAGTTCAGTGTGTGTCTATATATAAAGGATGAGAAAATGTGTTCAGCACTGAAGAATGGGGTCTCTTAGAAGTATAAGGCTCTTAGGAAAAAAAATTCCTTGAAGAGCTGACCAAACAGTTTCTTAATTATTTAGAGTTAGTGCTGCAGAGGAAAGGGAAGAATGGGCATTGGCATAAGACTGTGAATGCTTTTGTTACGCCCTTATCTTAAGTTTCTTAATAGTTAAGTCAGTTTTGAAACGGATAATACAGTATGTTTGCTGAAATCAAAGTCTCTTTCATCCCTCTCCCCCTCTCTTTCTGCAGCCAACTGTACACGCTACTTGATTTGAATTTCCCTGAAGAAGAGAAGTTTGGAATTTATTGCTTTGGATCTTGTCATGAAAGGAAAGAGAACACCCCGCTGATACCTAATTACTGGAAATTCACATTTCATGTTTATCGATGAATAATTCTTCAAAGTGTGTGTATTAGGCATTTCAATTTAAAGATTAGTGAAATTGAATGTTAAATTGTTTTGGTTAGTTTGATTAAATTTGGGGTTTAAAAGATAATTTGTTTAAAAGATTTTTATTACCTGTAATAGTCTATACAGCAGTAATTTATATCTAGTGTTGAAACAATTTTCCACAATTCCTACTCTTGTATTTTCACACAGGATTTTTACAGTTTCTATTGTATGTAATAAATTCTAAATGTTAAAAAAATCCACCAACAAAACAATAAACACTATTCTGGCAACCCTGCCTTTTCATACATAAACATGCATGATATGAAGCTTAATTACCATCCCTCCAGTTTGCCTCCATTAACTTGATGCAAAATTTTATAGGCAGAGCATATCCAATAAAATCTTTGCTTATGGTATAGCATTACATCAATGGAAAACTTGTATTTTGAAGGACTTTATTTCAGTGTACCATCAGGCTACATTGCTGTAGTCATAACGTTGAGGTTCAATACCTTAGTTAACTCTTGGAGACAAAAACATTTTTATCCAGGCTCTCCTTTGAAACCAGCACTTGTGCTTGCCTGTGGTAGCCATGTGGAACAGCAGCTTGCCCATTTTCTAATCAGGCCATGTTCTTCTTAAAAAACATTGTTTAGCATTAAACCGAAAATAGTTTTTGATTTTTAAAATCAGATATATGTAATTTATTTTGAGTGAGCCATCTTTATTTTTATTGTGACTATTTGGCATTTCTCAGTCAAATGCTTTATTTATTGAATGACAAAAGAATAACAACTTTTTTTTACCTTTTTAAAAATCTGAAACCAACACAGTAGAATATTCTTACTTTAGAATTTTATACATAGTTTCAATTCTTTGACAAGGAGTGGGCCATGTGGTTAAAATGTCTAAGGGCCTCACCTATGCAAGTATTGTTTGTCAGAAAGGAATATTATGTTGACAGACAACAATGCAATGGAAAGATTTCAAGTTGAATAATTTTTCTTAAAAGCAATCAACTGTGTTGGTCCACTACGTATTTTGGTTCAGTGTATTTCATCACCATATTAAATTGTCCTTTTTGCTGTTAATTTAGGTGCAGTTATAGCAGTTTCATTTTATTTGCATTTGATATTAGCTACATAATAATTCTTTTAAACGTTGCAATTTCTAATGTTGAAATAATGTGTTTGACTTCTGTATGCGAATTAACATTTATATTAAATTTATGCTGTTCATATTTGTGTCTGTAAAAGAAAAATAAATTATTATTTTAAACTTGGTACCTTCACAAATTTACTTTGCAGGATTCACTTTGCTTGCTCTAGTAACAAGCTTTGGCCAGAAGCTCCATTGCTTTGCTGAACAAAAGGAAGGTGATTAAGTGGCTGGGTCAACCCTTGAAAAAAGAAAAGCAATTCTTAAAGAGCAAGTTGGCTCATAGCTTCTGTTGCATGTGAAAGTTGTTAGGTTAGGATTTCCTAAAAAGTAATGAGGAAAGGGAACAGGGAATTTGTTTAATCCATGTTTAAACCAAGTGGTTCCTAAGGCCAAGGTGTTTGAGATTAGAATTATACAGTATAATGCTGATAGGATATGGGGTTGGTAATTTAGAAGTGTTTTCCTGGCAGCCTGAGAATTCCAAGCTACAGACTGCTGAAATAAGCTTAATTTTATTTTTCAAGTGTCTTGATGAAGACTCAGGTTTTTCCATTTCTGATGGAAATCTGTACTGAACAAACCTAGGTAAAATTGGTATTGTTAGCTACTTAAGGGAGCTGTGGGCTAAGGTGCCCAAAGCTTGCATAATATTACAGTGAATGCCAGAAGAAGAGCTGTGAACAAAAAGTTACTGCCCAGTACTGGAAAGCCAGGGGATTGCATTTTTCAGGTTTGTAACATCCTTTTTCAGATTTCCAACTGTGCTCCTGTCTTTGAGGCAAAAACACCCCACAGTTTTGCTACAAACTAGAAAATCCCATCTTTATTAACATGAGCATGTATCTTGGCAACTATTTTCAGTATTCCCAAGATGTGTGACAGTACTAAACCATTATCAAGCATTTGAGTGTAATGAGTACTAGGTTGATGTCAGCCAAATAAAACCCTCAGGCAGAATTTGTCTTTGTTCTGCAGCTAAGAACAGTGGCGTAAGGAATAAGCTGAAGCAGCAGTAGCTCTCAGTTGCTGTAATTCAGGCTTTTTGAAGTTTATTTAGAACACATCATTAAAAATCTCTAATCAGTGTGCAAAATTGCAAGCATATTTTTCATGATTATAAAAATCTCACTGGAGCTTATTAACCTTTGGAAAATAAACCACCATGTATATCTACTAAAAATGTTGAGACAGAACATGGTGTTCCTTTCTTTTTTTACATTACTTTTGTATAAGGTGATTTGGTTTTGTTACTTTGAGCTAGACCCACTGCATCAAAAACTTGCCCTAAACAAGAAAAGGAAGTCCTTATTCTTACAGTTACTTTTTTAATCTATTTTCCTTCCCCCCCCCCCTTCTTTCTAGTATTATTACTACCATGTTTTTTCATGGGAAAGAAACAGTAAATTGGGATGGGGGAACCAAGACTGCTTGTCACCCAAAGTTAGCATCCTACATCACAATATGAACAAGAGTTAGTAAATTGATGGAAATTTCTTTTAAATATAAAACAGTAATAAAGAGCAAGTCACCTGGAAGATACTGGGTTAATGCATGCTCTTGAGGTAAAAACAATCCCCATGAAGTCAGTTGTTCCAAGTCCTCTTGTTCCGCAAATTTCTTGACAGCAGTAGCTGTGCCTAACAAGGAATGATCAGTTCACCGTCTCTTCACACTATGTAGCGTTCAGCTGCGGGGACAGCTAGAGGAAAGAAAACGGCTAATGATCAAGCAGTCTTAAATACAGCTTTGCTGCGGTTAGAGCCTGGATAGGCCCCCAACAGCCAGGAAAAGGGAAGACTTAAAGCAGTCATTTAGAGCTCTTTTCTCTACCACCCAGTTGTTCACCATGCTAACAAGGAGCCCCCAGGGTTAGAAATCATTCCAAATTGTCTGTGGCTAAACTTTAGGAGACAGGAAGATTAAAATGTCTTCATCACTGACTGCATCAGTAATAAAATAATGAACACCTTTAACCTCCTCGGGAGACAAGGCCCATGCTGGCATGAAAGCAGTGCTCACACCACCAGGAGGACCCCTAGTAACAGGAATGGCAGCCGGCATGTGGGACCCAGATAGGGCAGGCCTTTTCCAATGATACAGATGCTGCCAGAGAGAAGCATTTAACACTGCAACCACTGTCCAACAAGGTGGAAATTTCAGAATTCTAGAATGCAAATAGCTGCTCATGGGAAACGAAAGAAAATCTTATGTACTGCTTGAAGGTGGGTGAAATTTTAAGAGTTACAAGAACACAAATATCTTCCTAAAGATTCCACTTGAGGCTTTGAGCATTTTTTTCTACACTGCCAGAGGTTCTGGCTGGTAACAGCTTAAAGCTTCCTCCAGAGGGAAGTATTCACTAGTGTATGAAAAACAAATTCATGCAGAGGGAAGTATTCACGAGTGTATGAAAAACAAATTCATGCAAATACTGGTCCCTTCAGCAGTCAGGCCTTTCTGTCCCAAATCGTGATGTTTCACTTGCTCTGCTCTACAGATACAACAGCAAGGGAGGGGAAGAACAATTCTTCCCATTTCCCAGTAGTTTTTCACAGGCAGAATCTAATATTTGTAACACATTACTAGGGAAGACAAAGAGTAGGAGGTTGGATTCAGACACATGAAGGAAGGGACCTTTTAGTCTTCCTTTCTCTTCCTCTTTTTTTTTTAAGTGATTAGGATCAGTGTTGTTTGTAGGTACCTAATTTAACATTGGCAAATTCAGCATAATTAAAGATGAATAGCATCCCTTGGGAAGGTGTATCTGGCCTGAAGGCAGGAAGCTATCACAATCAATCTTCCAGGAATTAAGTAGTTCTGAGTGAGGAGGAGATGCTTCAGAAAGTTCAATAGCGAAGAAGAGCTTGGGTGCAAGCAAAAAACAGCAAATCAGCTCAGGCTCCCTCCAGGATGACACAGACTTGGAAGACCATATGAAAAGGTGTAAGTGCCAAATTCCAATTACCTCTTCTTGTAGAAAACTGAAGGTCAAATTGTTCCTGGAATCCAAAATGTTTGTTTTTTAATGTGCTGGTTTTATGCCAGGGATAGAGGCGAGAAAATGGTTAATAGCTGGTTTGTAGTACTAGCTTTTTATGGAGGAGTGGTGAGCAGCTTTCAAAGTCTTAGGGTGAAAACAATGATCGTAGGAACAGTGATGAAAGGATTTGTTTTTTTCTTTAAACTAGACAAAAATGTAAAAAGGCAACCTTCCATCCTCCAAAAGCTCACCTCTGCTGTCTAAAGCAATATTCATGAGACAAAACTACCTGAACTTTAACACTAAGGCATAATATTTGATGAAAAATTTACTACACATTTTTACTTAAAAAACTCATACAGTTTTCAGCTATCATGAAATCATATTTATTTTATCCATTCATGCTAGTAAAGAATTAAGCTATGGAATTGATAAATTAAGGCCAGAGGAAACAGTCACCTCACTCAGTTTGTCCAGCGCTCCAAACACATCACCCCATTTCACATATGGCCCTGGAGCAAGCCCAGTAACAGATGATGAAAGCGCAACTTCCAGAAAGGCATCAAAGCCCACAAGGAGTTGAATCTTGCAACATAAATTGGATGAGAGTGTCCTAACTTTAAACAGACACAATAGTTTGCGGCAAAAATTCTTGATTTCTCCAGTATAGAAACATACAGGGTATTTCCTAAGCTCTTAATAGCCACTCATGCTTTAATCTTAAGAAATTTTCTAAGCCATCAGCTCTATGCACTGGTAATAGCTACCAGCTGTATTTTCCTGCTTTTCACCACCACATGTGACACTTTAATATTAGAAAAGTAACTAGTGAATAACTCTGAATAACACTATGGGGGACACCAGCAGGCTATGAAGCAGGTGGAGTTCAGCTCTAGCTCTGGTGGACCTGTGCACCAGACTTCACGAGGTGGTCCTGTGTCACAGCTAACTGGTAAGAGCTGGGTGTTAGCAGAGCTTGCTCCCCTGATTTTGATTTATCTCACCTGAAGGAGGGATGTCGCCTCCAATTTACAGGACCTCAGAGGCTGAGCTGCTGGTGGAAACACTGGCCTCAGGTTTCTGAGAGGAATGAAGCCAGGTGCTCTCACTGGAGAGTAAATGTGGATACAGGCCAGTATGTCTGGCTGCCTGAGAAAGTCATCTGGACAAATATGTGTATTAAAACCATCTAAGAATATGAAATATTTTCATCCTAATGCAGAAGAGAAATTGTTTTAGAGCTCAGATATTTTCATTTGTGTAAACAATTCTCACTTCGGCTCTTCTAATGCTAGGGGTAAGGGAGGTGTAGTACATACTGTACCAGTTAGGGCAGGCATTTAGTGAACTCTCAAATGCATCTGTACACAGCTGGCCAATGGGTTAATGCTACAGTTTCTGGGAAGCTCAGCTTCCACTTTTCTTCACCCATACTACAAACCCTGATAAAATCAAGCAGGCATAGCTGCTTTTAGGGCTGGTGTAAGGCTAGCAAGATTCCTGCTGCAGTAGAGAGTCTGCTGAATTTTTCTGTTCTACCATGGAATTCTTTGCCAGAAAAGTAAGTTGTTCCATTTCATACTGAATTTGTGCTTGTTAAATCCATTTCAACTGCATGATATACCAGTATTTCATAATGAAAAGAAGTTACTCTGCTGTATAGGTATGACTTCATTTTTTGTAAGCTATTCTTCTTTAAGTTTTCTGTAACCCACTGAGACAGGGAGAAGTCATAAAATTCTGAATAGTGAAAGCCTTCAGTGCAGACACCCCCCAAGGTTTTAACAACCTCATTATTGCAAGCTAACTAACAGTAATTTAAAATGCCTTTTTTTTTTTTTTTTTCATTTTTGCCAGCCAGGATGAAAAGATTTCTATTTTGTGTTCAATCATAGTGTACTGTTTGTCAAAAGGAGTCAGAAGAGAGAGAGCCATCTAATCAAGGAAAAATATATGTACTAGCAGCCTGAAGAGGACAACCAACATAACTCAAGGAAACTTCAAGTCCGTATCGTGTTAAAAACTTTATGCATAATTTTTGGGAAACATTTTTAAAACTGCACTTCGAATGAAACGTACTCATATTCTTGGTAGTTTAACAGTTCATCTAAAAAAATAAAAAAGCAGTTTAATTGCTGTTGCATGGGAGGGAATTGCAGAGAAAAGGAGAAGAGTAGGGATAAAGATCTAGAGTAGCAGTAAGCATTTTTAATTGCATTACATGGATAACTATTTCATAACTTTTGAAAACTTGCTGGATTATTAGGATTCATAATTCTAGGATAAGTAGATGTTTGACTATAAATGAGAATATCCTACCCAAACAATCTAAGTCAGTGTAGATAAGACTTGGATGTATTACAGCTTCTGAAATTGAGCTATGATCAGCTTTTTCACTATATTGCATGTTTTCTCTTTTTGGCCTAATTTCCAAGACAGTCCACCAGGCTGAATCTCGAACTGCCTTTCTCATCAGCTTTCTCTAAATTCTCCTTTCCTGATTGCTACTTCATAATTGTGTGGGCCTTTCTTGGTGTTTCTTCCCCCTCAAATATTTTCTGTGTCATAGATTCATTGAATATTTTGGGTCAGAAGGGACCTTTCAAAGGTCATCTAGTCCACCCTGCCCTGCAAATGAGCCGGAACATCTTCAATTTTTTCAGGTTTCTCAGCATCCCATCCAGCTTGACCTTGATCAATAATTATTCTTTCACAATAGGCTTCAGTCTACTACTATATTTAAATGAAAACTATTTGATAGCTTTTCCCTGTCAACTGACACTGTTTTGTTCTTTAAAAAGAAACTAAAATCCAAGCAGAGTCCTCAAGCGTATTTATTCTGATTCTTTTACTTTAATCAGTGCCAACATCTTTTAGTTACACTGTTCTGCATCAAAATATTCTCTCATGTGTTTCCAGACTATTTCAAATAGACTATGTCCATCTTTAAGGGTTCTTTTGAGATAAGGTACCAGAATATCACTTTGAATATGAATTCAGCATCACTAGCACATGGGCTCCTGCCAGTTCTGCTGTGTCTGCCACTTGTTATGTTTTTCCATATCCTTGAGAGCCTGCAACAGAGTGCTGATGGAAGCTTACAGATTTCTGCAAAATATAAGATGTAATCTAGTTCTTTTCATGGTGAGTAATCTTTTACAGATGTTGTTTTACAAATGGAGAGTTTAATGTATCTACCACTTCTCTAATTCTTTGGCGAGTGGAAAAATGGTCCCATGTGATCTTTACATATATATTATATTAGTGTATGTTATAAACAGGTACTGTGATAGTTACAGTGTCTGTAGAATCATTTTAAGTGTGCAAACATAATTGATTAAGCACCTGATGAGCCTTCAATGTTCATTATCTGCCCAGTTATGGAAGATACAAGAAGTGAATGGAGGAACGTAAAAACAAACTCAGGTTGAAGGCAGACAAAATCTCTACTGAAAATGAAGTAGGGGATTTCAAGGAGTTAGAATCAAAGTATAGAGGAAGTATATGAAAGTTCATTGTTAAACTGATCTCCAAGTGCCAGAGGTATACTGGGTAAAAATGCCCAAAGTGAAGAACACCTTTCTGAAGTGAGATTTTGAGCAGAAAGACACAGACCATGGAAGTCCAGTTCACTGCTAACAGTCTCAGGCTGCATTCCCTAGCCCAGGACACACCCAGTTTTCCACAGTGATCAGGTTAGCTGCTCTCACCAAAAAGCTCTTGCTGCACAACAGAAATCCCTTCTCTGGAGAACCAACTTGATGGAGGACTGTCAAACTTTAAAGAATTTATAACAGAAAGAAATGGCCATTTAGTTTTATGTTCTGAACTTTATTCCTGTATAAATCAGCCTCTAAGTGGTAGTCAATTGAAGTTTTTCAAAAGTAGATGCAGGGCTAGGACAGTAGAGCAAGATCTTCCTTGTTTGTGGAAGAGGGGAGGATTATTGGTGGTTTCCCTTCCTTCAAAGCATTCTCTTCCACCCTGCAGAGTTTCACCGGCCTGAGCTGTCCCCACCACAGTGTAAATGCTTCTGCCAGTCCCTTGCTTAGCCCGGGTGAGAGCAGCAATGCTCTCTATCTCCATGCAATTTCACATACATTCCTGCATTATGTCCAATTAGTCAGAGTTGGATTTTATTTTTGAAGTACAAATTGAGAATTCAATACACATTAAAACATGCTTCTTTTTGCCTCTGAATTTTCATTCATTTTTAGCTTCCAGTCTTCTTGGACATGCCTGATGCTTCCTGATGCCCAGAGGCATTAGACTGCCCAGACCTGGTTAAGGACAGTCCTTGATGCACCACAGAGTTCAGAGAAAGGGAGAGAGAGGTTTCAAATATCTGGCTGCAGGAAAGACAGGATGTCAAAGAGTTGGGATAATTCCAGATTCCCTGCTGAAAGAGATAACAGAGGGTGTGCAAAGCCCTTGCCAGCCTTCAAGGTAGATCAGCCTCTGTAATTGTTCGGCTAAGTTAGCAGTGGAGAACCAAAAGGGTTGTAAACAAGTTTTAAAGCAAACACTAACCGCAACTAGAAAGAAATACTTGGTACATTTATTTGCAACACATGTGTAAAATCTTGACCTAAATCAGAAAATAAATGCATCATTAGGGCTACAAATTATCCTTGACCTGGAAATGTTCCAGTCATCACTGAGAAGAATTTAAGATTGCAGGACAGACAGTAACATGATGCCTTGACCTGAAAATATGAAAATATTACCTCTGAGGAAAAATAATTCAAAACAACGACATTCACATAGAGCTTGGAGAAAAATGTCAAAGGGGTGGTAGTTCTAGAGGGACAACTGTTTGAGAAAAGATTATGAGAGCTAAAGATGAATATTTGCCTAAGCACTAATTTAGCAAGGGATAAAGAGATAATTCTACCACTGTTTTTTCTAGTAGATGCACATCAAAATTTAGGAGATCAAAACAAAAGGCAGTGATTTCTTAGATATCCCATCAAACCATTAAAGCCAGTTCTTAATCAAGTCCTATTTGAATCAGATCCTTTCAGTGACTAGTTATCCTATAACATGGGGAAAAATCCCCAAGAAACAGGCTTTCTTGTGACTTCTGTGTAGGGTTCTTCCAGAAATTTCTCCTAGGGTTATTTTTGGAACTAGAAGTTTCACACTACATGCTGCCTTGTGCTGAAAAAGCACATTAGACCTCAGCTGGGAAGATTGTGAGTGCAAGCCTTAGAGGTGAAAAGCCCATCTTCCACATTTTTCAATCAGCACAGCTTTCAAAACCTTGTTACCATTAAACTGAATTTCTGATATGACCACACTATACCTATCAAACTAAATCCTGATGGAAATCATGGGAACAAAGTCAGTAGCTCAAGCTAGGCTTTGAAGGTAGCTGAGCTCAGTGATAGCACTAAAAGCAGCAGTTATGGGAGAGATGAAACATGGTATGATAATGAATCCTTGTACATGCAAGGTACCAGACTGAGAGCAATCTGTAACAGTCATTACTCCTGTCAGCCAATGATAACAGGATGACAAATGGTAATTTAAATAAGGGAGACAATGAAAGCTCTGATTATTCAATTAACATACAGCTTTATGAAATGGAAGATAGTCTCTTTTTTTAATGTTGGCTACTTTTATCTCCAACTTTGCAATGACTGATACTGAAGAATTTTAGAAGCTTTCAAGAACTGGACTCTCATGTGAATATGAGCTTATTTTATAATCTCGTTTTTTCACAAAGTACTTATTCATACTATCATAATCAAAGGCACTCACTGTGATAACATTTCAGAATAGATTTTCATGGAACAAACCCTCTGTTCTGCAACTAATTCATCAGTTTTTGCAAGTGAGCACCTATCATTCACTAACCCTAAAGGACAACAAAATCAGTGTCAAGTCTGCCATGGCTTTGTTCTCTGTGATGGACCAGAGCCTGCATTCAGTAGAGCAGCTCCAGAGCCAAAACTCAATGTCAAATGTTTAACATCTGCTTTTGAAAAATGTGCACGCCTAATAAACCTCAGACATAGGCTTATATTTCCATTCCCTGAAATCCAGTCAAAGGGCAAAAAAGAAAGGCTTGGCTTGAAGATTTTTAAATTTTTAAAATTTTTTTTTCTGTTGAAGGCAAGTTTAGTGGAGAAACCCGAGGGACAGAACAGAGCCAGTAATATCCTGACCTACACAGGTGAAATCCAGGGCACAGAGAAGAGTACTGCCCTCCTGAGCAAGGTCTGGGGATGCTGCCATTGCCAGGTGTCCAAGGCATCTAAAGGCAGCTCCATGGAAATGCCTGCCTTAGTGGGAACCCCAGGGACAATAAAGGACTGTAAATATGCAAAACTTCACAACTATAGGTGAATACTCAAAAGGTGGGGATTTGGTAACTTCCAGTTTTAAAAGAAATTAGGACTGCCTTTCAAAGAACCAAGTCAGCCAGATTCTATCAGTTCTCACTACATTTTGACTAACCCCCCTGGCTTCTCCCCAGCAGAAGCAACTTGTTACACTGCTGTTACTTTGAACTGAGGTCTCAACACATAATGAACTTTTAAAAGATGAATATGAAAAGTAACAATTCTAACTCTTTGGCTATGAGATTCATCTGACCAAGAAAGCAAAACAAAAAAAAGGCATTCTAAATATCAGACTTAATTGGCCCAGACAGATGAACTATGATGTTGCAGTACCCTGGGATGTGAAAAATAAGGCACACCTGGGTGCCGGGCAGGGCACCATTGTGCTCAGAGTGCCAGCTTGTGCTAGTCAGGGGAAGGAAGCTACTCCCAAGGAACAGCCCTACAGCATCAGTGCTGCCTCCTGTGTCTTTTGCCCCTCAGATCTCATCAGGAATACTTACCCAAGCCGAAAAAGATTTGATTGATAAGTTTTAGCACTGATACTGCCAATTCAGCCTTTAGATGTAAGTAATCTTGGTGAGTTGTAGCTCTGTACCCTTAACAATTTACCTCCCCTTCTATGTGTGTACTCTGCTGTAAATAGATTACCAAAGACTTGTCCAAGATGTTGTACTCTGAGGGACAAAGCCTCCCCCTGCCTCCTTTCCCCAGTTCTCAGTCTGCTCTCCTCAGGCTTTAAGTCCATCCAGTTGTGGAAAAAGACAACCACTGCTACAGCATGGAAGAATTTACTCATGAGATGCAAGCGGCAAGGAAAGAGGAGTAAGATTGCTTGCTGTTGCAGGGTCCATCCTGTGGTATTTCTCTACCTCCAGTCACTTCCCCCTAACTCATTAAGGGAATTGGAAAGGATCCTGATGGACTCGCCCTGTGGTGACAGCCATGGGATGTGGAAGCATCCTACAGTCTAAGTAATATTGCCACTGTGGAGGTGTTTCTCTGATACCCCACTTGCATAATCTCAGATCATGTATGCAATTGAAATAGCTTAAAAAATGAGTTCAAAAGAGGAGGGAAGACATTATTCTGTCTCAGGGAAGGATTTCACTGAATTAAACTGAATTCCCCACAGGCAACATACATTTCTGACTGATTCAACCTTCTTCCTTTAGTGGAAAAGGAGTATAAAAAAAGCTCAGCAAGAAAATTGCTGCCATTGACTTCAGTCAGCTGATATTTCAACGTTGAAATTTTATTATTAATTTTTTTTAAGCCGTATTGGATTAAAAATATGCTCTTTAGTTTTTCTTCCCCCCCCCCGAAAAACAAAGAAGCAACTGTTTTAAAATTACCATGAAAAAAAAATTAGGAGAAGCCTACTGGAGAGTATTTAAAAATACGTTGTTATTTTTGTCAGTAGTCACCATGAATTCAGAACTAAATAATAAGGCAATAAGTAAAACTATAAATGCATCTTCAGCAATAACTTGTCAAATTTTGGCTACATTAGGAAAGACTTGAAGTCACAGCCTTTTGATCTAATGAGGGAACATCATCCCAGCCAGTGTATACAAGAGTGCTATGTCAAAGGCATAGTATTTACACATGGAATGCCAACAAGAGGATGGAAGAGCTCGCTCATCCCAAATCATCCCAGCACCACTCTGAAGCACTTCTCTACTGTCAAGTGCCACCCTCAGCAAGATGTAGGCACTAATCTTGCCTACACAGCAGTATAGGGTGCAACTGAGAAAAATGTGGGTCATGCAAAAAAGGGATTCAGCATGAGGGGGAAAGGATTCCACATGAACTGGGAGATCCGCTATCCTGCTGGGTAGCTGCAGCACTCTCTGTGCATGTACAGAGGAGAGAGGGGACTCAGTGGGGAGCTACTGTGATGGTTGAGTGCTGGAGCACTCCAGGCATGAGGAGCCACGGAGGGAGCTGGGCATGCTCAGCCTGAGGTGGCTGGTGGCCTGACTGCCGCCAGCACTAGGATGGGGAGAGCTGGATGGAAGACAGGCAGATCCTTCTCAGAGGAACACGATGAAAACACAAGAAGCAATGGTCATAGGAGGAGCAAGAGAAATTCCAGTTAACCTTTCTTTCCCCTCCCCTCCAGTGAAGCACTGCAAGAGGATGCCTGGGGAGCATGTCAAATCTATCCTTGCAGATTCTCAAAACTCCCCTGGACGAGATCCCTAGTGCCTGATTTGACGTAGATGTTGGTCATGTTGGAGTGAGGGTTGGACTACAGATCTTCAGGGGGCTCACCTAGCTTGAATGAGGATGCAGAGAAGAGAAACCAAACACAGAAGAAAAGCCAAATAAAATCCATTGGTTATCCAGATGGTAGATGTCAGTGGCTAGCCATGACCAGCATTACCAGAAGACAACGAAGTTTGGAAATAAAACATTTGCGAAAGCAGGAAGGTGTGAGATTGAAGGATTTCTTTGCATCCTTCTCTTCAGTTCAAGCCACGAATTACAGGGAGGGGAAACCATCAGGCCCCCCTTTGCCCTCCATTCAAGACACCTGCCAAGGTTGCTTCTCAAGGACAAAGGACGTTCAGCACAGCAGGAGTCTTGACAATGCACCTGGAGTAAGTCTGCTTCTCACTGGGCTGTGGGAAGGGAAACCTTTTAAAGACTGTCTCATGTAACGCCTTGACTGCATGAAGGTTCCTTTCCTTTCTGTCCTGCATCTTCAAAGGCATCCGTAAACTGTAGGAGTTTAATAAGTAAAATATTTTTGTTTGCTTTAACCTTAATCTGGCTTGAATTAAAATGAGTCTCACGATGTTTAAAATCAAGACACCATATAAAATCCCATTTGTGTACGCCTCCTAATGTATCCAAAATGTATAAATTGCATCCCTAGCTAGCTGCTCCGGGGGCTGCAGAGTTGGCAACACTGTAGTGCTGGTGTATGAGTGGAAGTTTCCAGTGGAGGTCGTAGTATAAAGAGCTGCAAGGGTGTCCCTGCAGCAGGCTGATGTGCCAGCAAGCTGTACACCTCAACCCTGAAGGCTCAAAGACCTGCACCATTTTTTGTAATAACTTGTTATAGCTTGGTGGCAGCTTGGGGTGAGGAGAAAGCAGATTATATTTTTCAATTTAATATGTCCAGCACACGCATTAGCTTTTGAGAGCAGTACATTTGTGAGAGCAAGCCTATTTGCTGGAGGCTGGGGAAGGTCACTTCTGAGTCATATCACAATATTAATTGCATTTACTACACTGTAATTTGTAGGAAATTATTGTACAAGTCTTCATTTAGAGGGCATAGCTGAAATCCAGTTTCTTCTTTCATGAGCTATATCAAAGAATATTTGTTTGATGTGACCAGAAAAAAAGAAGTCAGTGAAGTGTTTAATGATTTAAACACAGAACAACAGCTGAGCCACAAGCGAGAATTAAACAGGTTAGAATTATTTTTCTTTGGTTTTTTTTTACATCTCCTGAAATCATGCCTGATCATCCTAGCATGATCTGGCACATGCTAACAAAAGGCTCAATCTAATGAATATAATTATGTATTTTATTAGATACATAGTGAAGTACTGTGTAGATCACTATTGGTTTGCATCTCAAAGAAACTTTCAGTCTCTTACTGTGGAGATAAAATGAGAAATTACTGAAATATTTTGGACTTGTTTTAGCATGTCTTTGCTCTTTTCAAACAAGCACCACCAGCAAGCTGCCACAGTAGAGGTTTCTCTTTTTAAGAAGACCAGGAAACCTCTAAAAAGGCTAATGAAAGATGCAGAGCACCCAGTTCTGTTCCCTCCATGAGCCAAGCCACTTTCCTCTTGCTGACCACCACTGCTCAGTTACTATGACAAGGGTTTTTCCCAGAGCTTCTCGTCTGATTTAGTACATTTTCCAACAAAAGTTTAATTATGGCAAGTTTTACTCCTCTGTGCTCTTCCTGAAATAGTTACATAGCTATCTATTCACTGAAGTTCACAGGCAGTAATCTTCCCCCCCACCTTTACTAAAAGAAAGGGCTAACCTTGATATTTCCTCAAACATACATAATTGATTAAAACCCCAACACCACTAGCTTTTATCAATATGTTGAAACTTTTTGTCATGAGGTTTACTTTGAGCTTTGGCTGCTGCAGCTAAAAAAACCCTCTCTGACCAATTAAGTAATGTTTTCTTACTAAGCTAGTTACAAAGGAAACTTGTAAATATGCCTCAGGGGAACTCTGGCATTTCAAAAACCAGAAGAGATATAAAATTTTTTCAAGTATGCTGTATATTATTTTAGTGTGATTTGAGGTGCCTCAGAAGTTTGTAGTACTGCAGTAAGTGCATGGTTTAATGAACGCCAGAGTCATTGGGTATTTTTCATCCATTTAGTTTGCCTCCCACCTTTCCCAGACTGTTTCTATTTGTCTTTACAAGTTGTCTGACCAGAGCTATCTGTCAAATGTAGCAGCAGAGACACACAAGCACCGGGAAGTTCCCAGCCTCAACCTGCCTCAGTCAGCAAGGGCACTGCTTCCAACTTACCAAGCCTATGAGTCCCTCCAATCTGTTCCCAAGAAAGAGCAGTTGGCCACCACCAGACCTTCTCCAGCAATGCTGTCCATCTCATCTCAAGCAATGTCTCCCACTTTCTTAGGGAAAACCTCCAGAGGAGACTGGGCGTAATAGTATATCAGCTGAGCTGTCCTTCAGTGCAAACAGCTTCCAGCTGTTTTCTTCCTTCATGACTTCCTTGGTTTCCCCGCTCTGTGACTGGTTGTGTCCCTGTGTTTGTACAGTCAGAAGGCCCCAGGGTATCCTGCTGCTCCAAAGGTGCCACATGTGGCTCAGAGTCTATTCCTGCCAGGCCCAGGAAAACTGACTATAACACATGCCAAAGCAGAGCTCTCACCAGTTTCACCAGCATTCTATATTCTCAAATGGTGGGGGCTGGTGACACCTCTAGTGGACAAATTTTAGCTGTGGTTACATTGCATGACTCACTCAGTACTGGTGTTAAAATCCTAGATTTTTCTGTGCTTGTGAGTGTTCTGTCCTCCACACCCATGACCACCAGCAGGACACAAACACTGGCATTTTTTATCTCACTTCGTGTTATACAATGCCTCCTGAAACACACAGAATTAGTTGCACACATGTAAAGCCTGAGTGAATACACAAAGTAGAAACCTAAGTACAGGCTTGCCCCCACAGGCTTGATGCCCTGTGAAATCTGCTGCAGCTATGGCATTCTTTTCCAGCACAAACATCAAAAGAGCTGCAATGTGCTGGAGGCCAGCTCAGAAAAAACACTTACTGCATATAACCAAAGCCTAATGCAGAAGAGAAATTATTTTAGAGCTCAGATATTGTAATTTGTGTAAACAATTCTTACTTAGACTCATACTAGAAGAGAGGGCATAAGAGCTCTGGCTAAAGCAGGTGGCTCAGAAAGCAGGACTGATGCTGGAGCAGGACATCAGGGATAGTCCACATGGGCCCAGACACTCAGCATCTCTTGGGATCAGGTGCATGGTGAGTGTGACATAATTCAAATGAGTATTTATAGTCTAGTAGTAAAGCAGATGAAATGGAATGAGAATTAGAAGATCTCATCTAATCCTCTTTGCAAATGAGTTTTTTTAAGATGTAAGACTTGTATATGATTTCAAACATTAAGAATTAAAGACAGTTATTTCTGATTAAGTTCTATTACTACATTCAAAATGAACTTCGTCATGATAAATTTTTTTTAGTACTAAAATAGACATAAAAATGCAAATCCAAGGATCTTCTTCAGCTGCTTAGTATTAATGTCCAACTATGAACTGAACTAAGTTAAAATTGAGTTAAGGGTCACTCAGGAAAAAAGAATCCACGGTTTGGGGAAGATGTGTCTATTTTTCTATAGCACAAAAACTGTTATAACTGTCCTGGCTAGTGCAGCTCTTATTTCAGATGCAAAAACTATTATATCAACAATCGCCTTCAAAGAGAGAAAGGCTTCACATGAAAACAACTAATTGAAAGACCTTAACTTTAAAAATATATATTTATTGAAGTTTGTTAAATTTGGTTAAACTAATAATGATTATGTCCATCACTAAGAGTTTAAATGGCAAGGTTAATGTGAACTTTTACATTTTTACACTGGCCAGCATCTGCTATAAAACAAAGGTGCTGTCTCCTGGGATTCAAATCGGCATCAGAAATCCCTGCTTAGGGTTTATATGTTCTCACACATCACCCAGCAGCAGCAAGGCTGAGGTGACACCAGGGGGAAATACAAAATACTGCAGCTTGCTCATCCACAGTCCATCTTGTGACACTATCAGAGATACAAGTAAATGGCATTAATTTTCAAGTTTGCCTTCAAGAAAAAAAAAAAAAAATCACACCACCTTCCCTTGATGTTGATTGGTCTTCTAGGTTTTTTAACTGTGTTTACTGAGCAACAAGTTACAGATGAAGATTAGCTAATTTTAGCAGAGGTGAGTCAGATCTGCAGGAACCAGCCAAACTGAGCATTTCACTGTGTTTTTTGTTTCTTGCAGGCTCTAGAGGAAAGAGATGGCAACTCACATGGCTATCAGAAAAAAAGTTTCTGTTTCTATTGAGTGACTGAGCTGAGGACCCCACATTTGCTCCTCTTCCCTGCCTGTTCTGTTCCATCAGTTTGAACAGCTGCACATAAATAAATGCTTCATGCACACATTTGCACCAACTGTTTTATTGCAGAAAAGTCTTAACTGAAAACTTAAACTCTCAGGTATAAGGGAAGGAGTGTGATGTTGCTGAAAACTTCCACCATCACACTAATTTTGTGCTATAGCCATTGAAGGTCTTAGGTATTAAAAGTTTTGTACAAAACTTGAATGTAAAGCATTCACCATCACGTCTTTGATAAGAGTTTCATGAAACTGTTCAAAACCACTGACTTCTTTGCTTGGGAAGAAGCTTCACATTCACCAACAAATTAACTTCCCATTTTGGAAGACTTGTGTTTAGTTATAGCTAGATAAATTTTCACTTGTTAGCTGAAACAGTGCCACTTTTAATCATGAAAACTGCCATGCAGCAGCGCATGAAGAAAACCAGACACTGGCCTACCATAAATGAGTACCCTGGCCCAAAACACAATTCCAAACATCACAAAGTTCAGCCTCATTTTAGATAGACTATTTCCAAATAAAGCAGAAGAGACATGCAAACTCATCTTGCTGTAAATCTTTCGCTCTCCAGCATTTCTCAGAAGCTGTAATTCAAATGGGGACCAGACCTAGCAGACCAGGTTGAGGCAAAGTACAGTTTTAATTTAAATCAGCAAGAGCTTCTGGTGACTAGCATGCGGCATTAAACTACATGTACTTATTAGCGTCCTAACAAAAACATGAATTTTAAAACAGATGGTAGAAGTTGAAAGAAATTGAATCACAAAATAAGATCATTAACATAACTGCTTCCTCTTCTAATCAGCTACCACTGTGGTACTATCAACTGGAGTGTTGGGGAATATCATTCATTTCCTCATCCCAGAATGCAAATATGAATTTTTTTCACTCACAACTTTCCCCCTACCCCCATACACCCTTTGCAAAAGCACTTTCTTTTTCCCTCAGTTAGAAAAAAATTAGATTGGACCATTTTGTCTCCTTCCCAACAGAGAAGTTTTCGGTACCTACTGAAAAAACCCTAGATGTTGACACAGAAAGATATTCTGGGACAACAATTCAGGCTTATCCCTCCCACAGTAGAGTAAAACCTGTCAGGTGCAAGCATAATAGCTCGGAAAAACAGCTTAAAAATTACAACTGTGAAAGAAAATAAAAGCAGAGCTTAAGCCTTCATATTTCTCAGTTTACATAGCAAGTAAACAACCAGTACTTTGTGCTTAAACCATTCAGTTACAAATAAGTTGTTTTTTTCACCTTCTCCAACAAGTTTTCTGCAGTGAGAATTTAACCCCCACTTTATCCACCTCATGGACCAGAACATTGGTTAAAATGCTCTTCACTGGCAATGGCTGTGAGAACTGACCTGCTGGTACACAATACAGGGAGGAACTAGAGCACCAGTAAAACCCAGTCCTGGCAAGAACCAAGGATGCTTAAAGTGTACTAGCATACTTCAAGGAATGTCAAAGCTACCTCAGAAAAAAAGTCACATAAAAATGGTATTCCCTTACCTGACAGAGCTTTCAAAAGTGCACATCCATCATAAATCCCCAAGTGCAATGAGAAAATGCACTGCTGTGGCTTCTTTTCCTTGAGGAACACAGCAGCTCACTGCAGGGTTCCTGCCTACCCCCTTGCTCAGTGGTAAGCTGCTAGTCCTGTCAGATCCCTGCCCCAGTCCTGACCTGCCCCAGCTCCAGCTGACAGAAATGGGTATCTTGTCCTGCAGAGCACTCAGGGGACTAATTTTTTTTTTTTTTGGTGCTGAGAACCTGGCATAGTGCTCTTTTTCTTCAGGAAAAGGAGCATGCTCCTGATATTATCACAAAGTTCCCAAAAGGTCTTTGAGCAAGGGGGCTGCTGGGCCTGAGCTGTAGGAGTACCAGGTGCATAATTTCATTTTAAGCATGATTAGCTTGAGCCAAAACACTGTGAAACTGTTACTGGCATCACTTTAAGTTTTTGGGCAAGACAATCACAGGTTTTGCTCATTTCCAGCATAATTCACAGTGGCTACATAGGGTTTTGATCTGCAGTGATTTAAACAGACTGTAACAGGCTATGGAATTTAAACCCCAAGCTTTTGTTTCTCTTTCTAACTTTAGGTGCTGCAAATGCTGCAGCAACCTAGAAATAAATTTTCAGATAAGAGTACTCAGTGTAGTAATTTCTCTGCTCTTCTGGGTTGAAGAAGTAAGGCTAAATATATGTATGAGGCAAAAAGATTTAGGCATACAATGTTGCAGGTACAGGCCTGAGTATCAAAATCATTACCGCCTTTCCCCTACATCAAGTTGTCATCAATTATTTACACACAGAAAAAAAATTGATACCATTTTGTGTATTAATATCCATGTACTTGTTCTCCTATGAATAAAGGCATAAAACTTCTACCTATTATTTTCCCAGCTGGAAGCTAATCCATGCTAAATTTTGCTGCAGTGCTGAAGATTTCTGAAAAGCTTCCCAGATGATTGAGTTGCAGCTTCAATACACAGGATCTCTCAGTAGGCAAAAGAGTATCATCCTCTGTTTTTCATCATCCTTCTTAAAACAGGAAGAAGATCAAGAAAAGAACAGATGAACCTGTTGAGAAGTTCTAACAGCATTACTTCTCCCAGCAGTGTTAATAACTACCCTACAATTTTGCATGGTTATTTCAAGGCTTTAAGTGTTTGGGACTGACTTAAACTCATCTGTGCCATGCTGCAAATGCAAATAAACTCAAGTATTTCCATTCACCTTACAAGTCTGTGTGGAGCTGTTGGCCTCTCCTTGCAGCTATTTCCACTGACACCTGGTGTTCAAGGTTGACTAACAGGCTTTCACTCTTGCAGGACCTACAAGGCAGCCACCTGCTTAATAGGCACCTACACTAATTGCTCAGGTAAGCTCTTGTCAGGCTTAGTATGGGTATAAACTGAGTCTGGAGTGCATTTGGGTTTCTTCTGGGTCCTTCTAACACAGTTTTTGAGCCATTTGTCCTACTGAAGCACTGATTCAACAGAAGAGAATGAGACATTTGCAGCCTAATTGTTTGATCTTTTCTCTTTTGTTTTCAAGTTCACTTGGACTTCTGAACTGGTATCTTTTTTTCCCAGTGAGCTTAAGTGACTCTTTCATGGCACAGTGACTTGGAAAATGCTCAGTCTATAAAGGCTTATATTTCAGTCATCTTTCAGCTCCCAGAGACAATTATAACATTGAATGTTATAAAGCTAAGGCTGTTAACATACAGATGGCAAAAAGTGTTGGTGCAGCAGAAAAGGAATGGTAAGTGTTTAATCCTGCCAGCTGCTCTGAATCCTGTGCATGTGTAGGGGCAAGAAAACACATTAAAACCTTCTCCTAGCACAAGACTAGCTATGAGCTCCTGACTGTAGGAAGTTCAGCAAATATCCTTCAAACTGCCTTGCTGGGAGTCCAATGTCTCCTGCAATCTTTCTCAGTGCTTTCTGGCAAGGGATCCCCTCTTTGAAGTCAGCAGTTTGAAGCTTTCTCTAAGACCAGAAAGCTGAACAAAACAATGATAGAATGATCTCATGCTCCATGAGGAGAGCAGCCACCTCCCCAGGGCAGATGTTGCAGTTCACTGCCAGGGAGTTTTGCTGTACCTGTCTTTGCCAGCACACATTGACCTCTGAAACAGATGTTTCTGGAAGGCAATAGCTCTCAAAACCAAACATCCAACTGACAGATCCTAAAATTCTGACTCCTGCTTTTAGTAAAGCTATACAAGGGCTGGAACAGAATGAAAGATTTGCTTACTGATCAAAATTGATTGGAGCCATGATTAATTACTTTTAAAATCCAAAATGGCAGGTTCATTCCTGGCTAAGCAGAAAAAGCACAGCAGTTGTCTCTCTCCTCCCAAACAATTATGATGGTAAGTTGGACATGATATTCCATTTCTAAATGTTCTGCTTTCCCAGTGTCCTGAGCTGACACAATGAGTTATGCTGCAGAGGAAATATTGCTGGACACAACCTGAATCCTGGACAGCTCAGCTCATCAGTCTTTGCTTTCCCTGAGTGCCTTGCTCCAGCTGGGATTACCTGAAGTACCACTGCAATTCAGACCTTGGAGTAAGGCACTAAGGAGAGATGAAGCATCTAAAATTAGGAGAACAGATTTGTTGCATTGTGCATTTTCCTAGTGAATTGCTTTATATTGCTGCAATACTTAACAATCTCAGTTTTCTGAGCTTATGAAGTGTGGTTGCCATTTAGCAACACTTTATTTTCCAGAGAGACATGGTGATAGAGGGATTTGTTGCAGTGAGATGGCAGCTTTTGTGAAAAAAGTATGGGTCTTCTATCATCCTCATAGGACATTTCAGACAGGGACCATTCAGGAGCATTTTTTGTCACACAGGGATGCTTGGAGTCGAGGTTGGTCTGAAAACCTTCCTGCATTGTAAAATGTCCCTGCACACATCATTGCCATTATTATAATTGCTGCAGTTATTAGATTTATTCTGCCCATGAAATATAGGACTGTGAACTATATATGTGTTCACAGTGCAGCCACAGCTACTGCTCTTCTCTTTTCTGCTGCAAATCAAGCTGTGTGTACCAAAGGCTGCCACCTCCATTGCAGTGAAAAAGTTACCAAGACTAAACAAATGAATAAACACCTTTCTTCTGGTAAGGCAGAGCCAAGAAGGCTGTCAAGAGCATGGTGGAAAATTGTAGTAATAGGATAATGGAAAAATTACAATTTGTGGAGAATGAAGTATATTACTTCTACATTTAACAGCCCTCTGGAGAATAGAAACAGCTTTTCTGCAGAAAGATTTGATGTAGTGCCAAAAATTTGAATTGACACCTTAAAATAGCCCGCCAAAGGAAGGGAAAAAATAACCTTTCTTCATGAAATCTTGTAGCAGCTAGCTCAAATTAGTACATTTTAGTACTGCTCAGAGGTATGGGTTGGGGAAAGAGTGACAATAAACTGTGGATTTTGGTCCAAGTTCATGGAAAAACTGGAGAGTTATTTAGTAAGGATACCTGGTTTTGGTAGTTTGTTTGGAAATTCTATAATAATGACTAAACGCCCCTTAAGCTTCTACTCACATGGGGGGGTGGAATTTTACTTTCTTCAAAAAGATAAATTCAATCTGATTACTTGGTACAAGAACTTTTCAAGCAGTTCTGGGCGGGCACTCATTATTTTGCATTTATTCAGGCTGGGTTTTTATTTCTGAAAAACAAAGATGAAATAATCCATCAGTTTCTAAATGCCTGAATTAGTCTTAGACATTTTGATGTTTTGCCCTGAAGTACACCATCAATATATTCATATTTGTTTTCTTTCCGATAGAGATGCATATGTAAGTTTTTAATATTGATGAAAACACTGAAAGTGTGTATTTCTTCATAATACAACTAAATATAGTAATTACAATTACACAGGTCGCCTTTGCATTCAGTGCATTTGATTCAGTTTGAAAAAAGTCTGTGAAAGAAGTATAGGAAGAAAAATGAAGCTGTAAGATGTATCAACACGTGTTTCTAAAAACAAATAAAAGTCAGTAAAATGGTACCATGCAGGTCTGATGAAAACTTAGCAGGTAAGTGGACCTGTAGTCTTTGAGTAAGGAAAAACTAAAGATCTTTTGCTGGGCAGATCCTACCAACCAGTATTCCTACGGGGAGTTTATCTTCATGGCATTCGTTACAGACTAAAACAGTTGCTTAAGACTGTCTTAATCTACATGAAAATACATGAAAATTGAGAAATCTATCAGTGCCAAATTCAGAAAGAGATTAACTCTGAAAATATTCTGTGAGTGTAAGCTGCTTGCCAGCTCTGCAACAAACACTCCCAGCTCTCCCCACGGACTGAGAAACATCTCCAGGATGTGTCCAGAACTGTCACACTTCTGCTGATGGCTGTAGAGGTTCTGGTAGCTCTACACTCTGTCTGAAAGGCCTTCCAGCACAAGAAGAAAGTAGCAAGTGCTCTGTGCAGCCAGACCATGGGCATGTGTTGGCTGCTGCAGTCTGCAGAAGTGCAGAATGGTGTGCAGGAGATCAGCTCTGAAGCAGAGCCAAGCTGCACTTTGGTACATCACTAGCAGGACATACCTGAAACTCTCTGTGGTGGCCAGCAAGATTTACTTCTGCAATGGTTTCTTACATCCAGATGAAATTAAATTCTTGGAGAAGCCATAAGTGGCACTGAGTATAAACAGAAGCCAGTCATAGAGTGCTGTGCATCTTCACTGAAAAAAGGCAGTTTTGAACAATATTCCCTTTTCTTTTTTTAAGACACACTTTCTGTTTCCTTGCAGTGAGTTGATCATACACCTACATCAGATATCACAAATCAATCAGACTAATGCTGCAGAACAGAGTGGCTCAAGAATGGATCCTGGATTTTCAAAAGTTGCTTCAACTCCTGAGACCTGATTTGAGACCCATTACAAAGTCTCCTCGGCACTTCAGAAAATGCACTATGTATTATAAGATGTGCAACAGGCAAACACCGTTATTGCTATATCTTGGTTACAACTAGAAAGTCTTTGCTAGTTGTTGTCACTTAGTAAAACTTTTAATAAGTGTGTAGATAAAAAATCTAATATTTTGGACAGAAACGAATATGACTAATTACATTTTGTTATTTGCATTTCCCCTGAGGTATCAGTGTTTACTACTTCCTCCCCAAACTGTAACATAAAACTACTTCTACTAGTTATGTAATTTGTTATTAATTTACATAACACACAATCTATATTTTGGTTTCTCTGGGGGAGAAAGCGTCAACATCTTCTCTGACATAGTGGGAAAACCCTGAAGTTTAAAAATTTAAATTTTGAATGTGTTTATAAAAAATCAGCATTGGTGCACAAGTTAAATTAGTTTTCACAAGTTTGGTGAAAATATTTCAGATGTAAAGTTTATTTATCTGTGTTATGTTTGAGTGACAAAGTTTTGGTAGCTGGGGGGGCTAAAGAGGTGACTTCTTTGAGAAGCTGCTAGAAGCTACCCCTATGTCCAATGGAGCAGCCAACTCCAAGAAAGGCCCACCACTGGCCAAGGCCAAGTCCATCAGTGATGGTGGTAGTGTGTCTGAGATAAGGTGTTTAAGAAAGGGAAAAATCCCTTCAAAATATTGGTGAGGGAAACATTTGGATTGACCTCAAATACATTTTTTTTTGCATTCAGTTTTCCTTTAAGAGTCCCAAATGAATCCCCCAAGCCAGGACTCCGCTGAGGAATTGTAGCATTGTGTGTAGCACTGTGGCTCCCTCTGCCACCCCTCATCTGGACTGCGCTCTTGTGCTTTTTGCACACGGATGAAATTACACAGGACGGTTTGCTGGAATCCAAGGGGTCTGACAGCTCCTCTGAAAAACCTGCTGATGGGTTTAAAATTGCAAAAATCTTTGGCAGCTCAGTTGTTATTATGAGGAAGAGACTAGCTGGTATGCAAGGAGGCAATTCCTCCCTTGAGTGACTTTGCTGAGGCAAATTCACCTCAAAAACAGACCTGACCCCAAAATTTCAGTGACCAGAGAATCTGCTTTTAGGTTTTGTCCTTCCATTACTATAACTGCCTAACTGAGCTAAAAAGCAAGGTCCTAAAGTTGGATGAAAGGAAGTCTTTTAGAGGTTGCATTTGGTGAACATCTCCATCCACAATTTAGGAAATCTGAAAGACTGATATGGTTTTGGCTGCTATATCTCCACCTACTGTGTGATGTCTGTTTGTTAAGGTCCATTGTCAGGGGAGACCCAAGGACCATCTAGTGCCGAATTCCCCTCTGTAATGAAAGGTTTAATTTCTTTCAAAGTCCTGTGCTTTTGGAATGAGCTACTGATAAATATGGGAGATTGTAAGGCCTTGTAACACCACTTGAATATTTATATTAAAGTACCTGAAAGTGACTTATTTGGAGTGCATATTATATAATTAAAGATTCGTTTTCAAAGATTTGCTGCCGTGGCCATGTGTAGGGTTGTGTCTGTGCTCACACAGTGTTTATAGCTGTGATCACATGCTGAGTTCTTTGCCACACTACACTGTGCAATTACTGTATCATTAACATGGGAAGGGCAGTGAACTCCTGTGTTCGTAGCATTTGGAAGACTGTGCACCATTTATTCATTCAAGAACTGGGAGGAGGAAATACAGAGAAATACATTTGTGACCTGTATTGTCCCTGAATTTCATGTAATTAAAAAGCCAAGAGTATCTTTCAGTCTGTGGGAAGGTTGATTCCTTTCAGGTCTAAGTCCCTGTAGACCATTTTGGTACAGCACTGGATTGCCTTTCCAGGAGTACTGTAAGTTCTTAGGGTTATGTTGTGCAAAATCTAGAAGTGCTACTATTTTTAAGAGGTACTACTCAAATAACATAAATATTATATAAATATAGAAATGTAGTGTTATCATTCATCAGTCTGCGACCTTTTATTTCAGACTGCCAAATCAAATTACTTTTGTGTGTATTACCTTCCTGCTAAGCTCCATCAGAGGACCTATGAAAATGCATTTCACTCTGACAAACCAAACAATCTGTTGCCAAGAAACACAGAGAGCTCTTTTAATAAGTCTTTTTTCTATCTTTATGCAGTTTAGACAAGAATGGCCTAAATATTTGATTGAATCAGGTCATTAATCAACTCAAATTCAATCACTGAAAAGTGGTCTCCATCTTTGGTGAAAGGATTTTGTTTCTAGCATTTCTTAATTCCACAGAAGTTAACTCTTACAAATTTCTTGTCTTACAGGAAGCCTTTTAAAATGACATTCTGTAAGTAAGCAAAGGGCTTTAGAGTCTTAGTCCAAGGTATAGGCAAAGCCCAAGCCCCTTTCTTTGCCTCCCACTGGCTGCAAATAATTTTCTTTGTTTTAACAACAGGTCTTATGTGAGCGCCAATCACAATCCAAGGAATCTACAGTACTCTAATGGTTCCCTGGCAACCTCTTGAGTAGACTCTTGTACCCAGCAGTTTGTATAAAGAATGCAACCTTCTCCTTGCTCTCTTTTCCTCTCCCTCTTCTGAATCTCAACCTTCTGTAGGGTAAGAATGGGTGAATTCCTACAGTGAAGTCAACGCTGCCACTCATAAACAATTTTGTGGGGTGTTCACATTCTTTGCCCTTCAGGTTATTTACTGTCATTTAGTTTTTCTGAGCCCTTCCACTTAATGGATTTGTAACATGAGACCAGTGAAAGGGCTAATTCATTCTGGCAGGGACCTGTGGATGGATGGATAGATGGATGGATGGATGGATGGATGGATGGATGGATGGATGGATGGATGGATGGATTCTTTGACATTAGTTTGCAGGAAGGTTACTCATGTTTTACTTTAATTATGATAGGAAATATTTAACAAAGTGTCATGGTTTTCATTGTAGCTCAGAAATACTAAGGTTTTGTGTCTTGTGCTAAATAAATATACTAAAAAATGATTTAAAAAAGATATGGTTTAAAATTACTAATGTTTAAGTAAATATAAATATAAA
>JACBWW010000015.1:12719770-12808940 GCA_020086605.1 Lanius collurio | reverse complement strand
TATAAATATAAATATAAATATAAATATAAATATAAATATAAATATAAATATATACTCTAAGTTAAAATACAACCGTATTAAATATACTAAATACTAAGGTTTTGTGCCAATCACAGATGGCTGTGTCTGAGGACAGCTTGTCTTCTGCTTTCATGTTCTTTCCACTGGAATTCCTTTTTTCTCCTGTAAAGTGCATCTGTTTCAGTGTTTCATCAGAAGAAGAGGTGTTAAGTGGCAATAGTAAGTCTGAGTACCTGATTTAATAGATCTTACTTTGAAAGTTCTTACAAGATAAACTGATCACTCAAAAAGCCATGTCAAAATCTTGCAGTGCTGCTGAGGAAAGTAAAGATTCAGATGCTAGTCCCAGAAAAAGTTAGTATGTAGCATTCTATAAAGGACAGCTGAACTGGTATTTATAATGACAGTATCTGTAAATGAACTTCTTCAAAGAGTTTTGTCCATGATTTTTCCAAAATTTCTGTGAAAAAGAGTTATCAACACAAGAATAATCATGGTTTTGGTAGCTGTAGTGCGAAGGAAGCCATTATCATAGAATCATAGGATGGTTTGTGTTGGAACAGACCTCAAAGATGTCTCATTCTAACCCCTTAGCCATAGGCAAGGACACCTTTCACTAGGCCAGGTTGCTCAGAGCCCCATCCCACCTGGCCTTAAACACTTTCAAGGATGCGGCACCCACAACTTCTCTCTCTGGGCAACCTGTTCTAATATCTTACCACCCTCACTGTAGAGACTTTCTTCCCAATATCTAATCTAAACCTACCCTCTTTCAGTTTAAAGCCATTCCCCTTTTCCTGTCCCTACAGGCCCTTTTAAATAGTCTCTCTCCATCTTTTATTTAGGCTCCCTTCAGGTGCTGGAGGGCTGTAGTTAGATCACCCCAAGCTTCCTCTTTTCCAGGCTGAACAACCCCACTTCTCCCAGCTTTTTTCTCATAGGAGAGGTGCTCCCTCCCTCTGACCAAACTGGTGGCCTCCTGTGGACTGGTTCCAGCAGGTGGATGTCCTTCCTCTGCTGAGGACCCTAGGGCTGGATGCAGCATTCCAGATGGAGTCTCACTAGAATGGAGTTATGTTCTTTGCAAGAACATAGTCACTTTTTGAAGCATTCCCTTCAAATGTTTAGAACTCCCATGCAAAGTTTGAAACTTTCTTTCCACTAGACATTTTTCAATTCTTTGAAATTGCTACTGCTTCTAGAAAGCCAGTGGTGTAACTGTGGAGTGAACTCAGGAACAAATGTACCTTAAGACAACACAGATTTGATGTGCAAGATTGTTGTGCAAGACAACACAGATTTGATGTAATATTCTCTTTGTTAAATATCTTAGTCTCTAAGGTTGCCTTAGGCTTTTGTTGCTGTTAATAAGGGATGTGGACTTAGGCACTAGATGTCAAAGTTAGGTAAACTAAAAAGTGCTCATGCTGCCAGCTCAAATTAAAGGAGTTAAAAATACTCTGCGATTTGGTTTGGGAAAAAACAAAAAGGAGAAAAAAAAATCAATGAAAAACATTCTCCATATCCCTGGGATACAGAAAAGTGCTTGCACATCAGACATCCCAGTGGCAGTCCTTCTTTCTCCACAGCATTTCTGAAAGGTTAAGTGTGTGGTAGCCGTGCACACACTTTACTCAAAGACATGGGACTCCAGCAGATCTTCTGTGCAGAAAACCCGCCGTCAAGTAACTCTAAGTGCTGTTTTTCAGCCTGTGCTCTGTGGAGTTTACAGTCCTTTTTAGTAGCAGTCAGGGATGGCTCTATTGTGATGGAGAAAAAGAAATCATTTAGTGAAATAATCTTAATACAATAATTGTATTTCCCTTGCAAATTACTGATGGACAATTTTTTCTGCTGCCTCAGAGGTTTTGAAGCTGTGTCTGGAGCCAGAAAGGAAAGGTGGAAGCTAGGACACTTCATTGCATCAGTCCTGGTCGTGCCATTGCCCATTCCTGCCTTTCCTCTCCTCTCCTCATGCTGTTATCTCACTGCCTCTAGCACTGTCCTTTACTGAGTAAGAGGACATAGAGTTTCAGAGTGGACTTAAGGGATGTAGAAAACTTGGAGTAAAATTGCACTTTGGTCAGCAACTCTTTCTAGTCCCGTTGCTTCTGGACTTAATCCAGCCTTCACATCAGGAGGTTTTGATGGAAGGCAAGTCTGTGAGTGAATTATACAGTTGGAGAGGTTCCACAGATGAGGGACTTGGGTGCAGGCATAAGATGTAGAGTTGAGTAGCAAATTACTCCTTTCTAATACTATCACAAGGTGTTGCAATCTATACCAAAGATAAAGGCACCAGAAATTTGTATATCTGTATTTGCTCATGTATCTATACATGCATGGAAAACCTTTTTATATCTCTAACTGTTATTGAGAGCAGTGCTGAGAATTTTGACAGAGGCTTTGGGCAAATCCTACTGAAAACATCCTAATTATGAGTTGGTCTAGTCTTAAGATAAGAAGCCTTCAGAAAAGGACATCACATGTTTTTCTGAGAACTGCTCTTTGGCCAGGACATAGAAAGTGAATCAATATTTAGCACAAGGCTAGGACATCCCAGAGATCATTTGGTAAATCACACAGTCCTGATATTCTAACAGCTTCAGTTCTATTTCATCTGGATGTGGCTAGCTGCTGTCAGAAGCCTAACACATCTTGAGCATTTAATGGATGTTTTGGAAATATCTTTAGGACTTTTCCACCATTTTAGCACCATGTGTTTTTTTCCTCTTATATCTGGACCTCCTTGAGATATGAGTGGCCAGGCCTGGTATCATGTTTCCACTGGAGATACAGAGACAGGTAAGGTTCCCCTGGGTCAGTTGTTTGATGGCATGTGAATGTCACAAATGTTGTTGTATCCTTCCAGCTGTCACATCTGCAATTCAGTGCTGTAGTGCTTTTCATGGAGGGTCAGTTATCTGCATTGGCAGTGCACTGAGCAGAGATCAACCCTCCAGTAAAATACTCTAGGGGCAGTTTTTTCCTCAAAATTTCTCCTGTGGGACTTTCCACAGCTGGAAAGTCTTTTTTGGTGCATGGCTGTAATTGCTTTACTTACAGAACAAAACAGAATGGAAAAAAGGCAGGAAAAAAATTCTCTCTCCTTTTCCCACAGTTAGCATAAAATGTACTGTCTGGCCTTGGACCAAGGGCCAAGAAAAAACCCATTACCATGTGACATGTTCAGCTGGGGAAAGTGCTTTGACATTTAAAAGAGATGTTTTAAAATCATCTCCTACAAGACTCTGCAGGGGAGCAGCAAAAGCTGGGCTCCTCCCCAGGGGAAGGCAAGCTGGGAGGTGAGGGCAGCAATACAGTCAAGCCAGGAAGGGGCAGGCAGGGCCAGGCACTGCCACTATGGCAGAACTTGGTCCCACAGCACCAGAAGCAGCCAAGAACCCTGACAAATCCTTTCCAAACTCTTGTACTAGATTTTTAAGCATCCAGATAGATCCCCAGGCTACATGTTGAGTAGTCTGTTATTAGATCTTTTGTTGAGCTTCACATGGTGGTAATCAATAAACACATTGGCTGTCAATAAAAATCCTCAGGCAGAAATTGCCTGCCACAGGGGTCTGTAATGCATTTCTCCACCAGGACAAACATGAGGACATCGCAAGCATTTTATTTTCCTCTTCTCACACCTGACTTCACATTTTTTAACTGGGAAGATGGATTTCAGCAGCAAGCTCTCACTGAGGTCAATGTTAGAAAGCTTAGTCTTGGTGTAAAATGCACAAAAGAAACTCTAGCAATGATTGATGCTGCCAGTGTTGTTACTCATGACATTAATCCAAAGTTGATATAATTAGGCTGCATCTAGAAAACAGTGTACAGCCAGTTGTTGCTGTCTTCTTGTTTGTTTCTTTTTCTTAGGATAGTGGAGTGTTGATATTTATGAAATATTTCAAAGGAGTGGTTTTTGCTCTGGCTTGTTTGACTTCTTCCAAGACTGCTTTAGAGATAGCTTATGTCACTGGTTTGTCTGCATTGATCATTCTGAGGTGCTTAATTTGGTCAGCAGTTGACCTGTCCTTTGTTTATTGTGTTATTTTAAGGGACTGCTTTCATGATGTGGAACTGATGTTTATTTCCTTTCTGTGGGCCATCACTGTAGACTGTTAATAGCAGCAATTGTAATCAATTAATTGTTACATGTAAACATACATGCATACATTTGCACATATGTGATTTAGTAAGTGGTTAAAATATAACAACAAAGAGGGCCAGGATTCTAGATACAAACACTGAAAAAAAAAGGAATGAGTAATTTAATCAATGCAGTATTATAATTAAAAGTTGAGTAGTCTTAGTGTATACTAATACATGGTGTTGATTCTTACTTAGACAAACACTTTTTCAATAAAAAAATCATTATGTAAGGATTAGTGGTATTAAGATAAGTATCTTTAAAGCAATAAAAAAGGTACTGTGATTACTGTGTAATTCTGAAGGAAATTAGCAGTACCTGTAAAATATTTCTGGCCTCCAAAGGCTCCGTCTCTTTTTTCTCTTGAAAATCATACACACATGTTCAGAAATCATTAACAATACTACCATGTCAGCATAAGTCATTATACTGCCCTGGCTACATTCCTCTCCCATGTGAGATCAGCCCATAAGGAGAAATCAGAGTCTGGGCAGCCTCTCGTGCCAGCCTTGTGAGAAGCCTTTGAGGTGGTGTACAAGGACAGCCACACTTGTGTAACCTGTGCACCAGGGCTGCCCAGTGCCATCCAGCCCTGCAAACTGCAGCGCTGCAGTGAGGTGGAGATTACAGGTCATGTTATGCCTCTTGTCCTCACAGAGCCAGCGCTGCAGCTGCGGGGGCTACAAGTTCTCCTGAGTGGAGTGGTATTGACTCAGCACAGGACAATTTCTGCTTAGGTTTTGCCCTAATTACTATCCACATTTTCTGAAGAGGCAGCCTGACACTTCACAGGAGGAGGAAGCAGGCAAAATTCTTCAGTCTGAAAGTGGATGGTATGTCAGAAGGCACTTTTGCTGTAGACACAATTTTCTTCCACTTTGCCACAGTCTGGGAAAGTGCTTATTCAACCAGTTGAGGTTGGCTTCCCTTGGGAGCTGCTGCCGCTCCAACACTCTAACAGGTAGGCAGTAATTAATCGTGTGAAAGCAAGATAAAACAACAGGAAAAATGCTGGCCCTTTCATAACCTTCAGAATTTTAATGAATATCACTGCATGAACCACAGAAACAGCAGTCACTGAAAGACAAGTCCCTGTAGGTGCTTTGCAATCAATTAACTCATTGATTTTTTTCTGATTTATATTGTGTCTTTTGGGCTTATACATATCTCCAGCTGCATCCAGGATTTCTCCATGCTCAAGTCACTGCTGTGATACTCTGATGCTCATTCTCTTGTAATAAGGCTTTTGTTGGAGGCACAAGAAAGTAAGGAAGAACTGCTTCCATGGCTGATCTAGGACAGGGCTTGGTCCAACTACCAGTGATGTTAAGAAAAGACTGAAATAAACCTCTGGGATTCCTCTTTTGTCCAGGATTACTTTACAAATGAACCTGACTCTCTGACCCCTTCATGAAAATGAAAGAGTAGAAAAGTGTTTCAGGTTAATCTTTAAAGTTAAATCATTCTTTTCCTAGAAAAAAATGTCATGTTTTATTTAAATACCCCAAATTCTCACTTAAAAAGCTAACACGCAAATAAAGCCACCAGCACCCACTGATCACATAAGGCAAAATAAACTTCTGGGCATGTAAATTCATCTGTTAGCTTTGAAAAGGGGTTCTAGGGAGAATGGATTAACTCCAAATCATATGGCCTTATTTAATCATGGAAGCATCACACCACTTTTATTGTTTCAATTACACTGCTTCTTTATTGTAGTTATCTTTTGCAAAAATAAGTCGTTAATGAGGGCATTCCCCTGAATGAGCAGCCATTGAAAGGAGGACATTACTGCTGCTCATTCTTACCATAAGATGTGGATCATAGCAAGACAGGAAAGGATTTGAAGAAGCAGATCCTTTGAAACATCCTGGTACCTTCACTGGGTATCTTGGGTTTGCAGTGTCAGAGCTTCAGCATTCCTTTATTTCCTTGTACAAGTCAGAGATGCTAATCCACATGTCTGAAAGCAGTGCATGGGCCTTGGAGAGTGTAAATGAAGGTCCTAAGCTTGCAGGTGTGTGACAGTCCTCTTGGGGGCCCAAGATGGTACAGTAGCTGGGTATCCCAATGTTGATGTGTGTGAGGTGGCAAGCCAGCAGTCTGGGGAAGGACACAAACAAGATGTGCCAGCACATTTCAAACTGGGGGTGGAGCAGGCAGATGTTTGTCATCTTTTGCCAGGTAATGTCAGAGCCAGAACCCCTTTCTTCAGGTCTTGGCATGGACAGAGGTGCAACAATGCCCAGGCTCCTTCTAGAGCACTCCAACCAATTGTGAATAATTAATATCAAATCAGGAGGGGAGATGAATTTTGTTCTCAAATGCCAAAGCTTCAGAACATTTGGAGTGGAAGAAAAATGGAGTATAAATCTCAAACATGGAGCAAGGTCTTCATAAAGCATGTTTCAGTCCTAAGTCACAAAGATGAAGAATTTAGTACTCTGCCCAAAACACCATTTTCTGCTGACATAAAAAATATGATGACTTCTGCAACAGACTCTAGGGAAGCTGGTGGGCACAGTTCATTGCTTCCTTCATGAATTCTGCTAGTGTACGTTAGCACTTGGCCAGGGGCTGTGCATGCTCTTCGCATCCACACAGATCCCACGAAGCACAGAAGAACTGAGAGCAAAGAATTCACAGAAGGAAAAATATGCCAGTGAATCCATTATAGCTAAGAGTACAGTAAAAATCAATTAGCAAAAGTGATTCCTTTGTAAACCCTCAGAATAATGATGACTTTCACATTTGTGAGAGTTTTATTGGTAAACTTTTTAAAGTGTATTTACTGCTTGCAAGAAGTAGTCTTGAGTTAATTTTTAGTTGGCTGAAAAGAAATGGTAATATTTGACAGTAAACAACACGATATTTGAAGTAACAGTTAAGGGAGACAATGAACTGATCCAAGGAGGCATTGCTTCTTTTGAGGCACCATCCTTATGGCAGCACCATGCAGCCATGAATGTTCTTAGAATTAGTTGTTCTTTTTCTGGTAAAGCTGTGCTTACAGAAATATTTCATTTTTTCACTCTAAGTGGCTTCTGTGATAATAAGGATGGTGGTTTCATGCTGCACTGATCATACACTGCTTTTCCTGGTGAGAATTTGAACTTAAATCATTTCACACTTGATGCAGTTGGAGAAGCAGGAGGGCGAAATGGCTGTAAATGTGATTCTGACTTTTACATCTCTTTTTAGTTATCTCTTCAGATGCTAAGTATTATGATTCACTGTGCCAGACTGGGTTTGTTGCTTCATAGCTGTAAGATCAGCAGGGGAGTTTCACCCTATGGTTCATTAACAAAAAGGCTTTGAGATTGAGATTTGTAGGAAATCTGTTGGGACCAAATAGGAAAATATGTGCACACACCGAAATGACACAATCTTAAACATTGTCTGCCTCTTTGATCTTTATGGAATTTGCCAATCTGGGTACTTGACAAAAATGGGAAGTAGATGTCATTTGGATCGCAGTTTGCAGTGAAGATATGTTTGCAAGGTACTTGCCAATGGAGATGACGGTTTATTTCTGACAGTTCTGAAGAATTTCTAAAAACACTCTGAGGAGCAAATAAAAACTATTTGTTAGAAAAAATTGGTGGTATTTTGGGTTTTAACCTTTCCTGTGATAGAAATTCAAGTACATGTGCTGTATTTTATTTTAAACTGCCAATTTGCACTCGTAAATTCTTATGCATTGCATTTCTCCTTCTGTCACAAGAGGAAGCCTTTTTATGCTGCTTCGTCTTATTCTCATTTAGAAGTGTGATATTTTGAAAATCTCATTTTAGAAGGTCAGTGTGGGGACCAGAATAGCAAAATGAGATATATTTTCCTCATATTTTCTGGACACAGAAATACTTTTGAGGACAGACCTTGTTCAGCTGCAAGGACTTTCATTCAATAAATGAAAATGGACTTCCTCATCCAAACCATCTACCACTTTTCATTTTCCCTCCATACTCACCTGCCCCTCACCCCTGGTATAGATGCTCCATGTACCTACACATCTTCTTACATGTTTGTTGTTGTTCTTGTTTTGGTTTTGGTTATTTGGGTTTATTTTTTTGTTTTGGTGTTGTGGGGAGGGTGTGAAGAAATGAAGGGGAGTGGGGTTTGGGTTGCTTGGGTTTATTTTCTCCTCCTTTAAATGCTGACTACGTTTTCCAGTTTGGTTGTTACAACAATTTGTTTTAAACTGACACACATTCAATGTCACAGACAGTGAAATGAATATCTTTCAGAGACCACACTATGAAACAAAAGGGAAAAACTTCTGGGAGTCCCTGCAGCAGCTTCCCAAGGGATATTGGATATGAGATGTAGCTTCAGAGGAAAACCTGCAAACCCTTGAAAGAATGAAGGTCCTCTAGAAAGCTGAGTAGATGTTGCATGCTGCATGCTACTACACTATGTACAGTGCTGGCAAAAGGAAACACAGCTGAGTCTCAGCCAGTGTGAGCAAGGAGTGTGTAGCTGTGGAAAATATTTATCACTGGAAGGGTTACTAACATGCACTGAATACAAGGACAAATATAACACAAAGGGTTGTGATGTTTTAATGTAGACTTTAACTATTGAATAAAAAATGCTATGCCACAAGAAATACATATATTATTTAGCAAAATTGTTCTTGGGTAATTGAATAACGACTCACCTCACAGCAAGAGCAGCTTCCTCTGTGAAGTCTCACAAAGACCAACATACAAAAGATGCAATCAAGAAACACAATGCACTGTAAGCTGAAGCTTAAGTATGAAGGAGAAAAAAGGTGTTATTTCTGATGATATAGAAACTATATTCCCTATTAACAGCCTGAAACTTCTTTCAAATGAAGGGTTAGGTTATTCAGTTACATGCAAGAATAAATCACCCACCAGCACACATTTTCTGAATTAACTGTGAAGTGGGCAAAGTAAAATTGCTTTGAATACTAGGATAGAGTAGCACACTATCCATTTGCTGAAATAAATAGATTAATTGATATGGTCCTTTGCCTCCAGTTGGCATCAGGCAAGACAAGATGTTTAGCACATTTGCTCTTGTGCAACTGCCTGTACCTGGAACAGTGGTGGCAGACCTGAGGACAAATAACGAGACAGAAATTGGTTCATTGAATAAATGGAATTGCTGCTCAGCCTCCACTCTTTGGATCAAAGTCTGGAAAGAGCCTTGTTAACGCTGTGATAAGTAGAGAGCAGCTGGTGTTGATGCACCTTGCATACCACATGAGTAAATTGGAGCATAGTAGTAAGGAAAATTAATGTACATTGACAAAGTAGCATGTGCCTGCCAGACTGATGTCTGAAGACTTCTGACAGACTTACCAATTATTTGGATTGTGGGAATGTATGAACACATTGTTCCTAAAATCTGTTTTCCATGAGGCCCAGCATCTGTTTTCCATGTCAAAAAGTTCAGCAAGTTTCTGCCATAGAAAATATAAAGCATTAATTGAGAGGTGATCCTTCAATGTAAATCCACTGTGCAAGGTCAGGAAGTTGTGGCTGATGCCAACCTGAATTGGGAGCTTTGCTGGATGACTGGATCTGCAGTACCCAAGGCTACCTCATAGCATGCTGAATGCAACCAATTGCTCCTGTCTGAGTCATGGCCCTTGGGAGTTCTGTGGATTAAAAAGCTTTAAAGAGTAGTTATAACCATATAAACAATGATGTTTCTAATAGAAGTGATTATTATAAACCTTCATTGTTTCATTAGATTAGCATTTCTTTGGAGAGAAGTGAAGGAAACGTTATGTTTAAGAGAAATAATAAATTGGAAAGAAATGGATGAGTATGGTCAGCATATGCAGAGTAAGAGAAGGACCTACACAAGATTTACATGTTGGTAGTAAATGTTCTGTGGAAAGTATTAAACCACCCAGACTGAGTTGAAGGTGGATTGTTGGCGCTGAAGAGAGCACCTGGATGGGTGGGCGTGTAAGGAATAGGATTTCATCCACAGAGATGAAATCTAATGCAATGGATGAAAGAAAGATAGTGAAAGGATTTGAAGAGGGGCTTGAGATTTTTTGGGCAGCTGAAAAGGTATTTAGTTTGGTTTAGGCAAAAAGGCTTGAACAAGGATAATTTCAAATAAATCCTTATTTGAAATAAAAAAATCCCCAAAAGCTATTTTTTTTTAGAATAGTCTCATCCTTTTTTGATTGGAGAAAAAGGCATTGAATGAATTTTGGTGATGAGCAGCTCTCCTGGTACTTTTCCTGATATATTCCAGACTAAGGAAAGTCTTTGAAGGTTTATCATCCCAGTTGTGTTCTACATTTTAATCTTGATATGTTCAGAGAAATTCCAATAAGATGGGAGGCTGGTTGGGGGTAGCTAACTACATTATAAATTTATTTGACGATGTTAATTAATGACAATATTAATAGCATAATACTTTTAAAAAAATTATTGTGTATAACAAAATTTCAATGTAAATTGCCTTATTTGCCCTACTAAATTATGCATAAAAGTTGAATGTTAAAAACTTTAAAGATATTTTTGCATTTATTTTCCTGTCTACTGAATGATTGGCTTAAGTATATTTTTCAATTTATTTTCCTGAGGACAAGTGTCCTAGTTAAATGCTAGAACTGCAGACAATTCCACATGTCTGTGATGAATTAGGCTCACAGTGAATTACCAGTTTTCCTTTTAATTCCTCCATGCAGCTTTTCAAGTTCACGTTCCCCCATTTAGCCAGTTGTAAGCAAGATTAGAATCTATGTTTTGTGCTTTACTTTTAATTTTATTTTATTATACTGCAATTAGTAAATATAAGTCAAAGTGTCCATCTTTGACTCTGTTGTAAGAAGAAAAATTTGACCTTAATTTGACATTAAACCTCCCATATGAAAGCATAGCCACAGAAAGAAGTTGGAGGAAAAGCAACAGCCAGAATATTCATTAAAAAATAAACTCAAGTGTATCAAAATTCTGCAAGATTTCAAACAGCACAAAACCTTTGGAGTGGATACCACATCTGCAGGGCTGCTTCTGTGTTGATTAGAAAGATGGCCTTTTACATAAAAAGAATGACTGGCACTAAACCTGGATGTTTGTAATAATTATAATAAAGCAGATTTTTTAATTTTTAATGTTATACTGAAGGATTTATGAGTTTTTGCTGGACTTAGTCCTTTGAATAAATTGCTTTTTTGTTCTTTCTAGTGGTGCTTGATTTCCAGCAGTGGCATTTAGCTTTGTGTTTAAACCTCTCCTTTTCCCATCTGTTACTTTCTGTAATGTTAGTTTAATTTTCAATTTGGCATTTTTATTCTAGGCTAAGACTGCTCTGAGTTTCAAATGAGTTAACAAAAGCAAAAACCAAGCAGTTGTCCAGAACCTGAGTTAAACATATGGATAAATGTTTGTATCTTTGATTAAATGTTGTTTTTGCAATATATTATTTGTTTCTGCTTAGTTATTACTCAGAGAAGTTGTTTTATGATGACCTTGGACCCTATGAATGGAATGAATTATTTAAACTGAAAATATTCAAAATATATCCTTCTTGAAGGAGATACCGTGTTGACCCTTAGTTGTGCTCGTAGCACAGACTTGATTAAGTTCCAAATTAGTACAATTTCATGCTGATGAGTTAAAAAAATATATTCTTTCTGGCTGATTCAGTTCTTTTTATATAACATTTTCCATTTCACTGTTTACATACTTCCCCATGGAAGGTGAAGAAATTTATTTGGCAGCATTATAACTCTTGCTTCTCTGAAAAGAAAGTGCATTCTTGAGGAATGTAACAGTATAGTTATCTTGAAATACAGTGGAATCTGGGACTTAGCTTTAATTAATGGTGGCAATTCAGTTTTAATTTTTATTATTAGCAGACAAGGGAAAGTCATGACTTTTCTTTCCACAAAACCAATGATTTACTGAAATGAAAGCATCCCATTAGCATCTGCTTTTGAGGTTTTATTTACTGGATGTGGGAAGAACTTAACTTTTGCATGGATTGTATGGCTTACCCAATATATGAATAATGAAGTACAAAAGAATGAGATTCTGCTGCATGCAAAAGCAATGCCGTCTCTTGAGAAACAGAAAATAAAGTGTACTTTTGTGCTCATGGAATAACTCTGGGCAGTTATTTTTCTTTCCAACAGTTTTGTTTCAGGTTCCTTAGGCAAGGCACTGGGACAAGGATTCACAAGAAATTATCAAATGTAGTGTCAAAGTCGTAAAACACTGAAACTGAGGATTCTTTAAGAGAGGGTGAATTTTTGTGAGTAGATATCAGCACAAGAATTGATTTCTAGCCTCCATTACAGCTTTGCAGTCTCACTGGCAGGCACAGTTTCTACCTTGCAAGCAGAGCCATAGCATCTTTCCAGTCCGTGTGGCATGGGGTAACCATCCCTAAGAAGTTTCAGCCTTCACTCACCACTCTCTCCCAAGCATAATTCTGGCAGTCCTAAGATCTGTCCTGTGAAACAAAGCAAAAATGTGGAGCAAGATGACAAGTGACTATGTACAATTTCACTTTAAATCTGAACAGGGTGTACCACCTTTTCAGATAAAAAGCAATAAAGGCCAGAAATAAAAAGTTAATAATAGTATTATTTTGGGCTTGATCATACAAGAAAAAAACTGCAGATGGGTTATAGTGGATACCAAATATTCAAATATCTTGTATTTTGTGAGTTCGAGAAGTAATCTTAATTAAGTATACATTTTCTCACCTGAATGCCTAATAGTTTCAGTGTCTCAATGACTAAATGACTATCTCTTCCTCTTGGTAACAAAACCTTATGCATCATCTATGGAAGAAAAGAGAATAATTAATTACATGATTATATAGCTTATATCACTACATAACTTGTATCAGATATGCTGAAAACTCATTAATGGAGTGGAACGAAGTTTTTCTTTGAATTTTTTTTAGTCAGCCTGATAAATGTATAATTGATGGAATTAAACAAAGATGTTACAGATGAAATCTGAAGCACCTTGAAATGAATGGGCTCTCAAAGACTCTCTTACAACTGGCAGAGACATGCAAAGGTGAAGATAACAAAAATAATTTTTCTCTTCTCTTTCCTTGCAAGCTCAGTGTTGAGTGCAGCTCAGCTGAATTTAGGAAATTGATCCAGGAAGTGTGTTAAATTTTAAAATAATTTGATTATCATTTAAGAATACAGTGAGTTTTGTTTGTACAGTGGTGTGCTGAAATCCACATTTAGAAATTAAAATACAAGATTGTGTCAGACTGAAATATGTGGGAAGATCCTTTGTGATACTATCAAAAATTTTAAGCAAAGCAGCACTGATTTCTGCACTAGTTTTTGTCTCAGTGGTGTAGTCCTTTTTTTCCTATGGTGCTATAATTCTGCATGAGGAAAAGAAACAATTGATAAAAACAGCAATTTCAAATCTAGCTTGTGCTTTTACTATTTTGCTTGTGAAGCTGTAAATACCCAAGATTAGTATGTGATTCAAGTGCTAACCTACAGCATCTGTAGGTGAGAAACTGTTATGGATATGTTCGATTTAAAAATTTAGTACTACTTTTGATATTTTCATATTGTGTCTTTTCCTTTGCTGAGTCACAGTGAGCTGAATTCATTATTCATTTATCAACCAGAGAGGCTTGAAGATATTTTCCTTGCAAGGATGATGAAAAAGAGGAAGCTATGTTTTCTACAATTAGAGTTACCAGTTGTATTTGCTCATGAAAATTGGAGTTTAATGTTCATCAGAAAATCTCGAGTGGTTGGAAAAAATGTGTCAAGCAGTCACATTTAATTTTTACAAAGTGGACACATTCTCATTAAATCAGTCTTAACTTGTTCTTTTACTTGTAGATGAATAAAGTAACTGAACAAAACTGTTTCTGATTTTCTCCCAACCTGTAGCAATTCCTTTAAACCCAGAGCATTTTGTCACTTAGTCCAACTCTATGGAAAAATAACATTTATAATTAAAATCATTACTATAGGGTGAAACATACAGTGGTTGGGTTGTTGTTATAAGAAGAAAGGGAAGTTTCATTCTATTCTCTGGAAGGCTAAAAACCCCAGACCTTATCTCAGACTTTGCTGTTACAGTTCAGAGAACTCTGCTGAGCCAAAATTTGTGGCTGTAATTTAGTTTCAGGCTTATGATCTATAAAAATGAATTCGAATAATTTCCTCTGAAATACAGTTGTTCAGAACATGCCAAATATTGAGTTATGTTTATCAGTGTCGTTCTCTGTATCTAGGTTACTGTTCCCATGAAGCAGGCAAGACATAACTAAATTCCCACAACACAGAAATATTTGGTACTCTGACAAAGTCTCCCTTAGAATGTTGTTGTGTGGGTTAAATACTGATGGGTTTATCTTCTTTTGTACCTCATCAACATCTCTTACCAGGATTCTGAGAAATAATGTACCAATCTGAAGGGAGAAGGATTACTTGCTAATTACTTGCTACTGGGAAGGAATGAATTATTTCAATATTAGGTGTATTTTTAACATTTTTCCAATTTGTATTTGAATAGTAAAGAAGAGCAGGTTATCACTAGAGGCCTGACTGTGCTAGGCACAGAACAAAACCTAAAGAAAACTGGGCTTCAAAAAATGACTTATGCTTGAAATCTACAACAGCTGTCAGTGCATGATGTGCTTGAGGGAGAGAGAGGATGGAAAGAAGGAGAAAATTATATAAGTAAAAATGTTATCAGATCAGCCATCCTGACAGCCACCAGCATGCTTGTAGCATAACTGTGGCTAATTGCTTTGTTAGCTTCTAGACAAAGAAAAAATTAAAATAGGGAGATAAAGGGAAAGAATGGCATAGCTCTGTCTGTGGCTTCCTAAAGAAGCAGTATGGGGAAAGGCATGCAAAATTTTATTGAAGTGTAACAGGAGATGTTGGAGATGGGATCATGCTGGGGCTGCTCAGACGTAGCAGTCAGCAGCCCAGCACCAAATGAGGAATGAGGGGTTGAGTGAGAACAAGATCAGAAAGGTTTTGTGAAGGTAAAAGAGATTATATTTGAAGTAATACAGGGAGATATTTAGACATAGGGTTAAAGGGCTGGAAAGAGACACCAGGAAACTGCAGGTAAGGTGTTGTCCTTTCCTCTCCTGGTGTGCTGCACTGTGCTGGACTGAGAGGGTGACAGAGTCACAGGACTCCTGGAAGCCAGGAAAAGCAGTTGAGCTTAGCAGTTCCCTTCTGCTGTCTGCACCTTACGTGACAGGGTATGCCACGTCTGGAGAATCCATTTTAGAAAACCTCTAAACAGACCAGTGAGGGAAGACACCTCCATCTTAAGGTGCAAGAGGCTGTACGAGAGCTTCACAACAGACAGAGCTCTCCTTCAGAAGATGCTTTGGCTCCATTAACCGGGGCCCGTGCTTCCTGCTGGAAGATACCCTGACTCTGTGCAGCTGTACACCTGTACAGACAAGTGGCTGCACCCGAGGAGCTCTGCCCCCTGCCCTTGGAAGGATGCTGATTTTGGCTGTGTGGACAGGCAGACAGAAACCAGTGGGGGTCTGTGCTGCTGGAGGAGGCCTGAGCGCAGGAGCGAAGGACTGAGACACAGCTTACCCTTGCTGGTACTCGCAGGCCAGGCACGGTCCTGTAAGTCGTGTCTCCACAGACACAACTCCATCTTAGGCCCTCCAAATTTGCGGTTTTTAGCTGCATAGGCGTGTCATGCTGTTAGCAAGATGGTGACTGTCCTATTAGGCCTAGCACCAGCTGCTCTCTTTGCCCTTGGCTGTGTGGCAGCGCTTTACAAGACTCCCCTTCTCCCAAAAGCACAGGCCTTCTGCCCATTTCCAGCCCTGTAAATGGTTACTGGAAGAAAACATTTCCCAATATTGCACAAATGGCTGCATGTCAGCCATTTTTCCTCGTTTCACACTGTCAATCCCGAGCAGCTCTGTCTGCTACGTGCAGTCGGAGGGTCCCAACGGGAATGGTGAGCTTGGCAAGGCTGGAAATGAGCTTTGGAAGAACAGACACTTGCTAACTTTTTCTTCCTTTTCATTAGAATAATAGGGTTTTTTTTTCAAGGTGCACACTAGTACATGCTTTTTTCTTTTTTTATTACTGTGTTTTTAGGTTATGGGATGAATTTCCTGACCTACTAAGTCAGCCATTTTTTCAAAAGTTTTCCTTCCTTTCAGCAAGTTAATAGATGATCAAGTGGAAGATATTTAACTTCCTTGATGAAGACACAACTCAGATTTTAAAACAAATTATTAAAGGTTATTATTATTAAATAAAAATATTGTACAGATGTGAAAGATCCAATAAAATATGCTCAAACTATTATACAAATATGCATTCTAGTTTCATCAATTACAAAAATCTGGAAATCTTGAAAGGGAAATCTTACAAATGAACACAGCATGTTTACATGACTTTCTCTAAAAACCATTTCATATAGGGTTTATTACACTACTAATCCTTACATGTGCTTACTCTCCCTACTTAATAAATACAGCCTTAGCTGTTCTTCAGAGGCAATTATCTTTAATAAGCAGGTCAATTATCTTTCTTTCATAAGCAGGACAATTATCTTTGCTGTTATTAATTTGATCAGAGAGACAAAATTTACATGCTAATATAATTCTTTGATCTTAAATTACTGGTAATTTTGCAGTTAAAAAATTTAAACAGTGAAGTCCTCAAGGCAACTGATAAGTGTTCAATACAAAATATTGATGATAATTTTCCTTGGAGCTTGAGTGGGTGTAATAACACTAGGAAATGTTTCATAAACTCTCCCATGACTATTCAAGTCTCGATCCCAAATGGATAGGTTGCTCACCCTCTTTCTAATTATAAAGTAAGAATTATTTTTACTATTATTATTACCATTACTATTACTATAATTATGGATATAGAAGAAGAATCAGATGGATGTGATAAAAAAATGTATATTTAAACAACAATACAGTACACAATATGGTCTTAAATGCCCAGAGCTGATACAACCTAGTAATACATAAAACATTGTAATATAGACATTTAATGATTTAGTATTTCTGCCTTGGCTAGAAAGTACTTAGGAGTTTCCCTTCCTTCTTTAGTGCATTAAGAAGACACCTTAAAGCTTTAGCATCTGTCCTCAATTTTCAGAGCAGTGCTAGATTGACATTGTTCTTCAAAAGCACCATCCATGATTACCTACAGCAGATGCTTTGGTTGTTAAAGAACGTTAAAGACACTTACTGATGAAACAGGGAAGAAGGCAGGCCCATTAAGCTGCTAACTTATCTTCTCCCTACCATCAAGTCCCAGCAATTGTGATCTCACAGCTTCCCATTCTGGTTGACTGCACTGAATTTGGTGAGACCCATGGAAATTCACTTATCCTTGGTGGTCTAGCCATTGCCTTTATTTCAACTACAGACAGAATTAATCACAAGCTACACGTTTTTGCACACATGGCCATGTGCCTTTGGGTGTCTGGTCCTGTCTGTAGGCTGTAGCTTGCAACACCCACCCACTGGCATAAACAGACATAGGGAGCAGAGCCAGCACTGAGCAGAGCTGGGGCAGATGGATGTCTGGCAGCCAAGGCTTATAGAAGACACACTGCCAGCTAGCTCCTGCAATTTGACTGCCCCAGTGAGTCCAGAAAGCCTGTCCTGGGCTGGATCCCTTCTGGAAATTCAAATTCTATTCTCCTTTATTTTCTAAAGCTATCAGGGATTTCACTGTCTCAGACTCTGCACAGCTCAGCCCTGAAAATATGACAATTGAACACATTTTTCAAACTTCAGTGTGCCAAATTTTTGGTAATGTTTGAACTGAATTAGAGGGCTTTATGCCTCTTGGTAAAGCCCACAAGAAAGTGTGATACTTATGATGGGGAAAACTTTTAGTAGAAGAGACCATTCATAGGGAATTTTTACAGAGTATAAATTCAGTATTTTTACAACCTGTGGTATATTTATGGAACACTATGACAGCAATTCTGCAGTTAGAGGTCTTATTAGAATTATTTACTTTATTCCCAGTGCTGCTGTCACTGCTCAAATAAACAACTCTGTCATCTTCTGGCTCTAGTCCTTGCCTTATTTATTTATAATTTCTGCAAGCATCAAAAAAACAATCACACTCTTTTTCTGAAATATGATTAATTAATTTATTGCTCAGGAATTGTTTCTATCATCCACTGAAGTTCTTCCATGTAGTTAGCTGTAAATGCAGAGAAGCGTCAGCTCATATTTTTCCATAATTATATCTCAGCTTTAACTGGTATTAACTTAGAAGGGGAGGAAAAAATTATGTGGATGAGATATAGTGTGCAGAAATTCCTTTAGCTGCAACAGATCATTGTACTTGTATCTTATCATTCTAATGACTAAACACTTGCAGAAACATAACTTCATGAATCTTCATGGTATAAAATTTATCTAACAAAAAATTAATACTAAGTTTCTTATTTAATTTCCTTGAGTTTTGTTTTCAGCCTTTTATTCCTAGAAGCACCAGAAGTGAATGAAAAAATAGAAGTAGATTTTAGGAACTGACCTATGCACTTTTTGCTGAGATGACCCTAGTATTATACTAAAGTAATAAAGCCAAAGATGTGAAAATCAACAGAAAATTTTGCAAGTTAGTTATCATTTCCATCAGAGAGCCAATGGGGAATTTATCTGGGCCCAGATCAGTAAACAGCACATAGCTTGGAAGCAAAGTATTCTTGCAATTGAGAGCAGAGCCCCTCAGTCACTGCCCTGCTCAGCTCCCTTGCCAAAGCAGTGGGGCTGTCAGAGCTTTGACTCAAGTGCCTCAGTGTGATGTGCACATCTCGGCAGTATCTACAAGGCTCCTTCTGGCAGCAGGATGAGCAGACCTCTCCAAAAGAGAAAACTGCTGACACGAGAGAGAGGCCTGAAGACTTGTACATCATCCTTTTCTGAGCCTTTAGAATATTGATTTTTTGTTTCCTTTCAGTAAGACCTTCATTCAAACTGAAACCCATTTATTCATTTCTAACTCCCTGCCTTTTTCTCTCTGCCTTCATACATTCCTCAGCTTCATTCCTTATGGATTAGTTTTGAAATGCCAAAGTTTGTGACTTGGTACTTGCTATGCAAGATTTTTGGTGTTGAAATTTGGGCTTTCAAAAAGGCCTTAACATATATTCTAGTCCTGTAAAAGCAAAACTTCAAGCACAAGTGTTCGTCAGAAATACTGCCATTCAAAAGTCAATAAAAACATGCAAGAGTTTCTACTGTCTCCTCTGATTTTGCATACAAAATTCCATATGCAAATTTTTAGGTCTAAGAAGAGTTCATTTTAGGTTTATCATTAAGTTTTGCTGTGAAAGGGCAGTTTCATTCACTGCTTTAATAAAATGGCATTTTTCTAGAGAAAAGATCTGAAACTTGCTCCAACTCTTGCATCAGCTATGGGTCACCAATGTCATGCTGTAGTGAGCAAGGTGACCACCGTAAGGTAGTGGATAACTGAGGGTATAATCTATGAAGCAAGTGAAAGAATCCTACTCTATTCAGCACACACTGCACTTTTTTTTTAAAAAAAAGAAAAAGAGTACTCCTTGCTGAATGTCCAAATTTAAGAAACACATGAGTTAGCTGTACAAAGCTGAGGCAAGACCTTTGAGGGATGAGGGTTGGTGCCTTAGAGGCTGTATTTTTGCCAGGAGTGACTGAATGGAAGGGAAAAGAGAGCAAAGGGCATGAAAACAATCTTTCAGTATATGAGGGGCTGCAGTAAATAGGAAGAGAATAAGTGGGTTTTAATAACAGGTTTTAGTCCTGTCTCTTCTAAGAGTAGGACAAGACATGTTGGTCTTTAGTTGCGACGGAGAAGACTTGGCTTACACATTAAGACTTTGTGCCAGATGGGTAGCAAATCCCTGGAGTGTGTAGCCTGGGAAGGTGGAGGAATCCCCACCAAAAGAAGCACTCAGCAGACAAATGTGCAACAAATGGCCTAAGGATAGTAGATCCTGGCTTCAAGAAAGTGGGTGGATCTTCTAGATTTGTGAATCTGTAACCATCTCTAATTGTATGAGATGGTAGAACTACAGAGTTAAAACTAATGGCAGTCTAAAGCAATAATTGTATTTTTATGAATTGTACAATAGCGATGACTTTCACAAAGTGCTATCAGACTGTGTAATTCTTACTTTCATATCAAACTCATAACAAGTGGACTGGAGTACGAGATCCATTCCTTTGTTTTGACTTTCTATGTGTTCCTCATACTCCAGTGCCTATTCCTTTCTGCATGTATGTATATAATTAGCAGCATAAAAAGAGTTCTTTTTCTCTCTAGCTTAAAAGAATATAATATAGATGAATTAATCAGATATTTTGGCTGCTGTTACAGCTACAGAGTAGGATTTCTGCTGAGCAATAAACCATGACTGATGTGGGAGAAACCCACAAAGTGCTCTCCATGAGAAGAAAGCCACTGCTGGAAGAAGGAGGTATTCCTAATGACTGAATATTTAATTCAGATTTAGATCAATCAAGGATGATTGCTTCAATTAAAGAACTGAACTAATTGCCATTGAACAGAGAAGGTTTTGAGAAAGAGTGTAGTTGCCTGTGTTTTCACAAAATATCAACTGCACCATGTTCGGAGAAATGGGGAAAAAAAAGTAACATGAAATACTTGTGTTATGTACTGTTAATGGCAAGCAAATCTACTTGTTTGAATGGGGACTGCTGTACCTAGAGTAGGTGTCGTGTGCAATTGCCTCCACATTCTCATTTTCCTGGGTTACATGGTCTACTTCCTCTCATCTCCAAAGTATAACACTGGGGACTTTCTCTTCTAGCTCAATACCTTTATTTCCTTTTTTTCTGCCTGCTTTGGATGTGCCAGTTTAACCACCAAACTGTACAAAATTTCCAGCTAAGTCATTACATGCATGACCAAACAGACATAATATAGCAGTGTGAAAGGACACTCCAGCTGTATTATGAATTTGCCTATGCATGTCTTCACACCTTTTTAGAAGAAAAATGCTCACATCTGCTAATAAAACATGTATACTAAAAAATGAGGAAATGAAACATACGTTGTAATGATGGTGGCCTCAGGAAAATGTGTATTAGATAATCTGTCATCCACCTTCAAAACTATTTTTCTCTTTGATGCCTTTTCCTGGTCTTAAAATCAAGACTCAAACACAGTTAGAAGGGAAAAAGGGATTTTGTCTTGGTATTCATTTTAAGGATCCTTAGGTGCACCACATCCAGGTTGAATACACCTCAATGCCCACTGCAGTGCACACCCCACCGAAGATCTGGTATAACATTGTAGGTCTTCCTAATTAGCATATCTTTCAAAAATTCCCCCATGAGAAGCTAGAGTGACCCCCATCCTCCCCAAGGAACCTTCCCCTGGATGGTTCTATCTTAGTTTACAAAATGTTCTCCAGACAGGACCTTAGGGTCTGGGGCACACTGATCCCTAACTATGAAGCTTCCAAAATGTTTAGTCTCTTAGCTTGACTAAACAAGCCCAAGAATGTAGGCAAAAAGCACTAAGGATACAGAAGTTGTAAAAAGATATAAAAGGGGTATAAAAGAAAACACAAAAAATCATCATGGCATCATCTTGTTGCTTATTACTTGCTTGAATGTAGGAAGTAGGGCAAGAAATAAATGCATCCTCTTGATTTCCTTCTCTAATACTCCTTTAATTGTTATGGATAAAAACTGCTGAGCACCTTATGCAAGGAGAGAAACAGAATTCCTCCAACATTTTAGGGTTAGATCAGAAGAATGTTTTTGAAGCAAATCTCCAATCATCCCCATTTACTGCTTTGAATTGCAGAAATTTGGTCTTGATTTTCAGGCGATGTAGTCAAAGGCCATTCCTAGGTTTAACCATGCTCGTGTTCATGGGTTCTCCATGTCATCTGCAACTCTGCTATTCAGGTGAAAGTGGTTGTCATCTTTGAGATCTGTATATTAAACTTGCCAAAGTGGTATTTGTATTTTGGTGGACATTAATTAATGTGCAATTTGTTTTGTGGTAAAAGGATATTTAAGTCAAAAACATGACTATGACATCTCCTTTCAACTGGCTTTTTATGGAGGAAGGATGAAGCATGCTTCTGTTCATTATATCATCTTCTCTGAATCCCAAACACAGTCGAAGATAGTTGAAGTGAAATGTCTCCATTTTCTAGTGTCTTACAGCTACTACTTCTGAAAATACTGAGCTTTGGCGAATATCAAGAGAATGTATTCTGCTCAATTCTTATTTCAAGTATTGATGGATTGACACATCAATGCCAAGCATTTCTACAGTTGTCGCTGCTGCATGTCTCAGTGTCCCACCTCCGACTGCAGACTCGCTCTGTAGTTAGCAAACACCAATTAATAATGACTGGAGGGGTGATACCAGAATAAAACCCAAGTGAGATAATCAGTTGGAGGGAAGGTTTTGCTAGGTCTGCCTGTGAAGAAAGAGGCCCACAGCTGGCTCATTAGCCAGAGTACATTAGTGTACTCTGAGTACCCTGGGCTGTGCCACTATGACCAGTTCTCAAGATTTTGTTGGCAACCTCCCAATCCATCTACATTTATGACAAAATCTGCAGTCATGAAATTAATGCATCTCAAATTTCATTATAAGGAAGGAAAATATTTTAGTCCTCAAGGCTGCAGGGAAAGATAGCTAAAGCCATATAAAACAAGCATCTGGAAACTCAAATCCAGGAGCACACAATATCTCTTTTATTAATTAAGGCAAAAGTTAACTGAATGTTTAAGAAATTACATGTTCTGGAGATTTTTCTTTAGCAACTGGGAAAGCAAAGTTTTCTCAGTCATGTTAATAACAACTTTCATGAAAAGGTCATGCTGTGCATCTTAAATAGTGAAAGACAGTCTTTGTTATGACACTGGGTTTGTATTTTTGTATTTTTTAAGGTATGCAATAACTGTAGACATAGATCTAAATAAAAGGTGCATTTATACAGATGTATAAAATTATATATGTAGTCAATAGAGAGTATATGTGCATAATTGAATGAAGAAAGCCAGGATGGAATTTTGCTCTCCTCCTCATTTAGATAAGAAGGGCAGAGCTCTCTGTCTTACACTATAACGCTTAAATGAATTAGTAGAACAACAATGTTTAGTTGTTTCAAGTTCACTCATTTGCATAAAGTTTACAAGAAATTTGCCCTTATGCTGCAGAGAAGTTGTATTCAGTAATATATAGCCAAAAATGCAGATTGTTATTTTTATGGAAAGTAAAAATAACATGCCCCTTCTGTGACACCTGTTCTTCCTCTCATACTTACACACTATACTTTTCTTTAAACCACTGCATGTCTTGGTATGCTTTCATAAAGATTTCAAAGGATCATCTATTTTTCACATTCTATTTTGCCTCACTGACTCCATCAAAGGTTTAACGACCATAAAGAAGTGATAGACAGCTGAATACATGATGCCCTTCTCACATAGCAGGGTGGGGATTATGCCACAGAGGTGACTTGATGACAGAGTGTACCAAGCAGTGGATTGCACATTACGTCTATTTTTCAAGGGGAAAGTGAGCACTTTACAGCAGGCTACCTGACTTAGGGTAGAAGACTTTTTAATATGATTTGACTGACAGGAAGAGAGAAGAAAGAAAGCTACTGTGTTAAAGAACTTGACATAATTGCAAAAGTAGCAAGTTGGATTATGTAGGAGGCACCTGAGGTAGCAGGTACAATGGAAACAATTTAAATGAACATTTCCCCCAAAGCAGTGTGTTTCTATTTTGTTCAAGACAAATTAGTTTGGCATGGTGCTTGGTGTATTCTATTTTTTTTTTATGATTAAAATAATGCAGATTACAGAATGGATACAAAAAATTTGGTCTCTGAAGATTTTTTTGGTAACAATTCTGTGTTCATTGAAGCTGATGTTGCACTTCATTTACTCAAAATGCCTTTCAGAAACTTCAGGGTTCATGAAAACCCTAAGGATTTGTAATTTAAGAACATCTTTAGTATCTAGGTGTATCTTAGCTTTCAGAAATGGATGAATGGGAAGAACAGCATCATATCAATTGTGTTGGCTGAAAAAAGTGAATTACTAACTTAAGCTCAAAAACCAGACCAGTAACAAACCCAGGAACCAAATGGCAGGTGACCTCTGTTTTAAATAGCAAATACATTGAAAAATATATCATATCTAAAAAGACACAAAAGATTAAATTTCTAAGAAATGGCTCTAATGCTATGGTTTTAAATAAAAAATTAAATCCTCTGTTCACTAAATCAGTGCCATCTAAAATGCTGACCTTGGATATCTTGTGCTATGAGCTTGTAGTGCTGAGCCAGTTATGTATGTGATTACCAGGGCCCAGAACTGTCTGCATCTGGAGCAAGGACTAGGTGCAGTTTCTTGCCTCTCAGGTCAGTGCCTAACCATTGAACAACTGGGTATTTATAGGTCAGCTTCACTTTCTCTCACCAAAGATGTGCCAATTCTTTTAAGTTTAAAAATCTTTGTTTTTCAGGAGAGCATCAAAATGATACTTGATCCAATGGTTAACATATTGACCATGAAGGCTTGGGTCTAAATTCCTATTTTGGGAATATTTAACTATTTTGTATAAAGCAGAGCAACTCCAGTAGTATTTTCTTAGTAGATGTAGAAAAGATTCACAGAGTTAGTTTATTAAGAAGCCAGTTCTTCCCTCCAAGCAGTATTGAGTCAAATTAAAGCAAGAGGAACTGAAGGTGAAATGGGAATTAACAACTGATTGCTACATTAGTCTAAAAAATACCTTTGGTGTGGTTGCAATGGTCAGATTTTTCCTTAATATTTGAAACATGAAAAGAAGCAAAAATACATGGTTGCAAATATCAGCTGTTTCTTTCAACACTAAGACTTAAATTGCCTCTTCTGTTACTGTGTTACATGTAAGACCCTTGCTCAACTAAATATAAGAATCACAGCCTCAATACTGATGTGCAGTTATGAAAAAAAATGATATGGATATTCCATGTTACTCAAATCCTTCAGCTCTTTCTGAAGAATTCCTGTGTTAAAAGCAGCTATCTTTTTGAAAGAAAGGGAGGTTTTACATTTTTTTGGTATAGTGAAGAAATACACTAGGTTTGTTCCAACCCTTAGCTTTCTCAACCACTTTGCCCAATAATATTCACATTGGATGCATCTTACATGCTGAGTTTATGCTCTGAGGCACTGCCTGTCTGTGAATTTTCTCTCTGGTCGATAATTATTGGAAGTTAATCCTACTCCAGCACTCCCTCTGTGAAAGAATGATTAAACAGGAAAAGAAATTGAGGGTGGTGGAGTCTTATTTTATTGCATGTACCAATATATACTTAATTTTAAACAAATGCCAGACTTCCTTTCTTGCTAAAAAATTAAATTCTTGCCTATTAAAAGGGTGAGTAAACCACTGAAGTACACTTCCATAACAATCAGAACAAACAAAACATGTTTTTAACAAATAAGAACTATTATTCCATCAGAAAAAGGTACGGATGTCCAGCTGCAGACCTTTCTTTAGGGAAGCAGTGTTCCATTGCACTGTCCCTGGGGGGATGCCATGGGACACAGGAAGCACGAAATGTGTAACCCAGAGACATCCACAATCAAACAGCTCTGCTCCTTTACCAGGAGACTTAAAGTTAGCCAGTGTAACAGATGAACTCTTTAGTGATAGTAAAATGAAATTAAATTAGTTAACACATTTCTTGTATTTCTACGACTCGTTCTGGAAAAATCAGCTAAAATTTTAGCCCAACTAATGTATCAGAGGCACAAACTAGGCAATCTAGGAATTCAGGAAGTGACTTTATTTTAAGTGAGCACATGAAGCACCACTCTAGTGTGTTTCCATAAAGTCAATTAAGCATAATATTCAGTTAAATTCCCCAGTAAAATATTAATGTTGCACTGCAGGCTACTTAGATCATGTAGTGGATGTGCTCCACTGCCAGGCTGTCATCCTTCTGAGATCCAGATGTTGAATGTTTTTGCATGTTGGGATAGTTGAAAGGCCTTTCACCTGTCCTTGGCTTGAGCTCCAGGCCCAGCTGCCCTGTACCTACCTCTGGGCCCATGTTCTTAGAGCTGTGTTTCCAGTCAGGAAAAGGCTTTATTTTTGGCTGCATTTTGTAGTGGGGCTTGACCTCTAAATAGTTTATAAGAAATAGCTAAATTATTGATAGATGCTAGGAGTGTGCTACAGACATGATTAGAATTGTATGGTGACTGTCAAAAGGGCACAGTCAAAAGTCAAGTGGGATCAGGTGATCTCTGGAGGTCCCTTCCAATCCCAACCATTCTGCCATTCTGCATTGAAGAGGAGGTGTATGGGAAACATACAGGGGGGTAAAAACCAAAATTGGATTAAAAATTATGTTTAAGACATCAGCTAGAAATTCACTTCCCTTCTTCAGGCCACAGGAATATACATTAAGATAGGTAAATGGCTTTGGTATTCTTAGGGTTAATCTGGTTAGTTTGCACTGCACCATAAATTATTGCTTAATGATGTGTAAAGTAAGTATCATTAGGTTGATTACAATATAATCAGAATAAGAATTTGCCTCTTCCGAGTTTCTGAAAATTATTTACTTAATAAAATAATTTGTTTTTAATTTATTGTAAGAATGCAAGAATTGCAGTAAGTAATGTGATTAACCGTACATTTGTTATATTATATTGGCATGCAATTAATCATACATTGACATGTGTACTGTATTTTATATGCATAGTTGATTTACCATGATGATTTCCCTCCTGATTTTTGAATTTAATAATGAAATTACATTTAGCAACACAGACCTTTTAGAAATTGAGCTATTGAAATTGGTTACTTGGCATTTAAAAAAAATGTTTTTGCATTGGTTTTTGCAAGATTCATCTCAGCAAAGCACTAGTTTGTTGCAGAGTTTTGTGAATGGACATCCATTTTCCAGGTAGCTATTTCACTGGGGTCAATATACGATGGTTATATTGCGAAAGTGTTTGGCAGCTGAGAGATGGCAACTCTGTGATACAACCTGTGTTAGATCACACCAATCCAAAATTGAGTTTTTACAGATATATTTTGAAGGATGGATAGCAACACTGCTCTTTTTAGTTTGTCCTTGTTTGGGCAAAGATTGTAAACACTTACTGCATTTCCACATTAATCTAAGAGTGTCTGATTCAGTCCTTTTTAAATTTATTTCTCTTTGATAGAGATAATTGCCTTTCTCTTTGTAACCTGGGTTTAATTTAACAAGCTGGCTGCAGAAAAACTGACAGTCTTAAAGGAAATGCATTGAGAATGTTTGACTATATAAAGGAATATACTTGGATGCATAAATGAGGTTTTATGTGCACAATTTTAACTCAATTATATTTGTTTTCCCACCTTCCCTTTCTACATAACACCATTGAAAACTAAAGACTTCCAGAGGAACTGAATGTGACAGAGCCTATTGACTTCTAGAGAATTTATGATGACTGAAATTCACTAGAAGTGCTTTTATAAGCTATTTGTAATAAAGGGCCGCAGTATTTTATGAAATGTCTTGAGATGTGCATTTTTGAGCATGTCTTGGGTTAGGGGAGGTGTAAAGGCCACCTTACTCTTTTCCTTGGTAATTTTATTCAATCAAGTATCCTGTCCTCTGTACAAGAAACAGTTCCTCAGCCTCATGTCTACCTGATGTGTGAGGGTTGATAACACTGATGACCTGGCCCTGCCCATCAGCATTGTAATAGACTTTCTGCCAGCAGGAAGATAAATGACACAGCTCAGCACATTAGGCTGATCTCAGAAACTTTTGATTTTTTTATCCTGTGTCTGGCTGGATTTTAACTAAGGTGGTGTTACAAAATCACTTAGTTCAGCTTCTTGGCTTACAAGTCAGCCTAAAATGAATAGAGGGGAACAGTCACTTAATATGAACAACTACAAATGTGCGTGCTGTTACCCCACTCCTGATCCCAGTGAGCAGCTCTCTGTGATCAGGAAGCCCTGTGTCAGGAAAACTGCACACTTCACAGCTTAGCAGGGAGACACAAATGCTGGTTCCAAACCTGACATGGTTGGAGGGCATTCAAGGGCTCTGTGGGAAAGTGAAATATTTGCAGACTGGTTGATAGATGGATGCAATGCTTAGAGAATACAAATTTTAAGACATTTTCAAGGTAGAAGTGTTACTTCTGTTCAGCTTAAAATGTTAGATAATGCGTCCAGAGTCTATCACCCTTACACACCTGCACCCTCATGTTCATGCATGCTTTGTATAGATACATGAAAATGTATGTACCTATGCATACACCCATCTACGTAGCTATGCATACTTCCCATACCCAGGGAAGGTATATGCAAGTTAATCCAAACTTAACAGTTTAGTAACTTATTTCCAAGTAAGCAGGTTATAGAAATGTGTTCTCTTGACAGAAAGATAAAACTTTATGTTGCTTTTCAAGGTATAACTTTGATACCAGTCTTTAGCGTAATTTAGCATTTTAATATTAATACTTAAAATTTTCCTGCTGAAAAGGTAGATACATTACAGTTATTGTCAATGAAATACCTAGCACTGGGAAATCTCAGCAAGAAACATAGATCAGATGAGATGAATATATGTCTGGCAAAAAAGTCTTGCAAACAAAATTCATGCACTGTTGTTGCTTTCTAAGTGCAGGCAGTCATATAGCTAATGTGTGCCTGGTGATAACAGATCTGCAGAGTTATCTTACAGGCACAAGATTAATGATTTTGTTATTACACAGGTTAAAATGCCTGAGGAATTCTGATTAACCAATCTAAAAGTATACTGCCATATGCTGGGCCAAGATAAAGCTGAGGAATAGATTTAGGATGATCTTTATGACTTTCTCATAAATCTAAGATAAAACTTTACCTGACTGAGGCATAAAGAACACACACGTGTCTGCCACATCAGTATGACAAATATCCACATGATTAACAGAACAGAAGTTATAATCTCTGCAAGCTGTGATATCCTTAAAGTGAAAGTTACAAACTTGGGGCTAGGTCCCTTCAAGGGTTGAATATTCTTTAAAAGAAAAAAAAAAAGCCAGTTTCATGGAGGAGTTGTTGTTACCCAGAGCTCATGCAAGAGACAATAAATGAATCTTGGTCCTGGATCCCAGAAGTGCAGTTCCTCTCTTACTCCATCAGAAGGATTATCAAGGGGGTGCTCACAGCAAGGTGAAGGGACCCCAGCCAGAAAGGGGGAAGGTAGGGAAGCACAGATTTCCTGTCTTCTGTCTGGTGTCAATGGGACCTATGGGATAAGGATGCTAAATTCTTTCTTCAGCAGCAGATATGATGTGAAAATAATGGAGACACAGTCCTCACCATAATGTGTGTCAAATTATTGTTATTACTGCCATTGCACACACCTGAATAAAAGAAGAAACTCTTTTAATCTGTAGAGTAGCAAATAGCTTTTCCTCTAACATTTTGTATTTAGTTTGATTACAGGCATTGCAAGCATCCTTTCATACATCCCTCACATTCAGCTTGCAAAGGCACCAGCCCTGTGATTGTTATTTTTCTCTTTCATCCCTCCCTGTCTGTCCTTCCACAGTTTTATCCTCAGAGACTAATGGGAAATATTTCTATGATAGTTTTCAATGTTCCTTCCAGCATTTGATGGAACTGGAAAAGATCTCAGTGAGAGCCTTCTGCCCTGTCACCCTCAGCCATGCTGAGGATAAAGGAAAGAAGTACACTGTGGCCCAGATTCCATACAACATCCTAACTGTACTCCTAACTCTTATTTAGGTGCCTAAATTATTTTAGGAAAAAAAAATTTAAAGCTTAAGTGCTTTTTTGAGGTCTGCTATTCAGATGCTGAGAATTCAGCCATTTCAGTATCACCCCAGAGACTCTAAATATTGGATGCATGGTCTCTCAGTCCTCTGTGTATACATACAGCTCGTTCTGGCCTCTGTATTAACAGTGGATTAAAAATTGATGATCTAATTTTCTGTGCAGTGGTCCATATGCCTCCTATTTCCCAGCCAACATTTTTCTGCTAGTCCACAGTTTTACACTTTGAAGCAAGTGGACTTATAGGGAAGGAAGGAAGGAAGGAAGGAAGGAAGGAAGGAAGGAAGGAAGGAAGGAAGGAAGGAAGGAAGGAAATCAGTTTGTTTCTCTTTATGTCTGTGAATCAAGGTCTCTAGCAGGAGCAAACTAACATAAAGTACATTACTGCCAACATCAGCAGCCATGGAAGTGTCAGCTTCCAAGGATTCATTTAAATTTCAGTGAACACATGCTGCACTGAGATTCATGCGTTAAACCTTGCTCATAACAAGGTGGATGCAAAAATGCAAGCACTCATGGCTGGTATAATGTATTTATTGACCTTATTTCTGCCAGCTTTGTTCTGCAATTTTTCTTCATTAGAAGAATTCATTAAAATCACTGAACCAAGGAAACTAGGTGCAGGGAAAATTCAGATATAGTACATTAACAAAAAATGACATTATTTTATTTGAGTATGACTGATGAAAATTTCCGAAATGCCAAATAAACCTATGAAATTCAGAAAAAATGTAGGAAAATAACCTACCTATGACTCATCCTAGATCATGATAATGTGTCTAACTGTGCAATGTTTTGAGTATCTTCTGTTCAACCTGGGCTAAATCCTGATTCTCTCCTCCAGCAACTTTTCATTACATTTGAGGATATGGCAATTTCAAACTATGAGACAATGAAAAAGCAAGTTTTTTTTTTTTGAATCAAATATATCAAGAATCTTAGGCTCTAGGTGTCTCCCAGGTGACCTAAGACAACCTCTGTGTTGCTGTCATATATATCTCTTTCTTAAAAGGTCCTGATGCATTATTCCACAGGTAGATATTGATTTCCCCTGCTATGGTGACCAAAAGGCAATTCTATTTTCGAATAAACAAGACTTAGAGTTTCTCTCTTCTCCATATTTATTTTTCCAGACCAAGTTATTTTCTTTTAATTCCTAATACCCATATTTTCAATGAGGTTTCATTGGAGCTTTCTGCAGTTTCATTAACAGCCTCTCGTTACTGAAAACGCATCCTCTTGCATATTCCAGAATTTCATTAGTCTTTGTCATGGCTGAATCACCTTAGCAACTCAGAGGGAAGGATTCCTTTTTGTTAACTTCTTAAGAACTGTTGAATATCCCTCAAAATACTCAGAAGTAGCTCTCTCAGAGCTACCCAGTCCACTTAATCCAGTACTCCTAATGTAATCTCTCCTTGTTTATACAATTTAATCTACTCTGGTCTGTTGATATGATCCTAGCTAATTTGATCCTGTCTAATTTAACCTTTCTTTTATGGCTCATGTTATCTTCGAGGTACCAACATTAAGATCTCATAACCCCTTGCCAAAACAGACTAAGTTCCTCAAGGACAGGAACCAGAAATGAGACAGCTGCTGAAATATACCAGGTTGCTTTCTCACTTTTTCTCATTACAATCAATATCACTGTAAAATTCCAAATCCATTGAGAGAGATGGATAATTAAGGCTGTATTGTCTGTTCTTTCAGAAATCCCAGGAAAAGGAAAACATGTCTGGCTGCAAGCAAGGGGACCTAGTTATCCTTTTTTTCTTCTCCCTGAAAGACTATGAAAACTAAAGTGAAGGATATTTAATATTATCTTTTAATAGGTCCTGTCTTATCTTCTTTTCAAAATTGATTTGGAAAACCTGCCAGTTAACAGCAAACAGTAAGAGCCAAGAGGGAAAAAGCAAGCATTGCTTTATAGATCAAGTGCTCTACTTCTCTGACTTTAGAATCAGAATGCTTAAGGCTTCAATACTTCTGACTACTTCAGAAAATAACATAATTCATTCTTCCAAAAAACACATGAAAGACACATGGATATTCACACAGAAAAAAACCAGTAAGATTTGAGAACTTTATATTGATTAAACATACTCTACAGAATTTTTAATCTCTGACATTAGAAGAGCTAAAAAGCAGCTTAACAGAAAAGAAATTTCAGGGGAAGATCAAGTTATTGGCAATACTCTTATAGAAAATGTAACAAAACTGAAAAAACCCTTTTTTTGCTATATATGCATTTTTACCTTTGGAAACATTGGAAAGGAAAAGCCAAATAGACACAGGCTAACCATGAAAAACTTAGGAGGTGTGTGCCAGGGAGGGTCCAGGATACGTCAGGATGACCACCGAGAGAAAGGGGCAGCTAGTTATTGATAGACAACCCAGCAAAATCAACATCACTCTTGTTCTGGCATGATGTACCTTGTATCACTCCTCCCTAACCTTGTTCCAGCCTGCTCTAACCCTTTGTAGTCAGCGCTATCCAGTTAGAAATTTCACGTGTACATGTAAATGAGTGTTACATGACAAGGAAGGAATTGATGGAGAAGAGCAGCTACTGGGAGTATTTTTGTAATAGATGGATTTGTATTCCTTCTATACTCTAAGATGTTTATCAGTACCCTAACAACAAACAGCAAGCTCAGTTTCTGTGTGCAGGTTTTTTGGTGCTATTTCTCTAATGTGCACGGGATCATTTCAGCCAAAATAAAGTCCTGACTGTACTGAAGGCAACACCCATGTCTCTTCTGCATTAAATTTTTATCTCATCATCCTCTCTTTTTATTTCAGCAAGCCCAAAACCAATGAGTGAAGATTTTTTTATATGTGGTCTCTGTGCCCAGCATCTCCTGGCTTCTGAAACTGCAGTTTCCCAGTCATGTTGCCTGTATCTGCTCTCAAATTGGCCCACAAGAGCAAGACTAGTCTGGAACCAGCCCAGATGCAAGGTGCTGGAAACAGTTTCTGTGTGCACCTAAGGTATTATCTGCTTGGTAGAAATGCAAAGTTGACATTGAATGACAAGGAGTTTGTAGTGTTCAATTTTCTCTTCTATCTTCTGTTCACTTTTGTTTCTCAACTCTACCCTTCTGGAGTTCAAGGTGTCTTTACAATCAACATGAGATGCTAGTGTTTAAAAGATAAATCACTAACATCTAGGGCATCCATTCCCCGTTCTCTGTTTGCTAACAAGAGCTGGGGCTGTTTTCCTCAGCATTACAAAAAATCCAAAACAAATACCTCATTCCAGGGAGATTTCCGCCTTGCAGCATTCTTAGGGTTTTCACTTTAAACAAACAAGTTGTTCTGGTATATCGGAAGGATTTGCACAGAGCTTAAACTCCATGCACAGGCTAAACAGCATGTGATTAAAAAGAAACATTCAAAACAATGTGGAAATAGATCCACCCACACTGGAAAAAAAGAGTATTATAAAAATCTTTGAGGACTGCTCATAAAACCACTGAACAGCAAGCACACTGCAAAAACCTATGAAAAAGTCAGAAGAAAATGGGATAATATTTGTCTTTATGACTCTTCTGGAGTTCAAGGTGTCTTTAAAATATTGAATTGAAAGGAATATTATTTCACCTATTTCTTCTTTGTGTAATTTTATTTCCTCATTCTGTACATGCTACTCCCAGCACATCTGCAGGACCACATTCTTCTTGGTGGAGGTCTGTGTGACTGCACTGCCACGGCCCCAGGGAACCTCCTCCTGTCTGCCATAGCAAGAGCTTTGCATTAGTGGCTGAAGACATCACTTGGGACCATAAGTGAATGTGACACAAAGTACACCACATGCCTTGAACTGAAGCTGCAAATTCCCTGTTGCAGGCAAGATAGCCCCTTCTGTCTCTAGGGCAAAAAAATTTTCTCCCTATCCCATTCCTCGTGGAAGTGGCAGAATGAAGAACAAGTACTAAATTAACCGGACCATCCTAAAGACTACTTCAATTCTTCCCGGGATCTGGGCCAGTTTAAATCTGATCCTGCCTTCAAGAAGCCATGTAGAGTTTTTCTATATCCTGATTCACAGCTACAGAAGGCTACTCCTGTAACAGGAAGACCAAACTTCTGGACACTTCTGCTACAGCAGCAGTAGCAAAGTGTTTACAAAGGACTGTCCATAAGGCTGCAGACCAAAAAATGACTTTTTGCTACTGTCATCAAGGGTATCTCTGGTGCAGCACACCTCCCATCCCTTCCATACACTTGCTGCAGACAGAACTAGCCTGCATCCAGGATTCAGCCTGGTGTCTGCCAGCTGGACCATACGGTCCTGTATCACTTAATGAGGGACACTAGAAAGAAATCTGGTACACAGCAGCTGGTACCTGCCAAGAATCATCAGCTTGTTGACAGAAAGGTACGTGACCCTACAAATACATCTATGGCAGGATCTCCTTGTCAGTAGTCTCCCACTGTATGGGGGGACATGTCTGCACATGTTGCTGCTCCCATCAATACACTGGAGAGCAGAAAACAAGAGTTCCTAAGAAGAAGAATGACTTTCTGTCCTTATCTGCATCAAGTTCAGATAAGCACATAGCTTCTGATTACGTGCAGGTTGCGGCTAGAGAAATGAATAACCTGAGAGATGCTACTCATGATACAGAGAATATTAAAGAGCAAACAATGAAAACAGGATGAAAGTCACTGGCTGAACATTTTTCTGTGGCAGAAGGTAAATGAAAAGAGATAAAACTGGTAGCTGAGGCAAAATGTGTCTTTTATTGCAAAGTTAGACCTGTTGTTACCATGACTAGCTTTTCCAATCTTGATTAACCAATTAAAAACAACGCCACATTATAAAAAAAAAAAAGGAAGCAAAATTCATTGTTTAAAAGAATATGCAAGTACCTAGTGGCTGCTTGTAATAGAAATTCCTGTTGGTTGGTGGAAAAGTACACTTTGGAATGTGCACTGAATAAGTTGCAAGGAGCAATGAGGAGTGGACAGGGAAGCTGAGATGTCAGTGGTCTTCAGGAGAGTCAGAAAGAGGGTAGGGGAAGATAATCAGCTATAAAGTTTGGCCAGGAGCTGGAGGAGGTGCCAGAGCATGTGCCAGGTCAGCTTCAGCAGAGGGGAAGGCAGCTGGAGAGATCATGAGCTCGGGAGTAAGAAAACACCACAGCTAGTGAGGTAGTAAGTGGAAATAAGTAGCAAAGGTGCTTGAAAAGAAGAGGTGGTCTAGGAATTTTTAGGAGGAGAAGGTGTATTGTGTTACACATAGAGTGACAATTGCTAAATGAAAGAAGGTGGATGGGTACCAAAACCAACAACAAAATCAGTCAGGAGGTAGAATGTGTCATTAGGGATAGGAAGGGTGAGAAAATGTGTTTCTTAATCTGTGACCAAGCTGGAGGAGTGAACTGAAGATGACAAAGATAGATGTCATTACTAGCTGGGCAGAGGAAGGAAATTCACTTGTCAGAAATTGTCATGGTCTTCTACTTTTTGGGTATATTTCTGAAATTATCTACTTGACTGTGAAAACATGTTTTAGAGTCTTATTTTATTTTATAGTGCTGTTTGTGCTATGAATAATTTGCTCCTCTCCTCAAAAATAATTTTGCTGCTTGAAATGGAAAGAGACATTCTCTGACAACCCTTTTCTACGCAAGGACTGCTTTTCATGGTTTTGCTATGACTAAGAATGTCTGAAATGAGATTTCCATATATATCCATCTGTCCAATATTTTCACTTGCAATTTTCTCTTTTTTTTTCCTCTGCTTTTAAGATTCTACTTGTAAATGGATCATGTGGTATTGTTAGGTGGTTCTTACCACAGTCATCTTATTTTAGTAACTTTTTAATAGTTGTCAAGTCTTGATATGCTGCAAATAAACCCTGATCATGTTCTTTGACACTTTCTGCTTAGGTTTTGACTGTGTTGAAGGCTGGGCTTTCAGTGAGACAGAAAATACAGCTCAGGGAACCTGATTTGAAACACACACACAACCTCTCAGAAAGAGAAATGTTACAGATAACTCATTAGTTGTCAATTTCTTCTTAATGATGAAAATAACCTCTGTGGATTAAAAAAAGCATAGTTCAGTGAGCAGAGCAACTGATCTTTGCAAGTAGTGATGACAGTCTTGCTAATGACTGTAGATTTCTCTCACTGTAGAAAAGTCGTAAATCAGAAAGGGAAAGATCAAGTTATATTGAGCTCTGTTCCTTCGAGGTCACTCCTCACACTCACCGAGCAGAAACCTTTCACAGCTCCCTTCTTTTCTCCACTAAAAAGCCAAGCTGGTTAGTTATAATATATAATAAAATCTATGATGGATAGCTGTTTAAATGGAATGGTCTTTTAAAGGAGGATCCTTAGAGACAAAGCTGGAAGTATTCCAGTCTTCCGAACTTGGCATGCTTCCTCACCCTTACTGGAGTGGACACCATCTTGTGCTTGAAGCAGAATTTCTACAAAGGCTTGTAAAAGACATCATGACTCATACCAGATAGTATTTACAAAACTTGGGAGCATAACAGACATTTCTTATATTTGTTCTCACAGAAATGTTGTTTGGAAGGGACATCTGGCATCAAGTCATTGAGTCCAGCTTCCACTGTGAATCAGGACTAGACCCTGTCTAGATAAGGCCAGGTGTAGTTTCTTTTAGCCTTATCTGACAATTTCTAAGGACAGATTTTTAAAGCCATATTGACAGCCTGTTCCAGTCCTGCAATGAAGATGCTCCTGACATCTAATCTGCTCCTCTCAAATTGCAGCTTATGGGCACTGTCAATTGTTCTGGCCTGTGCTAATATTAGAATCTATTTTCAGGAGAGTTTACATCAATTTTCTTTATAATGCTCCCCCAGCAACTAGAAACACCACTCTACTTCCTCATCTACATTGTCTCTAAATGAAAAAAAACAGCTCCCTCAAGGCCTGCTATCTGGTCACTCTGCTGGACACTCTCTAATTTCTGAACAACCTTCTTGAATCCACCACTAGATACAAACTCTATGTGATCTCTTCAAGAATTGACAGCTCTGTAGTTGCCTGTGCAGTTATGTCCTTTTTTTTTCTGGATGGAAAGAAACTGTACAGTTGTTTCTGGCATGGGCATACCTCTTCTCTATTGAAAATAATTGTGAAAACTCCCCAGAAGGTACAAAAACACAAGAACTTGTCCTTATTAATTAATGCATTATATATTACTTAGCTCCGTGATGCTCAGCGCCATATCACAGCCATTAAGTAAAATCCCCTTTTTTTCCCCCCATAGAATATAAAGACTTAAGCACTTGGCAAGAGATAGAAACGTTATCAACTCTGAAGTATTATCAAACATGTGTAAGGGAGTTTCTAGGGTAGTTTTCTGCATTTCTTTCCAAGACTTCATTTGGTCTTACCTTATCTATTTCTGTCTATTAGGGATATTGAAAGTCATAATTTGTGATAAAAATTTGCCTATATTAGGAAGTGTTTCCTTTTTTGGTTCTGGAAAAGACAACAGACATAACCCAATTCTTGATAAGGTTAATGAAAATGGCTTTGTTGCTGGTACACAGATCAAGAGAGAGCTTTCAGTGAGCTTTTATATTCCTGAAAAATACGTGTGGCAAGGTTCATCCTCAGATCTTTGTTTGAGGAGATATGTGTGTCATTGTGTTGTTTTCAGGATGATACAGTAGGGTAAGCAGGATTCTGGGCAGGAAAAATGCAAGGTAAAAATAATTCACAATGAAAGAAGAAAATAATAATTTCATGGGTTTTTATTGAATTCTTATTTCCTTGAGAATGTGTTTGTTAAAAAAAAGTAGTCTAGTTTAGGGACCACAGAACAATGCAGCATTTCCAGCAGGATTTTTACAGAGCAAGTAATGTTCTCTGCAGTTTAGAAAAGAAAGAGGAAAAAATCTTTCCCCCTACCTCAGTCTTTGCTGCATGGTTTGCAGTAAGTAGATCAACAAAAACTTGCAAATAAAAAATTCATGCTGAAATATGTTTCATGACCTAACATTGAAAGAGAAGGACATTACTAGATGGAAGGTTTGAACTGTCTGCTGTACAGCAAAAGGTGTTCCTCTTTCATACTTTGTAAAAAAAAAAAAAAGTTATGATATTTTAGTTTTTTAATAAGTTAAGAAAAACAATGAAAGCCCCTATTCTTCACTTCTGCAGTATATTGCAGATTTAAGTTCTGTCAAAAAATGTACATAGAATTTTCTTGCATATAAATACAAGAATTGAAAGATAGTAGTAAAAATTATAAATCTTATGTTCTTGGATTACTGTCACAAATTCAGAGCTGTAGATGGGCAGGGAAGGGAACACAGATGAGCAGGCTATGAGGCATCAGGGAGAAGAGTCTTGCACATAAATAAATTTCTGTTTTTATTAGCTGTACCTGCACAGTAGACCAAACTTATGCTAGATCACCCTCATATTGCTTTCACTCTGCATTCAGATGTACGGAAACATGCCACATATTTTTCCAAGAAATGCAGTGATTTGCACTTGTGATTAAATTTTCTGGAGAAGAACCTGTGAAGACAGAGGCTGCATTTTTCCTAAACATTAGAAAGATCTCAGTTTTCCAGATGTCTTCATACATAATCTATTTAGTAACTACTCCATATTTTAAAAGTGCAGGAAAAGATCTAGCCTGAGAACAGATGAATGGTGAATTGCTGCTAAATACCACAGAAGAGACTAATGTCATAATTTCTTTTAGGTCCTTCCCTCATCCCAAATTTGCATGTTCTTTCTTTTATTCTATACACTGAGGCATAGAGATTACAATAACTGTTTTCGAATCTTTTCAGAAAACAGTTTTCACTAGCTACAGCAGAATATGTGAAAGAAACAGAAGTTATTTAAATGTGCAGCTAAACAAAACATCCTGAAGATATTGGATATTAAAATTGGATTTGGATATTAAAAAAAAAGATTACTTGAAGTCAAAATTTCTCAGAATGTATCACCATTCAAGACTAGAAATATGTTCTTCCAGAAGCAGAGATGTGTAAGTGTTTTGTCTTTCATTGCCAATACTTATTATTGCTGTTAAGGTCCTTTGGTCAGGAGTGAGAACAAAGATATGGTGATGATGTTCTCTGTTCCACAGGTGAAATTCTGAGTCTTCTAAAAATTGTATTAAAGGTCTGATTGTATCTGTGCTGTAGGGTGTAACCCGCTCTGTGCAAGATCCTTCACAATACTGACCCTAATCATCTAAGCACTCATGGCTCTCACCCCAGTGGAGCCCAGCCTTGGCTCAGACATCTTAAGGATATTTTTAAGACAGAAGGAAGCTGTGCAACTCTCTGCAGAGCCATAAGAAAGGTTACATTTCAAACATGTAAGGTTGGTATGGAGGTTATTGCAAGTAGCTCAAGAGTTCAATAGAACAAAACGGTGGATTAGAGAGGTATGAAATGCTGAAGGAGACAAAACAGAGGCAACTCAGCAATGTCAATGATTTGATTCCATAGGAAGGGGAACCTGGCCATCCTCCTGACTGACACCTGCCTGAGCAGTAGAAAGCTCCTGGGAGTCCTCCCGGAGGTGGTGAGAGTACTAATGCTTAGCATAGTAGCTCATAAAATTTCAGTTGTCTTTTGTTCATGTTTGGTCATAAATAATTGCCATATGCATTTGAGCTGTATATGTACTACTTGCAGAATCTTTTTGTTTGAGCTAAAGGTGTTTGAATAAATTGGTTCATGGAAGGAGGTACCTGAAGGTACCCCACAAGAAATCTGGAGAGGGACTCTTCACAAGGGCATATAGGAATAGGACAAAGGTGGATGGCTTTAAACTGAAAGAAGGTAGGTCAAGATTAGATATTAGGAAGAAATTTTATACTTTCAGAGTGGTGAGACATTGGAACAGGCTGCTTAGGGAATTTGTGGATGTCCCATCCCTGGGAGTGTTTAAGGCCAGGCTGGATGGACTTCTGAGCAGCCTGATCTCATGGAAGGTCTTCCTGCCCATGGCAGGGAGGTTGGAACCAGATGATCTTTATGGCCCCTTACAACCCAAACCATTCTATGATTCTGAGACAGGAAAACTCTCAGCATTCACTGTAGTCATCTCCCTGGCAGACTTGTTCAACCTGAAAATAGAGCAGGAAGGTATGGTGGCCTTAGGGACAATGGAGAGCTGAACACAACCACCTGAACCCAAAAATGGTATTCCCAATCCTTTATGTAAGACATAGTCTATGGCAAAATATAGCAATGTCATACATCAACACTTTCTCCATCCTGAAATACCTCCTACACTTGCTTCCTGGTGAAACTGTTTCACTTTGACAAATTGCAGATAACTACTCCTCTGCTGTGATTAGAATGGGTGTAGTTTCATCTGGAGTAAAGTTATGAGATACTTAACTTGGATAGGATGTTTGATAATAATATATTATTGTAATATTATAATCTGTAATGATAATCTATTCTCTCAGCATTACATCTTAACAGTTTAATTTCTCTCTGCTTGTGCTTTCTCTGCCATTATCTGTGAATGAACCCTTGAAACTTTTCAAATATGTTCCAGTACTTCACATTAACAATTTAACAGATAGGATTCATTGCTTCCTCTTCAAATAGCAATGAGACAAAATAACATTTAAAAAGGATAAGAAATCTTAAACTTTTAAAGTTTAGGTGCTAACTGGTTCATAAAGAGCCTGAGAAGATGGCCTTGCCCACTTATATTTGGAATTAAAAAACCCAAAAGCAACCTGAACATAATCCATGCTACAGGTAAATGTTCTAGCAGAAAGAGACCTGAGCCTTACCATGGTGTCACTGAAGGTCCTTTCAAAAAAGGCTGACAAAAGATATGAAAACAAATTACTGGGTAGTTGACAATAGTTTAAACAGATACAACTCCCCCATTTTATTTTCTCTAGTACACTTGCTTGAATTCCTGCCCATAAAAGAAGTGGTAACCCACTTAATATTCCAGGAAACGTCAGGGTCCAGAGGAGCACTGTGCTAAATATGCACAGTGAACTCGGAGGAATTAGTCTTCAGAGACAGCAGACAATTTGTTCACAGTCTTCAGCCTAATTTTTACTCCATTTCTTTGTAAAATGTTCTCTGAGGAACCATACCAACAAAGGTATTTAAAACCCTTAGGAAATACAAAACATTAAATACTGGCACATATTGAAAACTGATGACTATTAAACACATGTCCAAAATCAATGATATGAAAGAGTGAACTATTTTGAAAATGTTTGAGTTATGTTTGTGGTGACCAATAATACTTCTGACCTTCACCATTAATTTTTCTTATAGTGCCTAATCTGTATCGTGTAACTGTCATGGAGAATGCACTTAGTGCTTTAAATGATGCTATTTTCAAAGTTGTCTGTAGTAGCAATTTTATTATCTATAACTCTGGGGGACTGTCAGTCTTTGTATATAAGATCTGAACATCCCTAAAACTTAATTTTTCTGTCTCTTAGGCTGGGAGTTGTCAGCTATTTTGTGGAACACACTGTCAGATTTTGCTCTCAGTAATGGAAGTCTTAGTCCATTTTGTACTTCAAAAATTGAATTGTAACTTATAAAGCTTAAAAACGTGTCCCCATCCCTGATAGAATTGAGATGGCATTGAAGATACTAGCTCACTTTGGTAACTCACTTATTGTGACTATCATTACCATCTAGCTCTAGAGAAATCACGGAAGGTGCTGACTTGTGACCTGTATGGCTGTAGCTAATGCTGTTAGTGCTACAGATAAAATGATTCAAAAAGCTACAACCTGTTCTGGTAGCAGCCGTTTCAGTGAAAGAGGCATGATAACCCCAGCACTCCTCAAGCTTCATTTAAAATTGCAGCAGGAGAGTATGAGTTTACAAGAATAAATAAAACTGCTTTAGCAGAAGGTTTGCTTGGATTTTGATAAACAGCTCAGAAGAGTAATTCAAAGAAGCTGGTTCTCTTTCAAAATGAAAACTTAGTAAATGTACAGATTCAGAATGTGGGAGATTGTTGTAATGCTATTTGGAAAAAGACTGAGAAATCTGGAACAAGTTAAGACTCCTAGAGAAGTTTTTCGTAGTTACAGAGTCATTATGCTTTATGCAAGTCTATCACAAGCAAACTGACACTATCTAGAAATTTATCTTTAAGTCTTCTTAATTCCATTGGTCTTTAAGGTTATTATGGAGTGTCTCTATACCCTTGAAAGATGGTTGCTGAAGCTCATTTTATGTGGTCAAGTTTAAACTCTAATACCTGATGGAGTCAATTCATAAATAAAAGGAAAATGGATACATTCCCACATCATCACTGCCAAACTCCTGTCATATCCAATAGATCGAATAACAGATAACAGCCCTGATAGGTGCTAGGTAAATCACAGTGTGTTTCACTGCCTACTGAAGTAATGTGAGAGACTTTACTGACTTCCACAACCTCTAGGTCAGAATCTTATTCAACAATCTAATAGTTATAGAAATAGTATGAGACACGTGGATTTGATGGTTGGACCCCTTGGTGCACAGGGAATTGGCTGGATGGCCGCACTCAAAGAGTTGTGCTCAACAGCTCAGTGTCCAGGTGGAGACCAGTGAACAGTGGCATTTCTCAGGGATTGGCCTTGGCATCAGCGCTGCTCAGCATCCTTGCCGGTGACAAGGACAGTGGGATCAAGCACACCCTCAGCAAGCCCACTGACAACACCCAGCTGTGTGGGGCAGCTGACGCACTGGATGGAAGGAATGCCACCCAGAGGGACCTGGACAAGCTTGAGAGGTCACCCTATGTGAACCCTGTGAAACTCAACAAGGCCAGGTTTAAGTCCTGCATCTGGTTCAGGGCAATTCCAAGCTGGTCAGGGAGTGAAAACAGCCCTGACGTATAAGAATTGGGGCATTGGTGGATGAGAAGCTTGACATGACCCGAAAATTGGCCCTTTCAGCCCAGAAAGCCAATCATATCCTGGGCTGTATCAGAGGAAGTGTGACCAGATGATCAAGGAAGGTGATTCTTCCCCTCTTCTCTCAGGAGACCCCATCTGAAATACTGCATCCAACTCTGGGGCCCCCACCATAAGAAGCACCTGGACCTGTGGGATCAAGTCCAGAGGAGGGCCACAAAGATGGCCAGAGAGCTGGAGCAGCTCTCCTATGAAGACAGGCTGAGAGAGCTGGGATTGTTCAGCCTGGAGAAGAGAAGGCACCACAGAGAAACTATACAAGTCTTCCAACACCTAAAGGGGACCCACAAGAGAGCTGTGGACTCTTTACAAGGGAAGGTAGTGACAGGACAAGGGGGAATGGCTTTAAACTGAAAGAGGGTAGGTTTAGATTAGGTAATAGGAAGAAATTCTTTACTGGGAGAGTGTTGAGACCTGAAACAGTCTGTCCAGAGAAGTTGTGGGTACTCCATCCCTGGAAGAATTCCAGGCCAGGTTAGAAAGGGCTTTGAGCAACCTGATGTAGTGAGTGGCATCCCTACCCATGTCAGGGGGTGGCAAGTCACAACTATGTGATCTTTAAGGTTCCTTCCAACTCAAATCATTCTATGATTCTGTGCTTGTATCATGACTAGAAAATATCAGTGAAATAAATAGATTGAATGCTTAAATTAGTTAGAAGAGCCCGCTCCTATATTTGAACACTAACCAGTTTTTAAATTAGTGTTCTACCTAATTGAAGTTCCTTTTAAATGGGAAATATAATAAGGGTATTGAACCAGGGGAAATTGCAGCTATTAATTTTGCATATCTGGACACCTACCTGAAAATTATTACTGTGACTTTGCACAAATGGGACAGAAGAAACTCCCCAAAATATGAGGCATAAAATTAATGTTTGATACAGTTAAAAGAACATTAACAAACAAAAAGTATTAAATAGATGGTTATTCTTTTCTAATGATTAGCTGCTAAAAGCAGAAGTCCAAGGAAAGTCACACCAAAGAATTAACCCCTCAAGAATGTTGTTCTATACTCCCACTTCATTTACTTTGCAAACATTTTATTAGCCATGTGTTACCCCAACTACATCTTAGTTGGCTAAATAACAATTCATATAACTTTTACATGAAGATCACTAAAGCAGTTCTGTTAGTACAGCCTAACCTTGCAGTCTTCTTGTCAAAATATCCCTGTGTCAAATTAGCCTTGAAACCTTAGCCCACAAACAGTCCAGTCCAGTGAGTAACTGCACCTATTCATCCCCTCTCATCAAAAAGCTGTAGTAGTTTGGTCATTGTATGTGTAATATGCATATCCAGTGCACTCAAGGAACAAGACTTCACATCCTTAGCATAGCCAACCATGTAACATTTCACCTTTGTTGTTAATATTTGGTGTCATTTTTCAAGGCTGAATTAAATTGTCTGTCAGACTTCCACAGACAATGTACCTGAGCTATCTTGTTCTTCTGAAGGACAAACCATAACACTCAGCTAATTATTCTCTCCTCTTACACCTCTGACTCACTGCTAATGGGAAATGAATTGATAGAAAAATGCAGGATTTAAGGAACAGGATTAAGGGACAGCTTCCCAAGTAGGTATCCAATGCCACTTTAAATTCCTACCTGGCAGAAAGCTGCCACTGCAGAAGGGCATAGTTCTCCCATATGTTCTGTGTCATAACTGCCAGCTCCTTGTAGAAGTCTTAGGCACTCAAGGGAATCTAAAATATCTCTGAGTACTTCAGCTTAGCCACTCACTTGACTTTGATATCAGAAAAATCCCACAGAAGTGGATAAAGTACCTTTCTAATTTAATATTTACAAGTATTACTATTTCTGGCCACCAAATAGATTTTAATACTAAACTCCTCAGAATTTGTAACTTGTTTTCGTAATGTTGTATTAGTTTCAAAATCTATCAGAATCCATGTTATTGTTTTAATCTTACACATAATATTTTGAAACTATATGGATTGACATTTCACTGTACTATAACCCCAAAAGCTTAAAATGTTTATGGTTTAGCTGCCATTTTTCTGGAAAAGCAATGACTGGAAAGCAAAAAGAAAAAGGGATTTCACATTCTAAGGATGCAAAGCTGGTTTCTAAGAAGATACACCAAAAATCCATTCAATCTCTAAGGTATAATTGTTGGCTAAAATGGAGATGGGAATAATAAATTTATGTATAGGCACATAGGATTTATTTCTCCATTTCCTGTTTTCCTCAGTGAGATTTATGCTTGACTAAAGACTAATCATATACAGACAATATTAATCTCATTGAAATCAATCTTCCTATATGCAAACAAACCCACAGCACAAGTGGTCTGGGACACCAGGCAGTAGCTCCTAAATCTGCTAGTTCTCATCCATGCAAGAGAGAAAGGTAAAAAAGGGTACATGTGACATTAGGTTGTTCCAAAACCAAGGGAGACCCAATGGAACGTGCAAGAAACTTGACATGGCAGCAGCAAACATTGTGGAGTCACAACACCACGTGCTGCCAGATCTATGTGGCAGGGACATCAAGGGCACAAGACTCATGGGGGCTGCTGGGGCACCCCTGCTTCTTCCTGCTGCTGCCCCTGAAAACTTGTAGGAATTGCAGCGTAGCACAACAGTCTGGTACTCACAGGCACAGCTGTATCAAAATTACTTTTGTACTGTTGTTTGTCTACTAGCCAGTGTGGGTTGCAGCGTTGAGTGCATGCAAAACACAGAATGGGTTTGGAGGTGCTGACTTATGATTGCACAAATTCCTCCTACAGAACACTCAGAATTTTTCTTCTTCATCACCCTTATCATGCCAGTACATCTCACAGGACAAATTTTTTACATTTCTTTTCCCACATGACATCATGTTGGTTTTTCTTCATTTTGTTTATGGTTTTGCTGTCAATAGGAGCAAGAATGTAATTAATTTCACATGTGCAGTTTATTTCCACTTGAACAAACAATGATGTTCAAGCACTGCACGAGAAGCCTCTAATTAAGTCATACAATTAACATCAATTACATACCCTAAGTTATTAACGGTAAGTTTTCAGGATTCAGAATAAAGTGACACTGAAGGTGTCTCACCAGGGCGAGTGTCACTAAAGTGACACTGAGGGTGTTCTCACTAGAAAGCTGTGCTGTCAAGGTCCTCTCAGACAGCAAAGGACATGCTGCACTCGGCTCATGCTTTGAACCCAGCAAAGCAGAAGTGTCTATATTCAGGTAAAAATGATGTGAAAGTTAATGTTATCAAAGCACATCACTGTTTTTCCTTTATAGGGGCTACCTCATCATTCTAAGAACTTAAATCATAGAAGTGTCTATGTCAATACAAAATGGCTTCATTTCCATAAGTCTACATCATATCTTAGATTTCTCATACAAATTCATGTACACTTGAGAATCAAGTTACTCTGCTGTTCTCAGTGAAATCAGTTCTGTTGAATGACTGTGCTCTTGTACCAAGAGACAGTTTTAACTCTGTGACTTGCTTGCTCCCAGATACAGGCAGAAATTGACCCTTTCATTACCTCTGTGGGATTCTGTTTAATATATCTAAAGAAATGTAATCTACTAAAGAAGCCAGTTTTGGTAAATCTTTACATTTCTGGCATTTCATGGTTGCTTACAACATGCAAGTTTATGAAATGGTGGATGCACCAAAGCAAAAATTTTATTCAAGCCTTGTTAAAATACCAGTTCTGCAGGCAAAATCCAACTCTGGCTCCTTTATTTGAAATATTTTTTTTTTTTTTTGTAAAATGTTACTTAATATAGTTTTTGCAAGTAAAAGTGTCATTTATCAATAAAAGGAAGGGATGCACTTATCCAAAATATTTTCCATTATTTCCCACTATAACTGGAAGATCCTCTGCTTAATGGTTGCTACAAATTGTTATCAGTACCATATATAAGTATGTTTTTCTTTTCATTAATTTAGCAGCATGAAGTAATACTTTTAACTTCTTTCCTCTCATCCCCTGTGATGAATTTTACCTAAAACTGTTTAGTCAGCAGACATAAAAACAGCTCTTTCTGCTTTAACATTATCTATTGGAACTCCAAGCCTATTCATGAAACAATTGTAGGAAAAGCTGGCTAATGCCCTAAATTTTGTCCAGTAGCAAAGCTCTGTTCCCTGTGTGTTCTGGGTGCTACTGCCTACCCCCAGATCACCTGTGAGATAACACTAAGTCTGCCTTAAAAGAAAACTATCAAAATCATGAACAGAAAATATTACTCCCTCTATACTCCTGAAATGGACTTCAGAGAGGAGATTGGGAGCTCTCTCTTTTTTTCATTCAAAAATGAAAGCTCATTTTTGCTGGAGTCAGAAGAGTCCTTGCTTTGACTTCAGTGTCAATCAAGAGAGAAGGGGCACTAATCAGTTCTGATTAAGCTTCGAGTTCTTTACAGGCTCTGAATAAATCACAGGGAAACCATGATGCTGTAAGATTGCTGAGAAAGTTTAATCATGAGCTATTCACAGCAGATTCAGGAACACACCACTCCCAGATATCTGTATTTGATATACCTCCTACAGCTAAAGCTACATCCAGACCTACTGCATCTGTGTTCTTTTCCATCTGCATCCCTGCAGGCTCTGTCGGACTCCCGTGCCTCAGCACCTCGGCACCCCAGCCTGTGGGGACTGCCTGCTGTGGGTGCCTCAGCAATCCAAGGGAACTTGGCACATCATCCATCTACTTGGGCTTTATGGTGTACAGCAAGGCAGGATGTTTTGTCCTCCTCAAGAGTGAGAGAAGGCAGCAGGGGCTCCCCTCACAGCATCAGAAAGCCAGCATTAAGACCACCATCATTACTTGGTTTATCTTACAGTTTTAAAAATAATGGCTTGATCAAATTCAAAGGTGGAACAGGTCCAGTGTCACAGGATCTGAAATTCCTTGAGAGCAGGAGTTTTGGTTAAAGCAGGAGCACTCCCTCCTGCCTCACTTGCAGTGATTAACACAGCTGTGGCTCCTTGCCTGCACATCAGTCCAACACAGCTGCTACATGTGCCTACTGCTTTCTGAAAGCTGCCCCTGTCAGACCAGTGCATTAAACCAGCCTCATCCCCCAGGTTTTTTATTTTCTTTTCAAAAGCAAGGGGTAGAAGGATGCACAGCTTTCTGCCATGGGAAAAAACCTAGGCAAAAATTGTCTGCTATTCCCTTATCATACATCAGGGAAAAACTAAGTAGGTTGCTGAAGACATCCTTCCCAGAGCAGCTGTAACTGAGAATGCAACTCTGGAGGTACAGGTAGCCATGAGAGTGTTCCACATGGACCTAAAATCTCTGAGTACATTTGCATATCTCCCCTCATCACATCCACATCTCCAGCTGACATCCTCTCCCTCTGAGACTGGCAATGATCCCTGTGCCTCGAATTACAGATCCCCTAGTTCAGTTGTTGTTTGATGTTGTTTGCATAGAAAAAGGTGTCTGGAACTGAATTTCTGGAGGTCTCAAGCTGTGAATATGCTTGATCCACGTGTCCCTAAAACTGGCTATCTGTAAACTAAACTTAAAACTCAGTTTGAGGGCAGAGATGGTGGGGTTGCAGCTACAGAAATTTGGACCTAATATTAAACTATTCCTGGATTTCGTGAGATAAACACAAGCATTGCAATGAATCCTGCTGGCTTGAGGTTTGAGGTGACTCTGACTCAGATATTTCACTGAATTTCATTGCAAAGAATGGTATGCTTTTTTAGTCTGAGTTGTGCGTGATGGGAAAGCCTGTGCTACAAACCCTGTATCCAGTAGTCTTGTGAAAGCTGATAGAGTTAAAGCTCACAGATTTTGGTTTGCAAACCCCTGAAGAATCAGCTATGAGAGGAATGCTTAGCAGACAACTGAGGATCTAATATCCAGGGCTACACAAGGGGGCTGAAGCAGTGGTTCTGGACATCTGTTGGAGCAGGCTTGTGATGTTTCCAGAGAAAGCTACTGCTGTAATTCCTTCTTCATTTAGATGAGCCAGCAAAACAAAAGAACTTTTGTTGCATTTAAATGCCCTGTAGTTTTTGATAGACCTGCTGCTTATAGCAGGTAATAAAATGCAGAGAGGAATATCTCATTCACAGCTCACAGCTATTTTATTATTCACCAGACAGCTGAAAAAATCCACACAGGGGAAGATAAGGTTACTCTGGCCATGATCAGCTAGAAAATCAATAGCCATGCCAGAGATAGTAAATGTGTGTGCTGATTCACATGCATTATCCTCTGTCAGTGGTTGGGATGCCTTTCAACCAAGCTGGGGTTATTAAAATTAGAGGTGTGTAACAGAAGCAAATGATAGCTTATCTAGATAAAAGACCTGGAAAACATGAATGTTTCAAAGCCTTTATTCTTGGGTGAGGACCATTACTGAAGTCTTACTTACTGCAGAGAGAGAATATTGAAAAAAATCCCCACTCATTAATTTTGCCTTTTAATTTTATCTCTAGACAGCTTTAATTTTTAATTGCTAACATAATTTCCTTGATTGTTTTTGAGCTGACAAATTAGATGTGACCAATCCTTACTTGTTGCAAGGGCTAATGTTCCTGACCCTTAATAAAACTATTCAATAATAATGAAATTGCTCATGGAGCCACCATCTACTATGTATTTCCTCTTTTTAAAAAGATCTTCTTTGACTTAATATACAGGAAAGAGCCAAGTTACAAGTTTCGTGAGGCATCTTTCAAGTTAAAATTATGTTTACTTCTTAAAGCTAACACAGGTAAATCAGAATAAATTTAAATATAGCCCATGTATTGAGCCAAGCCTGCCCTTCACCACCAGTGACCTATGAATGCAGGAACAAGATTCTGGTACCTCTTTCAGTCACCATGCACTCTGAAACTGTGGCATTAGGGCCAGAGTTTGGTGTCTTTCCTCTTGCCCTGTAAGTTGCTGGATCCAGTTTTCTTAGTTAGCTTCACACATTAGCATACACACCTGTATTCTTTCTTTGGTGATGTAAATCCCAGAGTTAAAAAATATTTTTTTACCTTTGAGAGGTTCAGGATATTGATCTTTACCTCATTTTACTTCACACACCCTGAAAGAAAGGTTTAAACAGAATTAATTTAATTAATTGTGGAGGAAGAGGCAGAATGGGCTGATTGATGCCAATTTGTGTGACTTTTCTTGCATAGCCTTCAATGGATAATTTCTCTCTCAAGTTTCAGTATTGTGATTATTTTTCACCCATGACTATAAATTGTTTTTAAAATATCTAAATTTCACTGACCTGTTTTAATAGAATTTTCTATCTCCTACTACTTACGTATTCAAATGAACCTAAGAAATGTTTCTGATTGACAAAAAACAATACATCTTGCAAGTAATGACTGCAGTTCCATCTGTCAAATTTGAGTGTGAAAGACATGCTCTTAAGAGTCATTGTAGTTCCTATTTGATATTTGAACTGGTTGCAGATTGACAAAAATCATAGATATTTGCACTATAATAAAGAGAAAAGCAGATTTTTATGCAAAACTACAAAAAACATGAGCCTCTCCACTGTGGAGGACCAAGTATTTATTTGGAGCGCATGAACTTTCTTGCAGAAGTGTTTTATACCATCTGATATAATATAATGTTTCCTCGAGTATTTTCAGTTGATATCCTAGGAGGTCGTGTTGCAGGGATTGTGGTTGTAATGCCTTATCAAGGAAGAAAAATCTTAGGAAGAAAATAGGTTATTGTTCTTGATCATTTTCCTGCTTTTGGTTACTAATATTTGCTATATGCACTTTTTATTATTTAATTACAACGAGTAGAATGAGAAAACAGTCTTGTATTTTGTGTCCCTTTCAATCACGTTCCTGTTTAGTCTCCATTTCCCTGACTAGCCACCCCACTTTAGGTACTGAAAGGTATTCAGCTCCTGACAGGAATCAGCCATGTGCTGTGTTGCCAGGGCAGCTCTGTGCAACACTGCCTTGCTCTCTATTTCTAAAGATAGCCCTATGATGATCTCAAGATCCAAAAGCCTGTTATTTTAAAATGTCATTTACAATATTTATGTTTTGAATATTTATATTCTGAATGTTTTCTCCTATTGATTTAATTGCCAAAAAATGACCATTTGCCCTTTGTTTCTGTCATGCTGAATTAATTAAATTTCTGTTAAAAGATGCATCTGGATTTGTGCAGAAAATCAGCCCATAAACTGTAACAAGCAACTGTGCTGAGTTACACTTTCTGACAACAAAAACTGGACTTTACCAAAAGAAAAAGTTTATGTACATTTAATCTCTAACTTGGCACATACTGAAGTGCCAGTCAAGAAACTGTCTTTTTATGTTCTATTACAAGTGCACTATGTTTCTGCGTATAATTGGATTCATCCCGAATCCAATTGGATTCGGGGGCTGGAGTTGTTGGAGGCCCTTGTGGAAGATAAAGCTTATCCAGTGTTGATCTCTATCACCAAAGCAGCCACTGTGTTGACAGAGGAAATTATATTTCACAAAGGCAGACGTGAAATGAGTTCCTTCAATCCAAATAAATTAATGTGATGCTGTGAAGGGCTCCTCCCTTTCCTGTTGCTAAACTTTAATAAATATTCCCTTCTGGGATGACTTTATCACATGATAGTACTTTAAAATGAATGACTTTTCTACCTAAAGTCACTCAGTATATAAGCCTGGAGTGGCAGGTTTTACATAAGGCATGGATTTAGTTTGTTGGAAGGATAAATAATCGTAATAACAAATTGCACTGACCTTTCAAAAAAAGTGGGAACAAGAACATCTACAGCCAAGTAAAATAGGAACAGCAGAAAGTAAACACTGAAAATACTTGAGAATGTTGAAAAACAATAACCCAATTTTACTAAAATCATTCAAAATGAGATTTTTTTCCATGCCTTGGCCTAGAAGATTAGTTTCATTTAATAACTAGCATGGGATGTAAAAAATTTAAGTCCTGTGTCTGTGATGGTTCACATTTGTTTCTGCTGTATTATCCACATGTATTAAATTCCTTTCCCATAGACTTTAAACCAATATTTTCATCATTATCCTTTATTGCAGCTTGTCCCCTGATCATGACATTTCTTGGGCAATGAGGGCTGGGGATATCATTCCATACTAACTGGCTTCAAACACAGACAGTTTCCCTTCAGCAGCAGTTACTGGGTGTATGCTTTGAAAACCAGTCATGTCAAAACTGTATATCTGAGTTACTTAGTCCAAGCATCTTAGATCTATCTCACTTCTAGTGAGATTAGATTAGCCAGATGTTCTCACACTATGATGAGATTCACACAGAAGGTATCAGAGGCCAGGCCTTCATGCGGGTTCTGTTTTTGCTAAGACTCAACAGTTACAGGACTCAGGAGGTGAAAAGTCTTGGTTTACAGCTTCATTTCATCTTTTATAAAATAAGGAGTTGCATGCAGTTTTCTTAGAAATGAGCAAAATTCTGCTATCACCAGGAACTGTTGTGCTAAGAGGAGACAGTCACAATCTTTTCTGCTAGAGATGGTTAACTTTCTACTAGTGATTGAATATGCATTGAGTCAGATTTAAAAACAGTGCAAAGAAGAGGTTGAGTTTGTAGACCAGAGAGTTATGTTCAAGCCTCTAACTAAATGAATCTCCGATTATTTGCTCAAAGTAAACAAGTACAACAAAAATAACAGGAGGAGCATTTACTCTAACTGCCCCAAAAGCGTAGATGTTCTCCTGGCTCCTGGGGGATCAACGGCTAGTCCTGAGGTGAACTTCAGCACAGGGAGGTCTGAAAGAATCCTCACCAGATGCTTATCTCTTCTTATGTTGCTGAGGCCCAACTGAACTTCCATGGCTTCCATGTCTCCATGTCTAATGAGCCCAAGGAATTCAAGTTATGAAATTTCTACTCTTATCTTCTCTTTCTCTTTCTTCTTTTTCCTTATATATTTTCCTAACTGTTTTTTTTAATGCTTTTATATTGCTGTATTACTTTAGATAATAATAACCAAAATGGCTACATACCCACTTTCCATTGCAAATTGTTCTAAAATAAATCCATCCATATATATATATATATATATATATATATAAAATATATATGCACACACACCCATATGTATTTATAAACACTGATCATTCAGTGTCATTTCACTCTAATCCATCCCAAGGGATCTGTTAACAAGAACCTGAGTTCCCCTTGCCTTTTGGGGTGGGTTGGAACATTGACACTGTTATTTGAAACCTAGAACTGGAAGCTAAGAAGTGAGCTAGACAGAGGAGGAGTTTTACAATTCCATTTGTAAGAAATTACTATTTTTTTAAAGAACAATCCTTATCTAGTCTTTGCTTTCCGTATGAATCTTATCTTTTAATGCAGTTGAAACACAAATGCTGCCTGAAAGACTGTAGTTATGGGCATATGTTTGAAGAAAGATGACTTTCTTAAAAGTTATTGTAAGAAGAAATTCTCAGTCGTCACCAAATAGAAATGCCGTGGTTTATACATAAGCAGTTGACAACAAATCTTTATCACTTCTTTGCACTACATTTATAGCTCTGTATTTGGCAGATAAATGTAAAAATTATATGTTTTATACATTAAATAAGCCCAAGCATGGTCAAATTTTATTCTGTAAATAATTTGGATAGGAATTTGGAAGAAGGATGGAAACTTGAAGAATATCTTTCCCGTAATAATATCACAGTTACAGTCTGACTGTGAAGAAAGAAACAGATCCTTAGAGGAAAACTGTGGCTAATATAGCTCCAGGAGCACATAGCAGCAAAACGTAAGCTTGGGATAAGTATTTTGTATATAAGTATTCTAGGTGAGTCATCATCTGACTCATCTAGAAATAGTTTGGTACAATAGCAATTGCAATGTAAAACATATGTTTATATGCAGCTTTGTGTCTAAGTTATTAGGCACCACTAGTAGTGATTCAGAAGAAAGTTCCTTTGTTGTGTGTTATTTGTGGTCTCATTTGCAAACAGCATGACTCATGAATAAGTCATGAAGCTGTATTGGAAAGCTGCTTTGAGCATTTATTTGGTGAGATTGCTTCAACTACACACACATGCGTATGGCACCACAGGAACATTAATACAACGTTATGCTTATCAAAGCCATGAGAGAAAAAAGCATGTGCTAAACAAATATAAAAATTCAAAAGTAACTAGTGGAATGACAGTTCATACTGGAATAAAGATTTTTGACCTTTCATTTTTCTGAGCCATTAATACTCTTTCTACCTGGATTTCCTGAGTGTTCTGTCACTCTTCCTCGTGTGATATCATAATTTACTGTCAGAAGACAGTATTATTTTTTATTGCAGGAGAAATCTCTGGAATTGTAGGTGAAATCACGGCAGGCGAAATCCATACCATGCTGTAGGATCCTGTGACTTCATCATACATAGGAGGTAAAAACCTGAGTCTCATGAAGTCAAGGGAGGAATTCAGGTTGACTTCAGAGGGATCCAAACAGCAAATGACTTCAGTGCTTGCTCTAGCAAAGCACACACTGGCAGAACAACAATGGTCTTGGTTGGGATTTGCTGAGTTGAACTTATAGTTAAGCACCCGTTCTGTCTTCAGATATATTTCAGTGCCTCTCCTGAATCCCTTGTTTGAACTGTACACTGCCCACTTTGAGGATACATCTGCAAATATACTTGTACTTTCTCATGTGATAAGGAGCTGGAATGTGACAGCAAAGAAATTGCTGTGATGTCTTATGCATTATAGAGGATATTTACCAAATTGTTTTACTTGTCACAGTGACATTTTAACTAAAAAATAAATCCACTAAAATTAAAGGTGTGGAAGATCTCATGTTGTAGACAGTGCTTTAACATTCATTACTTGCTTTCTACTCCACCTTAGAAAGATGTGACTTGGTTATTGAGTTGGTTTGATTGCACTGAGAGATGATGGAGAGTAGATATGGGAAAATCTCAGCAGACAACTTCATGCCATCTTGAAAATGTGAAAGATAAGAGTTGTGTACTTTGGTGCAGGTAGACAGCTGGGACATCCACAAACTCATGGATGAAATACAAAGAGTAAATTTATTTTGATTACCTTGCTAACCAAAGAATCACTGAAGCAACACCTGGGATGAAATACAAAAGCAGAGACACAGGCACTGTTAAATTTGGTCCATGCTGGAGGATCACTGGCCTGCTGTTCACACAAGCTTATCAAGGGTTATTCTCAGCTGCAAGGTCATTGGAGTGACTTAAAATCTTTCTTGCTAGTCTTCCCTATTTAACCCATTTCTTCCAACATTCCATGCCCTGCTCAAGAGACCATTTAATAAAGCATACAGAAAAAGGAATAAACCAAAGAATGGTCTGAGTTAAGTGTCTCTTGTCAGTGAAATAAACTTTTCAATTAGCCATGCACTTCTGATATGTTGTATTATTCCACATATTCAACCCTGAGGATGTTGATTACCATCTTCCATGCCAGCTGATCCAGCAGTCAGGTTGAAGCAGTGCATGCCTTCAAACTTAGAAAAATGTTTATGGTGTTGAAGACGGAGGTATTTCTTCAGTAATTGATGCTGTAAGTTTCCTTGGCACACAGCAGTTGCAGTCCTACCACGAAATCCATCAGTGTAAACAATTCCATTTTCCCTCTGGCTAATATTTTGGAAGAAATGCCATATGGAAGAATTTCAGTCTTCACTGTATTTTGGAGGATATATACTGAGAGCTACAGCCGTGTAATTTTGGCCTCTGATTCTTTCAGTTTCTTGCAATGCCAAAGCTTTTAATTTGTTTATCCATCAGAGTATCATGTATAATGAAGCATTGTAATGCCTTAGACCAAAATCCTACGGATTTTTTTACACTTTTTCACCCAGTTGTCTGCCATGATCCCCACAAGACTCTATCATCTAGAATTGGCACTTCTAATTTAAAAGGATTTCCCTGTTAGAACTGTATAATTGGGCATGCTCAATCAAAGCATTTTTGCAGATGCCAGAGGCTTCTTTTAATTTCTTGATCCATTGCCGAGCAACATTCTTCCTAGTCCATTTCTCCTGTCTTGGCATTTTCCAGGTTGTTCCTCACTGCGGGGTGGCACATGGGATAGAGGGGGGAGAACTTTTTATTGTAGGCACTAGCTTTTCCAATGAAAAAACATTTCTGAAGTTGTGATCTCATTCATTTCTGGCTGTGGGACACCATCTTGCATAAGATCATTCCACACTTGTTTGTTTGGCACCTGTGAGGTAGCTTTTATGGTTTTGCCACCTTATTTTCATTCACCACTTGCACATCTGGTTTGGAAATTATACAGTGTTTGCTACAGCACCTAACAGTAGCACTTGTGACTTTTGGTGTAATCAAAGGTTTCAGAGAAATAGACGCCCCTCTCAAAACCTGTGCTTTGATACTTTTTGTTTCTGCTGTCCTATCTAGACTATATACTGTAACTAGCCCATGAGCCATCCCCATCTGCCACAGTAAACTAATACCATTTCCTACTGTGCACTGATTTCTGAGGGATGACACTAATTCAGCAATAATCTGCAGATTCTGTTAAAACACATCCATTGATATAACTGCACCACATCCTGCCCATTGGGACCCCTGATAATCAGTAACTGAACATATCCCTGGCTAGAGGGCTTAATAGATTTTTTTTTTCACCCATTAATAAGTAGATTGTTGCAGTGCCACTATCCCAAGCTTACAAAATCCATGCCAGGATGGCTTCCCTGCCCTTCTCCGGATACATATCTAAAAATTTCCTTAGCTCTTTCAGAGTCTGTGTGTTCTGTATCCCTTCCTCCAGCAGATTGCTCTGCTCCTCCGTTTGTGAAAGGTTTGCTACTATGCCCTCCCTACTTGTTAAATCTGGCTCTGAGTCCAAGGACTAACCTCAGATGTTTTTCTCCCATTCCTTGGGGTCTGACAAAGATGTCATAGTGAGAGCATGAACATGGGAAATTGAAACCTTACTTTCCCCATCCTGGGCCTTTGTTTGTGAGCAATACAGGCCACCAGCTGCTCTGCAGTGCATTGTTGCTTATAGCACTGCTCTGCTTGAGTGGTGATTACTTTTTGTAAGATTGCCTTTATGTCTTATAAAGTCCCAGCTTCATTTTCCAGCTCTCTCACTTTGCTCTGGGGTGCTATAATTTTATGGTCGAGAGCTCTAAGACCAGTAGCTAATAGCTATCCAAATCTCCCTGCTATTTCACAGGAAGACTTTGATGTCACTTCCCATGGCAATCTGGACACAGCCACCTGAATCATCTGAGGGTTAACCACCCTCCCATCATCTGTCAGGCCATGCTTTTGGTGGAGCCATTGTAGCTAGGAAGGCATCCAGGGGTGTTCAGCACTCAGGCCATCCTGGAATGCAGGGTGTCATCATCACAGCATCCCTAGTCCCCAACTATTCTGTTAGCTGTGGGAAGGCAATACTGCTATCAAATCGGAGAATAAACACCAGGAAATAAGAAACAAGCCTTGCTGCTCTCCATAAACATGAATTCCTGCAGCTCAGTGCACTGGTCTGTGAAAGGACTCATTTAGGTTTTGCTCTTGTTGTCGTCATCTGTAATACATTTTAAAGGTATTGGAGTAGTGCTGATCTCCTTTAAGTCATTGTGAAATTGTTGTAATTTTTTCCTCCTTGTATTTGAAGATGAGACACTTCTCATTATAGTCACTATGATATTTACTTCTATTGGTAGCATCCTTTGGTTTTTGGTCAGTAAGGTAAATAACTAAATAGTATGAGTACAGGGTTTTATTTTCCTGCTTAATTATATTTAATAATGTTTCCCTTTCCCAACTTTCCCTCACTCCTAAATCTTTTCTTTCCAAGCCAGAGGAACGTTTAATTTAACTGCTTTCATTCCCTAAATTTCTGTAGTAGTTACCCTGTCCAATAAGGCTGTGCTCTTCTTTTTTCACAGTATTGCATAAAGATCATATGCTAGGCTTTAGTGCCTTGGCATCAGTTTAAAGAGCATGTCAGAGAAATGGGTGAAATGGAAGACATCACTTTTCAGTGACACTGTTACAGACTAACTCAAACTTTTCAAGACAGCATTATAAAGAGTAATTCACTGGAGCTTATCTGCAAACACAGTCTGAGCTTTTCCCTCCAAGGAAAATCAGTCTAATTTCTACAGTACATGGTTCTGGAGGGCTCTTCAGGCTAGTCTTGTCCTCTGTTGGGAAATCTGGTGTGGAGTCGCAGTTGGAGAGAAATGGGGTGCTGCCCTTCTGTCTTGTATCAGTGGAACATCTTCCTTTTACATGTGATGAACTTGATAGTCCTGATGTAGAAGGGGAATCAGTATCAACTGTGAGCAGGAGTGAGAGTGTCTTGGGGCTGTGCACTGGCTCCCATGCTCTTCTCCTCAAACAACAGTACTGAGACTTCTTCCTAAGGTTTTGAAAGCCTAAAATATCCTGCTGAAAGACAACTGAATTGCACTGAAAAGCAGCTTTTCAGATGTTCTTTCGCAATGTTTTTCACAGTATGCATGAACACCTGCTATTAGAAGAAATCCTGTGGGCTGCTCCATCTGGAATGGGGCAGGTCAGGTCTGTTCAGCATGGTCTGCAGTGCTGACCCCAAGGTGCCAGCACTGGGGAGCCACAGAGCTATGGCTAGGTTTCAGAGCTGGCTGACTGCTCTCTGCTGAGAACTTTGCTGGAAGTTTTTGCGAAGCACCCCCTGCATTGACACCAGAGGTGGTGGTTGAGCCCAAATATCTACAGTTGCTGTAAAAATGTGACTCACCATTCACATGCACACCAAGGCCTGTGGGCCGTGACCCTCCTTGAAATCATGCTGGCAGGGAAAAGCCACAGTGTGACAGGGCACATCATGTTGAAGGCAGCTGCAGGGAGGGGAAGAAACACTGTGGTCTAGGAGTTTGCTCTTAGAAGAAAGCAGTTTGGAGAAGGAGTTTTGACAAGCCTGGTAAAAGTGCCTTGCCTTGGTTCCTGATCTTTTATTCTTCTCACTGCTTTATGCAGTCATAGCATGAAAACCTCAGCTAAGCAAAGCTCCCGAGACTGTTCCTCTTACAGAGTTTTGCTTTTCATTACTTATGTTTACATGGCATGGCCATCCTGTGATGGTGAACAGAAACGCTGTTAAATCTTACCAGGTCTGAGAATTTAAGTGGAATCTCAGCCTCTTGATTTAATGTTCAGTAGTTACTTGCAGGGGATTAAAAGTCAGGTCAGGTACCTCCTCATGTAAATGCCTAGAGTTTTCCACAGATAAAATGAAGTGCAGCCACAGCATCAGAAACAGGACTGTAGAGTTGTCACTCAAGAGAAGAGTTGACTTAAAAGCAAATTTATGAGGGCAAGAACACTTCTGGTCTCACAGTTTCTAGAAGAATAGAAGGGGGACTTAAAAAAATTATTTTTCCCTTCTTGCTGAATCATTCATTTGCTTAGGGCAGGATGTCTATTAAAAAGTAAACATGAAATAATATATACATGATCCACAGAAATTCATGCTGAATATTCTTTCTACTGGAAGGCAGAAGCAAGCTGGGGGACTGTTTCTGCTCTGAAATTGCTGTTCACTTCTCCAATAGACAAGCTACAGAAACAGGAACCTCACTTCCATGGGATTGAAGGGATAACTCAGTGCCAGCCTTTTCTCCTGCCTTTCTAACATAGTACAATACTGTTGATTTATCACAATAAATAATTTGACTGCTTCAGCTTCTGACAACATGGTGATTACTTTGGAGAATTAACTAACTGAAATGACTTTTATGAATATCTTACCCTCAGCAGCAGCAGTTCAGGAGCATCAAGGAGAGAGTACTGTGGTTGACAGTAGAAGAAACAGGATTTCAGGTGGGATTCACAGAGAAAGGATATTTTTCTTCAGACTTGCATGCTTCTATTGCACCTATATGTGGGTGATAATAATTAATCTGCTGTCATTAAATAATACTTATCCATACCTAGGTTAAGCGGGTCCAAAAACATCAATAATAGAAAACAGCAGAGGAGAAAAATACTATTGTCTGGAGCAACATTAGCTCACATGAAGACAAAGTTCCTAAATTTAAACTATGTGTGTTCAGAATCGTATAGATTATGTGTAACTTTCCCAGGGTCAAAACACAAGCTCAAAATTTATTCCATAGAGTTAAAAGCCCCAAAAAATAAAGAAAAAAAAGAAAAAAAAAAAGCTTCCTCAGTTGGTGACTAAGTCAGGTTTTAATACCCACCTTAACTTTTCAGAAGCAGAAGCTTGGATATGTCTGTATCCTCCAGCCACAGTTCCTGACCTGCTTTACCTTGCTGCATGCTGAAGCACTTTGATCTATTCTGCAGCACAACATAGGATCCAAGTGCCAGCATAGCAAGAGATATATTAAGAAACAGCTAATTCTGTCTCTAGTTTAGCACTTCACAATTTTATATCCTATCTTGCATTATAAGTCATAAGTGATGGGCCTGGGAAGGAACAATGAGAACATTCCCCCTGTGACGTTAATGGTAAGCAGGGATTTAAACTCCTGCTCACACCCACAGCCCCGGCTTTTCTTTACCACACCACTTCCCTCAGCAATACTGGAAAGTGTTAACAAACAACTTGGCTTCACTATCTGGAAACAAAACATGTTATTCAACATCCAACATTTCACAATGGTTTTTACTTTGCAAATTTGTTATTTCGACTTTGAAATGGCAAATGAAAGATCTATTCCTAGCAGGAAAGTACAGTGTTCTGCTCATCTAATTTCTAGAAATGGAATTAGAACATATTGGAGTCAAAGATGAGTTATGGGAGGCATGCAGAATCAAAAGGGGTCTCTCAAATACGTCTCCAAATAACTTTTAGATGGGTACAGCAAAAGAGAGACAGAAAATCAATTGAATTGGACTAAAATGTTCTTTTTAGTGTTATATAATGAAAGCACCATTCTGCAGTCCTCCATCAGGTAGACAGGACTGACTCTTGAAAAACTATAGACTGAAAAAGCTTTCAGTGTGAAAAAATTCCAAGTTTCTCAGACACTTATCCACCATCTGCAGGCTCTCCTCCCAAAGCTTTCCTTGCTATTTCCTCAGGTTTTCTGCTTGGTAAATCTTTCAAACTGAAAACTGCATAAGACCTTTGCAGTTACAAGTCCTAAAATGCAATTACCTTTTAATAAACACATAAATTGTAATAAGCATAAAGGTATCTGAACCATTATTATCATGGTTTTCCTCATCAGAAACAATGAGCTGCAGGCACTGTGCACAAGAGGCAGTGAGCTGCTTCCAGGACAAACCCTCAGTACAAGACGTGTTCCTGGGCATTTATTTTTGAGAAAACATTTAGCTGATGTATCAGAGCATTTGAAAGGACAAACACAGATCCAAACATTCACAATTTAGGAAAAAATTTTAATCAGCATTTGGATCCCTGTTTTACTGTGCGTGCTCACTGAAATGAAAAATAAAAAAGCAAAAGCAGAAATACAGCAGTTTCCCCACCTGCAGAGAGAGCAGTGGGAGCAGGGTAGAAGGCAGTGATTCCTTTGGTTCAGGAAGCTGTCAGATCCAAGCAGCCACCAAAGCAGTGTACGTGCTACCAATCCAAACCTTGGAAAAAAAAAAATCGCTAAGTTTTGGGTTTCGTTTTAGACTCGACATGTAAATTGTATCTGAAAAGATTCTCAACTCTTGGCTGATCTTTCAAAGGAAATTGATAATCAAGGTACTGATTTGTGATTGCACTTTGAAATTGCCCTGCACTTGCATTTGTTTTCTTTGTTTTTGACATGGAAGCAGGTGAAGCCCAGTGGTTTTACCTGGATTTTATTCAGAATTTCTGTGGGTTTTGAACCTGAAAGAAATGCAAAGCAGGAGTTGAATAAACTTTTGTGAGAAGATTTACACCACTGGATATATGGCATAACAGAACTGTTATGTAACATGATATATTTTGTGGAATTTTCTGGAACTTTAAATTAATAGTTTTCCTAAAAACAAGAATTTGAAATAATTGCAGTTTGTAATAAGCCATGGCATAAAGCCTAGTTTTGCCTTTCTTCAACAGAAATCTGGGATCTGGAAAGGACAGAAGCACACTATAATGGAATTAAAAATGCAACATGCTACTGAAAGAAATATGTTTCTAAAATATATCTATTCTATCTACTTAAATAAAATGTGCTGATTCCCTTTAAATAAGAAAAGAGTAACAGCCTGCCGCTTACACATTTCTTTAATGATGCATGTTGTACATTAAGAACTTATAAACCATAGCAAAAAGTAAGAGACTTCAACATTTGCTGGCTCATTAGTTTCTCTGTGCACTTAGGATTCAGCAAGGATGTTCCCTCCCTGTGCTCTGAAATAGAGACTTGGCTGCAGTTGGGATCCCCAGGGCTGGGGCAGGGTGAGAACAGGAACTTCTTGTGGATGCTCCTGGGCCCATTTCTGTCTTGTTAACAAGTAAGGATCTATTGAGAGCAGGGTGTCTCTGAGACAGAGGCTGTCTCCAGCTGTAGGTTTGTTTGCATGGCACTTCCCAGCATGACAGGATTCTCATTCCCTTGGCTTTCTAAGTACTTGTAGATAATAGCATTGCCCCAAGAGTCATGCACTGATACACAGAATAGGCAAAGGTTCTGTACAGGCTGCCCACGTAATGCTATCTATCTACCCCTAGAAAAAGACTCAACAGCCAATCTGAAATGAAAATTTGTAATCTTATTATTGATAATTTCCTCATTTCTTCTGAAATAATTCAAGCAAATTGTTTTGCAACTGCACTTTTTAAAGCTTATACTTTTGTCTGTTTCTGCATTTGTTCGCAAAAGTTAGTTGCTCATAATGAGTCATATTCAGTGACGGGCATGATTAAATTAGGGTTTTCTCCAAGACAGTTCTGATCAGTAGGTTTAATTAGTACCTGTGTTTATTGAAAGGATTTACTTTGATGCTATGTACCTGCTCTCACATGCAATCACAGTGGCTTTAGTAATGAAGACAATCCTGGAAGAAACCATCCTGTAAAAAGAAGTATCATGAGGCAACAAAACAACTAAGTGACCTTTCTTGATTCCAGCTAAAATCAACAATTTCCTAATGTGACTAGCATCAATACATAACCTCCCTTTACTGAAGTTAATTTCCCTTTGATGTTAAACATCACTTGCTTGATTAGCTTTTAAGTAACAGTACCAGCAACCATTTGTCTTTTTTTTTTTTAATCTAAATTAGAAACTTCTGGTTTTTATTTTATAAATAGCTTTTTTTTGCATTCCTGTCTGTTGCTATGCCAGAAACCAGAAAGATCACTACCTCATAAATAAAAATAGAAACAGCATAGCTATTCAAATGTCTCAGCGACTACTGGTGGAAGAGCCATTATTACAACAAAGGCACTGAAGTAACAGTCTCAAAAGGACTTGAATAAGTTGAAAAATATTTGTTTTATTCATCCTGATCATTCTATTTGAAAATTATAAGGCTGCATGAAAAGGGAGCACATTACTGAGAAGAAAATATATCAGTCAATATTTGCAAGAAAGATGTAGGAAAAAGATTATTTTAAATAGTAGGGAAAAAAGAAAAAAAATAAACACAAAAGTAGGCCTCCAGGAGAAAAATGGTCCTCTATCCCCAGGAGGATTAATAATTGACATGTAGCAGCTTCTGAGGCAGCCACTGAGCAGATGGATGGATATGGTTATTCCCTGTCATATATTTACTAATGGAAAGTTCCCAGTATAAACATTAACGTAGTAAAAATTGTTTCATGCTCTTGAGATTTTTAGATCCATAAATATTTATGGCAGCTTGGCTAAGGGGATATAATTCTTTGGCCTTTAATTTACTTCATACTTTTGGAGCATGTTTTTTTCATTTCCCACAGAGCAGCACACTGAATGCTCAGACCTGTTGTGTCTTGTCTGAGAACACTGGGCTGTCTCACTCCCTCGCTGAAGAAACACACTGTATGAAGATTTCCTGACTCTACTTGCCCATGCATTGTAAGAGCAAGATTTCTTATAATATCCTTGATTTGAGGGGGCTCAGCCCTTGCACTATGTATACATCTCTATTTTTATAGTGTTTACATTTTGCATTTCATCCTGTACAGTGGATTTTTCTGTGTTGGTCTATAAACATATGAATATTATACTTCTGTTATTTCCTAATATATACTAGTATTTCTATTTTATTTCTATTATACTAGATTTCAATTGAAAAATCTGTTCTAAACCAGTACAAATTGCTTGTAGCTTTCAGGCTGCTTTGGTGGAAACCCATACTTCCAGGGGAAACTAGAGCTTTTGCAAAATTCTAATCTCTTTCCTAATACATGTATATTTACCAAAAAAACCCAGAAATATTCTTCCTTCTATTAGTTAAAATTAATCCAGAAAGTATTTGATTATTTTCCAAATTAACATGGATCCTACTAAATGGGATACTTTTTTATGCCTCATCTTGCCCCCTGCCCCCCAAAATTTATGGAGCGTGTTTCAAAACTCTAGTTCAAATAGCCTAATAGAAAAAAAGAATTATCTAGCTCTCTGGCAAGAGAGGTCTTATAAATCTATGGATAACAGCCTCTATTTTGTCTCCAAGTCTCAGATGTATAAATACAAACCACAAGCCTTTAGTCTATAATCTTATTGTTTTCCTTCTACTGCTGATAAAAATCCATTCTCTGTTCTCTCAACCTTCATGATACATCATTTTTTTCAATGATCAGGTTTTCTAAAATACTTCCTAACTTGTGGATTCTAAAATTATACAAAACCCAGCAAGGCATGCAAGGGCAAGTTAAAACTCCGTTAAACCAAATGTGTAAGAACACAAGATTACCCCTTTTCCTAGGTGGTATCCATCTAGTCAAATATCTTGTACTTGATGGGGGCCACTACAAGAGGCACAGGAAGGAGAGACCCAGCTCTTTCTCTTGGGGCACCCACAGCCTCCCTGTCTCTAGCAATTCATGGTGTGATAATGTTCCATGCTCAAGGTGTCACCAGGACAAATACCCATCTTCATTTTTTCCATTTGGCAAAAGTCATTAGTTCCTTCCAAGTCTCTTTGAAGCACAATTTCTTACTCATTGGATCACCCTTGTGTCTCTCTTCTGTATTCCTTCTAATTGGACCCCCAAGAGAAGACACATTAATGTTTTCTGAGCTGTGGGGAGTTAAGATGCAAATATCTCTAGTATTTTAGTAAAATTGCATGTGCAGTGTTTTCTTCTGTTAAACTGAATGGGTTCTCTTACATGGCTTAGGGTTTTGCACAACAGGGTTCACAAAGCATGAACATTCTTAAGATAAGATGGTCGAGTTGATTGTCAGAACAAGAAAGAGGCTCAGGTTAAGCTGTGAATAATTTATAGGTTTACAAACATCAGAATATAGATTAAGGCAAGATTTTTTCCCCCTCCTTGCATCTAAGAAAGCATTGATTCACTCAGTAAGGGGTTATTGCTCTGGTGCTGATCCAACAGTTTCTTCCCCCTTTCTTTCACTCTTCAGCCCAGCGTTCACCAAACAGACACTGCTGAGGGACGTTCATACCCTGGAAGTTCAGTGTTTCATGTTTGGCCAAAGCAAAGTTAGGCTATTACAGTAAAATGTCTAGATAATTTGCTTTTTAATGATCTAACTTAATTGGACACAGGGCTTCAGACAGGAACCAGCTTCAAAGCTGGTAAGAAAAGTAATCTCAGCACAACGGTGCTATTGACATATTTTTGCTTTCAAATACTTTTCATTAATGTAATAATGATGATTTGAAAGTTTATAGGGATTTGCTGTAATTGCTGACTGAATGCATGGAAGTAATGACAAATCTGCAACCATAGGAAAGTCAGGCTGGCCTCCAGCAATGGGTAACTTAATAGTAAAACTCAGAAAATATGGGCAAACAAATACTCCATTTCAAAGTTTTGCATTTTACTGCTTTCAATTTTTCGTACCATCGTCGCATTAAATTAGAAACTTATGTACATAGTGCTTGGCTACTAGTGAGGTGAATGTGTGCCTAACAGGGAGGTTTTGTGGTTGGAAATAAACCTTCTTAATAGATCCAGCTTTTTAATTTTGTTTGCTTGAATTTCAATCAGGCACTGAACTCATGGCATATTCAAAATAACCTTTTTTTTCCAGTTCTGGGTTAGGTTTCCTTTGGTTTGGTTCTTTCTACTGAAGAGGTTAATAAAAAATTGGGGTGAAAAAATATCACACACCTGTAAAACAAGGAATTTTCAATTTTCACCTTTCCTTCACACTTTTTTGTTCTTTTAATAAGGTATTTTCCTTGGTTTAAATAACTATATATATATCTATATATATATATATCTATATATATATATCTGGGACTGCAGCTTGATTTCTTGAAACCATTCAAATAAAAATATTTTATTATTTTCTTAATTTCTGCTTAGTGTTGTCTTGGGCTCTCATTTAGACCTTCCTTTCTACTTCTGGCAATATGTACAGAACATGTGGCATTTTCTCACATTAATGGCTGCGTGGGATTAATGGCTGGTCCTTGCTTTTTTGGCAAATTTTTGGGGAAGAAAACTAGTAAAACCTTTTTCATTAAGCCCCAAATCAACATTTGTTCTGCTATAGGTACACTTTTAGGAGAAAAAAAATGATTTCTTTGATTTCCCTCTCAGCTAGAGCATTGTTTGTGATCTAATATCCACTATCCACTGTATTACCTTTCCCATGTGTAAAATTCTTGCTGAGTGATAATCCCTTTCATTTCCTGCTTTTTAATGAATGGATTTTATATAACTGTTCATTAGTGTAATCGTTGTTGATTTTTATTTTTCACTTCATTATTTCGCCAACAAAACTATTGCCACAGCTACTTTGTTAGCAAAACAGAGGAAATTAATCTCAGCATCTGGGAAAACTGTAGGTGAGAATAAACAAGGTGTATGGTACTCTTTATCTTAGAGTTCATGCTTATGCTCACCCACAAACCATGCTCAGGATGCCTGAGAATACATTTAGGGGACATTTAGTTGACATTTAGAGATATTAAGCTCTTTAATTTCTACAAGACTCCTCTCTGACAAGACAGTCAGTTCACTCTAGTAGTGTTCTCTGATAATTCAACAGAAATGGACTGAGAGGAGGAGAGCTCTACTTTTTGCCACTAACAAGTTTCAGCAACTACCAGCTTAAATGAGAGCTGAAAGAGCAGTCTGAATTACTCTGACGCTAACAACCTCAGTTATTCATTGCTTCCTAATTGATAGCCTTAGAAATAGCTTGAAAACTAGAAATAATTTGAGCATCAAGAAAGTACCATAAAGAAGCACTCTGTCTCCCTCAAGGCTTGTTACAATTTTCCCACTTGTTTTTGATTTACATACCAGTCACGGAGATGCTGGTGCTGATCTCCTGAGCAACTTCTATGCAACTTCAGAAGAGTAAAAAAAGGATGTTAGGGCTGAAATAAAGGCAGACACTTCAAAGTCTGAATGTGAATAGCTGGGAGACCAATAAGATGAGAATGTATAATAATAACTTTATGTTAAGAGATGCTTAAGCTTCTGTGACATATTTATTGTGCAGTTTGAATCTCCAGAATGAGCCTCTCATGGAGATGTCAAACCAGCAGCAGAAGCTCTATTAGAAATTGTGGCTGTTTACTCTCTGTCGATAAAGGCCAGTCACAAATACCATGAATTTTACATTGTTGCTCTTTCTAATCTCTAGCAGAGGATTTAAGAATTTATAAATGGGATCTATTTATGCATTTCGAGCAAGGCTATTACAATGGAAAGCAGCAATAGAGTTCTATTTCCTGCTTTATTTCTATATTTTCTCTATTTTTCTCTCTATTAATTTCAATTTCCACTGATGAATTTGCTTGTTATTTATTCTGTGTGTCATTTAAGCACACCATGCTATATCTTGACTTGGGTATCAGATGAAATCTGAATACATGCCAAACCTCTTCCACTGCCTCAAAAACTACAATTATTTAAAGCAAAGTTAATTTTTACCAGAATAACATAGGTATTAAAAACGGAATAGATTCATTTCTAAAATTTCCTTGGGCACTTTGTTAATCAGGATTTTCATCAAAACAGGATAAGTAATTTAAAATAACTTCCAGCTATTACAAGGGTATGATTAACCCTATTCATGCTGACCACTGGGCATTTCAACTTTGTGGCCTGGTATTGGACAGAAGACTATCACAAAGGCAGGGTACAGAAAAAACACTTGTCTTATGAAAAACTTTACAGGATGTCATTATTATGGGTTTCTTCTCTGTAAGACTGCAGTGACAAATAAGGGTAGAAGTGAAATTTTTTAAGACTGGAACACTGGAATAATCATCTTTGCCAAATCAATTCTATGAGAGGGACTGGGGAGGTGCTACTTGAGGACTGTAAGAGTGGTGATGATGATGGAGCAGAGGACGTGTGAAGAGGAGGAATGGGTTTGAGTAGATGGAACGAGATCACTAGTGACCTTAGAGGTGTGAGAGTGAGACTGGAAGGGGTCAGTGGAGATTTCAGCTTCCTGGAGAAAGAGAATGACATCAGGTAAGGTTCAGAGAAGTTTGAAGAGCTCTGAGTGGATGAAGGCAAGGTATCAGGGAACTGGAAGCTTGGCAAGGCAGAAAGATCTCACTGTCACCTTTTTTCTGCCCTCCTCACCATACATCTTCTTGGAATCCTTGTCTACTCTTCCTCTTCCCTAGACTCAGAAGCCACACCTCTCACTCATTCCCATCCCACTACTTGTCCTCAGACAGTCACCCTCCATGCCTGCAAGATGCAAGGGACCTGCTGCTTCCCTGCATCTGGGGCCTCCTTGATCTGCTGCACACTCTGGGCTAGAGGGAAGGGATGGAGCAGGGCTGGTCTGCCAGATGGAGACAGGAGAATGTCTTTCTGCTGCTGTCATCCCCAAAGAAAAAGCTGTGACAGTGACACTTCTGCTGGGAAGGACTAGTCCTGGTGCAGTTGCTGCTGCCCCACTCTTTGGCCTCTGCTTTAGCAGCAGCATCCAAAGAACATGAGAGCTTTGCAAGCAGGAGGTGGGGATTGGCATAGGGATAAGAGCAGTCTGTCCCTGAATCCAACCATTCATGATCCATTAATGTCCACAGAAATCAGAAGGAGTTACTCCAAATGTGGGCTAAGTGTAAGAATGGGAATGCAAAAACCTGTCAATCCTAAATTATTTTTCTCTGCATGGTGCCTGTGCTTAGTGGGTTGAACATAATTAACCATTCCCGGGTATCTTCCACTATTTTATTTCCTGTATAGGAATGACCAATCCAAAGAGAATTTTTGATGTTACTAAACCCCACTTTTCTGCTCCATGCTGAAATCTCTCTGCTCAAGCAAGGTCATTTCTGGCTATGGAAAAACCTCACACTTCAGCATGGTTTAAACAACTTATTGTGGCCCAGGCTTATGTATTCAGATGCTTACAGATGGAAACTGGCATGAAAGACATCAAAGCCCCAGACTCCCACTGATTCCCTGATACATTTTTAAATATCTCCAGATCAAAAAGACTAAATCCACCAAGGAACCTAGATCCTGCTTTCAAATTAAGAAGTGTACTTTCAAAATTAAATTGCTATTAGAAATTTCAGAAATTTTAAGTAACTGCTTCCTTACCCCCAAGGTGCTTAAATTCTGCTGATTTGCATCTGTAACAGCCATCCAGGCCTCCTTCTATCTCCACTCACAAAATCATGGGCATGCCAAGGAGATCCAGCTGTATTTACCAACTAAATATCACAAATATCTCTTAGATTAGTTGTTCTCAGACTACATATTACTCAGGCAAAAGAGAGGGGATGTACACCTTCCACAAGAGCACTCTCCTGAGGTGAACTAGTCCCCGTGGCACATGGGACACAACTGTTCAGTCCCTTCCCCTGCAGAACTGGAGCAGATGCTGAAGCTGCATTCCTCTTCACTCAAGGGAATGCACAAATAGTGTTTTCCAGTCTGTGGCATTCTTTGGCTCCGTGGTGATGCTGGAAAATCAACTGTCTGTCACCACAATTTCTTCCTGATTTTTGGTTGACTTGGTGCCTCCTGGGATTTTCTTCTGGGTGCACAGTGTGGTTGCTACAGGTCACTGCTCTGTTTAAAGATTAGGCTTTGCAGTGCATATTATTGAGTTTTCCAAATCCCTTTCAGGCATTTTCCCAAGTGGCCAACTTTAGCACTTTGGCTTCCTTAACTCCCAGCTGGAAAGTTTCTCAGGCTAACTTCTTCCAGGACCACTTCTGGTGGGTGTGCCTGGCCCTCTCCTGATTACCAGGGTTATCTGACAATCCTGACAGAGACACTGGAAACCACTTGCCTCTTTCTCCTAACCCCTTTCCAAAGGGTGAAACACTCAGTGTGGGAAATAGTGCTTTGTAACAACCCTCAGCATACTGCCAGAGTAGGATTTAGGGATTTCTCTTCAATACCTGTGGGATTTGTCTATGGCCCGTGGGAGCTGATAAACTTTTTAACTGCTGCAGCTATGTCCAGGAGGGATAATAAGTCAAGGCATTCTTCTCCCTAAGCTCATAGCACAGCCAGTCAATAATGTAAACTGAAATCAATGCCCCAGGTCATGAACAGAGCACACAACCTGCTAGCCTTTCAATTGTCTCTGCTGCAGGAGAAATTACCTCTGCAGGGAGAAAGGCTGGGCAGCTGGGGAGGACAACCTTTCAAACTGCTCTAACTTGTGCTTGGAAAGCCTATAAATCTGAACCCCTGAACACAAATTCTCTGCCATGAAGAGTAACTGCAAGTGCCCAACAGAGGGTTGTTTTCTGTACTGCAGACTGCTAAAGGCAGACAGATCACTCAGTCTTTAAAGAGGGACAATCAAACCTTTCGACCTGTGGCTCAGTGCAGTTTGCTTAAAAACAAACAGACCGTGGTCACTGTTAGGACCACTGAATATGATAAAAATATAGGGATTGCAATGCTCTCCTCAGGCAGCCATTCAGAGCCATGTGCCAGAGGATGGGCACATATTTCCTCCAAGTTAACAAACCCACAGCTGTCCCTTCTCTCATCTTCACTCTTTTGGGTCAGAACAACTGAACCACTGGCTCTGTAGTTGGATGAACGGCTTTTTGTTGGTCTGGTCGAGACATAAGCCTGATTTCTGTCTAGATGAGGAGTTCTGCTTTGGAAACATTTTCAAAACAAAGTGAGTTAATTGAGCTAACTGCATTTGATATGAAATCTGAGCTTTCATATCAATTAGAAATTTTTTGTTCTCTGCATATGTTGCCTATATAGGTGGACCTATAAAAATGCATTGTGAAATCCTGACATTATATCCCTTGAAGTAGTTTAACATGTCTTATTGGGAGGTAGAGGTCCTTTGAAAGCAGTGATCAGTGACACATTAAGTTGTAGTCCCTACTGTTATCGGCCTGAAATAAAAGGGTTAACATTGTTCAGGATCTCCAAGAATTTTAATTTCCTTTGGGATAAGGCCGAAACAAACTGTTCTTTAATGTGGTCCACACAATCTAATACAATATCAAGATTTTTACTTTAGTGCCTGTTCAATAAATTAGAAATATCACTGTTTCAAAGTTTGCTTCATAGCTATAAAATATTAAAAAAAAAAGTTTGGAACTGTATAGTGACTTGAAAAAAACACACCCCTTTATAAAGAATAATAGAGGAGAGGCGTTATTCAAGCAACAGTTCTATTATTTTCTAGCTACAGTATGCTCCTCATATCCAAGTGTGCACAGAATAAACACACAGTGATTCCATATGTAACAAACTCTTTCTGCTACATGTTTAGGAAATCTGCATTCATTTACCTTGCTTGTATTTCTTTTTATTTATAATTAGTTGTACTATCAGACAAATTTCATTCTTGATTTCTCCTGAAATCACTTGTTTCTTTTGGGGTTTTATCACATCTTTGTGCAATCTTGTTAAAAGGGCAACACTGTTTCCTGACTTGTCTTTCCTAGTATATAAAGCACTTTTGTGATGAAAGACCTAATAAATGAATTGCATGACAAAGTTAAACCAGTGGCACTCCACCCTTAATATAGATTGGTATGGAGGAAATTACAATGTTACTCTTAACAGTGATAATTTATTTGATTTGTTTTTTTTTTTTTTTTGTGCAAAAATCAACTAAGCTATTTTCCTTTTTTCGAGATTAATTTTGATCTTGATTTGAACCATTATTCTCAGACACCATGAAGTGCAATAAACACTTCTGATAAGTTGCCCACCCTGGGAGAATTGCTTCTGTCTCCATTTACATGTTGATCACCTCCATATAACAAAGAAGTATGATGTACTGCCAAATACCTCTGTTTATGAAAGAAATAAAAATGGCCTTGTTGAGTCCATGAGGGCAAGCCTAACCTCCAATAAACATAATGCTCCCCAAAGGCTGGAAGGACAAGAGCAAATATATAGAAATCACATCCCAACTATTTCACTGCTGGTAGCTTGCACTGGGCATGAGTTTGAGCCTGTTTCAAATGTCCATGTTCATAGACATTCTTGAGGAGGGATGAGATGCAAGTCTGGGGCAGGTCTGCTACTGTAAATGAAGAAAACCTCTGGTACCAGTATTTGCCTCTGTGTCTGTCTCCATTAGTAGCCATAAGCACTGTTGAAACAAACTACAGTTATTGCTGTCTTCAATGGAAACAGGGCAATGGGAGGATGACCCTCGTAAGGGAAGAGTTGTACAACAGGGGGTAAGGGGTTATCCCTAAGCTGTGGCTTACAAGTGCTCAGTGTCCAGGAATAAAGTGGAATTCACCTCCACTGATAGCCTGAGGAGCAGTCAGGAGTCCTTCAAAGTAGGACCAGTGCGCTGCACAGCAGTTTATTTTCCTGCTGATGCCAAAGGCATCCTGAAAGAAGAATCTGGGATATGGCCCAGCTGAATGGTTAATGCCTCTCAAACTGCAGACAGGAGAACTCCTGCCCAGAAGCAGCTGAGTGTAGCATTAGTAGATTGGCAGCTTTCCTGGGCTTTTGAATAGGGGACATCCCACACTCATTCGTGCAAGGTAAATAGCTTCTTTTAGAGTCCTGTTCAGGTTACAAACATAGAGGGGTCTTGAATCAGAAGAGTACCTGAACATAAAAGATTAAAGTAATGCTTAGTCAGGACAGCGTTTCCTGTGTTCCAAGTAGACACCAAACAGGTCTATTTTCTTCAACTGGATTAAGGCTATGATGCACAGTATTGCCAATCCCATCTTCAAAATTCATTCAATTGGAGAAACATCACAGTTGTTTAAAAGTCACAAGACTTTAAGCCTTTCATTTTTATTTACTTCCTATTTTATTCTTTAGGCTACATTTCTGAAGCAGCTTCAAACCTTTGCTTGAGGTTAGAAAGACTCAGAATGTACTCAGAAATGTATATTCTTGTGCAATGTCTTGCATTTGGAACTTGAAGAGAAAGCATTAACAGTTGTGATACTTGCAATAAGATTACAAGAATTGGCAGAGCTGCCTCTGCTTCTCTCTCTAAATTTCAGCTTTACCCATTTCAAGTTTTTCAGCCTAAAAGGAAAAAGAACTGGAAAAAAAGGACATAACCATTTCACGGATGTGGATGTGTTCAATCTCTATTATAGATTTTGCTTCTGAACACTCTCAGCAACCACAGCTGGCTTGGCTAATGGTCCTTTATAACAGAATTACTTATTCCCCTTCCCATATCCACAAAAGCTATTTTAGATGTATCTTTCTTTCTTTTTTTAAGATGCACAGAATGTCTTACCTTATAAGAGAAGTAGATCAGCCAAAAACAGGTACATCATGTCATGGCTCATGTAAAAAAACCTATGCTGTTTGAAGAAGTCTGTGTATTCCATCAGTCATCTAAGTTAAAGCAAGAATGATAAAAGACAGTTGCAATAGAGGAGAAGACAAAAAAACCAAAGGAAAGAACACAAGGTTGACTGTACAATGGATATATATAGTGACAGACTTAGAAAATTTGGGCTCAGGATTCACACAGAGAGAAAATGAGGGGGAATCCACCTGATTGTAAGAATAATACAGTTTTATTGATGTTTTCTTAGGATTCAAGCTGTGATTTCCACTCTGGACTGAATCAAGATCAGATAGGGAACAGAGAGATGTAAGAAACTTGCTGATATCTTGTGTGACCTACTGGGTTTATGCGTAGGTACAGCTCAAGAGCCAGCCACCTCCCTCGTGTAGTGTTGTCAAGGATGTAAAAGCACATGCTGTTGGCAGCTTCCTAAGGCACTCTGCCAGTACTGATGGGGATGTAAAAGCTGGAGAATGCTCAGAAAGTGTGTGAGGGGGAGTTGTTCCCCAATTGACTTCAGTAAGCTTACGCAGGTCTCTGCAATGATGGTTTAAGGGATGCAGCCAGTGCTATTGATACTCTCAGTCATACCTGAGAATCTGAGGGTTACTGAGCCTTCAAAGGTGATTTAAATACTGGATGTTGCTGTATTTCCTCTGGGGGATACCAAAATCGGTATTCTTCAGTGCTGATCCTAGGGGTATCTGTAAGAAAAGAATGTGAGGGATAAACATTTTGGCTTCTATAGCACTAGAGGTGCTGCTAATTCTGCCTGTGGGTTTGCTCCTGGACAGCTTAACTGTATTCTCTCTCATGTTTCATGGCAATGCCATGATTTATTTGGAATCGTGACAGAAGAAGATTTATGGTTATATTTCCGGAACATCCAGTGCAGAAAAAGCACTGAAAGCAGATCGGAGGAGTTGAGCTGTGCATCTCAGCAGCCGTTAGTCAGTCCCTCGTGAAACTGAGAACAGGCACAGAGAACAGCTGCAGTTGCTCCAGCTGAATTCACTGTGAGAGGTAGGGAGTGCTGTGGGAGGGGGGAGAGGTCTTTAAACTGGTTTCAGAGAATACTGGCTTTCAAATTTTGATTCCTTGTACATGCTGGGTAGTGATCTCTCCATGCTAGCAGTGGGAAACATCAAGCAGCTGAAATCAATCAGACATGATCAGAATTATGATTTGATTGTCCAAGGACAGTGTCAGCAATGCATTATAAGAACCCATCAAACAAGAACACAAAAACATTCATACCTTGAGTGATTGCTCCTCAACAATCTCCAGCTCACTTGATCCCAGGTTTCAACTAACACCTACTAATGTACCCTCTAAACACCTACTAAATTTCACAGTGCTTGAAATAAGCAGTGGATTTTTGAGCACATTGAAACAGAAACTGTAGGGTTGACAGGCCCCGGTCTTGTTTAGATAAAGACAGCTGCAACATCTCTAGATAAGGGGTCTGACAAACTCCCTGCCCTGGCAGGGAGGCCTGGAGATAAGGAAGTAACACTATCTCCCTCCAGGCCCCTCTGGGGAAACAAAGAGCCTTTTTAGTTAGAAAAGATAGATCTAAGATCCTCTAGGAAACTGTATGTAAAATACCCTAATACCCATTGGTTTCTTACCCTTGCACGCCCACCTCTGTACCCCCATAAAAGAGACCCCTCTACCCTGAGCCGGGGAGGATCCGTCTCTGGTCACCCCTTCGCGGAAGATGGAAGAATAAAGCTGCTTCTGCGGAACCACCAGAGAGTTTCCTCCTCTCTCTCTATCCGGGCCTGGCCAGGGGGGTCTGCCTTGCAGAGCCAAGCTGAAATCACTGCACTAAGAGCTGACAGCCTGCTGAGCCAGGCACCTCTGCAGGCAACCCCGGCCAAAGGCTGAGAGGAGCCACGACCCCCTGGGAGACGGTTCCTCACGGGATCACCTCTCTGGGCTCGCTACGGCTTCTTGGGTCTGAGCCTCTGACCCCATCCAGCCGGGCCGGGGGCAAACCCCCCAACCTAAAATAACAACTTTAAGAAACAATATCCCATCCTTAATTACAGCAAATTTTTACTGTTTTTTTTCTCCTGTGTGTGGCTACAACAGACCAAGTTAAGGCTGCTGCAAGCAACAAAAGATTAAACTTAAAAGTAATAATAATCATAATCATAATAATAATAATTTATAATTGATTTTGGTCCTTACACTTGCTGTTATATGTAGGGTTATATAGAATGTAAATTACATGCAGAGCAAATTGTCCTCCATTAATTCTATTGCCAGTTAATTAGTCTGTGAGATTTTTCCCCCTTCAACTAGCTATTTGCTCTCCTACTTTCCAGGGACAAAAAAAAACCCAAAAAAAGGCAATTAAAAATATACCCCTCACCTATTTCAGCCTGCCTTGGAACAGTTAGCAACATAGAAAATAAATATTTTTTCTTAATATTTTCTGCAACACAAAACCACCCTCTGGTGAGAGGGTGTGGAGAGCTCTTGGGCATTTTCAGCCTTTTCTGTGAGCTGGGAGAGGGAATGACAAGAAATGGGTAGAAGCGAAGAAACGCTCTGCTGTGTGGGGTATTTGGAGCAAGGTGGTCAGGGAAAGACAAAAAGGTGCAGCTGAAAAGGCTGTGTGGGGAGAAGGCAGTGTTTGATACTCATGGAAACATAAAAGTCAGAGGGAATCTCTGCTGAATGGGATGAGTTAGCAGAGGCGTTATACAGTCTCTAGGACTTTTGTTTTTTATTTTTGTAGGCCCAGCTTAATACCTTTATTCAAGCAACACCTCATTCCTGAGAAAAACCATGCAAAGTACAACAGTAACACCATCAGAAAACCTGGGAAAAATATTCAGCTGTAGAAACTGGACTCACATCCAGAAATTTTAATGACTGTAGCAGAACAAAGTCCTAAAAATATGTTCATTAAAAATAATTCTTTTTGTGCCTGCCTAATTCATTCTCTTCAATCAACATACTTCTTATTTGTCTGAATTTACATAATTTTTAAATTCTATACATTTATACAGAAGATACATAGCTATTTAAAAACATCTGTTCACCTCTTTTCATTTTTACAAAAAACCCCATATTTTCCTTAATTCTACTGAAAAAAAATGCCATGGTCAAACTACAGAAAAGTATCCCTGCCATTGATAATTACCACACAGTTGTTCCAGCTGACAAATTCTGCACCCTTGACTGCCTACTGAGATGCAATCAAAATTAAATGGCTGGAAATAACTCTGTAGTGGCAGGTTTAAGCTCTAGCAAAGGAGCACAGGGTCTTATTTTCATGACAACATAGAAAATTGCCTTGTAGGTCAAACTAATAATCCATTTCATCTGCAGAAGTGGCAATAGGACATGTTGTTTGGAGACAACTCATGAGCCTGTCTCTCTGCAGTCCGTCCCCCTCATACTCATTCACTACCCTCCGCTGCACCAAAGATGCCAGTGAGTATGTTCCTACCTCTTCTTTTTAGTGTCCCTTTATGGATCTGCTGCTGTGGAATTTGTCTGCTTTCTCCTTTTTTAACCTGTTGGTTTTGGTGGACCTCCACAGCCTTCTGTGACAGCAGATTTCAGAAGGGAGAACAGGTAGTGGTATTCAAAATAGGATTTTCTTTTGCAGGTTTTAAACTGCTCTCCAGCAGTTTCAGTGAGTGCCCAGAGGACACCACAAGACTTGAGAAACAACAGTTCTGTATTTGCTTTACACACTTCTTCCATGATTTTATAAACCTTAACCATATCCCACTCAGCCTGAGGAAGGAATAAGATCATGAAAAGTCCCAGCCTTCTAATTCCCTGTAAAGGCAGCTGCTCCATTCCTTAATCATCTTAGTTGCTTTTCTCTGCATTATCTTGACTTTCTATATGTCTTTCTTAAAACGTGTAAATAGGACCGTACAGAATGTTCAAGATGCGAGTGCACAAAGATTTCATATCTTCTGGTTTGCTCTCACCATTTTTCTGAGAACACCCAAAATTTTGTTGGCATTTTCGGCTGCTGTTGCATGGTGAGCAGATGAGTTCAGAGACCCTCAGGTTTCTTTCCTGAGCTCCAGCTGCCAGCTTTCAATTCAGCACTGTGTAAGCATAGCTTACATTGTTCTCCCTAAATGCATTATATATCTGGGCAGGAACTCATTTGCCACTTTTTTCTGCACTCACTCAGCTGTGTATCATCTCTCTGTAGCTCATTTCTATGTGTGACTCTTGTCTCACTCCCTGCAGGAGTTCAGTATCATCTGTGAACTGAGATGTAGTCCTGTATCCCTTCCTTCCACAGGTCATTGATGAAGATCTTAAATAAGACTAATTCCCTAAGATACTCTTCTGCTTACTCTTTATCCTGGAATGTGACAAAGACTCTGTAGGCAGCTTTCAAATCATATAAGCACCAGTCCTACAGCAGCTTCATTTATTTAGTAGCTTTCTGCCAGGCATCTTATCATGGGTTTGTTGAAAACCCAACCAAAATACATTTTTGATATATATGAGGTAACTTGTAGAACTTCAGAAAGCTTCAAAGCAGGATTTCCCTTTGCAGGATTTCCCTTTACAGGATTTACTTAGTGCAGTGAAAGCCACCACTTGTATACAGAAATGGTATTAAATCCTGCACTAATCCAAGTGTTGGCTGCCAGAAGCTGTTTTTGAGCAGTGAGAAGATGAGAGGAAGAGAGAGGTGGTTTCTTTTTTATATTGACTTGATCCTTTGAATGTCTACCTAGGGTGGAAAAGCTCAGACCAAAACCGCCTGAGGGAAGACATGCTGCAAAATTTGCAATAAATTAAAACAGGTCTGCTTTGGATAGACCAAAACAAAATCCAGTGCCTGCAGGAGCCTTCTCAGTGTGGAAACCTCCTCTGCTACAGACTCCAGGCTAGCTAGACAGTAAAGAGCTCCAGTTTTCAGCAACAGCCACAAATCAGTGACAATTTCCAAAAGAGCAGATAAGTTTTGAGTGGATAACTCCATCCCCTGATCCTGAATATCTAAAAACCACAAGAATTAAAGGCTTCCCCTGCAGAGCTTCTGGGCTGGCACCTCTGGAGCTATTTCTGCAATCTCAGATTGTCATACAGCTAGTTTCACTGGTCCCTTTTTGACTAGTTTTCTGCAGAAGAAGAGGCTGTTCATGAAAAGCAGACAGCACAGTAGCTGTCAGCCACAGTAGAGAGTCTGGATCTTGACACTTTCCCTCAGACTCAGGGTCTTTTCTAAGCTGTGGGGCTTGCAGTGAAGCACTGCTTAACACCAAAGTCAAGTCCTCTTTCCTTAAACAAATGTGGATAGCAGAATCCAAGCCCTGACTTTAAATTTGCCTTTTTTACACCAACATACCAGTACTTTCTAAACCATAACACATGAATATGGTAAAAACTTTTGGGTAAAAAATGTAGATTAGATTTGGAATCAATTAATAGCTCATTAACATAGGACTGGCAGATTCACTTGTACAACATCAGAAGTTGTTACTCAAGTAGAATTAAACTCACCTGGGATTAGAAAAACAGTAATAACCTAAAGACAGCTGCATAATCACATAAGCCTGATTTTTAAGTATACAACATTTTTTCTCCCCTTCATTAACCTTGGTATTATTTATTAATTTCTTGATACATTGAAGTTTTACTAATATGAACCCTCTTCAGTATAAATGGATGTATTTGATAGAAAGACAGATTATTTTTTAATTTATATCCATAAATTGATGATTGTATTTGACATGGGAATTATTTTAAAATAATATTTAATATTATAGTACACCATACTTCTGCATTCATATTTATAAATGTTGTGATATAGCATTTCTGCACTGTTCTACTGAGTTTACCAGAAAAAAAATCAGAGAAGTGGGTGTGTCATTTATATTGCTTTTAAACTAAGAATATTCTTACTCTTTCATTGTGTGAAAGTTCACAAAGAAGCCTAAACAAAAAGGGAGTAAGCATTTCTCACTAGAAAATATTAATACTTTAAAACAATATCGCAGTAGTAAAACTATTGTAGGATTCCTTGAGAGTCAAAATAAACTGTACACCCCCAAATAAAGATGGTACTGGAGATGAATGTGCCTACTGCATTTGGTAACAAGGTGAGATGTGATGGTTTGTAGGTGCTGTGAGCCACTGCTGTAGCAAGGGGTTGAAACCTTGAATTACTCTGCCTAAAGAGAAGTTTGAGTGTGGTGAAGCCCTTCTGTTTTCAAGCTCATGGATTTACTGCCTTGTAGTGTAAAGTATATATGCAGAAGAATATTTGATACTCAGGTTTCTTTAAAAAATAACATGTTTTCAGTGCGCTGAGGATAAAGAGGAGATATATGAGGGTAGTGTTTAAGCTAAGAAATGTCAGGATTTCTTCAAGGAGCAGGTTCCTGTTTAGTCATGCTAATACTTAGGGGCACAACATAGGATACAATGCTATGGAAAAAAATTTTGTTCAGTGCTTCTGCCTGTTGTCTTTGAAAAGGTAGATCAGTTAAACTATTGACTTCTTCATTAGTATAGTTCCTTTAAAATGTCATAAGGTGGTAGAAAACCTAACAAAATTTACACAGGAATTCATAATAATTCCTCTGTTAATTATATTCACTACTTTCCCACTATGTAGGCCAGATACATTTGCACTGTGAAGAACAGAACTGTAGCATTAAAATCATACAAAACTACTTGGTAATCAATCTTTGCTGAGGGGAGAAATGAGGTGATAAAGAAGCAATGGGCTAAATTTCACTCTCATTTTAGTAGAGAGACAGAAGTAAAGACAGATAAAGAAGATGTCTCTTCTCACACACAGATGTTAACATAATTTTCTTCTGTTTTGGTGGTGAACAAAAGTTGCTATCAGGAGAGACAAGAGTACATCCAACACTCTCAGGAGGAGAGGTTAATAACAAAACCAGTTATGTACAGACATTTGTTGGTGACACCATGCTGGGAGGAAGGTTATAGGAATAAAAGAAGACAGAAATGTATGGGAGTGTCCTGTGTTCTGACTGTCAGGAATCAATGCTGGAGGAAAGCCAGAATCACAGGGAAGACTTCAGAACAGAGGGGGAGGGTGAATTGGTGAGAGCCACAAAGTAGATTTTTTTGTACGTAATAGAGAAGCCAGGGTAAGACAGATTGTGTGCAGATACACAGGGCAGGGTGGTCTCTAGTCACTCAACAAAATTCTGCTGCAGATTCTATACAGAAATCTGCTTTTTCTGGTCTTCACCAGAACCTATTGATAGCAAGGTGTGATATTAATTTCATGTAATGGCTTGTAGGGTTGACAGGCCCCGGGCTTGTTTAGATAAAGACAGCTGCAACATCTCCAGATACGGGGTCTGACAAACTCCCTGCCCTGACAGGGAGGCCTGGAGATAAGGAGGTAGCACTATCCCCCTCCAGGCCCCTCTTGGGAAACAAAGAGCCTTTTTAGTTAGAAAAGATAGATCTAAGATCCTCTAGGAAACTGTATGTAAAATACCTTAATACCCATTGGTTTCTTACCCTTGTACGTCCACCTCTGTACCCCATAAAAGAGACCCCCTTGCCCCGAGTTGGAGAGGAATCCGTCCCTGGTCACCCCTTCGTGGAAGATGCGATAATAAAGCTGCTTCTGCGGAACCACCAGAGAGTTTCCTCCTCTCTCTCTATCCGGGCCTGGCCAAAGGGGGTTTCTGCCTTGCAGAGCCAAGCTGAAATCACTGCACTAAGAGCTGACAGCCTGCTGAGCCAGGCATCCTCTGCAGGCAACCCCGGCCGAAGGCTAAGAGAAGCCACGATCCCCTGGGAGACGGTTCCTCACGGGATCACCTCTCTGGGCTCGCTACGGCTTCTTGGGTCTGAGCCTCTGACCCCATCCAGCCGGGCCGGGGGAAAACCCCCTGAACCCAAAAATAACAACTTTAATGGCTGATCCATCTAAACCTGCCACCATGTACACTGTTAGGTGAAAAATTAGTGCACTGTGTCAATGTGTCAGATTGCCAATACGACAAAAACTTTTATGGACAACAGTATGGGTTTACAGATGACAAAATTGCTGTTTCGGGTTTTTTTCTTTGTATTTTTGGCAATCTAGGTCTTGCCATATAGGAATTTTTGCCTGTGACACAGTAAAGGATATTTAGGAGAAAGGGAGTCTGTATCTGGAACTTGTCTGTGAGAGCTATTTTGGATAGTTTCTGCATACTGACAAGCCCCTCCAAGCCTCTGTGAACAAGAAAGAGAATATCACACAGACATCCTACGAAGATAAATCTGATACAATCTGCAAAGCATTAAGGCTCCAACCCTGTATAGTTTGTGTACCTGAAATCAATGGACATTATGTGTTTAAGCTTCACTGAGGATCTCGGAGCAACTACTCATATACTGGATTCAGAATCATCAGTCCAATTACTGATGGGGAGAAAACTTACACATCCTTGTGATACCATTAACAACAGGTGGAATCCCTTTCACTGCAGTTTAGGTACCCACAGTGTACAAAGGACTAGTTGCTGAATTCCCACTAGAGTTCAAGAAGGTCTTGTAAACAGCTGATGGTGTTTGGGGTGCAATCCATCCAGCCAAATATAATAAAGTTTTAAACTCCACTAATTAGACTAAGTAGGTCTCCCTTGACATAAGAGGAAGTCTAAGACTAAGGTATCTCAGGTGCAAACACCTCCACCACAAACAGCCACGCACCCTCTTGAGATGTTTTTGCATTTCTGGGGGGATCATATGTGTCTTACCATTCCCCAGGACCCTGAGATGATCATTCTGCAGCCTGCAGCACAGGGAGGTGATGCTGAAGAGCAGTTGTATCTTCCCCACTCCAACCTGCAGAAACAACACTGCAGAAAGAGCTTCTTGCTGAAGGAGGGCTGTGCCAGCCAGACGTGCAGGGTGAAGGGAATAGACCTTCAGGGAATGGTAGCAAAATGTCAGTGGAGCATGAAGGAGCCTTTCAGTTGCTCTGGCAAAGCGGGAGCTGACACATTCCTTTGTGCCGAAGCCGGACGGCACGGATCAGCTGTGTGCACAGATGGTGCTCTAGCTGCTGGTCTCCTGGCTGTGTGCAATCACAGAACAGTTAGCCTTACAAACATGCCAAACCCCTGCCCACTTTTTTCCCAAGCCTCTTCTCATTACCTCTCCTCCATCCTAAAATACCCCTAGCAATTAAAACACCATCATTCTCTGGAAAATGTGGGTGTGAATCACAGGCAACTAACAAAGGAAAGTGGAGTTCATGTAGAAAACTGCCGGCTCAGTTCTGGGTGGGAGGCAGACTTTTTGCATTAGAGTGCTATTCAGCCTTATGAAGATAGGCTGACAAACTTAACTTGTTCACAAACAGTGCTGTCAGTCAAAAATCAGGCACTGAAGTTTCACGACACTAGTGGGTGTGACACCTGTAATGGAAAGCATCAGCAAGGAAGAAGATGAACCAGTTGAAACTTCTCAGCATTTCTCCATGTTAGCATTAGTCATACGATTCCAGTTTGAGAAGGGGGCTGTACTGGTTTGCTGCACTTAGCCTGGAATTTAGTCAGAAGTTCCAAAATTGTGACAGAGTGCACAAATGAGACAGTAACTACTTCACTTTTTAAAATGAGTGATGACAAGTATGGAAAGTGCTCTTTTTCCACTTCTTCAGCAATTGAAGTAATTTTTTAAGGACAAAAAATACTTAAAAAGGACATCCATTAATTTAATGCCATGTATTATTACCAAAAGACATTTTTGCATAAAATGTCACACAGAGGTATAGAATTACTCTGGATGAAGCCAGTGACGGGTTCAGAACAGCCTGTAAATTCTGTGTAAATGTGGGAAAATTAACTGAAATAGTGCGCAAAAACCTTATGAGAATTAATTTACTTTCAGCAACATGGGAGAAAGATACTCACTTGAGTCTTAGCAAGTGAAAAAACACATTTCTTTATATAAGATGACAGGATTTCATAAATCACTGGAAACTGTTTTTAATTGCATCTTGTGTTTATGTTCACAACAAACAGGATGTGTTTTACATGGCATTTTATGTCAGACAGCATTATCAGGAGGGCTGTCTTCATTCATAGATGCCATTATTCATCAAAATAATTAAATTTCTGATAGGTTACTCTATGCATATTGATTCTTTGGAGCATCTCTTCAGGACCTAGATGCCAACCAGCAAAATTCTGCATCCTAATGAAGGCTGTCTGAGCAAGGTCAAAAGATGACCCTTTTCCTTGAGTTTAAGAGCAATGTGAAAATCTTTCGTCATGAAAAGTGTATCATATGGTAACAAAAGACACCCTCCAAAACATGGATATTTTTGAAAAATGAGCTCACTAAAATATATTTCTGAGTAATGTGTAGTCAACTGGATGCTCTATTCACTCTCTACAAGGAGGAAAGGATGTGTATAAATTTTGTGAGCAGTTTTCTGTATTCTGAGATACCTAACTTGGAGAGGACGGAGAACATATTGGAAAGTTTTTCATCTTTCAGATTGAGTTCTGCTTGTCCCAAAGACAACTCATTGAACACTGCACAGATTTCTACAGCAAGTCAAAAACTGAGCTTGAACAGCATCTGATTAAGTTTAAAGAACATCCATAACTTTTAAAAATTGTTACAAGAATAAATTTTAGAGAAAGCAAAGGGTGCGTGGCATTGTTGCTTGTAACAGCCAAGGATCTCTAGAATTAGAAGTAACTGACATACAAGCAAGCATGCAACAAGCAGATATAGCTGACTCACTTTTGGAAAGCTTTTAGAAATACATTGCTTTCTCAGCTACCAGACACTGAGGACTGAATGTGTGCAATATTCAAACTCTAAGCTGTATGTGAGAACTAATTCCCTGTGATGAGTGCTATGAAATAAACAGAGTATGCTTGCCTCGAGAACATCTAAAAGCTCTTTAGAAATGGCAACAACTAGTTATACAACAAGCTTTCAATACCCTAATGAAGTGCCATTTTCACATTACATTTTGGAGTTTTCAGAAATCTCAGTATTTAAAAAGAAATTGAATTAAAGGAAAATAGGAAGGAAAAAATGTCCAAAGTGCAAGCAACAAAAAATACAGTAAAATTATTTATTCCTGGTATTTTTAAATCATATTAAACTTTGGCCAGTCTCCTTGAATTCAAATGATAGAAAATAGATCTTAATAAAGGTTAAGCATTTCTGACTGAGATCTAGTAATGAAAAGAGCATAGAAAACCCTGTGAAGAAATGACGATTTCTATATTCTCTGCAGAAAAAGGATAGCATGTCAGTAAAGAGAAGGAATAAGATGGCAAAACATACACTGAGAATATAAAGAAATATCAAGGACGTGCTCATTTCATAAGCATTGCCAACTGGGAACACTGATTGAAGCTGTAAGCCTTAGAGAAAAATTGTGTGTCTAGTTAATTACAGACTGTGTCACAGGTATGTAAATGCAAATAGGCATGTGTTGGTGTTAAATAGGCAACTTTAAACCTGTCATTTCTTGGATGAACTACTTGATCTTACAGTGTTGACTTTGTCTGAATGAAACTAGAGCCTATGCAATGCAGTAGGTGACTTGGGAAGGCTGTGTTTGAAATGCAGCTTTCAGCTCTGCAGTCTTGCCTTGTGTGAAAACTCAGTTACAGCCTGTGAGCAAACAGGCACTTGAAGTGAGCCTTTGGTGCAATCAGTTTTGAACGAGATGCACCAAACTGTTTGTTTAACCAGCACTGGCTGTGAAGTACTGCTGCTAGCAACTCCAAGCTGGTATTTATACATATCTACCAATTCCTCTCATTACCTGCTGACTTGTATTTACCCCTTTCAGCATCTAAGGCAAGTTGATGATACATTTTTGTGCATACAGTTATATTAATGCATTTGAAAAAGAGAAAAAACTTAGAATTGAACCTGTGACACTGAATCTAAACAAAAAGGGAAGGATAACAGTTTATAAATGTGTGGCAAAATGTTTAAAGATCTTTATAAGTAGAAAATTCACTCTTAAGCTATTTAAACACTTTCATTCTGACCTTTTAAATAAAAAAAAAAAAGTCTTTTCCCTATGTAATTTTACACCATATGATCTCTGTGTGGGTACCATATAACAGATGCATGACAAATATTTTTTATCAAGGTCATTTTTAAGGGTTTTTTTCCCCCATTTTATTTTTAAGGGATTTGCTATGCCATGTAGAACATTTAAATCCCTGAAATCTGATTCAGTCCAGGAAAATCTGTGTGAGTAAAGACCAGCAGAGTTTGGGTCAAGTGAGTAGCATGCAGCACAACACTGCTTTTAAAGGTCAGTGATCAAGGGGCAGCAGTTTCTTTTATATTCAACCCTCACAGTAAATAAAATAAAGAAAACTATGTCTGGGGACAGGAGATGGGATGCTTGCTGTTTTTTCTTGTTGATATTCATCACGCCTTATTTGCCATTTCAGCAAACCTGATGTTGGACAATGTAATGGACAAGGACTGTCAACTATTTCCTATTTTTGTGATTAAAAAAAAAAGTAATTACTGATTCAAGTCTGGGCACTACATGCAGACCTTTATTTTTCTCCTGAGAATTGGTAAACTTCGGAGGAGCTGGCAGAAAAGTTTATTGTTCCATCAGAAAAAAACCTTCATATTGGACAGCATTTGACAAGACAATTGTCTAACAGTAAAGGCAGTTGAACAGATATTGCCAGAGGCAAACACATAAATTGGATATCTTATACCCTGCCATACCTCCCTAAGAGGGATTTACAGCAGAAACAGCATAAATCCAACAAGCTTTTTTTCCCAAGCTGTTAGGATATGTTATCTAACTTCATCTCAGTACATATACATATTCACAGCAAAATCTCATTTATAGGCTTGCCTTAAATAGGAAGCTGGGATTTAAAGTTCATGTGGCTCATTTATTTAGTGCAAGCCAGTTTGCATAGTCTAACTTTACAGTCTGTATCAAGACATAGCAAGAGTGTAGCCAACAGGTTGAGAAATTACTATTCCCCTCTATTTATCAGTTGTGACACCACATCTGTGGTCACAACTAGGTTCAGTTGGGGGCTCCTAGTGCTGGAAAGGCATTGGTAGACTGGAATAAGTCCAACAAAGGGACACCAAGATGATTGAGGCTGAGTTACATATCATTCAAAGTGATGTTGAGGGAGTTTGTTCAGCCTCAAAAAAGCCAAAGCTGAATGGAAATCCAACTGCTGTTCACAACTACCAGGTGGAACACAGGGCTAGGACAAGATGCATTTGGTACAAGCTGGAACAGGGGAAAGTCTGACTTGATACAAAAAAATACATCTTAGAGATTTTGGCAGGATGACCTGCCCAGTGAGGGCAGTATCTCTCACTCAGAGATAATCACAGCTCTCCTGGAGAGGAGACATAGCACGGCACAACCTGCTACATCTACAGCTGATTTGAGCATAAATCTGGACATGAAGATTTTTGGAAGTTCCATCCAACACACAGTTCTGTGATTCAATGACTGACGGCTTATCATGGTTTTTGGGACAGAAATTCAAGTGAGAACAAAGCAAAGTATCCACAGTAGCTTTGGAGGTGATCACCCAGCAGCACATTTCATATTGAACAGCCCATTTGCAACTTGACTCTGTCTGCCCTTGATGTTAGTGTTTTTATGTCTTGGTTCAAGGCAGTATTTATGGGCCCATTAATTCCACTCTTATGAGCAATAAAAAATGCTGGTTTTTATTAGAAATGCATTTCCATTAAACATTTCAGTTTTGCCTGAACACAAAATTGCCTTGTAACAGGGAATGACGCCTTCTTTCTCTTGCATGGGAAGCCAGCCCTTATGGCATAACAGCTTCTAGGAAATTGCACTTCTTCTTGGCTTCTTCCAAGAGTCTGGAAGTGTAAGTCAGGAGCATCCTTCCCTTAGCTATGGAATCCTGATCTGGGCAGATTATAAAGATTTGTAGCATTTCACTACACCCTCCAAGGCATTAGGAGTAGCAAAAATACATTAAACTAGGAGTAGGTGTAGAGTAGGGCACAACAGCAACACCCCTGAGATCAGTGGAACACCACTGCTTCTTTCCTTCTCTGCACTTGTCAGAGAAGGAAAGTATTGCAGGCTGTTACAGCCATGTATTATACAAGTGCTCTAATAACTAAAACTCATGGCATGCATTTAGGTCTGTTAATAGATCAAAAAGTAAATCCTACAATTGGATTGACTTGGGAAATGAATAAACAGGGGTAGGAGAATTGAAACTCCTGGCTCTTTATTTAGTCATCAAAGGAATCTATTTTGCAATAAGCTAGGGGCATTCCATTAACAATCTTAGAAGTGCTGAAGGACTAAGAGCAAGGCCCTTCCTGAAGAGATAACCTGAATTAGTAAAGATCCAAGGGGGTTCTCAAGACACGTTTTGAATTTCAAAAAAACTCTAAATCACTGAAGTTACTCCTTGATGCTTCCTTAAAATTCCCTGCTTTTGATAAGGGCATAATATTGAGCTATAATGAAGGCAAGGAGCATTACCTTTGACAAGGTAAGTGCTTTTGTATAGAGTCTCCTTTGGAAAAACAAGAGGACAGAAAAGGGAAGATAATGTTGCTGATCCCTGAAACTCCCTTAAATATGAATGCAAGTTTACTTAGGTGACAGGAAGTAAAGGAGTACTCCTATTCTGGAGAGCAGCTTCTGTAAGGTTTGGGAAGAGAAAACAAACTCTCCTAGTTCCTATTCTTGGGAACTACAACCAGGGCTGAAGCATGTTTTGGTAAATCAAGTCCCCCAGATATGCATTGAGAAGACAATCCCTTGAATCTCAGAAGTTATATCTAGAGAGAGGCTTCAGCCACCCAGCAAAATATGAAGCAGAACCCATTGAGGGATTAATTGAATGAAGCTGGACCCTACCAGAGACACAGCAGTTCTGGCTGGCACTAGTCCTCAGTCAAGCAAGCTGGCAGAAGAGCTGTTTTGAAAGGTTATTGATATAGAACCAAATAAATGCAGCAGCTGTTGTCCCTACCTTTCTAGCCTTGTAAATAAATATGAAATATTTTATTTTGCTCTTGACAATATGTAAATGCTTTATTCATCCTTACACCTGCTCTGGCAACAGCCGCATCTGAGGATCAGAAAAATCTGTTCAAGCTGCTGTGCCTGTAGGCAAGGATTTCAGCAGTTGTTTGGAGCAAAGGCATCCCCTTTATGCTGCCCTAGAAGGCATATCGGGGACTGGGGAGGGCGGGAAGCAGGCTCGGGTGTGGGGTGCATACACCAGCTCGGGTCCCGCACGACTCGCTCTTTCTCCGAATCCCTGCTCGAGGGCGGCAGCGCTGCCGCCGTCATCAGCCGAGCGAGGGGCAGCCGGCACATCCCGGGAGCGCATCCCGAGAGCGCATCCCGAGAGCGCTGCCCGCAGCCGCTTCCCCGCGCCCGGAGCCCGGCGGGCGGAGCCGGCGCCGCGCCCCGCCCGAGCCCGTCCCCGGCGGCGGGGCCGCTCCTGCCGT